>CM053791.1:806444788-807059788 GCA_028749045.1 Cupressus sempervirens | reverse complement strand
ATTACTGCTCTTAAAAGAGCCCAAAAAATGAAAACATATGTACTAATAGCTAAGCACACATGTAGTAATAGTCGATCATTTTTTTTTTTTAAGTTGGTTGGTGATTGACCAATTTTTACATTGGGACATTTCATAGAGACTATTGGGATATTTAACCACAAGTAATGATGTTTGGTGAGCGAGCAAATTTTGATGCATGAAAGTAGTTGATCTTGGAAAACATTTTGAAATAGTACTTTTGGACCACTTTGTGCTCCACTATCCCTTTAAAGAGATTCTTGAACCCAAAATGTTGCACTCCATGATCCCTATAGAGAGATTTGTGAACACCCAAAAGTTGAAACCTTAGCTTTAAGGTCTTTACTCACCTACAGAGATGCATCAAAAAAATTGACAACAAAATCTGACTTGCGGTTTAAAATTTTTAGATATACAAAATTAGCCTAAACATCTACGAAGCTTTTTCGGCCCTGACCACGACTCTAGTAAGTTAAGTAGTGTGAGGATAGGCATGTTGCTCTTTTCTTTTCTAAGAGTTAGGTTGCTTCCTTCTAAATAAAGTGGGTGGTCATTGAGAGTTTTTATGAATGTTAAAAGGTGAATGGTCCCATGTATTGTAGCTTGAAATTTTCAGCTCCTAAATTTGTAGAAGTTGGGAAGATTTTAAAAATTTAAAATATTTTTAAAAAATAAAAACTTTTTTTTAGTAGAAAAGAATGAACACAACTTGCCATGTGGTAAAACTTTTCCCTAAGCTAGTGGGGCTATTTCCAACCCCACCTCTTTTTCACCCACTCAAGTAGAGGTACCATGGGAGGAGCTTGGGCTCTATTTTTGTGGAGTAGGTGGCTCCATGATAATTCTTAAGGGGGCTGAAGGTTTATTTAGAATCTTTTTCTATAAAATAAGAACTATGACTTTTTAGCCCTCTCAATTTAAAGGGGTGAGATAAGGGGTTGTAATGTCCCCATTTTTCCCAACATTGGAGTTTCAGGGATTATCCTATTATTGTGATCCCCGTAGGCTAATTATTGGGGATATAGGGTCTTCTATGGTAGTGGCTTGGCTTGGAGGGTCTTAACTTCTCCACATTTCAATAAGCTATAGGTTGGTCTTCGTTTGGCTTAGATAAGACTTCATTTGGGCTTTGTTTTGTGTACTTACTATTTGTGGTAAGTTGGTGTTGATCCAGATGGACCCTTTCTATTCTTGGAAAGTGCATTTGGTCACATGGAGAAATAATAGGTATGACTCCTATTTTAGATGACATATTTAAATGATGAGTATTTTGGGAGTTATTATATTTTTAGTGGCCAAATTATTATTAATTATTAAATGGCTTATTATAAAGTTATAGTTTAACTTTATAATTTCACTTAAGTTGATAGTTGAGTTATCATTGGAAAGTGCAATTTATTAATTAGTTAAGCCAAGTCAAGTGATGGAATCTAAAGGAAGCTTCTAAATGATGTTGTATGGTGAAACTTGTTGAGTGAAGTTACATTTTGGCAACAAAAGGGAATTTGGAGGTTATAAATACAAGCTCATTTCATTGGGAAAAGCAAGCTTGATTATATATTTGCTTTTTGTACCTTTGTGTTTTTTCTTGAATTATGAATTGTATGCCCTTATTGAGGTATAAGGGTTTACTTCTGAGTTTGTCTTGCAATTTGTTGCTGAGGTAAAGCAATTTGAGGTTGCTTCTCTACTATGTCTACTTTCATTGAGAAGTTAGTTTGTGGAAGAGTTGGATTGACTTCTGAGGGTCTTCATAAGCTGTGATAATTGTGGTTGAAAGACTAGTTGATCGTTCAATTTAACAATGTTTGTAATTGCAATTAAGGGCCATTTATATTAATTGTGATTGTACCTGCTAGGGCATTGAATTAATCCTCTAGAGCATTGGGTTTTCCTATACATGGTTGTCATTTTCCTTTTGCATTTGTGGGTGATTTGATATTGTTTTGGACTCTTGGATTGTAGGGTTGTTTGGAACATTGGCATACTAGAAATATGGGCGTCGATACCAGTTTGGATGCCTTAGTAATCTCCTATAATGATTGGTATATCAGACCTATAATTACTCTCCTAAGGTTTATAATTTATTTTTTGGGCCTATGCCATTCCTATATAGGCCTGAAATCATCATATTAAAGCTTGGAATCACCAAATAAGGGGTTATGATAACCGAATAAAGGCCTGTGTTTGACATTTGGGGGTCACATTGCTGAAAGGAAGGTCTGGCATTAATAATATGGGAGCTGTGATTTATTCTAAGGGAAGTTAAGTCCCCATTGTCCCCACATTTATTATTACTTTAAAAATAAAATAAAGATAGCAGCCTTGGTTTGAAATAAATAAAGATAGCATCCTTGGTTTGAAATAAATAAAGATATTGCAATTGTATTGTTATTCAATATTGATTATTGGTGAAACATGTCAATTCAACATTTCAGTAGTTCAAAAAATTGATATTATTTTGATCATCCAAAATCTCATTTTTAGTAAATTATGAATTCTTTAGTTTTTGCAAGAAATTTGAATACCTTATCATTAGTGGATTATTTAGTTTGAGGAGATTCTAGCTAAATTCAAATATCTAGGGTATGCTATTGAGATTTGCCTGCAAGTGTTTGACGAAATGTCAAACTTCTGTTTAGTAAGGAAATTGATATGTTAAGGTTTAATTGTTGAAATATAACCGGCTAGGGGTTTTTACAATGGTATCAGAGTGGTTTCCTACCAGCCTACAAGATTTGGGCTTAGTTATTATTTTGGTCAGTACTTACTTCTGGGATTGTCAGATTAATTTTGTGATTAGTATAGTGACATGGATGGGGATAGAGATTCATTCCAGGTAGATATTATACTCGCAGAAAATGTACTTCTCTACTTAGGGATGGAAAATTTGAGATATAGGGTATTGTATAACAATCAGATGATGCAGTTGTTGGCATGAGTTCTGAGGATTGTGCATTTGATGGTGATGTGATGATAGTGAGAGTAGGAGCATGTGATGATATAGTCATATCGGCTTTGGCAACTACTTCTGCAGGGATTGAGCCATCTATGGAGGAATTTAGAGATATGCTTGTAGTTGTTGATGTGTGTTCTAATGATGGTGTACATGTTGATGATTATGAGTTTTCATCAACAGCAAATTTGGTTTAGTTTTCTGTGGCGATAGTTAGTATTATTCATATGTCTGTGTATTTTGATGTGGTTACACCTATTGTTGATATAGTTGGCTTGAGTGCATATGGTTCGCCTATAGCTACATCTTTTTTAGTAGTTATTGGTGATGGTCAAGATTCTTGTCCAATATATATTATGTGGGTGGATATAGGGAAGAAGAGGATGCATAGATCTTCTATGGAGTTGCCTTTCGGTGACATTCTGACTTCTACATCATTTGCACAAGTTTTGGGTGTGAGGCTATAGAACATGTGGTTGGTCCTGACGATGCTAGTTTGTAGTTGGTTTACTATGTACAGAGATATCACACACTTCTTTATTTGGGATCCAAGTGGAGGTTGGAGTTCATTGTATTATCAGATTGCTTGAGGACAAGCAATCTCGGGGAGGGAGGACTGTAATGTCCCCACTTTTCCCAGCATTGGAATTTCAAGGATTAGCCTATTATTGTGATCCTCATAGGCTAATTATTGGAGATAGAGGGTCTTCTGTAATAGTGGGAGGGTCTTATCTTCTCCACATTTCAGTAAGTTGTAGGTTGGTCTTTGTTTGGTTCATATCGGACTTCATTTGGGCTTAGTTTTGTGTACTTACTATTTGTGGTAAGTTGGTGTTGATCGAGATGGACCCTTTCTATGTTTGAAAAGTGCATATGGTCACATGGAGAAATAATAGGTATGACTCCTATTTCATATGTCAAATTTAAAGGATGAGTATTCTGGAAGTTATTATATTTTTAGTTGCCAAATTATTATGAATTATTAAATGGCTTATTATAAAGTTATAATTTAACTTTATAATTTCACTTAAGTTGAGAGTCGAGTTATCATTGGAAAGTGTCATTTATTAATTAGTTAAGCCAAGTCAAGTGAGAGAATCTAAATGAAGCTTATAATTGATGTTGTATGGTGAAGCTTCTTGAGTGAACTTACATTTTGGCAACAAAAGGAATTTGGAGGTTATAAATACAAGCTCATTTCATTGGGAAAAGCACGCTTGATTATATATTTGTTTTTTGTGCCATTGTGGCTTTTTCCTGAGTTCTAAATTGTATGCCCTTGTTGAGTTATAAGGGTTTACTTCTAAGTTTGTCTTGGAATTTGTTGCTCACGTAAAGCAAATTGAGGTTGCTTCTCTTTTGTGTCTACTATCATTGAGAAGTTGGTTTGTGGAAGAGTTGGCTTGAGTTCTAAGGGTCTTCATAAGTTGTGATAATTGTGGTTGAAAGAGTAGTTGATCATTCAATCTAATGGTGTTTGTAATTGCAACTAAGGGTCATTTATATTAGTTGTGATTGTACCTATTGGGGCATTGAATTAATCCTCTACAGTGTTGGGTTTGTCTATACATGGTTGTCATTTTCCTTCTACATTCCTAGGTGATTTTCTATTAGTTTGGATGCTTGGATTGTAGGGTTATTTTGGACGTTGGCATACTCGAAATCTAGGTGTCGATACTAGTTTGGATGCCTTAGTAATCTCTTGTGATGATTGATATATCAAACCTATGATTACTCTCCTGAGGTTTGTAATTTATTGTTTTGGCCTATGTCATTCCTGTAAAGGCCTACAATCATCATATTAAAGCCTAGAATCACTAAATAAGCGGTTGTCATGACCAAATAAAGGCTTGTGTTTGACATTTGGGGGTCACATTGTTGAAAGGAAGGTCTGACATTAATATTATGGGAGCTATGATTTATTCTAAGGGAAGCTAAAACCCCATTGTCCCCACATTTATTATTACATTAAAAAAATAAAGATAACAGCCTTGGTTTGAAATAAATAAAGATATTTCAATTGTACTGCTACTCAATTTTGGTTATTGGTGAAACTTGTCAATTCAATATTTCAGTAATTCGGAGAACTAATATGATTTTGATCATCCAAAATCTCATTTTCAGTAAATTGTGAATTCTTTAGTTTCCACAAGAAATATGAATACCTTATCATTAGAGGATATTTTATTTAAGGAGATTTCAACTAAATTCAAATAGCCAGGATATGCTATTGAGATTCACTTGCAAGAGTTTGACAAAATGTCAAACTTCTATTTAGTAAGGAAATTGATGTGTTAAGGTTTAATTGTTGAACTACAACTGGCTAGGGTTTTTTACAGGGGTTAGATAAGAGGTGGGGTTGGAAATAGGCACACCAACTTAGAGAAGAATTCTACTGCATGGCAAGTTGTGCTCATTCTTTCCCACTAAAAACAAAGTTTTTACTTTTTAAAAATAATTTGAATTTTTAAAATCTTTCCGAACTTCTAGAAAACTAGGAGCTGAAAATTTTAAGCTACAATACATGTGACCATTGTAGGGTTGTTTGGGACGTTGGCATACTTGAAATCTAGGTGTTGATACCAGTTTGGATGCCTTAGTAATCTCTTGTGACGATTGATATATTAGACCTGTGATTACTCTCTTGAGGTCTGTAATTTATTGTTTTGGCCTATGTCATTCCTGTAGAGGCCTGCAATCATCATATTAAAGCCTAGAATCACTAAATAAGGGGTTGTGATCACCAAATAAAGGCCTGTGTTTGACATTTGGGGGTCATATTGTTGAAAGGAAGGTCTGGCATTAATATTATAGGAGCTATGATTTATTCTAAGGGAAGCTAAAACCCCAGTGTCCCCACATTTATTATTACATTAAAAAAATAAAGATAAAAACCTTGGTTTGAAATAAATAAAGATATTGCAATTGTACTACTACTCAGTTTTGATTATTGGTGAAACTTGTCAATTCAACATTTCAGTAATTCAAAAAACTAATATGATTTTGATCATCCAAAATCTCATTTTTAGTAAATTGTGAATTCTTTAGTTTCCGCAAGAAATATGAATAACTTATCATTAGTGGATATTTGGTTTGAGGAGATTTCAACTAAATTCAAATAGCCAAGATATGCTATTGAGATTCGCTTGCAAGTGTTTGACAAAATGTCAAGCTTCTATTTAGTGAGGAAATTGATGTGTTAAGGTTTGATTGTTGAACTACAATCAGCTAGGGTTTTTTACAAGGGTTAGATAAGAGGTGGGGTTGGAAATAGGCCCACCAAATTAGGGAAGAATTCTACTACATGGCAACTTGTGCTCATTCTTTTCTACTAAAAACAAAGTTTTTACTTTTTAAAAATAATTTGAATTTTTAAAATCTTTCCGAATTTCTAGAAAACTAGGAGCTGAAAATTTTAAGCTACAATACATGTGACCATTCACCTTCAAACATTCCTAAAAACTCTAACCCATGACCCACTGGTCGCTCTATATTATTTTTACAGAAGCTCACTCGTAAAACCCCTTCCTTAAGGCTTCATTTGGTTGGGGAAGATGAATTTGTCTCATAACCAGGTTATCTCATAACCAGGTTTTCAAAAACCTAGTTATGCATTTTAAGAAGATAGTTGGACTGTCTGGTTGACATAGAAAATGAATATACAAATCCATATTCTACATTTGGTTGCCAATTTAGAAATTGAAATTGGAACAGAATATGACTGGGAATATCTCTTTCTTACTTTTGGTTGTTCATTTTCGAATTGGAATTGGAATTTGAAGTTAAAAAAATTAATCTTATTTTATTAGTGAAACACAAGTATTATAATGAGTAAAGTATTTATATTTAATTTAATATTTATGATTACTAATTTATTTATAATTAGACTACATTATTATTATTTTTTAATTCTTGAATATTCACAGTTTTATTTTATTAGTAAAGAATAAATAAAATATTTTTTATTTTTTATTTTAATTCTAATTATTAGCAAAGAAAAGTAAAAAATGATCATAATTGCAATCATTTGTACAAAGTTATAAACTATGCCCTAGTTGGGAATTGCGATCATATATATTTATATATTTTTGGAAAATTATATAAGACGAATTTATCGTCAAATTTTTTTCAATCTTTTTGCCTTGTCGAACTTCATCTGAACTTCATACTTGTCGAACTCAAACTCGAACCTTGTGACTTAGTCGTTAAATATGAGAACACTAAGAAATCCATGCTCTATACCATTATGCCCCACATTCAGCGAGCAACCCTCTCATGTTGCTCATTCTCCCCATTACTGTCTGTATTGTTAGATGGTCAATCTTGCGCATATAAACTATGTATAGATCAAAAAAATACCAACATTCAAATAACAATGTCATCAAAATATGTTCAAATTACAAATGTGATCCAAATATGTTTAAATTAGGTATGTGATCAATAATTCAGTGTTAGATATGTAGCATAAGATAGAAGATAGAAAAATAATATCCATGAACTAATGAGAAAGAACAATATCCATGATCTAAATGGTGGTGTGAAAACACATAGTTAAATATGAAAACCTTGGGAAATCCACGCTCTATACCCTTATGCCCCACATTCGGTGAGCAACCCTCTCATGCTGCTCAATCTCCCCATTATTGTTTGTATTGTTAGATGTTCAATCATACATATTCAAACTAAACATGCTTGAAAAATTAAAACCTAATTATTTTTTAATGGAATACACTAAGGAGTAGCATTAGAAATATTGATCGTTTACAAATATGCATAGTAAACAATCATCAAATAGCTCATTTTTTATCAATATGTGTGGTCTCGCAATATCAACATATCAAGAGCAATAAAAAAATACAAAAGAAAGACATTTTGTCAATTGACAATCTTGTTAGGAAGCACATACATAGGAAACCAAATTGCAGAAAAAAGACAAGAAATAAAAAAAAGTATCCAAGAAAATTAGGAATATACATATAATATGGGATAGAATCATGAACTGTACAATCATCTACTAGAAATCCTCAATACTTTTGATAATCTTGCAAGTGAGAACATACATAGGAAATCAAATAGGGACAAAAAGACAAGAAATAAAAACATATGCAAGCAATTTAGGACTATAGATATAACATAGGATAGGATCATGAATTGTACAATCATCTACTGAATCACATTTCTATCAACATATGCTCTCAAGTTCTACAATTAAGCATTCATCATTTGTCACTCCTTACGTATTCCACGTATATATAGTTCAATTACAACTCTAATTAACAATGCAATGAACAACTATATCAAACGTTTACAAGATCATAAACTACGTATAGATCAGGTATGTATACATCAAGTATGCTTAGCAAAATAGTAAAAATGTGCTCAGTAATGAATTCCAGTATAGTGTTGTGAGAGATCAATGCAATACCATTAAACAAAGCCAACTAACAATTTGGAATTACTTCACATGCCAATCATGTGAATGCCAATGAAATGAACAACTAAACTATGTATTGACCAATGTCAATCATGCTAATGAAATGGACAACTAAACTATGCATAGATCAAGTATGTATACATATGTACATACATGTGTGTACATACATATGCACATACATACATACATACATACGCACATACTTACATACATGTGTGTACATACATACACACATACATACATATATATGCACATACATGCATACATGTCTATGTACATATATACATCAATGCAATACCACTAAGAGGAGCCAAGTCAAAAATTGGAATTACTTCAGTTGAAAATCACACCAATGCCACTGAAATGAACGACTAAACTATGTATTGACCAATACCAATCATGCTATCTGCTATTTGCTTAGCAAAATAGTCAATATATGTTGTAACAGTTTGTTTAAAATCTTTTTAGCAAAATAGTCAATATGTGCTCACTAATGAGTTTCAGTATAGTGTTGTGAGAGATCAATGCAATACCATTAATCAAAGTGAACCATGCCAATGAAATGAACAATAAAACTATGGATGTATCAAGTATGTATAAATCCATGCAAAACCATTCAACATACTTATGAGGTCATAAACTATGTAGAGATCAATGCAATATGATTAAACATAGCCAACTCATAAACTATGTATGGATGTTTGTTCTATATTTATGTAGTATACGTGAGAGATCAATGAAAATCATGGCTTTTATCTATACATAGTTAACCTATACATAGTTTATCATGGTTCTATTTCTATATGCTATCTGCTTAGCAAAATAGTCAATATATGTTGTAACTATTTGTTTCGAATTTTTTTAGCAAAATAGTCAATATATGCCGTAACAATTTGTTTAGAATTTGTTTAAAAAAATAGTCAATATGTGCTCACTAATGAGTTCCAGTATAGTGTTGTGAGAGATCAATGCACTACCATTAATCAAAGCAAATCATGCCAACAAAATGAACAACTAAACTATGGATATATCAAGTATGTATAGATCCATGCAAAACCATTCAACATAGGAAACTCATAAACTAGAATTACTTCAAATGCCAATTATACCAATGTCAATGAAATGAACAACTAAATTGTATTCATCAATGCCAATTATGCCATGCCAATGAAATGAACAACTAAACTACGTATTGATCAATGCCAATCATGTCAATGAAATGAACAACTAAACTATGGATATATCAAGTATGTATAGATCCATGCAAAACCATTAAACATAGGAAACTCATTAACTGGAATTATTTTAGATGCCAATGCCATGAACAACTAAACTATGTAATAGTTTCTTGCCAGTAATTAGTTCCATTTTAGTGGTGTGAGAGATCAATGCAATACCATTAAATAAAGCCAAGTGGTAAACTATGTATGGATCAAATATGTATAGATCAATGGCAATCATGGCTTTTATCTATACATAGGTTACCTATACATAGTTTATCATGGTTATATTTCTATCTGCTATCTGCTTAGCAAAAATGTCAATATGTTGTAACAGTTTGAACAACTAAACTATGGATATATTAAGTATGTATGGATCCATGCAAAACCATTCAACATAGGAAACTCATAAATTGGAATTACTTCAGATCTCAATCATACCAATGCCAATGAAATGAGCAACTGAACTATGTAACAATTTCTTGCCAGTCTGCTTAGAAAAATAGTCAAAATGTGCTCAACAATGAGTTCTAGTATAGTGTTGTGAGAGATCCAATGGCTATAAAATGAACAACTAAACTATGTATTAATCATTGTCTAATCATTGTCAATCATACCAATGAAATGAACAAAAAAACTATGTAGTGATCAATGTCAATCATGCCAATGAAATGAACAACTAAACTATGTATTGATCAATGCCAAACATTAAACAGAGGCAACTCATAAACTGATCCATGCAAAACAATTAAATAGAGGCAACTCATAAACTGGAATTACTTCAGATGCCAATCGTACCAATGCCAATGAAATAGTCAAAATGTGCTCAGTAATGAGTTCCAATATAGTGTTGTGAGATCAATATAGTTCCAATTTATTGCTATCAGAGATCAATGCAAAACCATTGAATAGAGCAATCATAGAGCATATGTCATTGCAATCCAGTTAGTAGTTGAAATGGCTAAATCGTACCAAATGTCATTGCAATCTAGTCCACTCACTCTGCATCATCCATCATCAAGAACCCTTTGGCTCTTTCATGTTGAAGCACAAAGGCATCATGTGCTTTCAGGAAAACTGCTCGACTCAGTTCAGGGATAGCTTCGAGAGTGATATATGTGGCACTCAAAACATTATCCTCTTCAGATTTATCCACTTTTACAATCTAAGGCTCACCAAGGCCATCTTTCAGTTCCTTCATAGCTTTTCATATCACATCCACTGATGCAACCAGAGTTGTCTTCTTCCTCTTTCCCCTCCTTGATGATGATGGTGGAGGAGTCCCTCTACCACTTGCATTCGACAGATTGGAATGATATAACTCTTCATCAAAATCTAGTTGGTTGTCAAGAGGTGTACCACAATTGGTATCATCCTCATTAAGCATGTGGAATGCATCGTTCATAGGGTGCCCTTCTTCAGCATCAAGGGGTGTTGTAGCTGCGGACCCTTTGCTGCAGTGGCAGAGAAGAGAAACGCTACAGGAGGCAACATTGTTGAAAATGTAATAGAAAATTTAATGTTATGTTTAAAATGCTTTTAGTTTTTGAAGTTTGTAATAACGTCCTACATGTGGTGGCATACCTAGAGTAGCAGTTCGATAAGCTCTCCAGATATAGCCACCTAGGACCAGGTGTGTGGATCTTAAATTAGAATAGTTTTTTTTTAGTTCGTAGGTGGAGTGTTTAATGATTTTTAGAATCCAATAATAGGTAGTAGGCAGTTTTTGGAATATTCCTGACTTAGAAAACGACTGTCTAATATTGGTAGAAAAATGTTTCAGATTCTTATCTTATTTTTGGATAGAAGACATTCTTCTTTTCTAAAATAAGAAGAAAACGTTTCACATCCTTTAATAGGAAAAAGAAAGTCAGTTTTAAGGGTGAGCCAGTCAACTATGTAAGACACGAATCGAATTTGGAGAGATATGGAATGTTTTTTTTATTTTGTCTTTGTGCAAGTTTTCAATGGTCTGAGTTTTGAACGGATTTTTCTTATCTTCTAACTGGAAACAAGTTGATAGTTTGCAGAAGATTAAAAAGTTTTAGTTTTGGGTCGAATTCGGTATGTTTGCAGAAAATTAGTCTCAGTGCATGGGTAATATCTCCCAGATGCATTGTTGGATTTTCATGAGCTTTGGATATGTTATTATAGGCCTAATTACGCCCATCTTCACTAGAGCGATTGAAGAGTTTTGATCTGGTTCAAGAGTTATTCATGTCTGAGTGTAGGCCTATCTAGAGACAGCAAGAAGCAATGTTTTGCAGAAAAATGTACTCTGATGTGTGGTCAATATCTTTGGTTTGAACCGTTGGATCTCTCTAAAAAAATTATATGTTGTTTGAAACCTAGTTACGCCAAATCTCAACGGTTGGATTGAGTAAATATTTTCTGGTTCGAAAGTTATTCATGTCTGAGTGTAGGTCTATCCGGAGGCAGCAAGAAGAAATTTTTGGGGGGATTTATTTTCAAAGTTTTGAATCTAGTGGATGGTTATAGGAGTCTTATGAGTTGAGTCTAAGGTATCTCTGGTTGTGTTTTCATAATAATAATAATGATAAGAACAGCTGGTTCAAATCACAATGGGTGGTTATAATATATTGTGTGTGATCCTGAAGGTTGTAGATGCCCCTTGAAGCAACTCAGTTGAGTGACTGATTCCTCCTGAGTTTTCCAAGGTGTGGCTCTACATCACCCTTCAGCAATGTCATTGCCAAAAATTACAGCCAACTAATTGAAATATTGGAGAGGTGATCTCTTATACATTTTTGCATTTTTGAATTCTCTCCTCTACATACAAGTATTAACAGATGGATTAGGTTGTTAGTTTTTCATTACTAAAATAAGAAGCAAAAATTTCTTCAATCAAAAGAGTACAAAGATCATCCTACCTTCAAAAGATCATCCCACACAAAATCCTCAGCATCCATAGTTTGAGTTTCTTCATTCCAAGCTAACCCACTTGTATTTTTCAAGTCCATTACTCTATATCCTACTTTCCATGTTTTCAGCTTATTCTTAAAATGATCTTGTGATAGATTCAAGTTCATCCCTGCATTGAATGTCCTCTCTATGGCAGTCCACGCTTCTTTTTTAAAACCACCTTCACCTTTTTGTCTCAGATGAACTTGTTTGAGAAGCAATTCTAGAAACTTGCATTCCATCGGTTTTGTCCACAGTTTCTTCTTTGAAGAAGAAGATTTGTTGCTCGCAGTGAGGGATCCATCTATATCACTCAAAGTAATGGGAGAACACATTTGGTTCACATGATCATATTCGTCCATGCTCATCATGAGCTTAGTATATGCCATTGTGTACTCCTTCCTATATTTCATTTAAATTTGAAGGTGATAAACTTTAAATATCAATTTGTAATACATTGTAATGGAATGAGGCTAACATATTGAATAGGTAAACGTATTACAATTTAAAGTAATCATATGATTGAAATTGAAAATTATTGCTCTTTAAATTTAAATGGAATGCAACAAGGAGTAACATCAGAAAAATAGGATTTTCAGTGAATTTGTTGTTCTCTTGTTACTAGTGGGCTTATGATCTTCATCATTTGGTACTCTTTGCTATATTTCATTTCAAATTAAAGATGATAAACTTTAAATATCATTTTTTAATACATCCTAATGTAATGAAGCTAACATTTAATAAACTTGGAAGCATTTAACTAAAGATGATAAACATTATTCAACTACAACATGTGACAGTTTGAGTGGTTTTGAGGCAGCGAATAGGAGGAATAGTTGGTAGACATTTAAGCTACTCCTATCAAATGATACACATCGTCAACCTGTTGTACTAGTCAATTCAAACTTTTCCAAATCATCAGATACTATAAATTTAATTGTAAGTGTGGAGGACATAGGGGTTGGGATTGCATTACATGCTCAGGGATGTATCTTTACACCATTTATGTAGAAATTTGGTGGAGCTCATGAATGGTGAGATCAGATTAGTTAGTAAGCCAGGTGTTGGAAGCACTTTCACTTTCACCGCTGCACTTTTAAGGGTATGAGAATTGTGGTGGTGGATGGAAGATTTGTGCACAAAATATCATTTATAGAGGCTTGGTGTGCAAGTTGCAATAATTGATGATAACACATCAGCATCAACAAAACTACCAGAAAGACAAAATGGTGATATCAATGGCAAGTAAATAGTCGTGAGCGCATTATGAAGCATGTTATTGTACTTTCTCAATGCAAAGATGTATAATAATTGTGCTTTCTTATATTTAAAACAATGTAATCTACATTTCAAGTTTGATTGTGTATAGCAGATATGATCAAGAGTTTTTGTACATAAAGTAGGTGTGAAATTGAAAGCTAATGTTCTTTTTATTTAATTGCAATGTAGCAAGGACTGGTATCAAAATAACAAAATCACACACTGTCATTTTATATGCATACATCAATTTAATCGTAGAAAGCACATTGCCTTCTAATAAATCATTTATTCTTGAGATCTATAATCTTCCTACATCCAACTTGCTATATCTTCTCGAAATTGGGCCTAGTCATTTCTATCCTCCTAAGACAACCCATATGTCTCAAGCAGTGGTACTTCTATCCCATCACGATCATCTTCCTCTTCAATAGCTACTTTTGATGGAAGGCCATCCTCTATTGTAATGAAATTGTGAAGTATGAAACATGCTAAAACAATATAGGATTGTGTCATGATACCATAAGATGTTGCATGTCTTAAGATTGGAAAACGTTGCTTCAGAATACCAAATGTACGTTCTACTACATTTCTAAGAGAGGAGTGTCAATGGTTGAACAACTTATGTGCAGAGTTTATTGGGTTATCTCTTGACCACTCTTTCAAGTGGTAGCTTGTACACCGATAAGGAGAGAGAAATCAAGGTGCATTTGGATATCCATCCACTAGAAAATATTTTCCTACATAAAGAAAGTATATTGTCAATACTTGAAACATTTAGCATACCCTTGAGTATATTAAAATGTGATTTGGCTTACCAGGGAGAACTACAAGTGGATCTGATCTAGACAGAGCTGAGGCTAGAACACGGCTATCTGTAGTAGAGCCTTCCCAACCAGCAAGGTAGTACTAAAACTTACAATCAAAGGAGCAGACAACCATAACATTTTGCAATAGGTTCCCTTTTCTATCATGATATTTACCCTGTTTGTCAACATCGACTCGCACTGGAATATGGGTTCCGTCGATAGCTCCAATGAAATCCTATGGGATATGATACACTGATCAAATGTATGCTCAAGTAATAATAAGATAAGGACAACAATCCAAACAATAAACTTGTAACAATACATGATTTACCTTGAAGAACGGTTCAAAACGATCCTTCCCACTAATTTTGGGAGGAGTGCCTAGACCAAGTGGTATGAAGTAATCCATGTGAAGGGCTAAGACAACTGTCAACACCTTATGGAAGTACCAACTGACTATCTCTCCTAAGTGCCCAAAGTTATGGGCAATTTTGTGGTTTCTTAGATTGTGCCCAAGGGTGTGGAGGAACATCACTAGTTGGATCATCTCTCTCAAGCTTCCTTTCAGCCTGAGAATACGAGCTAGAGAAAAGAAGGTTGCCCTACTCATCTGAATCTAATCATGATAATCCACCTCATTGGAATGAATAATGTCTCTACAAAAAGAATTTCCTTTTCTTATTCATTTGCCCATTTGACTACCTTCTTGGGCTACCAATACTTTGGCTATGCCAACAAAAGCAAAAAAAAATGTGAGAATGCAAGTGTATGTGGTCTTCCTAACTATGTGTCCTTGAACCTCTATACTATCTATAGAATCCATCAGTGGCCTGAAACATGGACAATTTAAACACTATCAGTTATGAGATATCAACTATCAACTATCGAGATACAACATGATTATTTGCTAGCCTCATTGCATTAAGAAGTCAATTATTTATTCAAATACAACAAGGAGTACCAACTATTGAGGATCATAAGCCCATAGTGAACAAATTACAATAATGTGTCATTCTACTCCATGTAATTTGTTTGTACCTATGAAAGCATAATATTGATTCCATTTGTCTATATGTATACACACATGTATGTGTGTATGTATGTATGTATGTGCACACACAGGCATGTATGCATGTATGTGCACACACATGTATGTATGTTTGTACGTACACACATGTATAAATGTACACACATATGTATGTATGTACACACACATGTATAAATGTACACACATATGTATGTATGTACACATACACATGTACAAATTATAACTTGAATTTGGGTTTTTATGAATGTGTTTTAATAAACCGTCGGGTCCGCCAAAACTAAGGCTTGTCTTTTAGAAGATGAAAATGAACATTGTTGGTATGTGGGATTAGGGTTTCTTTCTGCATTGATCTATACATAGTTTATGACCTCATAAACTATGTATAGTTGATGTATACATAGTTTAGTTGCTCATTTCATTGGCATGATTTGCATTGATCTCATTACTAAGCACATATTTACTATTTTCTTAAGTAGATTTGAAACAAACTGTTACAACATATATTGATTGTTTTGCTAAGTAGATAGCAGATAGAAATAGAACCATTATAAACTATGTATAGGTCAACTATGTATAGATAAAAGCTATGATTGTCATTGATCTATCATGTATACAATATACTACATAAATATAGGACGGATTTAGTATCCACCCTCTCCCAATGCAAAACTGAAACATGTGAATAGGGTCATAGGCATAAACGCTTATAGTTAGGTACATCCATACATAGTTTATGATTGGGTTGTGTTTAATGGATTTGCAATTATCTATACATAGTTTATGATTTGGTTGTGTTTAATGGAATTGCAATTATCTATACATAGTTTATGACCTCATACACTGTGTGTGCATGAACTATCTATAGATCAGAGCCAATATTGGCATTGATCTATACATAGTTTACGACGTCATAAACTATGTATAAATAAAAGCCCTGATTGCCATTGATCTATACATAGTTGATCCATACAGAGTTTATGACTTGGCTCTATTTAATGGTATTGCATTGATCTCTCATAGCACTATACTAGAACTCATTACTGGCAAGAAACTATTACATAGTTTAGTTGTTCATTTCATTGGCATTGGCATGATTGACATATGAAGTAATTCCAGTTTATGAGTTTTCTATTTGTAATGGTTTTGCATGGATCTATACATACTTGATATATCCATAGTTTAGTTGTTCATTTCATTAGCATGATTCGCTTTGATTAATGGTATTGCATTGATCTCTCACAACACTATACTAGAACTCATTAGTGAGCACATATTGACTATTTTGATAAACAAATTCAAAACAAACAGTTACATCATATATTGATTGTTTTGCTAAACACATAGCAGATATAAATAGAACCATGATAAACTATGTATAGGTCAACTATGTATAGATAAAAGCTATTGATATACTTGTACATTTCATTGCTATTGGTACAGATAATCAGAGCTTTAACTATGATATATACAGGTAATTAGAGGTAATGGCGTGAGCACATATTGGAACTCATTACTGAGTATATATTAACTATTTTTCTAAGAAGATTTACAAAGAACCCAAAATGTATAGTCAACTGAACAAAAAAACCCAATATGCAAATGTGGGTGGGAGAAGAGAATCATGTGTGCAGAGATTGGTGGGAGAAGAGAGTTGTGTTCAAAGTTGCCGCCAACATCCAAAGCAGAGAAACCCCAACCACAACCACAGTCACGACAAACTCACCACAACAACAGCCACAACAACAATCGCAACAAACTCGCCAGAAACCCTCGTCTTCCCAGAAAAACAACAAAGACGCCAAAAAGCCTTGTCTTTCCAAATGCATTTTTGATCTTCCAAAAACCTAAGGTGGATTCCGCAGACTCGATGGTTTAATTCAAACCCATTCATAAAAAGCCAAATTCGGATTTTCATTTCAACTTCCACCTATTTGTTGGAAGATGTTTCTTCCATTTTTTGAGCAAAATTGGAAGAAGAAACCGGAACCCGAGTTCTGTGTTTGATCATCCAAACACCCTTTTTTTCCTCTGTAACCAAGTTTTGGCTCTTGAAACCCTATTCCGCCCCTCATCTTACTGAAACCAAACAGGGCCTAATGTAACCATTCACCTTTAAACATTCCTAAAAACTCTAAGCCACAACGGGCTAGTGGCGCCATATTATTTTGAAGGAAAAAACCCCTTCCTTAATCCGTCATGTGGGTCCATTGCTTTTTAATAGATTACTTGACGTCGTCTTTCATTTTATTCTTTTGCAATTCAGGTTCTTCATTACTGTAGGTTTTTCCTGCTCGAAAAACATGCAGGCGTTCCAACATGTCTGAAGTGGGCTCCTCGCCGTGTGATGTTTGCAAGTGCGTCTTCAGTTTTGGCATTTTGGGTTCCTGGCACAACTAGGTAGGCCCATAATGATGCCACTAATACTGAACCCTCTCTCAAAGAAAACAGAATTGCTATTTCTTCTTCAACTTGGAAATGACGTGAGACAAGATTCGCTGCTCAGGGTAATGGAAAAAAAAACACCCATCATCTGATGTAATTAGGGTTCTAACCAAATCTACCTTTTTCCCCCATTTTCAACTTTTAAAAAATTGGTGTTTTATCTAAATTTTATTTTTGCTAATAAATTATTTTGTAAATAATAGATTGATGAGGGGCGAAGCACAGAGGACAATAAAACACCATGAAACACCATTTTCAGAAGTGAAAGCAATGTTAATCTGCGGCATCTATTTGGTTTTGGGGAGAACACCAAATGGCAGCATGGAAATGAGGTGAGTTGAGTTCAATTTGTCTTAAAACTTGCAATTGCTTGTGAATATTTTGGCAGGTTTTTTATACTTATTATCTGGTGATTTTTTTAACAAAAAGAATGCAGATGGGAATTCTGTGAAAATTTGTTTTGAAGAGTCGTTACTGCCCACATTTCTTGCTGTAGGGTTTGGTGATTGTATGTTGGGGAGTGAGCTCTTGCAAGTGTCTTTAGCTGAATTGAGCAAAGGGCATCGGATGCAGATCGGAGCAACTACTTATACAGAATGAAGGCATTTTAAACCAACAATAATTGAGATGGTTGATAATGGGAAATAATTACTGAAACAAGTGAACCTGGTATAATGATATTTTCAATTATTTATATGTAGCTCATTTATAATAAATACAGGCAAAATAAAGGATGCTGCTGAATTGTAAGATAAGACGGTCCGATGTAGCCATGCAATCAGAAGACCAAATTGATGACGGAATTATGTCCTGAGCCTCGCCATGGAACATCCACTACAAGTAGCGTTTGTTTTTCATCATACCCAAATTCCACATCACAATTGTTCACTCTACATCTTTTGGGTTTCACAGATGAATACAACCCTAGCTGCCCATGACCTTTGATCTCAACAAGCCCATGAAATTCTGAAGGAGAAGCAACTATCTTCTCCACTGCCCCACCTGAGTTGAGCATGTTTAGTAACCCTATGGCTGCCCATTTTACTCTTTCACAGTATTTGATCACAGGAATCATAGTAATCAGCTCAAATTCCAGAGGCTTCAGTAGCACACAAATTGTGCTTCTGCTCCCTCTTATTATGGACAATTCCCTTGTCTTCCATTGATATATAGCGAATTCTTCAACATTCTCTTCTATAAATTTTGCTTTAGTTTCTGAGATTTGTTTCCACTCCACATCCATTGGGGAGATTTTAGCACTTGAAATCTGAAGTTGGTCAATGCCCGCACTCTTGAATCTTCTTTCTTTCCTGCTCCAGACACCTCCGTGGCAGTTGAATGCTCCCACTACTCCATTATACTGTCGAAATTTCAGGCAGCGAAGCAACAGATAAAATCTCAGTTGGCCATATGATGATCAACAATAACATGAGCCATTTTAAAAGCCATATGATGATAAAAAATTATATGAACCACTTTTTATACAAATCCTTACTTTTATTAATCTGCAATTAAATGAAACGATGAAATGATCAAACCCTAAATACCAAATTACATGAACACTGAATATGATCAAACCCTGAAACCCAATTGCATGAACAATAACATGATCAGAACCCTCAAAACCCTAACCTTCTAAATAATTGATTGGGCAACACTGTGAGGTGGGGTGAAAACTCTGGAGACATAAGTAGGTTATCATCGGGATCAAGCTCAACATGACATATAAATTATGTTAATGATAAAAGTATAGATTTTTATTGAGACGAGCTAGTAATATTGTAGTTTCTAAAACAAATTTATCCGTATAGATGTCAACAAAGCTGTGAGAGAGATCTTTTCAGCAGATCTAAAAGCAGTGATAAGAAAAGCTACATCAACAGAAGCTCACTGATCCACTAATTCAGGGAGCGCTAAAGGGTTGTAAGAGAACAAGGATAAAGAAGAGCTTCTCAAAAACCTTTCTGGCTGACCCATGGTATGACGAAGAATGCAAGGCTGCGAAAAGAAAATTTAAAAAGAGAAAGGAAAACAAAACAACCATAAGAGAATACAAACAGCTGATCAAATCCAAAAAAGAAGAATATGTGATTAATCGGAGGAAGCAGCTAATCATGTTAGGAAAGCACAAGCCTAAAGATTTTTGGAAGAAGTTACAACAAGCTAGAAGACAAGTTGAAAATAAAATTGCGGATTCTCAATGGTTAAAATATGCAAAGACTCTTTACGAGAGACCGTAGGACGAAGTTTCACTCCCCACAATCAACAACTCGGATGAACTATTTTCTAATTAAGACATTACTCTAGGGATAAGGAGATTAGCGAGTGGAAAAGCTCAGGATATTGATGGGCTGCAGGCTGAATTTCTAAAGTGGGGGACAAATTTGTTGACCCCGCACATTAGGAACATTTTTAATATGGTCATACAAGGTTGCTTTCCCACCAAATGGACCACCAGTGTAGTTATTCCTCTCCACAAAAGCGGGGATGTCAACAACCCTTCCAATTACCGCACCATCATGGTGAACCCCCTATTAAGCAAACTTTACGAGAGTATGGTAGAGCGGAGAATCAATGAATGGGCAGAAAAAGAAGGGAAAAGAGCTATGGGTCAGGCGGGTTTCAGACCAAAACACTCTACCATTGATCACTGCATTACCCTATGGTATCTCATCGAAAAAGCGTGAGATAAGTAGGGGGAAGAGGCTTTTTGTTGCTTTGTTGACTTTAAGAAAGCTTTTGACACCATCCCTAAGGATAAGCAATGGAATAGGATGGAAGAATTGGAGATCCCAATAGAGTATAGCGTTGCTGTTTATAAACTTTATGAACAGGTTAAAGCAAAAATCAGAATCAAAGAGGGCATGTCAGAATGTTTTGGTAGCGACATAGGGGTCAAACAAGGGTGCCCATTATCTCCTACCTTGTTTGACCTCTATATTGACAAGTTAGAGGAATAGCTAAACAAAGCCAATGGAGAGGGTATTCGGCTAGCTGAATATGTTATCAGATTACTTCTTTATGCTAATGACCTTATTCTCATTGCTAAAATAGCACAGGGGCTGAGGGAACATTTGAAGAACTTAGAAACCTTTTGCACAGAGGTAGGGATGGAGGTCAACACTTCCAAAACCAAGATCATGGTCTTTTCCTTGAGAAAAAGAAAACAATAATGCACTTTCATATATTTAATGACAAAGTGTTAGAGGTTGTAGAAGAATGCAAGTATCTGGGGATAGATTTCCATTACCAGCTAAGTTGGGAAACATGCAAATCAAAAAGGATACAAGGGGGATGGAAGGCATCTTATCTTCTTCAGAACAGGTGCAGGACAGCGGAGTTATGTGACTGGAAGACTAAGAAAACCCTCTTTGGGTTGTTGGTGATACCGGTTATTTTATATGACAGTGAGGTATGAGGAAGTAGTGTATCAAACCATAAATGGCGGCAAATTGAAAAAATTCAGAAACGCTTAATCACAACTAATTTCAAAATCAAATCAATAGTTCCATACAAGATTATTTTAGCGGAGGCAGGCATGCTTCTGATGGAGGCCTCGGCAATTATTAGATTGTTGAGCTATCTAAAAAAAGTGGGTAAAATGGATGCAAATCGCTGGCCTAGTAAGGTGGTCAACGAAGAACTGGCTCGTTGGAAGAAGACATGGAAGAAACAAAACGATAAATGGTTCAACAAGTGGAACATTGACTACCTAAAGTGCCCGGAAAACAATTTTGAAATTAAAAAATGGGTGGCAGAAAAAATCAGATCTGCCACGTGGGCAAATCAGTTAGGTAGAAAAAAACCTATTATGTCGAAGAATTTAATCCCACATGCGAACATGACGACAAAGAGTATTTAGGAGCTAGAGCAAAGGGAGGCAAAAATCCTATCACCCAATTGAGATTCTGGTTCACACCATTTGAGATTTGAAACTGACAGATGGAAGGTCCCTAAGGAAGAGTGGGAGGACAGAATTTGTAGATTTTGCAGCGAGGGTGTGTTGGAAACGGAGTGGCACTATCTAAAGGATTGCACCGCATACGAGGACATTCGCAACCAGCACAAAGAAACTATAAAGGTGAACAACATAAAAGACCTTTTCGAAGGACCAAGACTCCTCAAAGGGGTCATTTTACTTATGTAGATTCACAACAAAAGGGACAGCTTGGAGAAATCACATCAGACTGACTAGGAGTTTTATGTTAGGCTTATGGCCTCGTGGATGTCATTAAAAATCTTTCATTCATTCATTCAAAAATGTGAAGTTTCTTTAATGAAGGTTAAGGAGAGAAAATCCAATCAAATGTTCATCTCCCCATAAATCAAACTAAATTGCATAGTAAATGAAAACTGTGACCTTATTGACGTTCCATATCTTGAGTATTGAAGAGTCTTGTTCTTCCAAAGCGTTGTGAAAGAGGCAGTCTCTTGTGGGAAGAGCATAGCGGCAGCATCGAAGAATAGTCCCATCTGGTAGCACCAGTTTTCTAAGGAGGTCAAAGTTGTGCTCGCTTAAATTATCACTGACATAGACAGGACCTCCACAAATGACTCTGGAAGCAGCATGGAAGTAAGCACTGTAGTGTGTTGTCTGAAACATATCCCAATCAGGGTGTATGAATTGCCCCATCCACAAACTGTTGTAAGCACAATGCATCAGATGAATACCTTGAAGGAAAAACCCATCTCTTGGGTTCTTTGGATATGGCCCATTTGGATCCTCGGTCCAGAAGTCATCTCCTGCAACAACACCAGAGAGAACAAGTGTTAGTTTACTGCCGTCTTGAGGATGTTACCCATTTTGCTGCAAAGATGATTAACAGTCAGGAATGCACTCTTTTTAGTCAGCTGTTTTCATGGATTCTCCAGTTTTGTGGATTCATTTTTCGTTTAGACAGCCTGGTTTTCAAGGCAAAGATGGCTTTATAGAAAGTTTTGATTTTCAATTGAAATGGA
This sequence comes from Cupressus sempervirens, assembly GCA_028749045.1. Lineage (NCBI taxonomy): Eukaryota > Viridiplantae > Streptophyta > Pinopsida > Cupressales > Cupressaceae > Cupressus > Cupressus sempervirens. Next base: position 807,036,723 of record CM053791.1, on the reverse strand, counting down.
TGAATTCACATCGGTACAAATAACACCACTTCTTTTTCTGCGTTGGTGTTCTATAAATCTTTCCGCTTATCCTTTCAATACTTTGCATACGAAGTAACCAAATTTATGAGCAAGCACAATACATAAAAGTTCATAGATATGCCCTTTTTCAACTTCAACTTGTAAATGAATCATTAACTATATCTGAAATCACACAAATTTAAGAATCTGTGGAAACACAGTTTAAAAATAAGAGTCATCCTTTATGTGTTTTGCAATCAGATAGGATGGTGAGAAAAATGGCATGATAAGAGATCTTACCTACTCTTCCCAGTGAGATTGTCTGAGTACCCAAAAGCATAAAATCATTGCACTGCTCCATACTTGCTATAACATTATTCCCACCTAGATACTTTCCAGCAGCTTCAGACAAGGCATTAAAATATGCCTTGTTCATCTCCACTCTGCCACCCTCCTCCTCGCATATAGTTTCAAGCCCCTGCAAAAAAAACAGTCAGTCTAACGCTGCCTTAGATTTTCATGTCTGTTGGGCTCAATAAACCAATGGAGGTGCCAAGTGCTTGTCAACTTCTCAGGAATACTGTCGTATAATATTTCTTACATGGATCACATCTGTCTTTACTCCATCCACTCCCTGCCTGGAAAGATACGAGTAAAACATGTCATAGAATTCATGAATTTCATGGCATGGCACAACAGCTATTCCATTGACCATCAGCCTATCTACTGCCAAATCTTGCATTGTCTTCTTCAAGCCATCTGAGAGAACAACCTTTGTATCCTTGGAAGAGAACTTAGTTGTAACATTATGAACTCCCCCCCAGTACCCACATAGTGCATGCCATACATAAATAGACTGTAGGTGCCCAAAGTCAGCCTTCAAATCCCTCACAAGTCCTGCCATTCCTCTATTACTATTTAGATTTAACTTAGTATTATCATCACTTCCAGCAGAAAAACTTTTAGACCCAGATGTAGGGTCCTTGAAATCGCAATTTTCTTCGCCATCATCACTGGATTTGTAATTTTCTTCACCAAAAACCTTAAGCTTGTAGTTTTCTTCGATAGTCCATTCATCATTTCTATCAACATCCTCAAACCCCGTAGATCTGGATACATAGTCCAAGAATCTGTAATTCTCTTCAATAGTCCTTAGCCGGCAGGGCATCTGGTGGCCTTCCTTGGCCACATCACTAGCTTCTTCCATTGGAGTATCATTAAAACATATAGATTGCCACCCATCATCAATAATAACAAACCCTAGAGGACACCCCTCCTCTACAAACTCCTTCACACCCTTGTACACATTTTTTGGATTAATCTTCAAATAAAAAGCATTCCAAGTGCACCACCCAAATCTATCAACAATAGGAGGAAGTGGTTTCTCCCTGAGAAGTCTAAAGCTCCCCAAATGACCTTCCAAGACTTCCATGGCCTCCCCAACAAGATCATAAGGATCATTGCCAGCATGCATATATATACAACTCCTGAATCTGAATTCCTTCACAAGACTTGAGCAGCTCTCTACACACACATCAACATAGTCATCACTTCCTCCCTGTAATGAAGCTCTGAACTTGCCTTCTATAATAGGTAGAATGAGAAGATAAGGATAATCTTCACCAGCCTTATCAAACAGCATAAACTGGGTCTCTGACTCTAAATCTCTCCCATTGTTTCCCACCATTGGTGTACTCCACCAGACCTTAAACCTAAAAATGCTCAAAAACCTAATGCCTTTAAACTTACCCAGAGAGACAACATGCCTGCTCTTCTTTTCAACCGCCTCGAATCCAACAAAAGACCCACTGCAATCTCCACTAGAAGAACAATGTGGAGTGAATATGATACTAGGAGGGACATCAAACAAAAAGGGAAGGCCATGAACAAGGAGCTTCCCTTCACACAGGGCAAAAGGTTGATTCTCCTTTATAGACGAGCCCTGTTTGATTAAATCCTTGCAGTATTCTCCATTAAGTAGTTTCTGTGATGACTTATTAGTACCCACATGTTCTTCTGGCTTTTCCTTGCAAAGCTGAGGTTTCATGATTCTCCTTGGTTCTTCCATTGCAGACAGAACACAATGCAAGTTACATATATATCACTTTTGAAAGCCGGTTAGTGTCCAAATAAAAGAATTCATGCAGCTGGACATCTGTTGAATTAGGCTACGTGGGTGAGACTAGTCTTAACAGCTACATGGGCTTGTAGGCATTTCAACTGGATTCAAACTCCATAACTACTTATAATTTCATTTTTCCCATTTACTGGCGGTTATATTTTTCTGGTTTTCATCTGGATAACTCTCAATCGTTCGTCTTCAGGTGTTTTTTTCTGAGGTTTAATCCACCTGAATTGTTGTGAATTCCTCATTGAATTGGTCCGCTGTAATGGCTGGAAGTGTCGGCTGCACTAGTCGACCGTTATTGTTGGTTTAATGTCGGGAATTGCTAGCGAGGAATTCTTTGAATTTGTTCAGATTCTTATTTCTTAAAGTACAAATTATATTTTGAATAGTTCTAGTTAAGTCGGAAGAAGTGTAAGTAAAAATTGCTCACACAATTGATTTCTAATTTATAAATTTATAGTTTATCATTTTATTTAAAGAATTATTATTCCTTCCTTTGCTTTTTTAAAATTTTCACAAATTCATAAATTTATAATCTACATCATTGTTGTCAAGGCATTTTAAGTATTCATATATTTAATCTTAAAATTCTCATCTTAGTGTGTGTATATATTTATTGAAATCGTTGACAAATCTTCTGCTCATTCAAGCAACAACATGAGAATTACAAGCTTATTCAATTTCCTTTCGAACAATCACACTAGAAACAACATTTGGAAGACCAAGAGTCACAACTTAGAATTCCTCAAAGATGTCCCTCTTGGGATTTGAACCAGGGTCTCCACAATGGGAATTCATTGCTTCAACCAACTAATCTAAACCCCTTGGACCATCTTAGTGTATATTAAATATTTTATGGAACTTGTTATATATTTTTAATGATTCTAAGCAATTACCTTGCTCTAATATTTAATGGTTTGTTATATATTTGTAATGATTCTAAGAAATGACCTTGCCGAGCAATGGTTTGTAAGTACAACCTTGATAACACAATTAACATCTACGACAAGGTGGGTTGGTTAGTTGACGTGACATGAAGAGGTGTTTGCCAAGGCATGAATAAGGAAGAGTACATGAAGAGGAGGGCAAACGGGAAGAAGAAACATATATATGATCTTAAGGATGGGGCCCTCTATCTCTATTTAGGTCCCCTTGGTTCAAAACTCAAGTCAAAAGTGGTTTAAATGGTATTATCTTATTTCAAAAAATGATTCTAGTAATTTAGGGTTTCAATTTTTTTTTATTGAATTTGAGAATCACAAAAAAAAAAAAAAAAAAAAAAAACTCAATATTTAGCCTTAACGATTTATTTGTAGTTTTAAAATTGCTCCAAAATGTGGCTCTGTACTAATCGCAATTTCCTAAAATACTAGTAATTAAACCTTTAGAAAATAAGAAAAAACATTTGCAAACCTTTCAAACTCAAAAATAAGTTTGAACATTGCATTCAATGACTCAACATAAATAACAACCATCCTAAAATCGTCTTGAGATTTACTTATAATAATAATAATCCAATAATATATATGATGAGATAAGAATCAAATCCATAACTATTGTTTCTTTTGTCAACCACCAACCAATTAAAATTGTCTTGTCATTTTCAAGGGTTTTCATCTTTGGGCTTCATAGCTAAAAGGTTTTTAACTTTTGGTTCACAACATGTCAGACTACCCTCAAGTCTAACACTTTGAATAAAAAATTCTAAGCATTATTTATTAAGGTTTCATGTAGACAATAAAAGTAGCGCCTTAGATAAGATAAGATAAATTTATTAATGTCCAACGAAAGACCACAACGTGGGTTTATGGGACTGGAAGCTTACAACAAGGAAAAAGCAGGCAAACAGAGCACCAAACGATGTCCAAAAAAGAAAGAACAAGCACAACAAAAGAAGAAGAAAGTAGGAAACATCGCGGAAAAGATTAGGTATATGTCTTCATAGGGAAAAAGTCCAACAATGATTGATCTGTGTGGCTACCAGAAGCCTTGTGATGAATCTGAGTGCCACGTGAGGAGTGTCGCTGGCAAAAAGGTCCCCTGCGGGGTCTCACCGATTTGGAATAGCCCGTGTTAGGGAAACTATACGGTCACTTCACACCTCGAGCTGGAGTTAAGGGCGAGAAGGTGGTCGTAATAAGCTGTGCCTGGGTCTGACTCCTGGGAAATGAAAGCTGTAAAGTATGGTCATGAAGTTGAAAGGACTCGCGGAGATAGAGTGCAATGCAATGCTGATCGGTGTACCTGAAAAAAATTGAGAGGGATCTACAATCTCTAAATAGACAGTAAAATCTCCCTCTAATCTCGTAGTATATGGGGCATCTGAAAAGAAAATGAATCTTAGATTCTGCCTCTGCTAAGGTACAAAGTGTACACATTCGATCCTCTTTGGCAATATGGTGATTGACCTGAATCCGGAGTTTGTGCGAGCCCACCCTAAAGGAGCCAAGGGAGATACGCAGGGCGTGAGTCCAGTATCTATGTAGGTACTCAGGGCGTACAATAATCCCATCTCGGATAACTAAGAAGTGCTCAGCGTAGAAAGCCATCCTTTGACGTAGTCCCCCTAGAGGATCCACCCAGGTCCGTGTGATATACTTCCTGTAAATGTCAAGTCTGACATTCTCGTTCAACTCCTACCGAGAAGGGAGTAGATGAGTCGGGGCATCCAATGAGAACTGGTAGGGAGGAAGATGATCAATGTCGATCCCCACTGAACTTAGTAGGATAGTAGCTTGAGCATACCACCCGCGGGCTCTAGTGGTAGGATCAACGTTAGCAATAGCAATTGAGGAGTAGTAGGCTAAATAAGGGTATCTGTGTTGGCCTTCCTCTGAGTCAGCAAAGCCACGAAGACGGTGGAGAAACCAAATCAAGTCAAAAATGGCTGCAAGTCTAAATGGGTGAGCGTAGAACCGTGACATTTGATAATCCGACGAAGGAGCATAATCTGGGTACGCTCGATCATGGCCCAATCCAAGATTAAAAGAGAAGGACCCCAAACCACCGAACCATAGAGCACTGTGGGTCTTACTAAGGAATCCAGGAGGGATAGCTTAGACGATGTATCTTGAAAGTGGTATTTGAAGCATTGTCTCTTGAGCATGGCAAGGGAACCCAACCCTTTACTGATCCGAGGCTAAATAGCTGATCTCAAGCCGAAACGAGATCCAGAAAACTTAACCCCAAGGTATGTGTAAGATGATGTAATCTCAACTTCTCGACCTTGGAAGTGAAAATGGAGATGTGAAGTCTTTAGACCGTTGAAGACCATAACCATAACCAAAGAAAGTCCCCACTCTTTGATCACATTAGAACCAACAACAAATATGAGATCCTATCCTATCCAAAATGATGGCTTGGATCTTACACAAATAATGAATAGCTAAGGATACAACCACCACAATTAGGATAGCTAAAGAACAAGTAATTGGCCATTACATGAAATCAAAATTTCTCTCTTTTACCAGTGCATTTGAATTAGTTGGGGTAATTGGCCTTCTTCATCCTTTGTTGTATTGGTGTGTGAATCTATAGTAATGAGATTTAAATGAGGTTTTATATTGGGAAAAATATCCTCTTCAGTAGTCTCATCACCAAATCATACACAAATGGCTCTCCTAATCATGCAAGGTTGGGTAGGAATGAACAAGAAAAAAACATGGGAATGTCAAAGTTTAGGGGCAAAGAGGCCTTCTTCACAATTAATCAAGAATTAGGGAACATATTTGGGAAGAATACACAATGGTAACTTCGATAGAGAAAACAAAGATGGAACATATGAAAGTTGAAAGCGAAGGTTGGTATTCTACCTGAAGAATAAAGGAATAATGTGGATATGGGTAGAAAGGCATGTTAAGAGGATAAAGTTTGAAACCTCCACAAGTTGCCCTCACTCAAATATTTGAATACACATATCCCCCACACTTTCAAAAAAATTGACCATTAGATATGTTCATGGGGAATGCAAGAGAGAATGTGTATTCAAGCTTTGACTAAGGTACGCATGAGAGATATGAATTAAGTATGCTATAAACAAACACAATTTAATTGAATCTATGAGACAATACAAGTCCACTCTTCCCAAAAAATTATTGCCCTAGTAATGCTATTTCAAACACTTCTAGATTCCTAATTCTAGTGTAGGGGGTGACATTTATTAGTAGGTTTATCTAATGAAATAAGATATAGCTATAGTATAATATAAATAAATAAATCAAATATAACTTCTCTAAAATATATAATTTTTCTATGAAGATTTATAAACATTTAAAAATTTAAGTTAACATAATTTAAATTTAATTTAATTATTGATATTAATCTTATATTAACATTATGTTATTAATATAAAGATTGTCAATATCGTACAAAACTAACACATATAAGGCTATTCAATTTTTATATTTCGAATTGGGATATCTAAAATATATGTAAAATGAGATTCATATAGTTACTCTTTAAATTACAAAATCTTTAAATATTTGGATGATATTTGAGCTTAAGTTGAAAATCAAACACATGAAGCTTTACATGCATGTAATTGTGCATTAGTTTTCAATGTAATTCAAGGTGGTAGTTAAATAGATGTAATAATCTTTTTTCAATAATGTTCATGGTTATTTAGTAGATTCTTTTGTGAGTTGTTAATTCAAGCATGTCAACTTTATGGCACGCAATGTGCTTCACAATATACAATGTATTTATAGTATTAGATTTGTATTATCAAAACTAACATTAAATTGACGAAGACAATGAGAAATGAAACAAATAATTGTACAAATGAACAAAAAAAATCATTAATCTATCCTTGAGAAATTAATTTCATTTAATATGTTAATAAAATTGACATTATCTAAAACAATTTATCAAAATGATACATGTGTATTGTTTCCCCTCTTTTGTAGTTAACTACTTTTAATTTTTTTTAACATATTAAGTCAATCAGTTTTATGTGAATTGTCAAATAAAAAAGACTAGTCATATGACAAGCCTATGAAATGGGAATAAATTTTGGCCTTCAGAAGAAACCAACTAGGTTAATTATCTATATAAAAAAAAATCACATTTTCTTTAGAACTCCAAATAGTGAGAGCATGCATGCTACAACCAATTTAAGATTGGAATATGTAAATATTGCCTACACATGCTAAATGGAAGATTTGAATGGTGTATAGACATCCATTATTAATTATTCAAAAGAAAAGCAAGCATTTAGCTGATTTGAGCTACAAAGGGTGAAAGGTACAAGAAAAATTAGGTTTTCTTCATATTAAAATTTATATATGCGAGTTCTTCATACAAACATTTTTTGTGCATAGCTAAACCTAAATTTATTTAATCTCACACATAAATAATTAGCATTTGTATCAATATAAATAAGAAAATATGAACTCCTTCACGAATTACCTAAAACAAATGAGTTTCTTAGTATACTTAGTGTAACAACAATGGGATATGCATAAAATCGATCTGGTAAAAAGACTTTACAAACATTCTAGCAAATCTAGTTAGAATGCATAGAAACAATATAATGTTCATGTCATATCAATTATGGTGCAAATTTTCCAAACATTGCCATGGGCAACTTATATTGATGATGTTTCTAGACATACAAATCTTTCAAGCTCCAACAATTCACCTTGAAAAAGAAACCAACAAATTGCCTTAAAAAAAAACTATAAATCATCAATCTATCTTCATCTCATTTAAAGACAATTGAAAAGCAAAGTATACAATATACAAAGAAAGCTGCCTCTAAGAGCTGCACCTCTTACAAAGAACTTTCGCCACAATTTCTATGTGAAGAAAAGGAACTTGGCAATTATGATTTCTTCAGAAGTTCAAAACCACAAGAGAGAAAGATCTTCAACAACTGAAACTATAAGATTTGTTAAGAGAGATATAAAATTGACAAAAATTCTAAATACTATGTTAATAAATAAAATAGATATCAATACTAAATTTTTACTTGGTTCATTCATTCTAATTGCATTAAAGGAAACTTTTTATCATAATAAGATTTCAATCAAACAGTATAGCTAAGTTTTCTAAATTGTACATTTTAGAAATTCCATATCCCTTGGCCAACCTTGGAACTTCAGTTGCTAAAGATCTTTCCCTCTTCGCGCTCAAACATCTCAAAGAAAAAACCAGAGCATGAATGCTAATTTCCTTTTCTGCCTAAACACAATTTACAAAGAACCCATAAGTGCTAACTTCTTTTATTTTCTTCACATTCGACTCTTAGAGAAATCTCCCTTGTAAGAGGCGTAGTTCTTAGCTGGATCTTTCTATATAAATCATTAATATGCCAACCAATTCAGAAACTTGCAATAAAAAGAAATCTTGCCTCTAGAGCTGCTAAAATTAGTGACTCCAAAAATATGATATAAAATCAGAAACGTGTTAAAGAATTGCACGACTGTGTTTAAACTTTCAGACAATCTTTGAAGAACTTAAGAGAAAAAACAAATATTTTGCTATGGCAGGTGGGGTTAATTCAGATTCTCGTTCCTTGGAACAAACGCCCACTTGGGCTGTGGCCATTGTTTGCTTGGGCTTTGTACTCATTTCTATGCTCATCGAACAAGCTATACATTTCCTCTCCAAGGTATAAATTCATTCTTTCTTTCTATCTAATTATGTTTTATCTTTGTTTTCCATTCGTTGGATGCAATTTGTTCCATGTTTGAATTGAATTGGGATGCTCTTTTTCCCCTTGTGTATGTTTGGGATGCAGTGGTTCAAGCAACGTCGAAAGATATCTCTGGGAAAAGCACTAGAAAAGATCAAAGAAGGTGAACAATTTGATATTATAATCAATTGCTAGTGTATTTAGTTTTTGACTGTTTAGATTTTTGTGTATTAATGTTTCAAATCAGTAGGATAAGAGAGAGTTGAGAGATATAAAATTATTTTGGATGGTGAATAAAAGAGTGTGATTATACAATTGTACTGTATTCTATTAATTAGATCATATAATGTGATTCAAGATGATATCATAATCAATTGTTAGTGTTTTTAGTTTTGACTCACGTTCAAATTTTTAGTGTATTAATGTTTCAGATCAGTAGGATAAGAGAGAGTGGAGAGATATAAAATTGTTTGGGATGAAAGAGTCTGATCACAGAATTGTGTATTTCTCTTTTATTCAATAACTAGATAGACATTATTACAATAAAAAATAACATAATTGCTATTGTTTCTATTTCATTCTATCCAATTTTCTCTCTATTAACAAATCAGACACACTCTGTGATAAGCCCACATGATAAAAGAGAACTCTACTTTATCTCGGTCACAATTATATCATGTTAACTCTCTTTTATCTTAATGATGAATGATATATAATTGATAACAAAGTCTGACTACAGAATTGTGTATTTCTTTTACTTTCTTTTATTTTTCTAATAGATCATAGAATGTGATCCAGAATAAATATAAATAATATAAGTGTTATTAGTATTTGTTGTACGTAACCATTTTCTGTATTATTGCTTGAGATAAATCGATATGATAAAAGAGAACTCTCTTTTCTTCTGATCATAAATTACAATTATATCACATGTCAACTTTCTTTTATCATAACGTTGAATAACATATAATGATTTACGATATTGATAAAAAAACAAATAAAAACTATATTATAATTAATTACAATTCAAATCAGTTTGAAAAAAACATTTATAATGATAACGATTCATCTTGTATTGTATGCAGAATTGATGCTTCTTGGATTTATCTCGCTGCTGCTGACTGCTGGGCAGAAATCAATTTCACAGATTTGTATATCTAAAGGATTAGCTGAATCCTTCCTTCCTTGTTCAAAGGAGGGATTCACAGCCAAAAATGTGACCCACAAGATTGAAAAGTTATCATTACTTGGAGGTGGGCAGCATCGTAAGCTCCTTTATTTGGCTTCAGACATACCGTTAAGACGTAGCTTGGCCAGAGATGACGCTGCTTATGATTATTGTTTTAAAAAGGTCAGTATGTAGCTTGGTTTTCATTAGGGAAGAGGATAATTATGTTATAGTAATATTAATCTTTCTAAATATTATAATAATAAGAATGTTAATTTCTATGTTATTTTCTTCTTGTTTTTATAAATGGTAAACAAAATTACAATTTGATCTTTTTATATCTTTTATATGAATTTTATTTATATATATTAGTAATATTCTAATAGAAATGGATTTAAATGCTTTTATTTGTTATTTTAATGTAGGGGAAGGTTCCTATGATATCACAAGATGGCCTCCATCAACTTCACATCTTCATTTTCATATTGGCAAATTTTCATGTCTTATCTTGCTTTCTAATAATGGCATTGGGATCGGCTAAGGTATGGCTCACTAAACCTTTTTTTCACCATGTAACCCTTTTCTTTTAGTGTTTGATGCAAAAATAAATTGTTTTAATGTGGTACATATAGATGAAGAAATGGAAAGCATGGGAGGATGAGACAAAAACACTGGATTATCAATATTCTACTGGTTGGTTTAATATATTCCATTTCCTTTATTTCTTATGGAGCGATTTGGATTTTCTCTTTTCCCTTCAAAGATTTGATTTGATTTTGAATTTTTTAATTTAGTTCAAATTTGTTGTCATGGATTACCAATATTCTATTGGGTAGTCTAAGATTTCTATTTCCTTTACTTCCTATGAAGCAATTTAATTTGTTTTTCTTCCTTTGAGTGTCAATTTGTTGTCTTGGATTATCCTTGGACTTGGAAATGTAAGTCAATTGTGACATTGTAGATCATTCGAGATTTAGATATACTCGTGAGACTACTTTCGGAAGGAGGCATATGAGTTTTTGGTCGAAAACACCAATTCTCACTTGGATTGTAAGTAAAGCTAGCAATTCGAATAGTTACATTATTTGTTTTAAATTCAACCTCATACAATTGTCATGTACTAAAATATTTTACTCTTGGCTTTGTAGGTATGTTTTTTTAGACAATTCATTAGATCTGTGGCCAAGGTGGACTACTTGACATTGCGTCGTGGCTTTATACTTGTAAGATTACTTACTTCATGGTTTTCAAGTTTCATATTGTATACTTAGCAAGAGACCGATATAGTTATGTATATGTTTATTGTTGCAGGCTCATTTTGCTCCAGAAAGTAAATTTGAGTTTCAAAGATATATAAAGAGATCTTTGAGAGATGACTTTAGTGATGTTGTATCAATTAGGTAAGTTCCATATTTGTGTTTTAGTAGTGGTTTCAACATATTTTATATTAAGGTGCATCTCCTTGAATTGAACCTAATAACTCAAGAATATTTCTTTATCATTGTAATGCAGTCCTCCGCTATGGTTTTTTGCAATCTTATTTCTACTCCTCATGAGGAATGGTAAATCTATTAGGCATTCACTTATTTTATGTGTATTGCTTCTAATAACACAAAGGGATATTTGACGTGCAACTTCACTATGTAGGATGGTTCACATTCATTTGGCTATCATTCATTCCACTAATTGTAAGTGAACACAATACTTTTACTTCATTTAATTGGTTTATTTTTAAAAAGTATATAAAATAATAAAAAGTTTTACGACTAGAAGCATATGATATTACTGTGATTGTTATCACTATAATATATAAATATAATGTTTGCAAATATCAATCATGAAGATGTAACATCATTTCTTATAATGTCGAAGCATCAAATCTTTAATTTGAAGAGTAATATATAAATATATCCTAAACTTTTATGTTTGATAGATTCTTCTAATAGTGGGAACAAAGTTGCAAGCTATAATAACAAAAATGGCAATGAATATCCAAGAAAAAAATCCTATTGTGCAAGGAGCTCCAGTGGTGAATCCCAATGACCAATTATTTTGGTTTAAACGACCTCGTTTGATTCTCCATCTCATTCACTTTTCCCTATTTGAGGTTAGAATTTTTTGTTTATAAAAATATTCTTTCAAATTCCATCTTTTCATGCTTCAAAAATTGTAATTATAAAACATATATGTTTTGCAGAGTGCTTTCCAGCTTGCTTTTTTTTTCTGGGCATGGGTAAGAAAGAAGCATCTACATATATAAATGTTCATTTTGACTTTTACTTTATTTCAAGTCTCGATATGATAGGATTTTCACTTCCATAACAAAAGATCGTATATTCATATCATATGATTGATGCAGTATGAGTATGGCCTAAAGTCTTGCTTCAACAAACGAACAATAGATGTTGTATTTAGAGTATGTTTGGGGTAAGGTTATTTGACCTCCTACGTCTCTTTCAATAAAGAATTGTCCACTTAAAAATGGTTGATATCACAATATATATAATGTTTTGAAAGTAAACTTTGAGAGAACAATTATAATATCAGTGTCTTTTATATACTAATTCATTTTTATGTGATAAATGATAATATATTTTATATTTCTAATCAAAAAAACTATTTTTCAGCCTCATTTTTAACTTAAAATATGTTTTGAATTGATTAGGGTCATAGTTCAAATATTGTGTAGCTATGTAACTCTCCCCCTTTATGCCCTTGTCACCCAGGTATGTATTTGAGACTTAAATAAAAATAATAATGAATTTTGTTTCTGCTTTCTCAAGTAACATTTTAAAGAATGAAGTATTGGATTTTTGGTTGCAGATGGGGACAAACATGAAATCAACAATATTTGATGAAAGAATAGCCACCTCCTTGAAGAAGTGGCACCAAAGAGCTAAGAGGAACCTTAAGGGAAAGCAAGAAAATCTACCAAGCCGAGCAACAAATTCATCAGAAGCATCTTCCCTAGTTCATCTTGTTCAAAATCACAAAAGTCTAATAGGCCCAGAGAGTTTAGTACACTTAGAACAGTTTGAACCAAATCTTTCAACTATTGAGGAGGATATAGGTACACCCTCATCATCTTTCCACTCTCGCCTCAATATTAATAATGATTTGGATGAAGAAATAAATGGAAGCACACAAGAAGATGAAACAAATGGTTTTAACATTAGCTAAGTTCACTTCTATGAACAAAGATGATTATTTTCATAAAAGAGCTCAACAAAAGCATATCTCAACTTTGAAGGTTTTTTTTACATGTCAAAGAGCAAAAACTAGAAGTGTTTTCATAAGTCATATTATTAATGTAAAAGTAGCAAAACTTAATGAATAAGAATTGTTTGTTGCAAATAATTTATGTATTGCATAAAATATTTTTAAATTTTTGTTTAGATAACTTACGTGTTGAATAAAATGTTTCAAAATATGTATTAAAGTTAATCTAATCAATCATTAAAGAAAGAGGTGATAATAAAAGAGTCCTAATATGTTGTAAAAGAGATATTTAGTTATAGATATTATTGAACAACTAATATATACTAATATTTATAGATTTATTGGTGTAATGCACAAATAGAAAAGTAGAACAAGGCCAATATAAGTTAAATAATGGAACATTCATATATCATTTAAGAGAAAATATGGATGCTTTATTCTAGTATAAAACATAAAAATTATGTTTATGAAAATTAAACATGTATAAAACTATCAAATAGATTCAAGAATTTATTTATTTATTTTCCCATCATTCGTTTTTTATTTAACATCCACTACGCCTACGAAAATATATGAAAAACAATATCTTTGTTGTAATTTTTCTTATAATACTAAACTTAAAATTGCAATTTAAGAAATGGACATTTTATACATGTATATAATGGTGTAGAGAAATTATGAATGTTTTCAACAACATAAAAAAATAATCTATATTTATACATGTAAAAGGTGTCAAGTAGTTATTTTTTATGGTTGAACTTTATTATATTGGAACATATGTATTATTTATTAGTGGTGTGAAGGTGATTTCTAATAAAAATCTAATTTATACATGTTTTCAGCATTACCAATAAATGTATAAATCAATTGAGTATATGTGTAATTGTGAAATTTTTATAATACATTTTTTATGTGATAAGTGATAAATACATTAACCATAAATATTATGATTATAGAATTCCAAGTTCGACTACTGTATATTTGCATGATATTTAGATTTTGTTTTTAATTATTGTAATATGATTAATGTAATTGGTTTAATTGTGATTATGGAATGACTTTTCAAGCAACAAAATTAAAAATGTGATAATCTTGACATGTACATGATATTAATGAGTAATAATTTAATTATATATTTGTATATGGTAAATATTAACATTTGAATTGGATTCAATGATATTAAGTTTTATTATTTGAATAAATAATGAATGTATTTACATCAAAGAAATGAATTTTTCTACTTCATGATTTTTTGTTGTTTTTAGAATTATACTACTTCTACCTTTAGAATATGACTTGACTTAGAAAATCCTTCTAACTTTATTTTATTTGACATACATTAAAAAAAATTGAAAGTGGTAATGTTAATGTTTTTCTTTTATGGCAACAATAATTGTTACTTGGATGGGCAAAAGGTGAGGAAAAAAGTAAACTTTTTTCAATGTCTTGTGCGTCTGGACTTTTACTTCTTTTTTCGAATCATTAGTAGTATTGAGGTTTGATTAGTAAGAAAGTGAGGATTATTTGCTTCAATATTTGAATGCGTTGGCTACTCATGTTTGAAGGTTGAAGATTCTCAAGAGATGACCAAAATTGGGATCAAGAAGATTTGCATAGTTGCACACATTTTGCCTATAGATCTAGGTCAAAGAAGTAAGACAAGGACACTAGGCATCATAATTTTAGGATTTGCATCCAAATTTTGATCAAGACTGTCATTAAATACTCCATCCATCTATATTTAGCTTACAAATGGATCTTATCTTGTACATATAAAATGGATTAAAATATTTTTTGTTTTTTAGATTCAATCCCTTTGTAATTTCTTACTTTACTATGTCTAGTTTTTAGCTTTCTTTTCCTTTCATCTCTAATATGCTTGATCTAGCTCAAGTTAGGGTCTCCAATCCCAATTGAGTGGATTGTTCTATTTACCCTAGTCTCTAATATTTGAAAATGTAAACTTATTCATTGTAGGCCTTTTAGTAGGAATTTTAAACCAAAACTGGCATGATTTGAACTTAATACCCAAAAATCATTACAATAGGTATATAGTCAAGTTATCTTCCCTCATTTTTAATAAAATCAATGAGCAAATATTATGCTCTCAACTATAGTTGTGTTTGAGATTGTTGGGATATTGTTGGAGATTCTTATTTGGAATTGTCTTTGGTTATGTTTTCCATTAATATTTTTACATTGATGTTAACATATATGTCTATGGGATTGTGTTCATTTTGATGATCAATGCAGATAGACTTTTAGTGAAGATGTGGTCTGTTGAACCTGAGCTAGTGAACATAATGGGATTATGTTTTTTTTAGTCTTCATGTTATGTTTTTCATCGTATGTGTTTCTAAGTTGATGTAGAAAATTTACAAGAGAATTTTTGAAGATTGGTTTTTGATGTTATTTATTGAGAACAACTCCAAATAGTGGTTCGATATTCTTTTTGGTGAGTTTTAGTGGAGCATAATTTTGTTTTGTGATTCAGGATACTTCATGAAGATGTATATTCATGTCCATCTATGGATTTTCTTGAGAATTGGTGACTCAAAAGTCAATTTTCTTGTTAGATAGTTAAAGGGAATTTATTTCCTACCTAAATTAGTCAAGAAACACGTTGTTTGGATTGTTATGATTAAATATTGGATGATAGCATGTTATTTTATATTGTAATGTATTATATATGTGTTCTAGCTAACACATATGGAATTATATTGGTTGATGTAAAAAAAAATTTGTTGGATCTCATATTGAGCCAACCTGATTATTATTATAGACTTGTATAAGAAAGCTTTCATTCTTTTGTGAATTCGTATGAGTGACTAAATGAGTGTATATGTAAGTGTATGTGGATATAGAAAAGTGTGATGCAAAGATTAGATCAATAATAGGAATCAAAGTTGATTGAGAAGAGATATGAGTGGAATAGTAATTTATTTCAAAGAAACTTTATTGGCATTGTTGACGCTTTCAATTAATTCAACCCAATGGATTGTTATCCACATTGAAGTATTTCTCACTCATTGGTTTGTTTACTTTTTTGTATTTGGATTGTTGTCCAATCAAGGGTTTTTAACCTTGATGTAAAAGAGTGGTAAGCTCTAGGAGAGTGCTTGACTGTATGTACATTCCATATTTACCTTTAATAGGGTTTTATATGTGTCAAGACATAATCTAGTGAGTTTGATCCCCGTTGTGGCTTTTCCCTTAATCAGGTTTCTACACAAACAAATTAGTTGTTATGTGTCATGGTGTTATTTTCTTTACGTTTTATTTAAGTTTTTAGATCTAATATATGATGGATGGTTTGATATTTTGATTTGGTAAAAGTTGATTCACCCCACCCCCAATTGTGTGTTGTGCATTATTATTATAACAAGTTTTGCATCTCAAGACCTTAAGAGTAAGAGTTCAAGAATCCAAGGCATTGAATACAAGAAGTAATTTATAAATATATGCATTTGTAAGGGCATCCATGATATTTATATCCTAAAGTCAACTACATCAACTCAATATCAACATATTTATATGAGAATTTTGACATCAAGAAGGTTTGCAAAGATAAAACCATTTATTTTTAGATCTATACTTTTCTTTCTAATAGTGTTTTATTAGTTAAATTTTAATTTATTGGTTTTGGACCAAATCAATACTCCACATGCCTTGTAATTCATTTTATATCTAGGGGAATTAGTAAAATTTCATCATTATAGAGCTAAATGGATCAGTTTGTGCTCAACCTTGGGAGAATTTTTCAAAATGGTTTGGTGTACCTTCTGAAGCCTTTTACAACAATTTATGATTAAAATTGGGAGTCATTAGTTTTTCCTTGAGGTCCCAATTATGCATAACCATGTATCTTTTATTTGATTTTCTAATATGATTATGTGATTTCATATTTTTTATAGATCTTTTGGGCTTTATTTTGTATATATTTTTTAGCATCAACATTTCATATCACACTATGTGATCCATCATCGGGATGTAAGAGAATGTTTAATATGTTTGATGCTAAAAAATATATACACGATCAAAACCAGAAGATCTGTAATATTTAAATGGATTGTGGAAAGTTGATACACTTGATTTCATATTTGTTTATTTAATTAGTAGACCAGTACAATTATTTTTGTATATTCCATAAAATATATCAATGCCTTGATTAACTTAGACTACTCATTTATAATGCATATAAAAATATAGTAATTCTTGTGTACTATGTATGATAGGGTTCATGTGGACACTTACAACCATAAATATTGTAAATATATATTAAATAGTTCACATTGAGAATGAGGAACTAAAAGTTAATTTTGGTTACACTTTATCTTTCCTCCTTGTTATAGAAATTATACATATGTTATCTAAACCTCTCTCTCTCTCTCTCTCTCTCTCTCTCTCTCACACACACACACACACACACACACACACACACACACACACACACACACATATACTCCTTGTTATAGAAATCAAGTATATGTTGTCCACATTTCCGCCACACACACACACATATTGAAGATTTTTTTATAAATATTCATAGATACATTGCAAAAATGATTCAGTAATAAAATTTTATGTATGTATTGATATATTTTTTTTATATGTTCACACATATAAAATGTTGTTACTAACATAAAGATCATAAATAAATTTTTGGAGTTTACACTACATGTTAATAATTATAACTTTGTTGAGTATATATAGATGTACATATATAAAAGCAATGCAGTTGTCGTCTAATTTAATTATTGTTGGTTATTTAAAAAATTTGAGTGTATATATGTTATAATAATTTTTTCTTATTATGAATAAGGAAATGAGTATATGGTGCGGGAGCACCTAGGTTAGGTCTAAGAAGAAAATAAGGGTCTGGGAGCCTGGATATGACCTAGACCTAGTAGTTAGGAATAAGGAGTCATGAGTGAGTCATGAGTCATGTATGTCAAACAAGAAGCATTAATGTATGCATGAGGTGAGCACATTAGGTGCAATGTTGCATTGGTTGTCAATTAGGAGAAAAGTGCAAAATGTGGTTTTAGAGGGATAAATATGTAAAGAAGGATAGGTAGGCATGGAAATGGTCTAGATATGACTTAAATAGCTTCCATATTTTATTTGGAGTCATAATTTTTAGTCCTACCAAGTCCAAGTAGCAAAAATGCAAAAATTGCATATTGACAATTTTGCAAAAAGTGCAAATTTTCTTGTAAAAGTTACAAAATTGGTTAGAAGTGGTTAAGGGGTCACCAATGAGAAAAGGTTAGTTGAGTCATTTGTGGCATGGCTATGAATGTCCTCTAAAGCATTTTGTATGGTTTAAAAGTTTTGGAGTTGTATGACACCATACAACAGATCAACAAATCAATGACAAATTGAATGAGAATGTGAGTTTGTGGTTGCTATGTGATTGGAATTAGGAATTTTATTTGTAGGATAGTTTCTACTTTGTTTTTACTAAGTTTTTGGTTTTTGTATAAGTTTTTCACAATCCATTTTGTGTGCAAAATAAATGTTTTAGTAAATAGACTGCTTGTTGGCTTGTGTTGGGCAATCTGGACAAAATGATGTCTACCAACATTCCCCATGGTTGAAACCTCATGAAAACTTGAGGAATTCTAGTAGACATCCTTTAGATTATGTGGGAAAAATAATGGAGTCATCAATGATGGGCCAAGCCAATTCCTTGGAAGCCCTAGTCGAGACATTGAGATACTCGCCTAGAAATTGAGCCAAGGAAAGTGTTGTACTTGCAAGGGCAAAGCTAATTGGGATTAATAAGTGTTATGAACTAGTGTAGAATCAAGTGGAGCCCTTAAATGTGGAAGGAAAAGTCTCCAAGAACCCTAGGAATGGAGGAAGAGTTCTTTGATTGTTGGCTGGTCTCCAAGGGCACTAAAACCCTAGCAACACTTAAAAATAGTGTTAGGGCATCAAACACAAGTTGGAGACCTGCAACCTCAAGAATCTTGAGGACCTTGGAAAAGGGTATCAATGTCTGTAATTAGTTTGGAGATCCATTGAGGAAATTTTTGCACAAATTCCTTTTTAGTCCATTAGGAGGGCTAATAGAGGGCTACTAGGCCTAATAGAGGATTTGAATGAATTTGAGGGGATTGTATAGAATCAAAATATTTGAAATGGGGAAAATGATTGTAAAGAAGTCTACTACACCCTAGAAAGAGGCCTCCAACCCTTGCAAGGTCAAGTTACTCATTAGGGAGGCCTAGAATGAAGCTCACAATTCATGATCAAGCCTGAATGGATAGGATAGGATAAGGGAAAAGTTGTTCCTAGTTGTTTAGGGGTAACTTTTGTAATTAGGGATACCTAGGAGTGTTTTTCCACTATCTACATTACCCTAGCCTAGTCCTATCAGTATATTTATTTTATATTGTTGCTAAGTCTTCCATAGGTTGTGTATTTATTCTATATAAAATGTAGTATTTCTAATATGTGGAGCTAAGAAGAAGTGTTTAGAAAAGTAACCAGATTTTTCATTTTACTTTTTGTCAAACTATTGGAATGTTTAGAATAATTGAGAGGGGGCAGGGCAGGGGGAGTTGAATTAGTTATCCAAGGTCTAGATGTACCAATTGAATAAACAAACACTTAAACAACTTCAAATCTTAACATTTAATTACTTGGCCTCTGTAGTCAACTTTCAGTAACATTAAATAGCAGTCCACTTTCCTAAATATAATAGACTTCAATAATGTAAACATTAATAGTAAATCATCAAATATAACATCCACACAAGTTTGACACTAGGATCTAACATTGAAACTCAATTTGAGAAAAATCACCAATAACATGTCACCAATCTTTTCACTCTTATGAAGTGAGCTTTATTAGGAGCCAACCATATTAAAGGTTGCAAAACACACTGTTAAATGTGACTTTGTTAGATTATTTAATGACCCTATTAAGATTAGCCTTGTTAGAGGACATTAGAAAATTCTATTAGAATGCCACCTTGATTAAAGGATTTACATATGACTGTTAGGTCAACCTTGACTAAAGGATTTTAATGCTAATACAATGTTTGGAAAGTAGTAGCAGGTTCTGATCTGACTTTGTAAATACAAATCTCAATTCAACTCACAAGTTGATCCATTGACAAGCCTTCATTTTTATCTCAGTCTCTAATTTGCTTGGAAACTGTTCAAGAAATCACACTTCTCTTCTCAATTTTTCTCAGCCTCCTACTTAATTTTTCTAGTCAATAGCATCAACAACTTCTCCAACCTTAAACTACTCTTTAAGGTTAGCCCTTTTACCTCCTTAAATAGATAATTCTGATATTTTGATGCTTAAACACCATTGTAGATCTTAGGGTTACGATCAAATTCAACATGTACAATGAATATGTCCACCTTTTTGTTCATCATTTTCTTTTCTATAAACTTCTTCATGAATCTTGCATAGAAACACACAAACATAGTTTTCATCAATTTAAATGTTCCAAGTCATCCATCCTTATCTTCAACAGGCTTTCCATATTCCAAGAAATCAACTTTGTCAACTGGAAATTGTGATTTCTCATAAACTGTCAAAATGTTGTTCCTTGACCAACACTATCTTCTAACACTTGGTGATCACTATATTACTAGATCGCTATTAGATTTCTTGTTTAGCAAATATACTATCACTCGGTCAATACTGATGCTTGGTCAACACTATTTCTACTCAGCACTTATTGTGGCTTGGTTGACACTAGCATCACTTGGCATATACTTCAAGTTCCTTAATATTCTTCTTTGTTGCTTGTTCAAGCGTGTGCATTTGGTCTATCTTTGATCTCTTCTTTAGGGCTTAAGTACAACCGTCTTCCTCTCTTCTAGCATGATTTGAACAATCACTTTATCTTGTCAAGGTCCAACTAATCAAGTGTTCATTTGTAGTTTCCTCTTCATAACTCAACCTTTCCTCTAGGTGTTTTTGTCATGGCCAATTTCTCAAATCCTCTTTATCAATCATATAGATATGACACTTAAATCGTATAGCAAACTGTCTCACCAATAAGGTTTGACATTAATGACAACATAATTTAATTCTTCCAATTGTAGTTTCCAACAATCTCCCTCTTTGGCATTAATGATAATACCTCTAGTTACCATACAATCCAAAACATTACCGAATCACAAAAACTACCTCTATGTATAGTATCATATCTTCATTAATATCCTTAGTTTCATTTTGATTCACATCTCTATATCCAACAATCTATTTCTTTAGTTTCATTATGATTCTCATCCATGCAGCTCTAACATGCAACACATATGCTCCCTTTATCATATCTGATCATGAAATCAATCAGATTCTTTTATATTGTTGACAACAATTTCTTTAAATTTCTCCCTCTTTCTTAGGGTAATTATTTCACAACATCTCTCCCTCTTTGACAATATTGTCAAAGACACTTTAAGTTATGCATATTTTCCATGTAGATATCATCATGTCAGTATTGAATTCTTCATCTATCATCTATGTATGATTGATACAACATGATTCTATCCTTCTTCCTCACTACTACCTTAGGCAACTCCTAAAGTAGAATTGTCTACATCAACTTGTAAGATAGTTTGATCAACATATTTGATGCAGAGCACCATTGCAATTTAAGTAGCTTTGTCTAGGGGAATCACCCCTAGTTTACCTCTTA
The DNA here is from genome assembly GCA_028749045.1 of Cupressus sempervirens. Classification (NCBI taxonomy): domain Eukaryota; kingdom Viridiplantae; phylum Streptophyta; class Pinopsida; order Cupressales; family Cupressaceae; genus Cupressus; species Cupressus sempervirens. The sequence continues at coordinate 807,014,903 of CM053791.1, read as the reverse complement.
GATATTCATGAGCATCTTTAGGTAAAGCTTTAATGAATATATCATCTATTTTCTCCTTAGTGTTCACTTACTCCAATTTTACTTCTTTGTCTTGAACTAGCTCTCTCAAGTAATGATACTTGATAGCAATATGCTTAGTCTTTGTGTGCATTACAAGATTATTTGGTATGTTGATAGCACTAGTGTTATCACAGTAGATAACAACTAGATCAATAATCTCTTCCTTCGTACCTTTCAACAATTGCTTGATCCATACGATATTTTCTTATTTACTGTTGCTGCTACATATTCAGCTTCAGTTGTTGATTGAGAAATGTATTTTTTTTTCTTGCTTGTCCATGAAACTAGTCTCTTTCATAGAAAGAATGCTCCTCCACTTGTGCTCCTTTTGTCATCAACATTTCATGTCCAATCAGAATCAGTAAACACCTTCAGTTCAAACTTATCATTCTTCTTGTAATATAATCCATAGTCTTCTGTTCCTTTTAGATATCTCAATCTCCTTTTTACTACCATCATGTGATTCTCCTTAGGACTTGTAGAAAATCTTACAACTATCCCAACTATCAATGCAATATTAGGTCTATTGTGAACAACACATTGTAGTTTTCCAATCATTGATCTATACAATGTCTGGTTCACATCACTAGAATCATCATTCTTAGATAACTTATATGTCCAGTAGACATAGGAGTGCTAACTAGTATTGAATCTTCCATTCCAAAAGTTTCCAGTATCAACTTAATATATTTGAATCGAGTAATGAATATACCTTGCTTCATTTGATATACTTGTAAACCAACAAAGAATTTGATCTCACCAAACATAGACATTTCAAATTCCTTCTTCATTTCATTGGAAAATGATTACATAATGCTTCCTTGCTTCCAAATATGATATCATCAACAAAAGTTTCACATAGAAATACCTCATTTTTCTTGTCAATCTTTAAGTACAGATTATTGTTATCATTATTTCTTGCAAACACAATCTTCACCAAATAATTGTGAAATCTTCCAAACCATGCTCTAGGGGCTTGTTTCAAACCATATAGAACCTTGTGCAACTTACACACCATATTCTTCTTGTCGAGGTCAAAAAATCCTTCAAGTTTCTATGTATACTTCTTCAAGTATCTCATTTAGAAATATAGATTTGACATCCATTTGATATACCTTAAATCCTTTGTAAGAATAATATGCAAGTAGTGTTCTAATTCCTTCTAGTCTTGCTACAAGGACAAATGTTTCCCCATAGTCAATACCTTCTTCTTGTGTGTATCCTTTACATACCAATCTAGCTTTGTTCCTTGTGACTTCACCTTTTTCATTCAACTTGTTCCTAAATACTCACTTTGTTCCAATAAAATTTTTGTCTTTAGGTCTAAGTACCAGTGTCCATGTTTTGTTGTTTTAAATCTACTCAATTTCTTCATTCATTGCTTGTCTCCAGTCCTCGTTCTCCAAAGCATCTTTTACAGATTTGGGCTCAAACCCACAAATAAACATGTATCACTTTTGAGTCTCTTTCTTGTCATAAGATCATATTCTTTATCTCCAATAATTTTCTCAGGTGCATCATGTCTTCTTACATATTTTGCTAGTACGGGTTCTTTTCTTCTTTGTTCTTTAATAGGTTCATCTTGAAAAATGATTTCATTATCTCTCTCTAGTTTAGGTTCTAGATCATGTTCAACTTTCTCAACAATTTCTTCTCGATGTTTGGCTCCCTCTTCTTGTGACTTGGCAACATTTAGCTATTGCTCGACACCCAATGTCTGTTGCTTGGCAACTAGCTGTTGCAACTCAACATTTCCATCATGTTGTTGATTTGCAACTTTGTTCTCTTGTTCAAGTGGAGTGTTGGGAGCACTATCATTCACTTATATGAATGAACTATAGTCTTCAAGTTTTGTTTTGCATTCAACTTCATTCTTTTCTACATATTCATCAATTTTCACATTTGCGCTTTACACAACTTTGTTAGTGTTAGAGTTCAAACACTTATAAGATTTGCTCTTAGTTGTTTAACCTAGGAATATGCCTTCATCGATTTTAGCATCAAGTTTTCCATTTCTATTATCCTTAAGTATATAACATTTTATTCTTAAAAAATTAAAATACTTTGCATTTGGTGCATATCCATACCATAATTCAAAAGGTGTAGTATTTGTACCTTTCTTGACTTGCACTCTGTTCAAAGTATAAATAGTTGTACTTGTAGCTTCTCTCCAATATTTTTATGATACATTTTTCTCCATCATCAATGTTATAGCACAATCCATGATTGATTTGTTTCTCTTTTCAGGTATTCTATTTTGAGGAGGGGTCCTAGGTGCTAACATGTCTCTGTTGATTACTCTATCATTGCAAAATATGTTAAATTCATTGGAAATGAATTCACCACCCCTATCAGATCTCAAGCACTTCAAACTCTTTCCTGTCTCCTTTTCAACTCTATCCAATTACCACTTAAATAATTGGGAAGCATCAATTTTTTCTTTAAGTAACATCACAGTCATCATTCTAGAGTAGTCATCAATAAATAGAATGAAATATTTGTCTCCACAATAGCTTTGAACACCAATAGGTCCACATAAGTCAGTATGAACCAATTCCAAAATATCATTAGATGAAATCTCTTGCTCTTGAAACTAGATTTTGTCATTTTTCCCAGTTGACATTGTTTACACATAGCATTATCAAGTCTCTTCAATTTTGGTAATCCTCTTACTCTTTTCATCTTACTAATGCCAACTAAATTGTGAAAATTTGCATTACATAACCTATTGTGCCATAACCAAATGTCTTCATATTGTAAAAAGCATGCCTCACCAGATAAATCTAGATAGAAAAAGTTACCTCTTGTTTGATCACTACTTCCAATCAATTCACCATTAGCATCAAATATCTTTGTCTTTCTGTGACCGAGCACCTAAAAAAATGGAGCGGGGAATGAAATAAGCTCGTTGTGTATCAACTCCAATGGTGCCTTAGCACATGTGGATCTACCTACCGAAAATGGATCTCTATGATGTTTTCCAAGTGCACAACCTTGAAAAACATTGTCAGTACAAGAGACCTGAGCTAACCCAATCACTAGCTCCTGTGTACTCATTTGTTGTAGATATTTGTAGTTAACATGGCCAAAAAAATGCTCATGCCAAATTTTGCTCACTATGTCTGCATGAGCAATAAGAGAAACACTTCTAGAATCAGAGCTCTTGAAGCCATCAAACTAATATAAGTGAGATTGTAAATTAACACTCCTAGTAGCAACAACCAAGTTTAGATCATGGAGATCTCAAATAATAGCAACATGTGGTGAGAACTCTACTATCTTACGAGAGCTAGAAAGACAAATCTAAAAGACAGATAGGAGGTTCATAGAAATGGCCAAAACTAAGAGAACATCCTATAGGGAACCTCCCTCTAAAGAGATAGTGCCTGAACCTGAAATTGAAAGTTGTGTGAAATCACCAATTGTAATCTATGTAGTAACACTCTAAGAAAGTGAGGTAACCAAATCAAGTGAGTGTGTCATATGGTGGGAAGCACATGAATCAAGAATCCAAGTAGTTGATGAAGGTAATGCTCATGCAGAAAGAGCATGTCCTTTCCCTGAAGGAGGAGGTGGTAGCTTCAGAGAAGCAATACTATGTTGTTGCATGGCCTCCACTAAAGCCTCAAGATGTTTCCAACACCTAGAAATTGAATATCCTTCCTTGACACAAAAATTACAAGGATCGCCTATAAACTTCTTAGTCTTGGAGAAAGACTCACCGGACTTAGAAGGTTCACCCTTAGGAGTGGATTTTTGAGCATCTAATTGAGGAGAAGTCTTGGAGGAACTCTCACTGCCTCTTGAATATGATTTGGGCTTCAATTTCTGCTTTAGCTTCCCTATAGATGTCTAAGCAATCAATGCCTAGTTTTTTGGTCTTGTTAGAGTCCAACTATGAAAGCTTGGCTTGCTCTCTAGTCAATTAATTATTAAATACATCAAATGTGGGCATGGTAAATATAGGACCCAAAGCATCAATAGTGGAATTGAAGGTAGAAGAGAAAATCTGAAAGTTTCCTCAAAACTTTGATAGGATCAGATAAATGTACTCCTTATTAATCTTCACTTCCCTACAATCCTAAAGCAAAGATATTTTCCTAAAGCAAAGATATTTTTTGTTTAAACCTCATCAGAAAGTCCTTAATAGAGGGGAAATCATATGGTACAAGTGATGAAAGCTCTTCCTCAATCTAAAGTACCCTTAACTCATTGATGGTGCCAAACAAGTCCTTGAACTTGGCCCACATTTCTCGAGGGAAATTTAACCCATCAAGATGAAACTACAAGCTATCCAAAACATTCAAAGAAATCAAACCCATGGCCTCATCCATTATATTCCTACATTTTGTGACCTCAAAAGGCCTTTGTAAAACTAGTTGTATTTCATCTAAACAAGATCGCAAATACTTTGAATGGAGAAGTCGTGTCATAGAAGTTGTCCACGTGTGATAGTTATGTGGGTTTAGAGGAACTAAACAAGAAGAGGTGTTGGTCATTGTTTTAGAAGGTGTTTTTATTTTTTTGAATAGTTATGATTTACTAATGTAAATGAGAGAAACAATAATATAAAACACCCCCCACAATGCAAAAAAATCAAACCCCAGATGCTAGAAAGAATGTGTATACAAGAAAAGAGAAAAAAAGATTCAATTTAAGAATCACATGTATCTTTGAAAATACTAATGAAATAATAGAAATTCTAGAAATTTCTTGAGAAGAACTTGTTGGCACTTCTTTTAGATCAAAAAACAAAGCTTAAACAAGCACATTATGCCCCTCGAATATAGAAAGGATCATTAGACTTTGACTAAAAAAATATGTACCAAATTGGAAAAAAAAAATCCAAAAAAAACCTTTACCATCACGTTCGTCTCAGAACCAGGTTTCTGATGATATCTCATTTGCCCAAAAACGCCTATGTATGCTCAAGTTATCACAAAAAAATGATAGGTGCCCTCTAATGAGATTTTTTTTTCAAAAAACCCTTTAGGATGAAAAAATTAACCTCCCCCACCCCAGTCACTAATATGATCATGAGCTGGGTGGAGGGGGCTGAAGGAGCCATGAGCGGAGCAGTCATTGGTGGTGGAGCTATGGTGGTAGCCAGGTGAAGCTTGGCCATAGCGCAAGCACAACAACGTGTGGGTTGTGTAGTGGTGACATGGTCATTGAGTATTGCAAGTGGCAGTGCCACGGTGTTGCGGTTGTGGCCCCACAGTGTCACCTTTTCCAATACTAGCCACTTTTAAAAAATAACAATTTTTCACAAAAATTGGCCTCGATTCGCATGTCAAGGATTGTAGAGCCCTGGCAAGAAATTATTTTTGCCTCAGAATGTAATGTTGACCAAAATAGGCATGTTTTATATGTAAATAGGTGTTTTGACATCCTCTAAATCCAACTATGAGGTCTATTTGGCCTCAAAGTGTTCCAAAATTTAGACACCACCCTATTTCCACAAACATTACTTAAAAATAACTAGATATGTTTTGTCAAATCCTCGTTCCTCTTTTTCTCCAAATAAGAACAAGTTATAACTTATCTAACTCTGATACCATGAAGGATTTGATGAGAACAAATCCAATCGAACATCTGCATGCAAGAACCTATCACATAGAAGAAAAAGACAAGAGAAGGCAAGGGTTTTGCTTTGAAAATATGCAAGAATATATTATCAAACTGAAAGAATAATTAAAAATACAATAGGTCAATCCTAATAAAGGAGATCATAAAACTTTAATAGAGAAACCCTAAGAGATAAATGAAACTTAATAATTAATATTTAATTATTAAATGGAAATGAATGTGCATAAAGTGAAATCTTAAGTAGGGAGTAAAGGAAACTTAATAAATTAAATTAAATTAATCATTTACTCTAACAATTAATACAATATATCTATAAATATTTATAACAAAATTTGCTATATATACAATATTTAGAGATACACTGCAGTGACAAGTTGTAACACAATTTTATGTATGTATGAAGAGATTTCTATTATATGTTTGTACATAATGTTGTTACTAACATAAATGTTTGGAGTTTACAATATGTGATGCTAATTATAAGTTTGTTGTGTATAGATATATAAATGCAATGTTGTGATCATCTAATTAAATTATTATTGGTAATTTAAATTTGGTGAGTTTATGTATGTTTAAATAAATTGTATATTTATTATGAATAAGGAAACAAGTATATGCATTTTATATTCCTACTAAGTCATGTTAGAAAGTAAAGTCCACCAAGATAACTGCGAGGGGGGGGGTGAATTAGCTATGCAATTAAAAGAACTCTCAATATACATGTAAATAGTAGATGCAACAACCATAGAAAGATAACCGTACACAATAACACCATATCTATTAACTAAGGAAACCCTTGATCAAAGGGAAAACCCTAGTGGGGATGGTACCCATAAGATGATGTACTAATATAAAATTTATTTGTTAAAGGATGGACCCTGCTAGGATTCAATGAAATACATTTAGTATATATGAGTCCTTGTTAGGAGACTTTGAATCCTTGTAAGGAGATTCCAACCCTATTAGGAGTGGAAAGGAAGACAAATGGACCCATTGTCCAAACAACTTCAGTACTATTATCACTAAATAATACGAGTGTACATCAATAAGTGTCTAGAAACAACTTCTCTTTTCAAATATAATTCCTTGTAAGCTCATTGTGCATCAACTACACCAATCCCTTGTCTAATCCAAAAGATGTTTGCATGTAAGATCACAGAATACATCAGATAGATATGACTACATATCACACTATCCATCCAAGGAAATGATATTTCCTTTATACCAAGTCCTACAATAAGTTATTGAGTCTAACCTTGAGGCTTTCCAAATTTACGATAATAATACAGGACCAACTTAAGATATTACATTACATGTCACATTACAATATTACATCTTTTCACAATTACAAGCAATCAGCTCATAGTCTTCATAACCCTTTATTTGTTGATCATATGAATGTGTGTGATTAACCAAATAATATTCAACATGTTTCAACCTCTATCTGAGTTTTCTCAACAAGATTCCATCTTTGTTAAGAGATACAATCAAAACATTAGTACCTACTTTTTAGAAACACTAATTGAAAGGTGTCTTCACCAAATCTATCATAACTTTGTCCAAACTTCATATTTTTGTATGCGCCCTTAACTATAGCATCTATACATACTCTAGAACATATTGGACCATGTGCATGTAAGTTGATCCTTAATCCTTGAACTACACAAAGCCAAACTATGTATGATGCTCTGTCAGTCTTCACAAAATAACCAGTATGTTGACATATGTGACAAACTCTATCATTAATACAACACACAACCACTAAAATACATCTTCAACACTTCTAAGATACTCCCCCACACCTAGATACCATCAACATTCATGCTAACAATCTCCCCCTTTGGCATTGATGACAATATAGATGAAAAAAATCTAAGTTCCATGAATACAAGATGTATCTCTACAACATTTTCTCACCCATTCATGTTGTCCATGAATGTTGTTGGAGTTGAGAAAAGCCAACTCCGAAGATGCCCAAGATCACCTGCATGCGAACCTGTCAAAGAAAAGCCAAGAAGGGGAAGAGCATGGAGCAAGGGAAAAACCCTAAATGGACATGAGAGACAATTATGCAAACACAATGAAAATGTATTTACAATATGCACAAATAAGAGATGAAAATACAATGAGGGAGACCGCTTATAAAGAGCTCATGGAGGCTTGTAGAACAAGCTGGAAGGTGGTAGAAGATAAGATTGACAACAAGAAGGGAACAAACTCCCGTGTTGTCAACAACTAACCACTACATGCATTAAATATAAAAGTATTAAATAAATGCATGACCTAAGTAAGCTTAAGAAAATAGAATAAATAATTAACAATTAATTATTTACTCTAACACCCCCCCTTAAGTGCAACTTAGGGAAATGCCTTAAGCTCACAAAACTAAGATGAATGCATAATGGGTCCCGGCAATGAGGCCATTTTAGGTACCCAAGTACAATGCAAGAAGATGCAACCTCTGTAAATGGGGAAAGAGGGAAAACCACGTGGGAAAAACCCTCCCCCAAAAAGAGGTAAGAACCTAGTGAAGAACTGAAGAAGTCTCCAACTAGGGAAATCGTCCCCTAAAACAGGAACAATAAGTGATCATGAAGAAGCAGCATCACTGAAGCATGAAGAAGCCGCAAATCTGCCAAACTGCTGATCTGAAGAACCTTCGTGGAAGAAAAAGGCATGAACCGAGCATGTCTATATGGTAGATGATCCATCTCACCGAAATGCATAGGTAGCCAGCCACTGCAATCGCCTTGTATATAGGATCAACCACTGAATACATAGTTCACACTATCGAACCATCGAACCATGGATGCATTAGAACAATAGCATAACCCCCCCCTAATGCAGACGGGGTGTGATGATAGGCAACTGAGAAGGTGAGCCAAAGTCTCCTGCAAACGAACCAAGAACGAGGAGAGAGGAAAAGAGGTACAGACACCGATAAAGACACGGTCTAACTGACTCTACATGGGGCTAATGTCATGGAAGGGACACTCACTTGACAAAGGGAGAATGCCTAAAACAGCAAACAAATAAACCCCCCCATGGTGCTTTATGAAAATAGTGCAAGTACAATTGACTCAAAACAACGTTCATGACTCTCGGAATGCAAAAGTGATACTTTATCTCAGTGCGATACAAAAAATTGCTTCAAAATGATAGCTACAATGATCAAAACTAAAAATGAGCTGAACCAAAAGAAAGTACAGCCGAAAAGAAAGCAAACCATGCTAGGAAAATGATCCTCAGGCCTAAAACACTCAAGATATCCACCATATAGCAAAAATGCCAAAACTATGATAGAAAGGGTAGAGGCCAAAAACTAAGGAAAACGACTATATTTCTGAAAAGGTGACAGAACCATCTTTCCAAAAATATAAAGTTTTCAAAAAATAGGCATGGGATGCAAAAGATATGCATGTCGGAGTCAAAAATAGGACTTCAGACTTCAACAAAAAAAAAGGCAATAAAAAAGCATCAAAACTTTAAAATACCTATATTAAAATCTCTATCTCGGAACCAGCTTTCCGGCGCTTCTTTCGGATCGAAAAAATACCTCCGTATGCAAAAGTTATGGCCAAAAAACCACAAGTAGGTCCAAAATGAAATCAGGAGAGGTGCATGCAAAGTCTAATGATGCAGCGCTGACGTCAGCAAGTCATGCGATTAAATTTGACAGCTTGGAGGTTGTCGCTGCAAAAAAAATGGCAACATGGCAGGTACAGATGATAACATGGTAGGGGCCACGTGGCAATGTGCCACGTAGCACGCTGCCACGTGTCACGCGCGGATTGGATAACCTTCCGCTGACTGTGCAGTAGTGCCAACTGTCTGGTAGGCTGAGCTGTCAGGCGCTGATTGGATGAAGATAGTCTACGTGTCGGACAGCGGGTAGAGCAGAGTTGGCGGCGGGGATCGGGCGGAGGTGGCCGCAGGGGCGGCGAAATGCAGCAGCACCGCCGGAAGGGCGGAGCGGGGGTTGCCGGCTGGTGGCGGTCGGGCCGGGGCTGCCCAGTGGCGGCTCAGCCGGCTGTGGTGGCCGGCTAGCGGTGAACAGGTGGCTGCCCGACGGTGCGCTAGCTGCGGCCGATTATATATATATTTTTTGAACTTTTGTTCGCACTGCGTCCGTACGATCTGTACGGCAGACCCTGGAGGCTTCAAAAAATCCCCAAAATTGCCCTGTGTCCAAAATCGAAAAGCTTTATATGAATCCTGACTGCAAACAGCCTTCTGGATCCAATGGTGATGTTCGTTTGGGCTGAAAGTGCTCCAAAAATTTGCTGATCCCCTAATTTGAAGAAAAATTGCACAAACAAACTAGGGTTTGTGACTCCAAATCACAGCTTCAAAATTTCTTCAATGAAGCAGCAATAGGAAGGCTCTGATACCATGTTGGAGTTGAGAAAATCCAACTCCGAAGATGCCCAAGATCACCTACATGCGAACCTGTCAAAGAAAAGCCAAGAAGGGGAAGAGCATGGAGCAAGGGAAAAACCCTAAACGGACATGAGAGACAATTATGCAAACACAATGAAAATGTATTTACAATATGCACAAATGAGAGATGAAAATACAATGAGGGAGCCCACTTATAAAGAGCTCATGGAGGCTTGTAGAACAAGCTGGAAGGTGGTAGAAGATAAGATTGACAACAAGAAGGGAACAAACTCCCGTGTTGTCAACAACTAACCACTACATGCATTAAATATAAAAGTATTAACTAAATGCATGACCTAAGTAAGCTTAAGCAAATAGAATAAATAATTAACAATTAATTATTTACTCTAACAAATGTCACCCAGTACTATAACCATCATGCACAAGGAAGGTGTTCATCTCCTCCATACATCAACATCTTTTCAAATCCTCTTCATCAGTCAACATGAATATCTCCCTTAAGCATATATCTCTTAGAATGTTTTTCATGTGCTACTCTTCCATGAGATGTCTATAAAAAAATGTAGCAAAGGATTTTTTCCATGTCTTACTCTCCCCTATTGACATCAATGACAAAGGTATCATTATAGCAATTCTCCAAGTAAGATATGCAATAAGCTCAAGTGTCCAAAGACACTATTAAATACCAGTTATAAAGAGTCCTTCACTACTTAACTCAAGCACAAATACTCCTCCGTAGAGGAAGCACCAAGCATCTAATCCAGATAAAAGAAATAGTGCTTTGTTACCACTAGACTAATGCAATCTTTACATAAACTACTCAAAAGAAGGTTGGGGCATGACCCCAAACATACCTCTCAAGTACTCAAATGTGTCCTTCGTTAAAGGTTTTGTAAATATGTCTGATATCTACTCCTTTGTACTAACATACTCCAATCTAATTTCTTTCTCTGCAACTTGCTCTCTCAAAAAGTGATACTTAATAGATATATGTTTTATCTTTGAATGTAATATTGGATTCTTTGACATACTCATTGTACTTATATTATTTTATATTATTACAATGTATGATAATAAGCTCAGTAAACTCAATCCTAACATCTTTCAACATTTGCTTCATCCAAATAATCTAATTACAACTATTTGCTACTGCTATATATTTTTCTTATGTCATACTTTGTGAAATACAATCATGTTTCTTTCTTGGCCAAGAAACCAATTTTCCTCTCAAGAAAAAAGCTCCATCGCCAGTGCTCTTTCTATCATCTACACTTCCTGCCAATCCGCATTAGTGTATGCACATAAAGTGTAATCATTTGATTTTTCATACCATGTCCCCTTCAAATATCTAAAAATTCTTTTTACTATTGCATAATGTGTCACTTTAAGATCAGTCCAAAATATTGCCACAATTCCAACTACATTAGCTATATCAAGTCTATTGTGTGTCAAATATTACAATTCACCAATCATAGATATGTACCTTTTCTGTTCAATAGTAGGGGATTCATCTTTGCTAGATAATTTACATCTAGTTATCATAAGTGTTCCAATAGGTTTACAACTTTCCAAACTAAATATCTTCAATAAGTCTTTAAGATACTTAGTGTGTGATATGAAAATAACATCATTGTTCTATACAATTTGCAATCCCAATAAATACTACTTCTCACCAATCATACTCATTTCAAATTCTTTCTTCCTTTCTTCTAAAAATACCTTGCTTGCTTCATCATTACCTCAAAAAATAATGCCATCCATAAATACTAGAACAATCAGTTATCATTTATCATCTATTCTTATATACGAATTACTATCAACATTACCTTTCAAATAGACAAGAGCCTACAACACGATGGTAACTTGTGAAACTCTCATGTGAGAGGTCTTAGGTTCAAGTCTAGTTGACCTTAACACATAATAATTAATTATGCCAAGAGGCATCTACAATGGCAGAAAGCATTCCCAGCATGGGAATATGCCAATAGAATCTTTGTGTAAACAAAAAAGAATGTCTTGCAATTACAAAATATTGTTAATTTCTAGCGGTGGAGGAAGGTTGTCCATTTCCATTTCCATGTGTTTGGATGGTTGTTCATTTCCAGTGATGGAGGAAAGTTGTCCATTTCCATTTCCATGCATTCATATTCTTTTTGAAACCAAGAGTCACATTTGTCTTTTACAAATTCTATTAGTTTACAATGGTTGGATATATGAATAGCAAGGAGAAAATGAAACACGTGCAAATGAAGAAGAAGACTGACGTTACCTGCCAACTATTCAATGAGACTGATGTTACAAGGAGATTGATTTATGTTGGTTAATGAATTTACTAATGCCTGAAGCTTCTATATATATGAAGTTCTCAAACGACATTTTCCATTTCTTAGCTTTCGATGTCAAGGTTTTCATACAGGTTTGTTGTTTGAAAATTATTTTTTTACTTATTCTTAATGTTGTTTGCAGACAGTGTATTCCATTTTGCATAATCTTGTTGTATTTTCATCCTTGTGCATGGTCGTGTAGAAGAGAGTCGATATTGAATTGTTGATCAACATAAAGCAAGAAGAGAACATTGTGTTCAGAGGTATAACCTGTTTTCATCTTTTTGAATCTTAAAGAATCCATTTTTTATTCATACCTTTGGTTGCCTTTTGTGGGATACTAGTTTCTCTCATATTACTGATGAATTCAGAAACAAAATGAATATTCAAACAACACAATAAGAAACAATTTTCAAAATAGGAAATAGTAATAACATAATTGGGCAATAATAAACCCTGAAGTTATAGGCTAATTGTGAGGATAATTCAAAAGTGCTAAGTAGAAATATAGAATACCAAGAAAACAAGACATGTGTTTATCATTATTCAAGAATCACAACACATCAAGTGAAGGGGAAATAAAAAAATATAAAAAAATTAGGTTTCAGTCATAGATCTCATAGATCTCAATGACAATTCTCCAGTTTCTAGGTAAAAATGATGACTAGACTTGGATTTTATTATGGTTGGACAAGATTTCGCACCATGGACAATTAATTAATATATTCATTTATATTTCATTTGCATATCAATAAACTAATATTTACATTGTTTATTGGTACAAAGAAATCAAAAGTAATGCAGATGGAACATATAGATTTTTTTAAAAAATACATTTGTTTTAACTTTTAAATCTAAATGATAAAACCAATTAATCTAAATGATAAATTAATCTAAATGATACATTCTATTCTATCAAATAAGAAAAATTCAATTAAACAAAATGATATGCAAATGCTAATAATGAATAAAAATCAATAAGCAATGATCTAAGTAACTTTAGCACAAATTCTACAAAGTTTCAATACTCAAATTTGCACTTGTCAAATGAGAGGCAAGAGCCCTTCTTCTATAGAAATCTCAGATAAATCAATGGTTGATATTGATCTTGATAGACAGTTGAGATGTTGAGTTGAAAAATAAGCAATTTCTATTGAGAGGGAGTTAACTTTCTTGATTTTGGAATGAATGTAGGAGTTAACTAATAAGATGAGTTTTAGTTAACAACAATGTTTCCTTTTCTAATTTAAGTTAACTAATTCATTTCCCTTCTTTAACTTAAGAGATGATTTTTCAAATTTTGGAAGATGAATTATTTATTTATCTCCTTTTAATATAGTTATTAACAATTTTATATTATGTTGTGCTTTACAAAAATTTTGTAATAGATTACATTTATTTATTATATATTATTTTTTGTATATTATTTTTTGTTTTTTACGGATTTTTTGTTTTTTACGGATTCTATGAAAAATTGATCATGTGAATAAATCAAAGCATTAAATAGAATATTACTTTAAAAATCAAAAACTTATTTAGAAACATTCTATTCTAATTCTATAGATGTGTTGGAACTTTAATTTTTCTTAATGCTAGAATTATATGTTATTTTAAAAAAAAAATTGTATATGATTATTAGATTTATTATGAAATGCTAAATTTTAATGTCATTTTTTTTAATTGTAATCATATTTCAATTAATGTTATATTAGATTAACATTTTAATATTGTTATAGAAGTCATTTTGTAGTTATTTTAAAATTATTTATTGAAAACTCAATTTCATTGTATTCATATCTAAGGAAGGTAGAATGGAGGAACTCATTGGCAATGGAATTGATTAAATTTTTTTTACCTTTCTATGGTCACATGCATCACCTTATATAGAGATATATCATTTCTTATTATCATTATTTTTGTATTATAGATGAGATAATACTTCTTAGATTTTATGAATATGTAATTGTTCTCTATATAAATAAAAGTTTTCTTTCATGTTGTTACATTTCTGAATCACTCATATTTTTCTACATTATAGGTTGATTTTATAATATTCTTTATAATATTTTACAAATATCTTAAAATTATTTATTGAAATATCAATTTTTTTGTAATCATATTTAAGGAAGATATAATGGACAATCTAATTGGCATGAAGGTTGAAATGTCCTCTTCTGAAGAAGGGTATCGAGGTGCATCATTCAAGGGAACAATAATAGGATTTGTGCAAAATAGAGATGATAGAACTTTTTATTTTCAGCACAATAATTTCATTATAGATGAGGGGACTAAAGAACCACTTGTGGAGCAAGTTATTATACATTGTATCAAACCCCTGCCACATGCCATTTCGTTATCGAGACGTATAAAGGTGGGGAACTCTATTGAAGTGAGAGAGAACGATTGTTGGTGGAGAGGGACTATCCAGGCTACATTTCAAACCCCACTAAGCTATGAAGAATTTTGTGAAGTTTATTTTCCAGACACTATAACTTTGAAATCATATTCATGATCAAACTGACATCCAAGGTTGGATTGGGTAGATGGCGAATGGAGGCCTTGAGAATGGAACTGATTTATTGTTTGCCCTTTCTATTTTCCATCCTATGATCTTATAAATGATGATATCATTCATTGATATCATTAATTTTGTTTTGTAAATGAGCGAAACATTTTTGGATTTTACAACTATGTAATTGTTCTCTACAAATATTAGGCGTCTTTCATGTTATTGCAAAATTGTAGAGATCTTTTTATTGTACATTGTGAGTTAGTTTTTAAGTTTTATTCATCTAATTGTTATTAATTTTTTGTATAAATTTGTGTTATCTTCAACAAAGAAATATACATATAAGGATCATATTTAACTCCATATTTCATTTATATTATTTAAGTCCATGTTTAAATATGAACATGACCTACATACATACATTTATTTAACATAATTATTTACTTTAGATTATAATGCATTACTTCACAAAAAAATCACATTTTTCATTTATTTTTCTAACTTAACTCATTTTTAAAAAGTATAATTAGCTATGGTGAGACTGACGTTGAACTTTCAATCAGAGGAAGAGAGAATAGAATACCAAAGAAAATATAATAGACGATACCAAAGAGACTATCGTAGACATCAAAGAGAACAAATGACAGAAGCTCAGACAGAGGAACAAAGGACAATGTGTCACTAAGTTGATAGAGTGAGAGACGTGCTAGGAGAAGGGCTCAAGAAATAGTGGAAGAATTAGAAATCCAACATAGAGATGGAAGAAATGTAGAAAGAAATAGACAGTATCAAAATAGTCCACAAATCCTCCTTCAAAATGAACCAAAACATGACCGTCAAGTAAATGATGCCGAAGGAACTGAAAGGTGTAACCAACAACGTAATGGAAATATTCAGTTAGATGTTGAATATGGAAATTCTAGCTCAATACAACGAGTTTCTGCAACTCCACAGCATGAATTTTTTTTGAGAATGAATGATGGTGTTGAAGGAACTATGGAAAATGTTACAAACCCAAATGGTCTTCTTGATAGTGAATTTAGAAGATTTTAGATGCAATTTAGGCATCAAATAGATAGTTTGAAGACTCCAAATATGTGTCATGTTTGTCAAGAATCATATATCTTTTTATGAAAGTTAACTGTACTTCTGAAGGTCCTATATGTAACAGGTGTCGACAAGAGACAGGTATCCATAGATTTTCTTCTCTAAACCATATCGATCCTAGGTCTCAACCACAAGTGCTTGAAAATTTGACCCAAGTTGAAGAGATTTTGATTGCACGTGCTAGTCCTATACTTCAAGTTACACATGCAATTGGTGGTCAATACGAGTACAAGGGAAACACTGTATGTTTTCCTCAACATGTAGAAGAAGTATCCAATGTTTTGCCACATTCAATTGACAAGTTGCCCATAATTATTGTCTGTAGATGGGATCAATGTGGCACCTATTATAACTTTAATATAAATAAGGAGTGTGTGTATAGAGCATTAAGGTAAAAAGTAGAAAATGATCCCTTTTATGCAAATGTTACAATCGATGAAGGTGCTCTCAATGAGTTTACTAAAAATTTTGATGATAATATTTTTAATAGGTTGAAGACAGTGTAGATGGAGTTTGATTCTAATGCAAATGGGGTAATTTTTGTTGGTCCACTCATGGAGGCCGACGAAGGTAATTTTTGTTGGTCCTCTTGAACCACCAGCCTATGTCACTATTGAATTTGATAATTATTTTTGAATACCATTTGATGACCACCATCCAAAAGTAGTTCCTATAGCTCCATTGCAAGGGGGAAGTACCTTCCAACTACCATTAAGATTGGCATGGGCATTGATAATTCACAAATCACAAGGACTAACTCTTTAAAAAGCAACAATTGATATAGGTCCAAAGGAAAGAGCTAGATTAACATTTGTGGCTATTTCTCGTGTAAAGTCTATTAAAGGATTGAGAATAATGCCACCATTTACATATGGCTGCATGAAAAAATGAAAAGCAGGAAGCAACTTTCAATTAGGAAGGCAGAGGAAATGAGATTGAGAAGCCTTGAACATCAATGATCTAATAATTCATAATTAATTGTTCTTCTTTTTTGTGTCAAATTTGTGCTTTATTACTTTGCAACAATAAATAATGTTTTCTTGTTCTTTAATGTATATGAATGGTCATTATAATTTCATTTTTCCATACACTAAATATCATTGCATTTTTCAAATGCAATATGGTTTTTACATTGATATACTCTACACTTCATAATGTTACTTAACTTATTATGTTATGCAAAACATTTTGATTTCAAATTTATATCCCTCAAATTAAGTATCATTCACATGATTCCAATTTTAAATATATATCATATTTTCTTTCAAAAATGGTAGCTTCTGACAAAGAGTCAAGGATCACTAACATGAGCCCAACAGCTTCCACAGGCTCAAACCATTTTTTTGAGATAGAGTTTGATAGCTGCAAGCGGATAATTAAAGAGTCATGTATAACTATGCTCATAGCTCTTAAGAATGCAGCTCTGGCAATTGATGATGTACAAGAAGTTGACATAATTGAGATGGAAGATATTGCAAGATTTGTTTGTATTGCATCTGCAAAAGTAGTTGTGTTTCCATCCATGATGAAAGAAGTGTACAATGATAAATTAACAAATGAAGGTTGCAATACAAATTATATCTCTGAAGAATATGGCATGTACTTACATCATTATGGAGAAATGTTCTCCATGTAGTGAATTCAAATCTTGCAATCTTGTCATTTTACTTTATCTAAATAATTGTACTATGAGATATAATTTTCCTTTAACCTATGTATGAGAATAATAACATCCATCTTCACTATAGCCCTAATGCTAACCCCACCTCTAACCCTAACCTTGATTCTAATTCTAACTTTGACCCTAACTCTAATTCTAACTCTAACCCTAACCCTAATTCTAACCCTAACCTTGACCCCAAATCTAACCCTAACTTTAACTCTAACTCTAATCATAATCCTAACCCTAATCCTAATGCTATCTCTAATTCTAACCCTAACCCTAACATTGACGCTAACTCCAACTCTACTCTAACCCTAATCCTAACCCTAACCATAAAATAAACAAATAAATCGATAGTAACTTAAAAAAGAAAATTTGGAAAAATACTTATATATATATATATATATATTTATATATATATATATATATATATATATATATATATTTATATATATATATATATATTTATATATATATATATATTTATATATATATATATATATATTTATATATATATATATATATATATATATATGTATATATATATATATATATATATATATATATGTATATATATATATATATATATATATATATATATATATATATATATATATATATATCTTTTAACTCTAACTCTAATCATAATTGTGACCCTAATCCTAACTCTATCTCTAATTCTAACCATAACCCTAACGTTCACCTTGATCACAACTATAACTCTAACCCTAATCGTAACCCTAACCCTAACACTAACTCTTACTCTAACCCTAATCATAAAAATAAATAGATAAATTGATAATAACTTTATCAAAAATAGAAAATTAGAAAAAGACATATATATATATATATATATAATTTATATAAAAAATATTATCATATCTTCCATATGTCCAGCGATTGCTACTGGCTTATATATATATATATATATATATATATATATATATATATATATATATATATATATATGCCAAGAGTCATCCTTCTCGAGGCACCTATTTTAATTCAAATCATATCCAACACAAAGAAACCCTTACGATTTGAATTAAAATAGGTGCCTCGAGAAGGATGACTCTCAGCATCATATATATATAAGATAGTTTGTCAATAGTGGCATGTTGTGATGGTTAAGTTGTTGAGTTTTTATCCTTGCCTTCAAGGTTCAAATCTAATGGGGATGAGGTCCCTCGTTTGTGGTCTCACTGGTTCATAGCTCCAAGTCAAAGTGTTTACCCCTCTTTAAAAAAAAAAAAAAACATTAGCTTTTACAAATCTCAATTTTATCAAGTGCTTATCCAATCTTGCATACTAGGCTCTAGATGTTTGTTTTAGTCCATATAATGCATTCTTCAATATGCAAACCATATCATCTTCATTTGTCAAAGGAAAACCATCAGGCTACTAAATGTATACCTCTCCTTCTAGTTCACCATTTAGAAAAGCTGATTTTACATCCATTTGATAAACTTTAAAGTTCTTGTTAGCTTCATATGCCAAAAACATTATGGCTGCTTCTAATCTAGCAATGGTGCAAAAGTTTCTCCAGAGTCAATCCATTCTTGTTGTGAGTAACCTTTACATTCCAATCTTTCTTTTTTTCTTACCACTTCACCTTGTTCATTCATCTTGTTTTTGAATACTCATTTAGTTCTAATAACATTCTTTTTCCTTAGATCTAGGAACCAATTCCCATGTTTTGTTCTTCTCAATCCACTCTAATTCTTCTTTCATGCATTTTATCCAATAATCATCCTTACAAGCTTCATTAATACTCTTAGGTTCAACTTGAGAAATTAAGCATGGTTCTTCTTGTACTTTGTTTCTTGTCATCACACCCTTGTCTCTGCTTCCAATGATCTCTTCACTAGGGTGGTTATTTATTATATTTTCATTAGGTGTCACTATCTCAACTCTGATTTCTACTCTAGGTTTAGATCTAGGTTCTTCTCTTTATTCTTCTCTCTAAATTTCAGTCTACAAATTAGTGTTGAACTCATAAAATAATTCCTACTCAACATTATCATTGTTAGGACTTGGATTAGTCCCTTCATTAGAATTATAATCAAGTATCCTTTCTTGGATTTTAAACTTTTCATCAACTCTCACATTCCTGCTCTCAATAATAGTCTTAACTCTCTAATTAAAACATCTATATGCCTTACTTTTCAATGAATATCCAAGGAACATACATTCATTGCTTCTTGAATCAAATTTTCCAACATCATCATCTCTCTTAATGTAACATTCACTTTCAAAGCTTCTAAAATACTTCACAGAAGGTGTATTTCCAAACCAAAGTTCATAAGGTGTCTTACCAGTGCCTTGTCTGATTTGTACTTGTTTTTATAGTGTATACTATTTTATTTAGTGCTTTTCTCCAAAATATTTTAGATATGTTATTTTCAAGCATCATTGCTCTTGCTGCCTCTATTACTTTATTGTTTCTTCTTTTTGCTATTCCATTTTGTTCAGGTATTTTATGGGTTGAAAGTTGTCTCTTTAAACTATTATCTTCACAAAAATTGTTAAAATCATTTATAGTAAATTCTCCTCCTCTATCAGATCTCAAAAATCTACTATTCAAACCAGATTCAATCTCAACTGTACTGTTAAATAGCTTGAATTTCTCAAAAGCTTCAGACTTTTCTCTAAGAAATGCCACCCACATCATTCTAGTGAAATCATCAACAAAAATCATAAAATACCTTTCACATAGAATGTTATTATCTTTGTAGGACCACTCAAATACGTGTGCACATTCTCTAACTTTGTTGAATTAGTAAATTTCTTGCTTGGAATTGAACTTTTTTTTTGTTTTGCCATTACACATTCCTTACACATCATGTTGGTAGGTTTTACAATCTTAGGCAAATCTTTAACTATAAATGTAGTACTAACCTTCATAATGTTATCAAGGTTGATATGCCAAAATTGCTTATGTCATAACCAACTATTATCCACCTTAACAACTAAGCATGTCATCTCAGTAGGATTCAACTAAAATATATTACCTCTTGTTTGTGTACCAGTACTAATCAATGTGCCATTTTCATCTTTGATAATGAAAGTCTTTTCTGTAAATTGCAACTGATATCCCTTGTCCACTAGTTGTCCAACACTCAAAAGATTATGTTTCAAACCATCCACAAAATAAACATCATTAGTGTTAGTCTTTCCATCAAGTGTAATATATCCTTCTCCCTTTGTACGATAGGTTATTATTTCCAACTCTAACTATTCCTCCATCATAGCTATTCTAACTTCTTCTTTTTCAGGACTCTCTTCCTCAACAACAATAATTCCTATTTCCTCATTATCATGAGCACTTTCATTCAAGAATTCTTCTAGCTTAGCATTAAATACTTCTTCATCAACAAAAAGGAAAAAATTTGGGAATTCTTGATTTATAGAGATTCTTAAACTTCTTTACTCTCTTATGAAATTTAGAAGAATAATGACCATATTCATTACAAGTCCAACACTTAAAGATTTTGTCACCTTTAGGTTCTCTCTTCATAAGTAGGGCAAACGCTTCCTCAATCTTATTTTCTTCTTCAACACTTGTTTGGCTGCTATTGACATAACCTCCACTTGTATAGCACTCTTTGTTAACATAGGTTGAACACTTAATGTACTGAAAGAAGTTTCAACTCTAGGCAATTCTCCACTTCGTCTCATCCACATTTCTGATGACTATAATCTCCCAAGAAGAGTCTCTCTTGTAAAATTAGATGTGTAGGGAATAACTTGTTTAATCATTTTTGTTTTCTATTTGTATGTGTAATACCCCAAAATTGGCTCATTGCCATGATACCAATTTTGGTCTATTTTGATCATTGCTAAAGTCCTATTCCATTAGGCAAATTCTTATTTGACTACTCCCTACTTGACTTAATTGTCAGATGCAGAAAACCCTAATTTGCATTCATCATGCTTATTATTTAATTCCTATAGTATTTACTCATATTAGTCACATTAAACCTATTGATTAATATTTAATTTAATTACTAAGTATTTATACTTTAATTAAATTAAATTATATCCTAAGGCTAATGTAGTATGGAATTAAATTTATTTAATTTAATAAATACACCTATCTTGATTAATTAAATGTAATTATTTAATTAAATGGGAAAGGTATTTCTAATTAATTAAAGAAAATTATTTAATTAAATGGAAGACTATTCTTTAATTAATTAAACAAAGTTATTTAATTAAATGGGAAGCCATTCCTAATTAATTAAATAAAGTTATTTAATTAAATAAGAAAGTGTCTCTATTTAATTAAATGAAATTATTTAATTAAATAGAAAATATATTTATGAGAGCATATCTCATTTTATTAAATTAAATATCTCACCAAAATCTCTTTTCAGTTCAAAAAGGGAAATTTCTAGTTCATTGTTGATCAAAAAGGAATTAAATTAGTTAACTCCTTATTCTACTCAAATTAAATCAGTCAACTCCTTATTCTACTCAAAAAAAATCAGTTAACTTCCTCTAATTTGGGAATCTTCCTTTATGATTGAACTTCATCTTCAATCTTGATTGTTGATTGAAATCAATCTCAACCATCGGAGGCTTTCAGGAAAATCTATATAAGAGACCCTCCTCTCTTCATTTCAGGGGGAGGTTGAATAAGAATTTGCATTGAATTACTGTTGGATTGTGCATTCATTTGAGGTCATTATTTTCATAAGATATTCATTTTCTAGTTTAATCTCATTTAGCATAATATGCATACATTTTAGCATAGCTTTCTTTTACATGTTCTTAAATTAAACGTGCATACTCCATTCTAGATTAATCTGCATTCTCATATAGATTAGTCGCATTTTCTTTTAAATCCTTCATTCGTAGAGGGTCTGGTTGCTTAACACCTCAAATCTGAGGATATCTAACAAGCAATTCCCTTTAGATAGAAGGCAACAGGTCGCCTTGTCAGCTAATTTTTGGATGAACAATCCAATGTTCATTCCAGAATGAATCTACAAATAAGGACCATGTTGAAGTGTGTGTGTTAGCATAGGCCGCATTTTCACATATACATTTATGGCGCCCACCGTGGGGCCCAAAAAAATTAAATTTTTTGGCTTCTTTCTGCATTTTTTAAATCATTTTTTTGTTCTCTGTCCGTACTATTCCATAAAGATTCAGGAATCTTCACGTGAGACTGTTCATTTTCGCGCAAAAATTCTTTCCGTATCGCGCGAGAAAGTGCCTGAGCACGTGAAACTTCGCACGACACCTGTTTCTTTGCGTGGGCCGTATTAGAATTTTGTGCAAGACTCTGCTGATAGAGGCTATTTTTTTACATTGATTTTCATGTTTTCTAGTTTTTCTGCTAACTGCTCCTTGTTTCTGGTTTTTCTGTGTTTTTTGATTTTTTGGAACAGCATAACAGTGGTTTGCGAGACAATTGAAAAAGCATGATAAAGTTGCTAAAAATAGGTAAAACATCTACTAAGCGCGTTATAAGGATTACCAAGTAATTCTCTTTGACTGATAACACTTCATTTGGACCTAAAACAAACATCTCTTGTGTCAAGCTTCTGTGTATTTCCTTTCATGTTCTCATTTTACAATACATGCATAATTTGATACTAGGTTGTGATCTCCATTAGTTTTCATCTAGCAGGCTTGGTTACTAGTGATAGATCTAATTAGCTATCTTGGGTTATTGGACTCGCTAATCTGTTGGCCACTCGTTTCACCCTGTGGTTGCAAGATCAGCACTACATTAAAGGGGAGGGGTCTACAGGAAAGAAGCGTTAAATGCTCCACTAGGCAACCCTTTTGTGCTTTCTAGAACTCACTAGTTTTTGAGTTGTGGACTCGTGTTGTCTTGTGTGAGGGGTTAAATGTTCCACATCTTTGGACTCACCTCGCATTAGTTAAAGCGTTAAGTGTACCACCTTGTGCTCTTTGATTTCTTTTTGATATATTTGCTTTCAAAAACTAACATCTGTACACACATAGTAATTAGGCCCCATGAACACTATTCGTGGATCTTGAGAGAGTGGGTTCCTAGTGAAACTCCTCTCTACGACAAATTCCTTGTAGGTGGGGAGGATAATTTGAGCATCTCGCAGATAGATGAATCTTCAACTTGTTGATTACAGCATCCTTTTTTTGAAGACGTTGATAGATCACTGGGAGTTGATATCATAGATCTTTAAGAGATACTCTTAGTTTAGCATGTCAGATTAATCTGTCTGTTTTGATTGGGCTAAAAGTGAAAAGGTGTCAAAACCTTGAATCTGGAAGCTAAGTCCCCTTGTGGTACACTATTGTGAGTCGGTCACCTTTAGAGAGGGTTAACCATAGCAGACAATCCCTCTACAAGGCAAACTGCATGGACGAAACTTCGAGCGATAATAGCCATTTTTGACGTGGTAGTGACAACCACTATATAAATGTCCTTGTGGAAGAAATCTCCATAGGTGTGGTTCATTGTGGGTTGTCAGATCTCCCCAACAGCTCTTGAAGATTAAGTTCTCGAACTGTGTTGAAACCTCAGTGCGTCGGGATTGGAGGTCACCTTGTGAGTCATAAAAGTTACAGAGTCAAAACATTAATAAAAACCTTAGAGAGGCCAAACTTCTCACTTTCTAAGAATGTGTGCAATGATTGCAAAACTCTTTGAAAACATACACAAATAGCTCTCCTAGGGATTAGCACAAACTAAGTCACTTGATTGTTCATGCGCAAAGTTTCTTTTTCCCTTGCTCATTATTTTCAAACGTGCTTGAAATCACCTACTTGTTGTTCTATGTGCCTATTTATCTACTTGGTTACTGAAACGATCAAAATTTTTCAAAATCAGTCGCTGTTGTAAAACTGGTCTGCCTTCTTGCTCGAAATCATTTGGGTCTCACACGAAATCATCTGGTCGTCGCATGAAATCATTTTGTTCTCGCGCGGAATTAAACTGTTATCATGAGTCTTCACACAGCCCTGTGAACTTCTTGGTGCAAAATTAAATTATTGTCATTGACCTTTGCATGAGCTAGAAAACTTCTTTGTGCGGTCTGTAAAACTTCTTCGTGCGGCTTGTAAAGGTTTTTTGCGCGAGATCTTGTGTCAGCATTACCAATTTGGGTCTATTTTAGCTAACTATGGCCTGCACGTTGTCTTTTTCTGCATCCATTTATTGCTCTTTGTCTACAAACAGTCTTGAAACAGTGACACTTCGCTTAGCTAAAGACTTGTGTCTTGCACCTTGACTAGTCTCGTCTCATAAGTAATTTTTGGTCCTTGTCTTAATGCTTGTCATACTTTGTGTCGCATTGGTCATAATCTTTGGCTATTCTAGCCTTTAAATCAGACCATTTGTGCCTTAGTGAACAACATTCTTACTATTATCTTGTCCTTTTTGAGACTCAGTCTTAGTGTAGTCCTTGTCCAGGTTCTAGCTTCTTGTCCTTGTCTATGACTGTCACAACCAGAAGCGGCAATGTGTTTTATCCCTATAACCTTAGACGTGGTCATGCTAGGGGTCGTAACCATGATAGAGGTCGCTTACCTTTCATTATGAAATTTGTATCTAGTTCGGCTAGTGAGGCATCTTCACGATCTCCCTCACCTGCCAGGTCATCTCGAGTTCAACAAACATTTTCCAAAAATTTGCAACAAATTAGGAATCCTTTTTACCAAGAGGATACTGAGACAGGTAGAGGTCTTGCATTCTCGAACACGATGTATGATCCTTTCTCCATAGACCCTTTTGAAACACAATACACTGAAACTGAACACGTTCCTATAATGACTAATCGTGAACCTGAACATGGTAGTCATGGTCAATATCAAGAACCACCTAAGAATGACAAAGAGAAAGAGAAAGATTATGACAATGATGAGGAACAAGAAGAGGTGGAAATACTCCTTGAACACATAGCAAAATGTCGAAGAGACAAAAACTTCCAAAAGGTCATGGGAATCCTAATCAACGAAGAGAAAGAAAAATACTTTCTCAAACTTGCCCAAGAGGGAGCAAAGTTACCATCTCATTTCAATGTAGAAACCATTGTCAAAACTAAAGAAGAAACTGAGACCTCTAAACTCCAAAATAATTGAAAATTATGCAAGACCAATTGGCTCAGATGATGCATGAGAAAAAGAAACCCACAAAGACATACACATTGGATGCTCTTTGTTCATTTCTATTTGACAAAAGTATAAACATGTCGCCTTTCCCATAAGGCGTAGAACTACCCAAATATGACAAGTACTTTGGTACTATTGACCCCCAAGATCACTTGCGGGAATTTGGTTCTTTGTCTATGGAGTTTATACACAATCAAACATACCTCATGTGTTTATTCCCCTAGAAGCCTAGGTGGTTAGGCTTTGGATTGGTTCTCACATTTACCTCCTGGTATCAAGGTGTTTGACGAAATTGCTAATTCATTTGTTCAACAATATTCTCATAACATACAACACCTTGTCAATATTCGAGATCTATGCAACCTTAAATAGAAGGTTGGTGAACCTTTCCTCACTTTCCTCCAAAGGTGGAGACAACTATACACTAAGTATTCTCGTATAATCCCAGAAACGGAGAAGCTTGACATTTTCACTGATAACCTCTTACCTGATTTCGGGAATAGAGTCCAACTACAAGGTCCATGTACCTTTGAAGACATGATTACACAAGCTATCTGTATTGAAGAATTTATGGTCAAGAAAGGTGAACTCACTCTTCAAAGAGACACAAAACAAGGTTCCACTTCCAACAAGGATAAAACCAAACATGTCAACAAGAATCGAGAAATTGTACATGATGGAGTTGTTGACAATGTCACACCCAAACCGGCTAAAGTGGCATTTAATCTCACAGACTGCCTCAAAGTGGCCAAAAATGCTGAGAAACCTCCCCTTGACAATAAGACATCTGGGAACAAACCGAGAAACTCATGGACAACACACCCCAAGTGAGAGTATATGCCTTTGGGGGAACCTTTGGATGTGGTTTACAAAACATTGCTACAACATAAGCTTATTTCACCAATGGATAACCCTCGTCCCTATGATCCACACCCACGTCCACCATGGTGGAATGAGACCTCATTTTGTGAGTATCACCAAAATAAAGGACACAAAACTAGCAACTACATGATTGATGCTGGTGATCTTGTGGTAGATGGACATAACAAAAACTCGGACTACAAGGTGTTCAAAGAGCCTTTCCCAGCTTATGAAAAAGGAGAGACTTCGAAACCAGAACCTTACAATAAGGTCAACTATAAATATTCCAATGATGACAATGTCATTCACATGGTTGAACCTATATATTCTGAATACTGTGACGTTATTACCTCAAAGGGCAAGCAAGATAATGACAAACCCAAGACACCATTTGTCTTGAGGGGCCCTACTTCCAATAAGATAGATAATACGTCTTTGCAACAATGTGCTAACACTGTTACTTGTTCTCATGCCAAGTTGGTGCTCAAAGGCCCTGTGCCTCCTACTTCAAATCCTGAACAACACAAAGACAAAGCCCTTGCTGGTCCATCCAGTAAAGGTGCAAAACCCACAATGAACTTGACTATAACCATTTATAGTGTTCTCAATCAGTTGAAATGAACTAATGCTCAGATTTCCATCTTTGAGCTACTTAAAATCTCGCCTGCTCATAGGCAAATTTTGGACAAAGCCCTCACTGAGGCAAATGTTCCTCAAGATCTTGATCTTGAGAAATTTCAATCCATGGTAGGTCACCTGACCTCACCTTATCTTATGACATTCTTCGAGGAGGATGATAACTTGCTGAATCACCCACACAATCAGCCTCTACACATTGAGGTTATGATCCACCTGACACATGTTCGTCGGGTACTCATTGACAATAGCAGTGACCTAAATATTGTCTATGCTACTCTTCTTAGACAATTAGATTATTCTAAGGACTCTCTTAATCCTCAATGAAAGATCACCATTAAAGCATACGATGAAGTGGAATGAAAGTCAAAAGGTCTTGTGGTTTTACCAATTCGTGTCGATCCTGTTGAAAGGGATGTCACCTGTCAGGTGCTTGACATTCCCTTGGCCTACAACATTATGTTGGGATGGCCATGGATATATGAGATGTGTGTTGTGCCATCCACATACCACCAATGCATCAAATTCTCATTTCATAGCTATGAAGTTACTATTCTTGCCACTACTAGCTACACCTGCAATATGCTCAAAGCTGCTGAAACTTTCATCCTTGCTAACCATGAGTCTACTGATTGTCACGACAATAAGCTGAAACAAATTAAGTAGTCATTCAAACTGAAAGAAACTAGTATGGGAGAGTACCACATTAAACTAGTGCTACCATTAATGTATCTCCCAGAGTTCTCTCGACATTATGGGAGACCCTCAGAGGCAAAGAAGTCATTCGTGTTGACACCTCAGACCAAGTATAATGGTGCTTTCATTAAGGCTACAGTTCCCTTAGAAGATGAAAGTGAAAATAGAGCCATTACTGCATGGCTTTACAGAGAAGAAGCTCAAGTGGACCTAACAAAACAAGCTCAAGAAATCACTCCTAAGAAATATGGACCTAGTCTTAGGCTTATGAAGTGTCTTGGTTACAAGGGAATTGGCCCTATTGGGTGCAATAACAATGGCCTAATTGATCCTATCAAAGCAAAAGCTTGAAGCAACAGTGATACAACTGGCCTAGGATTTAAGAAGGTCCCTTTCCATATGGGATCAAATCAATTCATCCCCAAACCTGAGAGTTCATCTGAAAATGAGTCACAAGTTGAGTCAGATACTCAAGAGGAAGAATCTAATGATGATGATTCCTACCCTCATCCTATTCTTTATGATCTCGCTAAATTCTTTGCTAAGCCAGATGACTTTGTGCCACGTGTTAGCACTGTGGATGATACTAGTAATTCTTCTGAGGACAATACTGAGCAACTCAAATATCATTTAGAAAAGGGAGAATCTAGTCAATCATGCCATATTGAGTATTTGTGTAAGAATCTAGAGGCTGAAGGAGAGTATGTCCCTATCACTGTTGGGGAGTTCTATAGTCTCTCACCATGTAGCACTGATTCTCATGAATATGAGTTGACAATCTTTCAGAAGCTACTACTGATAAAGACATTGACCAAGTGCATGTCTATGAAAATCAAATTGAAGTGAGTGAAATGTCTAGGGTTAGGTCACGGGGGTCTGATCCAACTAGTGTCTTAGAGTTGTCAATTCCTGACATTAGTATTTCAAGGTGTTTGAACACACCTGTGGATGAGGTCGTCGTAGATCTCGAATTGTTGGTCCATGCACTTAATGACTATACTGTGAACGCAATTGAACCAGCCACTCCTCTCTCACTCACACATCCTGAGCTTATAGACTAGAACCCCAATGCATCTAATGAAGTTCCCACATTCCAAAATGACTATGCTCTCACCTGTTACCTAAACGCTATTGAACCTGTAACATCTTCCACCGATGAGCAGAGCATCAACATGATTGAGGCTGACATTAAATATCTAAGTCATACAATTAAAAAGAAAAAATGCAAGAGGTCTGATGGTGAAAACCACACTGTGGCAGTGTCGGATCCAAAAAAATAAAAACAAATGACGTATCCAAGGGTGAAAACCTCTCTGAGGTGCCCGCAGATGAGATATTTGATGTCCTTCCCAGTCATTTTTAGGAGAGATCATTAGTGTTAATAGAGCTAACATAGCCAATTAACCTAGGCACAGAAGAACATCCTCATATGATACATCTGGCATAGTCACTGTCACCTGAAGAGAAGGAACAATTCATTGCCTTTTTCAAAGAAAAGAAGATAAATTTTTCTTGGACATACTCTGACATGCCAGTATTGGACCCTGATCTTATCATGCATCATTTTTCCATAGCACTAGGCATCAAACTAGTTAAACAGAAGCTTCAGAAAATGCACCCTCACGTTGCATTGCTCGTCAAAGCAGAATTGGAGAAACTTCTAAAGGCTGGTTTCATCCGTGCAATTGATTATGTTGAATGGATATCCAATATTATTCTTGTGTCCAAGCACAATAAAACTATTAGGGTTTGTATAGACTTTTGTGATCTTAACTTGGCTTGTCCTAAAGACGACTTTTCGCTCCCTAATATTGATATGATCATAGACATGACGGTTGGCTATGAGATGTACTCACTTATGGATGGTTTTTCTGGATACAATTAGATAAAACTTGTGCCAGAAGACTAGGAGAAAATGGCTTTCACATGTGCATGGGGAACCATTTGTTGGAATGTGATGCCATTTGGTTTAAAGAATGCTGGTGCTACATATCAGCGGGCTGTTACTACAATTTTTCATGACATGATGCATAGAACCATGGAGGACTATGTTGATGATACCTTGGTCAAAAGCGCTAAATGCAATACTCATTTGCAAGATTTGGGACCCATCCTAGATCGTATGGAAAAATTCAGTCTTTGGCTCAATCCTAAAAAATGCGCATTTGGTGTCAAATCAGGGAAATTGTTGGGATATATTGTTTCTGCAAAAGGAATTGAAGTAGATTTAGAGAAAGTACAAGCAATAATGGACATGCCACCACCCCAGAACATCAGTCAGATGAGAGGACCATAGGGAAGGCTTCAATCTATTTGCAGGTTTATTTCACAATTGGCGAATAGATCACAACCCTTTACAAAGACCTTACATAAGGGTGTGAAATTCAATTGGAGCCAAGATTGTGAACAAAGCTTAACACAGATCAAACAATATCTTGTCAATCCACCAATCCTGATGCCTCCTATGCATGGGAAGTCTTTGCTTTTATATATTTCAGCCACTAAAACATCTTTGGAAATCTTGTTGGCTCAGGAAGATAAAGACAACAAAGAAAGAGCTATTTACTACTTGAGCTGAACATTGGTCTCTTATGAGAAGAACTATAACATTATTGAGAAAACTTGCTTGGTAGTTGTCTTTGCTTCCCAGAAGTTGAGACACTACATGCTTGCCCACACTACATAGATTGTGGCTAAAATAGATCCATTAAAGTACTTGCTCACTAAGGTAGCTCTCACAAGAAGATTGGCTAAATGGGTCATGATACTCAGTGAGTTTGACATCCAATATGTTGAACGCAAGGCTATAAAGGGACAAGCAATTGCAAACCAGCTAGTCGAGGCACCTATTATCATTTTTTACACCCCACCATGATTCAAATTTTAAATGTTTTACCTTCCAACGGCTAGTGTGCAGAGTTAATATTATTTTAAATATCCGATCAAACCTTATAATATGTTCTACGGCCCGCAAGTCTTCTATCATTAGATCTAAAGAATATCTACGATTGGTGCTATCTTTCCATGGGAAGTTGCATAGTGGATACGTTAGCAACATAGTGCCTCGGTGATGCGTGGCATGTGGGTCCATTTTTGTCTTGTGGGCTGCAGGATGAACAGGTGTCTTGTCTTTCATGGCAGTTGTCAGACGGGTCATAATACAATGGCATTTTTTTTATTGGTCCATTCAGCTAGCTCGAGACACAGTTGTACAGATTTGTGGACCACCGTAGATCTAAGGCAGATCTACGGTAGGCGCTATCTTGCTATGGAGAACTATGAGAATTTTAACCATAGCGACATAGCGCCCTTTCTCCACGTGGACCAGGGGGCCAAGTCTCACCAAGGTATGTGTGCCAAGGATTGCCAGGTGTCATTCGAGTGTGGTGCAATTGTCGAGATGGTGCCAAGTATGATGGGCTCGAGTAAGAACAAGCATAGTATTACGACGAGTCCTCACGATCATCAGATTTCAGGAAGATCGATGGATGGCGTCATGTCACTATTGAGAGTTGCACACTATATACCATAGCGACATAGCAACTTAGTGACACATGTTAGATGGGCCCGTGTTATCTCATGAACCTCAAGGATGATGCTAGGTTGTGCCAGGTAGATACCAGGTGTGCTGACAGCATTTCGCGGGCCTAGGAGTTGAAAAGCAAAGTGCAAAACATAGCGAGTCTCCATGATCGTCAGATTAAGAAAGATCAACGATGGGCGCTATCTCGCTATGGAGAACTGCAAGAATTTTAACCATAGTGACATAGCGCCTTGGTGACACATGTCTTGCAGGCCTAACCAAGGTTGACAGTTAATGACTGGCAGTTAGTGTAACCGTCGCAGCTGGAGTTGGAGGAGTTGGTGTGGTTAGTGATGAAGAAATGGTCAACTATGTAGGACTTCCATGAGGTGGCAAAATAAAAAGAGGCTGTTGGTCCACGTGGTCCATCCTGCTTACAGAAATAGGTTGACTTGCTGACTCTGCTAATTCACAAACCAAAAAATGAAGGTCATCAATTTTGTTGCACGATCTAATCTTCATGATCGATTCCAACTACCATGAAATGAATGTAGAATGAGAAGAACACACCACCACCCATCTTTTGATCCATCTACCAGGTCAGAGCACAGTTATGGCACCATTTCTGTCTTCTTAGGGCCCTGTTCTGAATCATTGTGTCTGGATCCACATCCAGATCAGGTTTCCCCTTGATTGTCCTCTGCAAGACTTAATGGCAGGTAGCTTCGAAGTCACTTCAGTTGGAAGAGATCTCAGTTATGCCTGAACTATAAAGGCAACTTTTGTAGATTTTTTTGAAGTCGGACCTTTCTCTAGCTTTTCTCTGCTATTGCTTTGCAATTTCAGTGTAAATTCCCCTCTGCCTTTGAACTGTATGATTCTCTATTTTATCTCCTTCAACCATTGGTATGAAAGTGCAAGAACTCCTTGCCTTCACCATTGTTTTGTGAAAGTCCATAATCTGCATGATTGTATCTCTGTTGGCTTGTGAATGGTATATAAGTGAATCTCTCTTTCCTTGTGACATTCATCTTGATCATCTTGATCTAAATGTGGTTATTTGATTAAAGCAAGTCTAAATGTGTATATCCTTAGTTTCATTCTGGTTCAATAGTGCATATATGGGTAGAGATTGGTCTGAACACTCTATTTTGGTGCATCACCTCTTTAGATGAGGCTAGGTAGATTTGTTTCATTCTCTCCTTCTCCCTTTTCCCCTCTAAGAGTAGTTAGGTGCACCCTGATAGTAAGAGGAAGTCGGCCTTCTCTGAAGACTCAACCTCACAATTCAAGTCCCATAGCTTGGAGGTTGTTTCCATGTTTCACTAGGTTGTCCTCATGCATAGGCTCTGGACAAGGGTGCAAACCTAAGTGACAAAAGTTTTTGGCACGCCCGGTGGGACAACATCTCAAAAAATTTCAAGTCTACTGGTGTCAAAAGGGAAGATTTCAAGATTAATACTGAAGAGATAGTACTAGCTTCAGTGTTTAAGCCTTCAAGAAGCTCATTCTTCAAAGTACTTGGCGACTCTGAGCTTCAAACACGTATCTGGTTCCAGACCAAAGTTGTAGTGATTCATGCCCAGAGCTGAGACAAGGACATCTTCTAGAGGTAATTTTCAATACCAAGAGCTTTCACTTTCAAACCCTAGAAGAAGGAAGACTAGAATATCCTTATCACCAGTTAGGAGTGCAGTAGTAACAAATAATCCTGCAAGATCTATCTCTACTCCTCCTCCTGTTAGATCTCAGCCTAGACTGCTATCAGCACGTATCAATAGATCACTTGTCTATATGGCATTGCCTAGAGCTCATACTTTTGCCACCTTTAATAGTGGGAGCCCTCTCTTGTTAGCCCAAAGACATGGCATACCAGTAGCTACACTCAAAAGTATACCAGAATTTATTGGTGAAACTTCTACCTCCCCCTCAGAACACATTCAAGAGGTTGCAAATGTCTGCAATATCCATGGCATTACAGAGGATGATGTTGCAGTTAGGCTCCTAGCCTCATCCTTGAAAGGAAAAGCACTACAATGGTATAGAGGTTTAGCTCATGGTTCTATAACAGATTGGGATGGATTAGGAGTAGGATTGTGCAAACATTTTGAGGATAAGAGTGACTATTTGTCACTTTTAGAGCAGTTGACTACTATAAAAAAGAGCCCCCCATGACTGTATGACTGATTTTAACTATAGATTCCAAAAGACATGGGATAGAATACCTGCTTCAGTGAAACCTACCCCTGGTAATGCCTTCTTGCATTACCTTAGAGCTTTTAACAGTGATATTGCCACTACAATCCAAACTATGGGAGGAGATACCTTGCCTAACGCTTATGATATAGCAATAAGGGCAAAAAACATCTTGATATAAGGAGGTAAGTTAGCTCCAAGGCCTCCTATGCCCTTCTTCCCTGATGTTCCAAATCATCAACCAGTAATGGCTCCCCTTCCCACAACTTCTATATCACAATCCCTTACTCCAGTCCCTCAAGCTTCCACATCCTCACATGGGATAGATGAAATCAAGGAGATGATGCAATCTATGATGCTAAACATGGACAAAAGAGACAAGAACCTTGATAAAAGATTGCAAGATCAAGGGAGGAAGTTAGAAGACCAAGGAAGGAGGCTGGAGGATAATTTCTCTATGATGCCGAAAGTGAGCAACAAAGTGGTTACTTTAGAAAGACAGCAAGCTCAAGGTAGTAAGCCTCATCAATTGCAATATCAAACTCTGAATAGTGGTAGGCCTCCAAAGCCTAATCATTGGAACCATTCTTTTGATCAGAGTAGGTAGGGTGGCCAGGCTTCAACCTCGAATGTAAACCAAAGTAGGGCCATAGTCCATCAAAACAATATGGCTCAAGATCAAGATTTTTGTCCCTCCTATAACTACTCCTATGCCTATTGTATGTGTCAGAAGGCTGAATCTTATCTAGCCTTGACAGTCCAAGAACCTGCAGCAAAACAAGCATACAAGGAGGACCAATTTAAGGATGCCTCAGATATGCAAAGACAGGGTGATTGCTCTTTTATGAATCATCAGATGGAGGAGCATTGTAATGTAGATCAGGATTCCATTGCTCATAACACTAGAAGCAAAAGAAGAGCTATGGAAGATGTTGTCCCTCCTCCTCCCAATCAGGCCTCAACTTCAAATGCAGTACCTCATGAGCAAGCAACAAATAATCAATCAAGTGCCTTTCAGCAGCAAAAGAAAAACCACGGTAGAAATGATACAAGTGATCCTCAGGCCATCCCATCAAAACCTCATACAGTTGCAACCCCCAAGGTTTCTACCAAAACATCTGCTATGCCATTTAGTGTGGTAGAGAAAATGAAGAAGAAAAATGTGAATATCTCCATGTGGGATGTTGTTGCTACTATACCAATGCAAAGGAGGTTGTTGCAGGAAGAGTTAGAAAAAATTGAACCAAAGGATCAGACACCTAGCATGGAAAGTGCCACAAGCCTAGTACAACCATCAAGGGAGGAAGAAACAAGTAAAAGGGTTAGACCTCCTCATTCTATGTTTCCCTAATTATAGGAGGCAAACTAGTCCATAATTGCATGATTGATTCAGGGGCCACTAGTTCAGTGATGCCTAGGTGTGTTGCTGATGCTTTGGGAATGAAATATGAGCCCATTGTTAGGGATGTATTGTAGTTGGATGGTAGTACTGTCAAGACTGTAGGGATCCTTAGGAATGTGGAGATGGCCCTATATGCATGCCCTGGTTGTACTGTAACCCAAAATATCTCTATTGTTGAAGTCAAGCCATATTTTGCCATCTATCTTTCAAGAGACTTTATTGCCCAAATAGATGGTTTCATATCTTCTAATTGGTCATATATGTCTTTTAAAACTAGATATGGAGCCAATGCTTCAATTAGAGTAGAGCCTCAAGCCCTCCATCATATTGAATCTTACACACCCAACCCCATCAACATGAATTGCCCTATTCTAGAGATGGATGAGAATGACATAGTGCAGGAGCCCACCACTCCCCTGGCAGAGATACCTAATTTCTTCTTGGATGAGTGGGCTGACACATATCAATTTGACCCTATGTTAGAGATCCTCGAGACAGGTCTCAATACATATTGTATATTGGAAAAGGATGCCCTAGTTCCCAATCTTGTGGATGCCAAAGAAGATGAAAGTGGGATATGGAGTATGTACTTCGATGGATCAAGGAATAAAAATGGATCAGGAGCTGGTGTAATGTTAATTTCCCCTGCACAAATAAGGTATTACTTCTCCTTTAGGCTCCAATTCAGTTGCACCAATAATGTGGCCGAGTATGAATCCTTGATCCAAGGTCTCTTACTTGCTCAAAAAAGAGGAATTCAAGCCTTAAGGGTCTATGGAGACAGTGAGTTGGTGGTTAATCAAGTGAGAAATTAGAATATCGCCAAAAATGATTTGCTCAAGTCTTATAAACATAGAGTTTGGGATTTGCTTGAGGGTTTCAATGCATTTAACATCTAAAGCATCCCTAGAAAAGAAAATAGACTTGTTGATAGACTTGCAGCAATAGGTGCATCTTATGATGTGCCAGGGAATCTTGAGGAGGAGAAGAAGCAACAAATCAGAGTGGTAGTAAGGCCTGCCATCCCTGACAATAACACCCACTAGCAAGTGTTTAAGTCTGATGAGCAAATTATCAGCTTCTTGCAGAATGAGGCAGAATTTTTAGAGAGAAATCAGTCAAGACTGCAAGATTAGTATGGTAATCGGATCATTCATCTCAGTTCTAACAAGCTACCTAAAGGTCTGATTACTTTAGAGAGTGTTTTTAATCCTAATGATCAAGCAAAGGGCAGGGCCATGAACCTAGCTGCTGATGAGGGTGACCATACTCCAGTCATGGTTGTTGATGGAAAATCCTTAAACATGGGGAAGGTATGTTCTGAAATTGAATAGAAAAAATTTATTCATCTATGTCAGGAATTTAATGATATATTTTCTTGGACATATGATGACTTAAAGGGTTTTGACCCAAGGTTATTTCAGCATACCATAGATTTAGTTGATGATGCAAAACCAGTAAGACAAAAATAAGGACCAGTGAATTCCAAGATTGAACCATTAATGAGAAAAGAGCTATCCAAGTTGATTGAGGCCAATATAATTTTCTCTATCAAGCACTCATCATGGGTAGCAAATCTTGTCCCTGTTAGGAAGAAGAATGGGGAAATTAGATTGTGTGTGGACTTTAGGGACCTTAACCAAGCTTCCCTTAAAGATCACCATCCCCTTCCTTCTATGGAGCAAATTTTGTCCAAGGTCAGTGGTTCAAAGAGATTCTCATTTCTTGATGGATTCTCTGGTTACAATCAAGCGCTGGTTAAAGAGTCTGACAGGTACAAGACTACATTTACCACTAAATGGGGTACCTATGCTGTTTGTAAGATGCCATTTGGGCTAACCAATGCAGGTGCTACATTTCAGAAGGCAATGGAGATGGCCTTCAAGAAATTAATTGACAAGTTTGTCTTAGTTTACCTTGATGATATCACTGTGTATTCAAAGAATGTAGATGATCATTTTGATCATCTCAAACAAGTATTTTTAAGATGCAGAGAGTTTGGGGTTTCCCTTAACCCAAGCAAGTGTGTCTTTGCTACTAACCAAGGAAAATTATTAGGGCATATTGTATCTAAGGATGGCTTAACCATTGATCCAGAGAGAACAAAAGCAATACTTGCTCTCCCTCTTCCTAAACACAAGAAAGGGCTGCAAAGTTTCCTAGGCAGGATAAATTTTGTGAGAAGATTTATCCCAAATCTTGCTACCATGGTGAAACCTCTTATAGCTATGCTTAGGAAAGGTATGGTCTTTGCATGGACCAAGGAAGGGAAGGAAAATTTTGAAGAGATCAAGACAACCATAGCCTTAGCCCTTACTCTCATGAACCCAAAATTTGAGAAGGATTTCATTCTTTATACCTGAGGTGGTAAGTCAAGCATTTCTACTATCTTGACTCAAACAAATGACAAGAATGAAGAGTAGCCCATAGCTTTCTTTAGTGAAGGGCTTAAGGAGTATGAAGATAGGTATAGTTATGTAGAGAAGCAAGCCCTTGCAGTCATCAGAGCTTTAAGGAAATTCAAACACCTCCTGTCCCATAACAAGATTCATTTGTTAGTACCCCATGCTAGTGTGAAGGATTTCCTTTTGAGCAAAGATATTAGTGAGAAAAGGGCTGGTTGGATTACAAGAGTGATGGAGTATGATGTCAATATCCAGGTCACTAAGTTGGTAAGAGGTAAGGGATTGTGTAAGCAGATGTTATCATCTCAAGAGCATAATGAAGAAGTTGTCATGGTATTAATAGAAGAATAAGAAGCAAAAAATGATGGCCCAAGGAATTGGATGGATGACATGAAGAATTTCTTATTAGGGAATGGATACCCTCAAGGATTAGACAAAGCTCAAAGGAGATAGTATAGGCTACAGTCAATTCCTTATGTCATAGTTGATGATATCCTTTTTAGAAGAGATTTTAATGGAGCCCTATTAAGGTGCCTTGATATAAACCAGGCTGAAAGAATGATCAAGGAACTTCATGATGGTCCTGATGGTGGCCACTTCTTGGCTAGAACAACTGCAATGAAGATCATGAGGGCTGGTTATTACTGGCCATCTTTGTTCCATTACAGTCATAAGTATGTAAGGAAGTGTGAAAATGTGCCTTCTTCTCTGGCAAACAAAGACTTGCAGCTCTTCCCCTCCATCCTACCCAAGTGGATCAACCTTTTGCTCAGTGAGGGTTGGATTTCATAGGCCCTATCAATCCTCCTTCCAGTTTTGGTCACAAATGGATTTTAGCTGCCACAGATTACTTTACCAGGTGGACAGAGGCAGTGGCATTGAAGGATGCCACCGAATCTTCAGTTGTTGAGTTCCTTGATGGAATTGTGACCAGGTTTGGTGCCCCTTCAACCATTATTTCAGATAATGCCAAGTCTTTTGTTGGAGCTCAAATTTGTGCATGGGCAGTGGATCATAATATCTATATGAGCACATCCTCAAATTACTATCCTCAGGGTAATGGTTTGGCAGAGTCATCCAACAAGAACCTAATCAGGATCATGAAAAGGACAATAGAGGATAATTAAAGGTGTTGGAATAAAAGGATGAAGACTGCATTATGGGATGACAAGATAACACCTAAAAGATCAATAGGGAATTCGCCATTTGTGTTGGTATATGGTAGAGAAGCAAGGCTTCCAATTTCATTGGGGTTCCCAGCCCTGGAACTAGCTCACCAGCTGGAGTTGATTGAGGATGATGCCATGATAGTGAGAATGGCAGAACTGATGGAGCTAGAAGAAAAGAGAAATTAGGCCATGCAGACCCTAGAGGCACACCAGCAGCAAGTGAAGAGGAGTTTTGACAAGAAGGCTAGGGTCAAGATCTTCAGGGAGGGAGATTTGGATCTGAAGTGGGATGCAAATAAGGCAAAATTAGGAAGACACTCAAAGTTTGATGTGTTGTGGAGTGGTCCTTATCTAATTATCAGTTGCAAGCAGGCCAATGCTTTCCAGTTAAGCAGGCCTAATGGTGACACTAATACATTAGGGGTCAATTTTTGACGTTAATTTGTGACGGCAAGAAAAGATAATGTGGTTTTGGCTTCTTTTTTTCAATTTTAGCCCGATGGCATCACAATTGCGACGGCAGGCATTGCAATTGCGACGC
Organism: Cupressus sempervirens; assembly: GCA_028749045.1. Classification (NCBI taxonomy): domain Eukaryota; kingdom Viridiplantae; phylum Streptophyta; class Pinopsida; order Cupressales; family Cupressaceae; genus Cupressus; species Cupressus sempervirens. Next base: position 806,975,715 of record CM053791.1, on the reverse strand, counting down.
CAACAGTATATAAGAGGGAAAAAAAAAGCCAAAAACCCTCATTTGAATGAAATTGCGTGACACAGGCCGGTTCTTCTAAAAGGCGCGCGCGAGAGATCACTTCAGCAAGGTGTAAGGTGAACTCGAGGTGCATTGAGAGGGTCGAGCAGAGACACGCGTCGGTAACTTGAATGAGCAAATTGTTTACATATTTCGAATGCGTGAGATCTCCATTCATAGGTGAGTCCCAATGACTCAAAATGATGGTGATGGATCCCAAAAATATCCCTAACCCAGATTGTTATGCAATGCTCTTGAGTCAAAAACATATATGAATTGTTGGTGTTATGTGGCATGCTTGCATATACCATTTTTCGGTCTTCTCACATTCACAATGCCTCCATATCTGAATCGTTCAATATTTCCATTCCTCAACTCAGTGTATTAGGCATCAAAGAGAGATTGGGTCACTGCATTTAATGTATCTATCCATTATGGGCAATTCCTAGTGCATCTTGTTAAACTTAGATAAGATCGAGTGTTTGGTGTTGCAGGTCACCACTCGATGATGTCTTCACCAACACCTCTTTATCCATTCATCTGTTGAGGCCCTTCAAATCTCTAATTATCTTCTAGTAGATATATTCACAATTGTATTCAAGTTCTTGATCTTCATGAGAACCAATAGAGTGAGGCTCGGGTACATGATGCTCATCACCAACTTGGCATGCAAAGCATGAATTTTGACTCCAATCAGCCCTCTGAACTCTCTTTCAATGTGCATTGAATTAAACCAATGGTTTCCTTATACCCATAGAAATCCTTCACGTTCATTGAGGCCAAATTTTCTCTTTATATGTTTAGATAACTTTCCATAGATTAGGATTTCATTAGATATAGAAGCAAATGTATTCCCGTGAGAGCATATTCACTTACATTTGGATTCTTGATATACTAAGCTGATTGTGAATTCCTGCTTCATGTGTGAGGAACTTTGAAATTTTAATGGTGCATCCTTGATAATATGGTTAACTCATTTGCAAAAAGATGTAGCCTTCAAGATTACTTTTAAAATTGTCTTTCCAACCCTTACCAATTTTGTCTCTTCAGAGACTTCATAATAACATGATACTTAGATGCCTTCAGGTATCCCCACCTGAAGGCACAACAACACAAATTTCCTACTATGTGGCAAGCTGAGGCTCTTTTGTTTCATTGCAGATCTTCTGCTTGCACGGAGGTCTCTCCCCATCATTGGACACACTTGATAACATTCAAGCTTTGGATCGCATACAGGAAGTGCATCTATACACATAAGTATAAACTTCTTCTTTTCCTGCAATACATATAACAACAATTTTAAGTGCTTGCAAGCTGGTATATACTTATGAATAAATATTACATCCTGATTTAAATGTATGAAAACAATTTTCATTCCTTTTAAGCTTCATTCATCTCGAGGTGCAATTCACAAACTCAAGAATAGTGGCTTTTGTTCTTTAGGATACCTTTAGGGGAAGAGTATGTGAATGCCCCCTCGTGTCTGGAGTCCAGTTTAGAGGAGATGGCTATTTACACTGCTAAGGTTTGTTGAATCTAATTCTGAATAACATTGCTTCCTATTGTTGAATCTAATCTAATGTATATTTTAACTAGACTTGTAGCTTATATGTTTTGAAATTTTTGTTAGGCCTTGTAGTTTGTATAATTTGATTGTTGGAGAGCTTCTACAACTAAGCAAGAAGGTCGTTGCACGAGTTATAGCCGCGTGCTCAAGTATGAAAATTGTTTTTTTTTTATTCTAATGTATAATTTAACTAGACTTTTAGCTTATATGTTTTGAAATTGCTTTTAGTGGCTTAATGTTGTAAGGTCTCTTGAAATAAGACCTTCAGGCGGTTGGTCAAAGTTTTACAAATAATCTTAGGAATAAATTCAAAGAAAGTATTTTTAAAATATTAAAGTATTTAGCTAGGTCTAAGAAGATTTGTGTACTTTCGACATTTTTGCTTTGTTTGTGAAAGTTGTAGACCGAAGTTTTCATAGCCCGATTTTTGCTTCCTGCAAAGAACGATCATGTCAGATAATATAAGTGAAGAACAAAATAGGGAGACAATCGGTAGATTGTGGTCTAACTTGAAAAGAAAAGGTGATGGAAAATGTTATTGTCCTTGCAATATTTGTAAGGGCTTAAACCGTAGAAGACTGCTAATCAAAACAGTTAAGAGACATTGTAGGGAGAATGGTCACATTGAAGGGGGGCATGACTATCATCCACTCGTAAGTCATTCATTATATCATTTTAACAATTTATATACATATGAAATCACTTGATGATGAGTTGATGATCATGGAAGTACATGATATGAACTACAACAATCCGAAGAATATGGTTTTCGAAGTGGAGGAACATGGAGGTGCAAATATCCAAGGTGAAGATAATGATCCCATGGAAGATGACGATCATGCACCAGAAAACACAATTGAAGAGGATGGTATAAATACATTGATCCATGACACATCTAGTCCAAGCATATCTGATCATGATGATGATGATAGCCTCAATGTACCTCTACTTCAAAAGGCATACGAGCCCCTATACAAAGACTCCCAAACAACTCTTCTCTCTGTTGTATTGTTGTTGTTGAACTTGAAGGTTATGAATGGTTTATCCAACATAACAATGTCACGTATGTTAAGGTATGTCATATATGTCTTTATAGTTAACAAAGGGTGAATAATGTACCATTAATATTGTTTATATTAACAACTTATATTTTTTTTTGTAGACTGATGGGCGAGTTTCTATTACCATCATCAAATATTCTACCTCGCTCATATTGAGAATTAACTGCTGTTATGAAAGATATTGGAATGGAATATGAAGCAATACATGCTTGTCCCAATGATCATATTATATATTATAAAGAACATGAATTTGCAACACAATGCCCTGTATGTCATATGAGTAGATATCGAACAGATCGACTAACAAAAAAGGTGCCTCAAAAGGTTCTTCGTTACATCCACATTATTCCACGGATGCGACAATTATTCAGGTGTAGTAGCTTGGCTCAATTTATGGATTATCATGCACGCAATAGAAGTCGAGATGACATTATTCGAATCCCTGCGGATGGTTCGGCATTTATGCACATAGAGGAAAAGTGGCAACACTTCAAAGAAGAACCTCGTAATCTCAAGCTTTCATTGGCAGCGGACGGTGTCAATCCATTTGGAGAGATGAGATATTTTTACTCGGTGTGGCCTGTTTTTGTTATCAACAATAACATTCCTCCGTGGATGTCAATAAAGAGGGAGCACATTATGTTGGCAATGATTGTTTCGGGTATCTTATCATTTGATAGTTATTAATTTACACGTACTTACAAATCTTGCAATAAAACGGTCACAATAACTATGTAATGTTACTGTTCATTCAAGTAGGTAAATATCAAGTAAAAGATATGAATGTATATATTGAACCTCTTATCAACAAGTTGGTGGAGTTATGGAACGGTGTCACTATGTATGACGTGTCTAGACCAATACGACAAAGACAATTTCAATTCCATGCAATACTTGCATGGACAATACATGATGCCCCAGGGCTAACACATTTTTGTGGTATGTTATAGTGAATTCAAGTTGCGCACAATAATTCTAATTATAAAAATCAACATATTTAATAATCCAATTACATCATTATCTTGTAGGTCTTCAAACAAAGGGAAAATTTGCATGTCCAATTTGTGGTCCAAAGATGAAATCTCGTCATTCAAAAAATTTAGGAAAGCAGGTGTTTGATGAGTGTAGACACTACCTCCACAGGAATCATAAGTATCGAAGTATGAAAAAACATCTTTTCAATGGGAAAGAAGAGACTACATCAAAGCCACGAAGAATGACACCTCGCCTATGGAAGTTGGAATATAATAGAATTAATCGTCGAGGTAATGCCGTTCCACCTAATGGTTTATGTTTGTAATTTATATATTTCTATTGTGATTTTTGTTGACTAATTGTGTAATTGATGATCATGAAGGTCGTCAAGGCAATACTGACAACCTTCCAAAGGGACTAAAAAACTATCCCAGACAATTTAGTAGGTTGCCCTACTACGAGCACTTACAAATTGTGCATTTGTTTGATACTATGCATATTGGAAAGAATATAACAGAGACATTGTGGAAAATATTGGATGGAAGGCATGACAAAGAAAAAATTGTCAAAATTTGTAATGACATACATGAATCCAATCATATTGCATTGAAAAATTTCATTCACTCAAATAGCAACAGAGATCAGATTAATATAAGTGCCCTTCCATGGTTATTAACGGAGCAGCAAAGTGATGCCATAAAAGAAGTCATACGAAAAATTCGATTTCCCACAGGATTTGATGCGAACATAAACAATCTCATATCAAAAAAAAGTGAATTTGGGCCAGGGCTCAAAACGCATGATTGGCATACTTTCGTCAAGGTAAGTTATGTTCTTCTGTATTTACAATATAATCATAAACTACGTGAATTGTTCGTTATATTATGTTAGAAAACAATGAAATGATTGGTTTATAATTACTGCAATACGTGCTTCCTCTATCTCTCCTTGAGCACTTCAACAATAACATCAAACAAGTGATATACGATCTTGGAAAATATATGAGGTAAGCAGTAATATCTGTTCAATTTGTTGTATATATTTATTATATTCGTGATTTGTTTTTCTTGCTATGTAATCTATTGTATATTATTTTGTAAAGTCTCATATCTATATTTTTTTGTGACTTGAATCTCTTAATGTAGGTGGTTGTTATCTAAAGAAATCCATAAAGAAGATATAAACTATTGGAAGAGAAGAATTCCTCATTTACTGTGTGAAATGCAAAAGTGTCTACCTCTAACTTTTTTCAATGCACAGGAACACTACCTCATACACCTAGTTGAGGAGATTGAATTGTGTGGACCTGTACACACTAGGTCAATGTGGATGGTTGAGAGGCATTTGAAATCTTTGAAGGCTTTGGTTCGACAAAGAGCACATCCTGAGGGTTCTATGGTAGAGGGATATATGGTATACCAGACTATGGTGTACATTACTGAATATCTTCCTAAGTTTGCATCAAATATCCATGTAGATCGCATTTGGGATCTCAAGCCTTTTAAAAAATTAGAAGGGGAGTACTTGATGGGGAAAGGTATATTGAGGAAAGTGAGAGGTAATAAATTATAAGATGTTATTGTAATAAATTATTTCTTAATCTTCAAAATAAATTGGTTGTAAGTTGTCTATTTTTTTTTTGTACAGGTGCTCGAGAGTGGGATGCACTACATTTGTGTATTGCAAACAATCTTGATTGGATGACGGTATGGATTGAACGATGTCAACATTCTGGTCGCACATTAACATGGGAAGGTGTATCTTCATTGATTAAAGAAGCTCATCGTAATGGAGATTCCAATGTTACGCAAAGGGAAATAGGTTTAGCACGTGGTTCAAGAGATTTCCAGGTATGTACAAATTTATTAATCACCCATATGTTTATCAACTCACGATACAATAATTTTGATATGTTTCACATATTATTGCAGGTTAAACACCACAAGGCTATGTTTTGTAATGGTCAAAAATTCCGCGTCAAAGTGTTGGATGACACGAAGAAAACTTGTGATTCAAGAATAACTACAGTCTTTCAAGTGACTAATATTTCATCTAGAAACGACTTACATCCTCAAGAGTTTGAAAATCGATACTATGGCATTTTGGATGAGATAATTGAGTGTGACTTTAGTTCCTTCAAATTAGTACTCTTCATTGTCAAATGGTACAGGCTACAACTTAATCCAAATGATCCTGATAGAACTATTATTGAACATGATAATGGATTTACAATGGTTAATACAAGGTCGTTTGAGCCAGTTGGGGATGAGCCTTATGTTCTTCCAAGCCAATGTGAGCAGGTATTTTACTCAGAGGTTCCACATAAACTGGGTTGGTCATTTGTTGTTAGACATGAACTGAGAGGAAGGCCAATAAAGTATAATGCGATGGAAGAAGAAGATACCGAAGAAGTAGAAGATGATGTAGATGGTGATCACGATCGACAGTTATTGGATGATGTTCCTGACACAAATTTTCATGAAGAAGAAGAAGAAGATGATGACGATGATGCTGCTACTGATGATGATGATGAAGATGATGTTGATGTTAATGATGATGTTGTTGATGATGATGATGAAGATGATGATGATGAAGATGATGTTGATGTTGATGATCTCATGTTCCATTCGCCACTTCTATTTTCCACTGAATATATATAGGAATGATCATAATCATTGACAATACATGCTCGAACAATCCTTTTTTTTAATGCTCTAACAATCTTGTCCATGCTAGTCCACGCATTCTATATCTTTATAAAAACCTTGGATCTTATCTCCTATTTTACTCCTTACCAACCCTCGTATACTAGAGATAATTGGGTTTCCTTGGTCTGGATGGATCTATTTAGTTTCTTTCCTTCTCGCTATGTTCAAGCAATTTAGGTTGCTGAGGTTCTCATTAATATCATCAGATAATTTTATTCTAGTTTCATAGTGGTTGGGAAAACAATGCATTAAGAGTAGGAAGTAGCATTGAAATTACCACTAACCAATCTCTTGAGAAGGTATTTTATGCTTGATTGGGTGTGTCTCTAAAATACAGAGAGCATATCAAAGCTTAAAGCAATTTGTTCATATTCAGCTTTATCCATCTTGTATTCAAAATTGAACAGCATTTATAGTGTACTGATCTTTACTGTCAGACATTTTCATTTATTTTCTTCTTCTATTATCTTTACAGTTAAAACATCTCATTTCACTATTTTAATCTATATCTATGCCCCGATTTTCGTATCCATGATAAATCTATTACAATCTAAGACTATGGGTTTACTGTGACGGTCATTGAGAATGAGACTTTATGGTTGATCTTACAAATTAAGAGGGATTTTTATAAAAATCTAGAAAGTGTTTTTTCTAATAACATGAGCTATAGTTAGAGGAAGGCTATAATGAGTATAGTTGAATTTGTTAGATCAGAAAATACCATTAATCTTCAAGGTTTTTAGTTTACAAGGTAAATAAATTATAAACCTTAGTATTAATATTAGGTGTAACTTGCTTAATGTGGACTTACTTTAGTAACATTATTCAAGTAAATAATGCAAGGAGACTAAAATAGAGGCTTTGAATTCCTTTCCCGTGGAGAAAATAATGCAACTATAGATCTGGTTTTCAAGAAAGCACGACAACCTCTGGAAAACTGTGAACAATTTTGCCCTATATCCACTATTTTACTATCTGTTTCAAATGCTTCTTCATCTACTGAAGTTGGAGATTGTGATTTAGAAACTATTGAGTTAGATAATGAAAAAGCATTCACTAAATCACTAGATGAAAAAATGCAGCATGGTCTTTCTAGCAAAGATGTTAATTTTAGAGATCTAGTGCAATGCCTGACAGATGTTGTCATTCCAACATGTAGAGGTCCAGCTGGAAGATGAGCATTGCTCATCTACAAACATTGCAAAAGAAAGCAATTCAACTAAGAGATCCACTTGGCATGAAGTGATGAAGTTGATTTTGAAAAAACCTAAGGAATTGGTAGTCAAGTACAAAGATTGCCCCCTTCCATTATCTACCCACCTTGACACTTCTAAGGACAAGGTTAGAGAGTATCCTTTTTTTTTTTGTCTTTGTCATTTAGACTTTTACATAGACATTTCTTTGAAAGCTCATTAAAAAAATTATTGAAATTCTTCACTCAAGAATAGACATGAATTACAAGTATTATTTCGCATGGAAATACTTGCCTTAGAGATTGCTGGGAGCATTGAAGAGCAAACAAAGAATAAATTAATAAAAGAAATTTGCAAACTTCTAGAAAACATCCAATTTAATTTGCCAGGAGGAATATTTGGTGGGGAAAACCTAAATGAGTTTGCAAACAGAGTTATTGCATCCAGGTAACTGTCTAACTTATTAATAGATTGTGTCTACTATATTTTAATATCTGAAAACACTTAAATTTATCATATGTTCATATAAGCCATGCCCTTCTTTGCAGGTATATTAACCGACTGGACATGGTGATTAGAAAAGTATATAAGGATATGGAATTTTATGTATATGATGATTCGGGGGATATCTTCAATTCTATGTCCAATGAGGATAAAGATGCTGATATGCAGAAAAATGAGTCTAATGTATTGGCTTCTTCTCAAAATAATGTCATGGCTACTAATGGTGGGAAAGGGAGAAATGCAAGCTAGATAGGACAGTTATATCATCAGATGTTTTCCTTGTATGATGATCAACATTCTCTAAAATTGCCACAAGCTGAAAGGGTTTCAAGAAAGCATAAGGGCAATGATTATGAATGTAGACTTAAGAAAGTTGAAGAAAACAGGGAGTGTGCACATAGATTTGAACATTTCACAAGTAGAGCTCAAGATTTACAATCTGTGTGGGCATCAAAACATGCTAGCCATATGATCAGGAAGCAATCTAATAGCCAAGTAAATCAACTGAAGAAGAAACATATAAAAGTTATAACGGTATGTCAGATTGATATTGGACTATGTTAATATTTTTTATTAGATAAGCAAGAATTTTCAAAGAATTCTGAAATAATTTATGCTAATATTACAACTAACATGTTTTGTTACAATTTAGCCTAACTTTCTTTGTCTCTTTGTTAACCTTTGTGGACTTTAAATAGGATTCTAATGATGAGGACCAGGTAAGCAATAATGCCACTAGAGGTTCAACCCTCTATTTTCTTGATGTAAGTTCTTCAAACATTTTAGTTTCTTAGGAATAACTTAATCTAACCATTTTCTATTCCTTTGTCGACTTGACTATAATAGGAGTTTGATGATGAATACCATGTAAGCAACTATGATAGTAAATGTTTAGCTCTCCATTGTCTTGATTTAAGTTCTGTGAAGATTCTAATTTTCATAGGAATATTTTATTCCGAGCATTTACTAACCCTTTGTAGACTTGACTATAATAAGAGCATGATGATGATGCCCATCTAAGAAAAATGCTACTAGAAGTTCAGCTCTCTATCATCTTGTTGTAAGTTCAAAGATTCTAATTTTATTAAGAATAACTTAATCTATACATTTGCTAATTTCCATTTTTGAATGAGTTTATCAGAGATATGTTGGGTTGATAATGGACTATGCTAATATTATTTATTAGAAAAGTAAGAATCTTGAAGGTTGTAATGTCTTGTTCAAATAGAAAGTAAGATTTAAAGGTTATGCTATTGTTACAACTAATATGTTTGTTTTTCTCCTTTTTGATTATCTGCTAACCTTTGAGAACTTTTAATAGGAACCTCATGACGATGACCATATAAGAAACAATACTACTAGAAGTTTAGCTTTCCATTGTCTTGATGTAAGTTCTTCAAAGATTCTAATTTTCTTAGGAATAACTTAATCTGACCATTTTCTAATCCTTTGTGGATTTGATTAAAACATGAGCTTAATGATGATGACCATGTCAACCATGATGTTAATAGAGGTCTTCATGTAAGTTGTTCAAATATTCTAATTTTCTTAAGAGTAACTTAATCTAACATTTGCTAACCCTTTATGGACTTGACTTAACAAAAGTCTCATGGTAATGGTGGTGTAAGCAACAATACTACTAGAAGTCTTGGTGTAAGTTCTTCAAAGATTATAATTTTCTAAAAAATAACTTAATCTCATCATTTGCTAACCCTTTGTGAATTTTGACTATAACAAAGTTCTAATGATGATGACAATGCAAGCATCAACGATTATGTAACCATTTGTAACTCTTTATGGGCTTGACGATATAGAAGTCTAATGATGACCACCATGAATAGAAGTTTGATGATGACCACCATGTAAGCCATAGTGCAACTATAGGTTCAGCTCTCCATTGCATTGATGTAAGTTCTTCAAAGATTCTGTAAGACATTTTTCAATCATATTGTTTCAGTGATCTATTGTAGTTTGAATGAGGTTTCAGATTCTACTTTTCATTTGGTTGATGAGGCCACTTAATATGTGAATATTAGTTGACATGATATTTTATCTAGAAAGACATCCAAATTTATAGATGGTTTGTGATTTGTAATTTTTGATTATTAAAATCCACCAGCAAAGAGACATCAATCAAGAGGTTACAGAGGTCACAACCAGCTTAAGTTCTCTTCCTCCCTTCTATAGTGTGTGCTAAGTTGTGAGTCCCATAAGCTGCTTTAGTCTCACAAATTCATTCATTCATTCATTTGAAAGTCTAAAATTGTAGTACTTTAAAAACATATGTTTGCGATCTTTTCTCAGAAAATATATAATTAATTGTCAACATTGTTCTTATGCAGGTGCAAAACAGAAGTGATTCAATATGAAGGCCAATTGTTGGGGAATCTAAATAGAGAGTGATATCCAAACGCACCCTTCGAACCTTCAAAGTAAAAATTCCATTCAATTGATTGAATAATGTAGGCCATTACCTTTTCATACAATTGGAAAGAGTATGCAAGCGGTTTGAAGTGACTTCCATGGATATCACAGCTTTAATCAAATTTTTGCTAATATCAACATCGAAATATTCACCTGTTTTGAAATGGGATATTATAGATTTTTGAATTAATGATATTGTAAGTTTCATGTTCCTCTACTTTTTTCAATGAATTAAGGGTTTCAGTATATCTTTTGTCCTTTCTTCTTTGGGGTAAAACATGCTTATTTTGGACTTGGTTTGACAATGAAAGTTCAGTATGCTATCTCAAGCATCAGGATGGAGGATTCACTAAAGGGAGAAAATAGATTGATGTTTATTTTCTGCTACAGATTGGATAAAACATAATGTAAGTACAATTCATCTACTAACAGCATTGATTGAATGAAAAGAGTCAAGGATCAAGAAGTAACAACTTTAAATTATCTTTACACTTCTGTGATGTCAAATAAATGTTTACTAGATGACAGTGATCTGAAGCTCAAATGCAATTAATAGTCATTGATGGGTATAAAATAATTTAGATGTGTGAAGAATTAATGGTGCAACATTTGAAATGAAAAGGTAAGATGTAGATTAATATTTAGAAAGGAAACATGAGTATATTGAGAAGATCAGTTGTGACTACAAATTTCATGGAGACTTAAGAAATGGTGAAAATTGTATCAGTTTGCTTTTGAAAGGATGTGATAATTGCTTTGCTGCAAAGGGATGGGTGTTCTTCTTAGGACATTGTTTTGAATTGTTAAAAGACTGTCAGCATCAAGTCATTAGACTTAGACTTACTTTAACATGGCAAATTTGAATGTTTTAGATTGAATTTTCAGTGATTTTTTTGGTTTTGGTAAGATGTCTTGGTTATGATTGTTTACTCAACAGTTTTTATTTATATAATCTTCTTATGTAATTGAATGATTCACTTTTTCCCAAGATAGGCGTGGGCGCAATGTTGGAGTTAATGTGGAAAGCCAATGTTCTGGAGCTACATTGTTGTCTTAAATCTTTTGCAGTTGTGCTTAAAATTAACGTAACACAATTAAATTTAAATCTCTTGATATCTGGATCATCAATCCAAGCATGGCTGTAGAGAATCGTAGCTGTGTAGACACCAAATTTGAACAGTCCACTTACAATTGAGAAATAGATTATTGGTAGTGTCCTCATCTACTTGACAGATTGAGTATGCAGAAGCTTGGAAGGTGCCTCAAACCTAGCCCTAGTTTCATTGCCAACCATAAATTTGGTGTAGACATGAAAGCTATTTTGATCTTGTGAGCATTGAATATCAGGATCTCCATTTGACTTCTCATTATTAATGCCATGACTCACTACTGCTGGATAAACAACCTAGTTGAAGTCCAGTGCAAAGAGGTTGCTAGCTACCAAAGATTTGATAAGTGTTACGAAAATATTCACTATAACAATCTCCTTCTAAATTGAACTCCCGATGAATATTAATCTGGAATTCTTTTGGCACCATCTTTTTTATTTTATTTTTAATATTCTAAATTCCTACTCTAGCCTCATTGCTCTATTTTTGTTTTTATTCTATTTAATTATATATGTAATATTACAATGTGAAATTCAATGTTTAGATGTTTGTGGATGAAGTAATGGAACTTGTGGAGCTCACTTCTTTGAGAGGTGTCTTGGTTGGGCTTCCTAGACTAAATGGCCTATCTACTGAATAGCGTAAGCGGTTAACAATAGCAGTAGAGCTTGTGGCTAATCCTTCAATTATATTCATGGATGAGCCAACTTCAGGCTTGGATGCTCGGGCAGCGGCTATAATTATGAGAACAGTAAGAAATATAGTTGACACGGGGAGAACTATTGTTTGCACAATCCATCAGCCTAGTATTGATATCTTCGAGGTATTTGACGAGGTAAAGATTTGGTTTTCTTAAAATAGCTTTGTGAAGCATTTGAAATTGGCATCTTCTTAAAGCTAAATGAAATATGCTGCAGCTATTCTTAATGAACCGAGGAGGTCAGCTTATCTATGCAGGTCCACTTGGTCACAATTCTAACAAACTTATAGAATATTTTTCAGTAAGATGCCATCCACTACGGTTTTATTCTGTTGAGAGATTTAGATCTGAATCTGGTACCTTTTGATGAGCAATTTGAATTTTGGAGTTGTAAGTAGTCATAGTTTATTGTACTAGAACCAATAGGAAGTTGATTTTATATACAAGGAATTGGTCATGCCGGATAGTGTTGACCACTAAGCTTTTAGCAAACATTCTCAATACGTTGAGCTTAAGAGTCAAGCACTAGCTACAATCATCATATATGTTTCAGCTAATTGAAAATGATTCATGTAGGCCATTGAGGGAGTTCCATAGATCAAGGAAGGTTATAATCCAGCTACCTGGATGCTGGAAGTAACTTCTATGTCAGACCGTCTAGGTGTCAACTTTAGTGAAATCTATAAATCATCAGACCAGCTTAAAGCATGATTTTTTTTTTTTGTTTTACTCCTTCCACCGTCGCAATTGCGACGACGTTGCCGTCGCACCTACAGTAACCTCGACGCAATTGGAGGGGTTGGCATCGCAATTGTGACGAAAAACACGATAATTGTAACGCGGTTGCCGTCACACCTACCCTCCAATTGTGACGGGGTTTCTGTAGGTGCGACGGCAACCCCGTCGCAATTGCGATGAAAAACACAAGAATTACGACGAGGATGACGAGACAACAAGGTGGCTGCATAGCGACGGATAGGCGTCACAATTGCGACGGCAAGGGTAGATGTCGTAAATTGCGACTAAATAACTACGACGTCAATATCTGTCGCAGTGGCGACACATTGCTGTCGTAATTGTGACACATAGCCGTCGCAAATTGATGCCAAATCTATTAGTGTGAGATTCTACCCATCCCAGTCAATGGGGTTTACCTTAAGCCATGTTTCTGACAGGATTTGGGGTTTCATGTATATAGTTAGTTTAGTTTTGTTCTTTTTTGTTCCCTATTTTCCAAGAAGTGCACGAGCACAGGGTTGTCTCTCTATGAGATAGCAGGGTTTCAAAATTATGAAGATTGTAGGGAGTTTTGGTCTCTGGTTCCAGTTGCAGAGACAGAGATTTTTGGGTTTTTCTCTCAGAACTAGGGTTAGGGTTTCGCAATGCACAGGATCTACATCTTTTTGACTCTGTAGCCCAATGGACGCTTTAGGCCACTGGTCTTATGCATAGCAGGCTCACATCCCCTGTGAGTCACCAGAAACGTTATAATTTTTTACGCCTCGCCATGATTCAAATTTTAAATGTTTTACCCGCCAACGGCTAGTGTGCAGAGTTAATATTATTTTAAATACCCGATCAAACCTTATAATATGTTCTGTGGCCCGCAAGTCTTCTATCATTAGATCTAAAGAATATCTACGGTTGGTGCTATCTCACCATGGGAAGTTGCACAGTGGATACGTTAGCGACATAACACCTCAGTGACGCGTAGCATGTGGGTCTGTTTTCGTCTTGTGGGCTGCAAGATGAATAGGTGTCTTGTCTTCCGTGGCAGTTGTCAGATGGGTCAGAATACAATGGCATTTTTTTTATTGGTCCATTCAGCCAGCTCGAGACGTAGTTGTACAGATTTGTGGACCACCGTAGATCTAAGGCAGATCTACAGTAGGCGCTATCTCGCTATGGAGAACTGTGAGAATTTTAACCATAGCGACATAGCGCCCTTTCGCCACGTGGACCAGGGGGCCAGGTCTCACCAAGGTATGTGTGCCAAGGATTTCTAGGTGTCATTCAAGTGTGGTGCAGTTGCCGAGATGGCGCCAGGTATGATGGGCCCGGGTAAGAACAAGCATAGTATTACGATGAGTCTTCACAATCGTCAAATTTTAGGAAGATCAATGGATGGCGTCATGTCGTTATTGAGAGTTGCACACTATATACCATAGCGACATAGTACCTCAGTGACACATGTTAGATGGGCTCGTGTTATCTCGTGAACCTCAAGGATGATGCCAGGTTGTGCCAGGTAGATACCAGGTCTGCTGACAGCATTTCACGGGCCCAGGAGTTGAAAAGAAAAGCGCAGAACACGGCGAGTCTCCATGATTGTCAGATTAAGAAAGATCAACGATGGGCACTATCTTGCTATGGAGAACTGTGAGAATTTTAACCATAGTGACATAGCGCCTTGGTGACACGTGTCTTTCGGGCCTGGCCAAGGTTGACAGTTAATGACTGGTAGTTAGTGTAACTATCGCAGCTGGAGTTGGAGGAGTTGGCACGGTTAGTGATGAAGAAATGGTCAACTATGTAGGACTTCCGCGAGGTGGAAAAATAAAAAGAGGCTGTTGGTCCATGTGGTCCATCCTGCTTACAGAAACAGGTTGACTCGCTAACTCTACTGATTCACAAACCAAAAAATGAAGGTAATCGATTTTGTTGCACGATCTAATCTTCATGATCGATTCCAACTACCATGAAATGAATGCAGAACGAGAAGAACACTCCACCACCCATGTTTTGATCCATCTACCGGGTCAGAGTGTAGTTATGGCGCCGTTTCTGTCTTCTCAGGGCCCTGTTCCAAATCATTGTGTCTGGATCCATATCCAGATCAGATTTCCCCTTGATTGTCCTCTGAAGGACTTAATGGCAGGTAGTTACGAAGTCACTTCAGCTAGAAGAGATCTCAGTTATGCCTGAACTATAAAGGCAACTTTTGTAGATTTTGTTGAAGTCAGACCTTTCTCTAGCTTTTCTCTGTTGTTTCTTTGCAATTCCAGTGTAAATTTCCCTCTGCCTCTGAACTATATGATTCTCTATTTTATCTCCTTCAACCATTGGTATGAAAGTGCAAGAATTCCTTGCCTTCACCATTGTTTTGTGAAAGTCTGTAATTTGCATGACTGTATCTCTGTTGGCTTGTGAATGGTATATAAGTGAATCTCTCTTTCCTTGTGACATTCATCTTGATCATCTTGATTTGCATGTGGTTATTTGATTAAAGCAAGTCTGAATGTGTATATCCTTAGTTTCATTCTAGTTCAATAGTGCATATATGGGCAGAGATTGGTCTAAACACTCTATTTTGGTGCATCGCCTCTTTAGATTAGGCTAGGTAGATTTGTTTCATGCTCTCCTTCTCCCTTTCCCCTTCCAAGAGTAGTTAGGTGCACCTTGATAGTAAGAGAAAGCCGACCTTCTCTGGAGACTCAACCTCACAGTTCAAGTCCCACAGCTTGGAGGTTGTTTCCATGTTTCACTAGGTTGTCCTCATGCATAGGCTCTGGACAAGGGTGCAAACTAAGTGACAACAACACCCATACAAATTCTTCTACCAATAAACATTGATTTCTTAGATGAGTCAATTCTGACACTCACACACCATACATGGGTTATGTTCTCCGATGGGTCCTTCATGCAACAAGGATTGGGTGCTGGATTACTCTTTATTACACGACAGAGATACTCATTGCCCAAAGCATACAAGATTTTGTTTCCTTCTACAAATAACATTACTGAATATGAGGCTTTGATCAATGGCATGAAAATTGTAGCTGAATGGAGAGTGGATTAGTTAGACATCTTTGGTGACTCTCAACTTGTTATCAACCAGGTAAATGATGTGTATCAAACAAAGGATGAGAAACTAATTCCTTACAAGCACATGGTTGATGACTTGAAGAAGTATTTTGCACACATCACCTTCCAGCAAGTTCCACGAGCAGATAATAAAGCAGTTGATGCCATGGCCACTCTTGCCTCCCTGCTACAAATGCCAAAAAATGATCTCTGACATGAGTTCTTGGTGGAAGCGTTACACTACCCAGCCTATGACACACCTGATTCCAGGATGATCTGTTCTATTATAGGACAAGAATTATCCCGCTACCATCACATCTATTCCTACCTTCGTAATCAAACCATTCCGAAAGGTCTGATCCAGAATGAGAAACATTACCTAATCCGTAATGCTTTACATTATGTCATTATTACTGACGATTTGTATAGGAGAGGTCTTGACGGAACACTCCTTAGGTGTTTAGAACTCGACGAGTCCAAACATGCACTAATCAACGTTAATGAAGGCATTTGCGGATCTCATTGCAATGGCCTGACACTAGCTTGCAAACTTCTTCGTGTTGGTTACTACTGGCCCAAAATGGAGCAAGAAGCTATCAAGTATGCTAGGTCCTGCAAGCAGTGTCAGCTACATGGGAATCTCATTCACGCTCCAACCAGAGAACTGATTCCCTCTACTACAACACGGCCATTTCAATAATTGGCCTTCGACTTGGTGGGGCAGATTCACCCAACCTCTTCTAATGGACATAAGTTCATCATCACAGCTATAGATTATTTCACGAAACGGGTAGAGGCAGTCCCTCTCACAGTTGCTGATGGCAAAACTATAGCATTTTTCATCACAAACTACATCATCTGTAGATATGGTGTACCGTCCTCAATCATTACTAACAATGGAGGACAGTTCAAGAATAAAGACCTCAAGGAACTGTGCAAGAAATTCAAGATCACACAACATTGGTCTTCCATTTATTACCCCTAGGGTAATGGCCAAGCTGAGGCATCCAATAAGGTGATCCTCAAAATTCTTCATCGCACAGTCAACAAATCATGGAGAGACTAGCATCTCCAGATCAATCCAGCTCTGTGGGCATATAGGACAAGCATCAGAACTCCAATGGGCATGACTCCCTTTGCATTGGTGTATGGGGTGGATGTTGTGCTTCTAATAGAGGTCAAGATTCCTACCTTGAGAATCTTTATGAAAGGCCTTATAACTGATGATGACTACAGGATAGCTCGGCTTCAAGAGCTTGTGTTACTGGATGAACGATGACAAGTGGCATGTGATCATCTGTGAGCATATCAACAAAGAATGACGAGAAGTTACAATCGGAGGGTCAAGCACGTGACTTCCAGCAGGGTGACCTCGTCCTGAGAGAGAACCCTAAGAATCAACAATAGCGAATGCAAAAGGGAAAGTTTGAACCAAACTAGCTAGGTCCTTACATCATTACTGCAGTATATGGATCTGGCGCCTATCAGCTTTCCACAACCGAAGAAGTGTTTAAAGAGCCTATCAACACTCTCCACTTGAAGCGGTTTTACAGTTGATTTAATCTCAACAAGCTCTCTATACATATCTATATGTCCTAAAAAAAAATCTAAAAATTCAGAAAAAGTCTTGAAAAAATTGTTACCCTGGTGAAAACCTAGCAAATAGGCGCCTTGGTAACACCAAAAAAATAAAAAAATTGAAAAACAAGAAAAGTGTCATTGGTGAAAACCTGGAAACAGGCATCATGGTAGCAAAAAAGAGAAATCCTGTCAAGAAGGTGAAAACCTGGTAAATAGGTGCCTCTTGTTCCCAATGCTTCATCTTACAGTACACCTTCAGGCTTTTTGTACAATCGCTTTCATGCTTTCGCTTTCCTGCTTTTCCTACTCATGTATCCATGGATTGAGTCTTGTCACAGCTCGGGGGCATTCCCCCTTTAGTGCCACTATTTTTGAGATTCTCCTCATAGAATCTCCTTTGTGACAGTCACTAGTGGTCCTCACTGCGTCTACCTACTGTCGCTAGTGTCACTATTTTCAAGATTCTCCTCATAGAATCTCCTTCACGATAGTCACCAGTGGTCCTCACTGTGTTTGCCTACTGTCGCTAGTGTCACTATTTTCAAGATTCTCCTCATAGATTCTCTTTCACAACAGCCACCAATTGTTTCAGCTGTGTCTACCTATTGTTGCTAAGGTCATGTCTCCAGATTCCTTTATGGAAGATCTCTCTTGCGTCAGTCACCAGTCATCTTGGCTATGTCTGTCTACTGTCGCTCAGTCCTTCTTAGGTTCTTCATCGTGAAGATTCCTCTTTGACCTCATACTAGTCATTCTTACTGTGTCTGCCTACTATTGTCACCCTACTGAAGAGATTCCTTTCAAACATGTTTTGGACACTGACACTTGACGTCAATCCCAAAACACTGAACTCAAAAATGATATACTTGTTCGGATATGCTGAGCTTTTTCTTTGTTTGCTTTTTTTTTCTTTATCATATCTCATCGAGCAACTTGATGATGTCATCTTCGACTAGAGAAGTAATGACTGGGGGCATGATCTTTGCTTTGCTTTCTATTTGCGATTTAGTTGCAATTAGTTGACATATTCCTATAAGAGGGGTGTCCACTATAAGAGCCTCCATCTCGTACTGGATGGTCGTGTGTACCTCGACTCCTTTTATATGAATACATTAATAACATTGGTTCTTCTCCTTGTTTGTTGGAGTGAAATCTTCTTGCTACAGTAAATACTGATACTCATCCTACTAAGTGAACGTACGGGTCACTACGAGTATATCTAGAACACTTCTGTCTCAGGTTATGAATGTAAGGGTCATCACGGACAAAATAAATATTGAATACTTAGCATAAGAGGGATCTCCCGTGTGTCTGGCATGATTGCATGCAAGCAACATTCAAGTCATCCTAGCGTTTATGCTCTGATGCTTATGTTAACTTGCTACATTAAAAGGGACAAATGTTCTGGTCATTCTGGCTTCTTGTGCCTCAAATGCTTACATTTAATCCTGACAAACCAATAACGTATGTTATATTCATATTTCCATGATTACAATGTCAGTGGGAATTGTATAACATACGAGCTTTGTTCTACATCCAATGATGATGAAATATTGAGGCTTGGTAACCAAACCTAGGGTTGCATTTAACATAGTCTTGCATTACATACTTCATTTGCATGAGCACACAATTCGATGGTCATTCTATTACTACCCTTTGTAATGAAGGATTGGGGGGCATCTCCACATGTATCAGATTCCTCCACAGCTGCACAAGCGTTTGGTTCATCGATTCATGCTCCTCAATGGAATCCCTGTCACTGTCAAGTAAAAAATATACAACACTACGTGAGATGTTAGTCCATACATATGCATTCTATCCAAGTACAACATAAATCTCATGTACATCAAAGTAAAGCAAAACAAACAATGACATGTGCATAAGAATACTCGACTCAAGATCTCGTATATATATATCAAAAGAATAGGTCAATACAAAAATGGGCGCTACTCAAGTGCAATCGATCAAAAATGATACATGTGGTGCTAGCACACCAATCGATACATAACCAGGGATCAAAATCAAAGATCAGGCATAGAGCGTCTAACTCTGTCCCATACCCTTACCTCCAAGAGGAGCAGGAGCAGCAGGTGGTGGAGGTGGCGATGGCATATCTGGCCTGACAAGAGGTTGTGCGCCCCCAAACTCTCACACATACTGAGAAAAGCACTGCACTTGGAGTGTCTCATCTAGCACCGTGCTGGTATATGCAACATAGTAATACGCTGCTCGAGCTGACTGAAATCGGATCTCATCCTGTGCCAGCTCCAGTCTCTGCTTTGCGATCTCGGTGTGCTCTCTCCAAAGATCTATGTCTCGTTGTCGCTCCACTAGCTATGCATCCTGGACTGCCACTGCAATCTATAGGTCCCCCAACAGTCAGGAGGCCTAGCAGATCCGCTCTCGGTACTGTCAAACCGTGTCCTGCACCCCAGCTACTGGCTGATCTGGCATGTCCTCATTGAGCATCTTAGGTTCCTGCTATTGTGGTGGTGCCTGCAGCTGTGGTGGCACTTGCTGTTGGGGAGCCTCCTGTTGAGGGGCCTCCTCCTATCCTCTACTTGTGGCACCGACTCTATCCAGTCCCATTGCCTCCGACACTTGGTTCTGATCCCATCTGACATGGGGGAATCTGCATCCACTAAACCTGGTATACCTATCTACTGCTACTGGGACACCTATCTCTTTGCCTGCCCTACCATCCCCACTGGATCTGTAAAACGTGGGAACAAATGGCTAATCAAAAATGCCTGATATGCAAGCATCATCCTGACATCTACTACCTCTAGCAGGTAGTCCCACTGAACTGTAGCTAAGTTGCAAATGTCTATCATGGATCACCCTGGATCCATTTGCGCTGGCCAACCCCGCTCAACATCCTTCTGCAACCTGGCATAGGCGTAAAATTTAGGAGAAATGTCCTATGGTCAGCCATACTGCCACCACACTTGTGATATCACAAATCTCTCAATGACAGATGTTGTCCTACCTGCCAGAGGTCTAGAACTGAACATCCATGGTAACTCTCTAGGGGCATCATCCCAGTCCTCTGTCTCTCTCCAGGGTCGCCATACAACAGACACCAGGTCATCAAGACGTATCCTCCATTGCTCTATCTTACCTAGGTGGGCCTAGGTAATATGCCCTCGATATCTGCAAATATAGGGCTCTATGGGCTCTCGGGCATCCTAAACAATCGGCCTACATACAGGAAGATGCTCCTAGGCCCAGATCTGTAACACATATACTCTGGCTGCTATGGTCTTCTTCTCGTGGAAGATGACCTCGTGCATCTCATGAAATAGGTGAGCCAACATGCACTGACCCCACCCAAAGATCTCTGGTGCCTCTAGCATCCTGCAAAGCATGGCACCCTACCCACACTCCAAACCATGTTGTCCTCTATTGAGACATAAGAAGCAGCTCAAAAATATAGCCAGCATCGATGCTAGCCTATGCATGGGTCCGTAAGTGTGCATCAGGTCATCCCAGATGATAGCCTTGCCTCTCAGTAGCTCCCTCCCGAAAATAATGGACAGTGCCTATGTCCCTGCTCGGGGCACTATATCATAGATGACCTGGGGGCTGTGAAAGGGAATTCGCAAGATCCTCCATATGTCCTCTGGTGTGATAGTCATCTCACCCATCGGTAAGTGAAATGTGTTCATCTCTGAATGGAAACGCTCTACCAATGCAGTAAGAAGGTCTTAATTCACCATCACGGCTAGAATCCGGCATAAAGAAGACAAACCCAATCGAGCAATGTGTGCCCGATCTGCGTCATCAAGACTCCGATAACTCCCCATATGGTGGGTAATGCGATCTGAATGCAACATCACCAAAGACCTTCTGCATGCACAACAAGAAACAACAAAAGCGTCAATCAGTATCAAGTCGACACGATGCATCAAAATAAATTAAAATGCAATTTTTTGAGCGCGCAAGTGAAACTTTTAAGCATGACTTTCATGGACTTTCATGCAAAGTTCGTGAAATTTCATGCGAAGTTCTCAAAGCCTCGTGCGAAGAAATCTGATCTTGCACGAAGAATTACATCGTAGCACAAAGAATTACATAGTCGCACAAAAAAAGAACTGCCTTCATGTGAAGAAACTTGTCTTTCGCGTGAAACCTAATGCTTCCCGCGTAAAGATTCTCCCCGCCATGCGCAAAGAAATAGCGCACCCCATTTCTTCGCGCGAAGAAAGAAGATCTTTGTGCGAAAGTCGATAGATCTCGTGTGAAGAGAGATTAGACCCCCTAAAAAAATGCTAAAAAGTGCAATAAATGACCTCAAAATACATAAAAGCGAAATTACGAAGGACGGGAATCGATGACTCACCGGTGGTCCGTAGTCTGCTATGCAGTGTGATGTCCGGAGCGCTCAAATCGATGATGTCTCACGTTAATTGCCATGTCTCTCTCAGAGCTCAAATCAATAAAAGACAAAAAGCACAAATGAATTGAAAATGACCCCTCGGGCCCTTATATAGCTGTTGACCCAAATTTTTCAAAGTGCTCGAATTTGCGCTAAAATCACACCCTTGGCTAATTTGATCATTTTGAATCCATTTTCGGGATCGAATTCGAAATTTGACACACCTAAGAGCCTAAAAAATGCGTTTTAAAATTTTGGGGACCGACGCGATCGAATGCTTGTGCAGCCCAAATCTTTCTGATACTTTGTGATTCTTGGCATCCTTTCAACTCTACATTCTCCATATTTTCAAAAATCATTTTTGAAATAGTCAACTCAAGTCAATCGTGGCTAAATCTGATCAACTTTTGATCAAACTCGGTCTTTGCGACTTCACAATCATTTCAAATCAACTCTTCTCTTTTCTTCAGATCGTTCTGATCTCTTCTACATTCTACTACAACTTGGATTTCTTCTATATCTATTGCTATATTACTTCACATCTATTTCTGGTGTGTCATCTTTCAATTTTGCTCTCGACAGGGCAGGATGATTACATCATTGAATACTTATTGCTTGAGGCATCTCGTTCCCATCTCATGTCCTCATCACTTGGGGCATCTCATCACTCGGGGCATCTTGTTCCCTTCTATCTAGCATCTTTTCCATCTATCTTATCTTTTCATCAATTGATCAACCTTATAACAACTCTTCTCAGAGTTCGGTGGACAAGTATTGGGACAGTCTAAACCCCAACTCCTCAAGATCAAGCTTCATTCTAGGGATGATTCTATGACTCATGATTGGACCTTGTTATCTTTTATCAATCTTAGGTATTTAGGTGTTCTATCTGGATCCTTGAAGGTTAAGCTCTGTTCTAGAGATAATCTTCTAAATGCTTTCAATCTTAGGTATCTAGGTTTTCTATCTAGATCCTTGAAGATTAAACTTCATTCTAGAGATAATCTTCCAAATGCTATCAATTTCAGGTATCTAGATGTTTTGTCTGGATCCTTAAAGATTATGCTCCGTTCTGGAGATAGTATTTTAAAATGCTACCAATCTTAGGTATCTAGGTGCTCTACTTGAATTCCTTGGGATTAAGCTCTGTTCTATAGATAGTCTTTAAAAGCTTATCAATTGGTCTCTATGTCATCAACTTCAGAACCAATCTCATCTTCACATCATGCTTTCTGGTTTTCTTTGAATTGAACGTGCTACTTGCACATTCATTCAAAGAGGGGCAAAATGTAATACCCCAAAATTGGCTCATTGCCATGATACTAATTCTGGTCTATTTTGATCATTGCTAAAGTCCTATTCCATTAAGCAAATTTTTATTCAGCTACTCGCTACTTGACTTAATTGTCAGATGCAGAAAACTCTAATCTGCATTCATCATGCTTATTATTTAATTCCTATAGTATTTACTCATATTAGTCACATTAAACCTATTGATTAATATTTAATTTAATTACTAAGTATTTATACTTTAATTAAATTAAATTATATCCTAAGGCTAATGTAGTATGGAATTAAATTTATCTAATTTAATAAATACGCCTATCTTGATTAATTAAATGTAATTATTTAATTAAATGGGAAAGGTATTTTTAATTAATTAAAGAAAATTAAACAATTAAATGGAAGACTGTTCTTTAATTAATTAAACAAAGTTATTTAATTAAATGGGAAGCCATTCCTAATTAATTAAATGAAGTTATTTCATTAAATAAGAAAGTGTCTCTATTTAATTAAATGAAACTATTTAATTAAATAGAAAATATATTTATGAGAGCATATCTCATTTTATTAAATTAAATATCTCACAAAAATCTCTCTTCAGTTCAAAAAGGGAAATTTTCAGTTCAATGTTGATTAAAAAGGAATTAAATCAGTTAACTCCTTATTCTACTCAAATTAAATCAGTTAACTCCTTATTCTACTCAAAAGAAATCAGTTAACTTCCTCTAATTTGGGAATCTTCCTTAATGAATGAACTTCATCTTCAATCTTGACCGTTGATTGAAATCAATCTCAACCGTCGGAGGTTTTCAAGAAAATCTATATAAGAGACCCTCCTCTCTTCATTTCCGGAGAAGGTTGAATGAGAATTTGCATTGAATTGCTGCTGGATTGTGCATTCATTTGAGTTCATTATTTTCATAAGATATTCATTTTCTAGTTTAATCTCATTTAGCATAGTATGCATATATTTTAGCATAGCTTTTTTTACATGTTCTTAGATTAAACATGCATACTCCATTCTAGATTAATCTGCATTCTCATATAGATTAGTCGCATTCTTTTTTAAATCCTTCATTCATAGAGGGTTTGGTTGCTTAACACCTCAAATCTGAGGATATCTAACAAGCAATTCCCTTTAGATAGAAGGCAATAGGTAGTCTTGCCAGCTGATTGTTGGATGAACAATCCAATGTTCATTCCGGATGAATCTGCAAATAAGGACCGTGTTGAAGTGTGTGTGTTAGCATAGGCCACATTTTCACATATACAGTATGCAGGTGTCAAAGTCTTCAAACCCTTCCTCAATCTTATTTTCTTCTTCAACTCTTGTTCAGATGCTATTGACATAATCTCCACTTGTACTAGCACTCTTTGTTAACATAGGTTGAACACTTAATGCACTAAAAGCAGTTTCAACTCTAGGCAATTCTCCACTTCATCTCATCCACATCTTTGATGACTGTAATCTCCCAAGAAAAGTCTCTCTTGTAAAATAAGATGTGTAGGGAATAACTTGTTCAATCATTTGTGTTGTCTATCTGTATGCAGGTGTCAAAGTCTTCAATATCTTCCATACAACTACATCTTTTGATTTCTCTCCACCACAAGTCTTAGTTCCTGTAACAGTCTCTACTATTCTACCAAAGTAACTTCTTATAGATTTATCTTCCATCATTTTAGCATCTTGAAATAAGCATATCCAATTATGTAATCTAACCTTATAAGCATGTTTATCACCTTCAAACGTACTTTGCAAAGCTTTCCAAACTTCATTAGCAAGTTTTAAAGCTTTTACCTAAGCAAATTGAGTTTCAGGTTGATCTGATAATAGTGCTTCTCTAGCAAACATATTAAACATGAATGTGTCTTTTTGAGTTTTATCACAACCCTCAAGCTTGTCTTATTCAATCACACCCTTTTTATTTTTAATAAACAACTAGTAACCCAAACCCATGTATAACAAGTGTGTCTTTATCTTTTTCTTCCAATTGTCATAGTTAACTCCATTAAACTTTAGACTTTCTTTCCTAAAATGCACCATAGATCTACTTAAGTTGTTGAGCTTTTCCTTCAAGGACTTGATGCTCTAATACCAATTGTTAGAAAGTAAAGTCCAGCAAGATAGCTAAGAGAGTTTGGGGGGGGGGGGGGGGGGTGAATCAATTGTGCAATTAAAATAACTCCTAATATTCTTATTAATTTTGAAAGATGTAAATAGTAGACACAACAACCATAGAAAGATAACCATACATAATAACACCAGATCTGTTAACTAGGGAAACCCCTTGTCAGAGGGAAAACCGAGTGGGGATGGTACCCATAAGATGATGTACTAATATAAAGTTCCTTGTGAAAGGATGGACCATGTTAGGAGTCAATGAAATACATTCAATACATATGAATCCTTGTAAGGAGATTTCAGTCCTGTTAAGCATTGAAAGGAAGATAGATGGACCGACTATCCAAACAGCTTCAGTACTATCCTCACTAAATCATACAAGTGTACATCAATAACTATCCAACATCAACTTCTCTTTTCAAATACATTTCCTTTTAAGCTCACTGTGCGTCAACTTCATCACACTAACCATCCAAGGAAATGACCTTTCCTCTATACCAAGTCCTAGAGTAAGTTATCGAGTCAACCTTGGGGCTTTCCCAATTACAATAATAATATAAGACGAACTTAGGATATTACATTACATGTTACATTACAATATTACATCTTTTCACAATTACGAGCAATTCATCTACTCATAGTCTTCATAGCTCTTTACTCATTGATCATCTAAATGTGCTTGATTAACCAAAGAATCTTCAATGTGTCTTCAACCTTTGTCAAAGCTTGCTCAACCATATCCCACTCTGTTAGAAGATACAATCAAAACATTAGTACCCACTTTTCAGAAACACTGTCTGAAAGCTTCCTTCACCAAATCCAT
Organism: Cupressus sempervirens; assembly: GCA_028749045.1. Classification (NCBI taxonomy): domain Eukaryota; kingdom Viridiplantae; phylum Streptophyta; class Pinopsida; order Cupressales; family Cupressaceae; genus Cupressus; species Cupressus sempervirens. The sequence continues at coordinate 806,949,443 of CM053791.1, read as the reverse complement.
CATAACTCTATCCAATCTTCATATTTCTGTATGTGCTCTTGACTATAGCATCTAGACATACTTTAGAATATATTCCTACGTGGGCATAAGGTGATCTTCAATCCTTGAACTATGTGAAGCCAAACTCTATTTGTTGCTCTATCAGTCTTCACAGAATAACAAATATGTTGACATCAATGACAAACTCTTGCATGAATGCAACACACAACTACTGAAACATGTCTCCAATGCTGCTAGGATACTCCCCCATAGGAATACCATAAAAATTCATGCTAACAAGTCTTCCATAGATTTTTGTATTTATTATATGTAAAAAATCATATTTTAAATATGGGGAGCTTAGAAGAATGGACCTTTAGAAGGGTAACTAGATTGCTACATGAGTATAGTGAAAAATAATTTTTAATGTTTGGTGTAAAATAAATAGGTTGAATGTGTTAAATATGTTTTTATTATGTGTTACTAAATGTTTATAAATAGTAACTAAGTTATGTTTAGATGAAGTTAATTAATCAAAATGTTAAACCTTGTTATAATTGGGTGTATGTGTGAGATAGGAAACAAGTGCTTGATTATCATATGCTCTTATTCTCACGAGGGTGTTGTTGTAATCTATATATTCTTATATTAAAAAATGGATTAGGCAACAATATTATTGTTAAGAACATAACATATATCATAAAAATTAGTATTATGTGTTTAAATGATGTATTTAAAAAAAAAAAAATTGTAAAGTTGCGAGGCAAGTGTTGTTGATGCCTTTCGTTGTATCTTCTTCCTAGTGAAATAAGCATATGAGACATACCAAAAATTATCTTCCTAAAGTTATGGTTTGATATGGGCAAAATTTGAGTGTGACTTCTCATGAGTAAATTTCTATTGGAAGATGTAATTTAGTATCATATTTATTGCGACTGAATAGTAAGATGGTCACCTAGGAGTCATTAAGGGGGAGTAGCTCTTAATGGGGGTTGAGGTTCTAAAGTGGCTAGTCCAAGACAACCCATGTGATAGTTAAGAAAACAAGTGAAAACTGTAAAAATTATTAGGAATAAAATATTAATTAAGATAAGGATATGTCTAGACCATGCCTTATTAGGAGTAAAATATTAATTAAGATAAGGATATATGTCTAGACCATGCCTTTGTACTAGTACAAAGGCTAGGGATGTGAATGGAGAAGATGCCAAATGTAAATGGCATAGTTTAACTTCCTTTTCCCCATGAAAGGAAGGTTTAGCTTCACGTTAATTCTTTTGGGGTAGGGGACCAAAGAGATCAGTCTAGGACAACCCAAGGGTAAGGATCATGTTATGAAACTCTTCCCTGATGTACCCCTAGTGTCTAATATTATATTTCCAAGCGAAAGTGTTGGAAGATTATCATGCTTACTTATTGATTTAACGCTTCTTTGAATGTGTCATGTATACTACAAGAATGTTATTGCTTTCCATGGACTATACTTGTTTATATATTGTTTATGATTGTTTGCTTATCCCTTTTGTTGTTGTGGCTTCTATTTGTGTTTATTGATGTAGACAACTTAGCTCACGAAGGGTATGTTACTACATATAAAATCATTTCTACTAGTCACATCTCATATTTTAAGAGGGATGAATCACAATTGCATCCTATTGGGAAATGTACTTACTTATAAGCACTATTGTAAAAGACATTTCAATAGACACTTATTGTAATCAACTGAGTCAATGGACTTAAATGATGGTCATTGTTATGTTTGAGTTCTGATCACTTCTTGTTGTGTGCACCATATGAGTTGTTACCATAGTAACAACATTAAGGGGTCCAAGAGATGTAATTTTTTGTTCCTTAATAAAAACTTTACTGTATTATATTTCACCAACTTATTATTATCTTTATTCTTATGCTATAACAAACTTGTTAGTTAGTTTAAGATACATTATAATGCAAACAATTTATTTTAAACCCTTTCTAGTTTTTTAGTTGTCTTCTCAAGTCACTTGGCGAGGATGTTACAAGGTCATAATTTTTTTGGTTCCTTGGGATTCTGAGGTAGGTGTATTTTATTATTATTCTAATATTGTCTTATTTGATACATAAGAGGTTGTGTTCACCCTCCAAATAACATTATTTTACCAAGATCATAGGAGTTGGAATTATTACTTAAATAAATTAGGATCCTAATCAAATCTATTAGGAGCCCAATTTAGTTAATTGGCTTGTATAAAATAAGACAATATTTTAGCCTTTAGGTCAAGAGGGAGAAGCCAACTACAAAATAAAAATAAAAATTTATTCTCTCATTTCCTAAGAAATATATATGTTTGAGAGTTTTGTGGTTTTGGTTTTGAGAGTTTTGTGTTTTTGGTTTTTAGCACGTGATGTCAAAATTTGAAGAAAATGACCAAACTTTAGAATCACCTAAATTTCCCCCTCACTCACCTCAATACTTTAAAGATAAAAGGTTACAAGTTGAGGGAAACTTGAAATAGTGGTGATACCTTTTCATTCTAAAATTTGTAAGAGATGTAAATATAAATGTCACACATGAAAATGTGGACTGCAAATTCTCCCTCAGAACTAGAAGGTGTCTACTTTTCAAATATATGCATTTAATACTTATAAACTAATTTAGAGGAACCACTTCTAAATGCCACTTTCACACTACTTAGAATTGTAAAGCTAAAACATTTCTAGGCCAATACAAGTTAAAAAGGAATAATCTTGTTAATCATGTCTACAATCATATTTTTGACTAGTCAATTTAATAGAATAAGAAATAATCAATAAACTTTAGATGGGGTAACCAAACCTAGATTGTACACTATTTTTGGGAAATCACAAAAGATGTGTAGTTCCTTTTAGAGGGAGTTTCATCAAATTCTAAAAACATAACAACAACGCATCTATAAATTTCATGAAAAGTGTTTTTGTTGAACCTGATGTAGGAGCATCCTAGGCTTTCTTGCAATCCTACATGTTGGAGGGATTTTGGTTTGTAGTTGTGGACTTGGTCACCAAAGAAGTGGTGCCCAGTTGTTGTTGGGCATAGTTTATGCCTAGGAGCTCGACATACTTTGGGAGCTCGACATACTTTATGGAGCTCAGCATGGTCTATGGAGCTTGGCATGGTTTGTGGAGTTCGGAGAGGTCTGGGAGCTTGATAATGTCTGTGGTGCTTGACATGCACTGGGAGCTCAACAATGCTTGTGGATTTACTGGTGCTCGACTTGGTTTTGCTGGCACTCGATTTGGTTTTGGTTCCTGTTGGTGTAGAGTTGTCTGTGAGCCAACTTTTGACATTTAATTTATGTATGGGTATTTAATTTATGTCGTAGCCAACTTGTGGCTCGACATATATTTAGTATGGGGGAATTTAATTTAGTTTGAAACGAGCTGGGCCGACTTGTGGCTTAGTTGGGTATAAGTAGGGGGTTTTATAAAGCTTTTAGGGAGTTGTTATCATCCAGCTTGGAGAAAGGGATGAAGTGTAGATGTGAACTTTGAAGAGCTAGAAGTTGTGGCTTGAGAACCAGAGCATTGCTTGGTGGATCGGAGGGTACAAGTGTGGATTCTTCTCAGTGTTCTTATCTAGTTGTAGATATGGACTAGCTGGGATTGAGATTGTAAGTTGGATCTTGCATAACTAATTTTGTAATTGTTGTTTGTATTTGGCCCTAACCTAGAAGGCCTTACAGCCGGGCCTATTGCATGTAATCAGTTATATGTATGAATAAAGAGTTGCGATTTGGTATCAGATCTTGCATTTTTGTTGCTTTGTTGTTGTGTTTCCACTGTGGGGTTATTTGCTGGAGGTTTGGACATCTCCTTTGGGGATTCTCTTGCCTTGCACTGCGTCAGAACCTTTAGTATTTGGTTTTGTCATTGATGTCAATAAGCCATATATGTTAGGTATCTCAGTTAGTTACATGATATAATGGATGCAATTTTAACGTTGGTATACAAGAATGCAACTTTAATGCTCATATTACAAGACACAATTGATACGGTTCTGATGTATTTAACATCATATGTAATGTCCTAATGCATAATTCATTATTGAATTGGTAGTTAAAGTGTTAAGTATTTAACAATAAGTGTTGATTATGAATGTTGCATCATTTATAGTTCCATAACTACCCAGTTATGGTCGAAACATGGATTTTAACATATTAAGTGTTAAAGAAGACCCCAACTATTATACCATTTTAGAAAGGTAACAAATATATTTCAAATGAGCCTGAGTCAAATTTTGCAGAACACATGGTTGGAGAGAGAAAACTTATTTCGACCTTGATGTAGTTTCTGGCAGTTTTTCCCAATTTTGGTTTGAATTAGTTTTAATGCTTAAAGAGGTGAAGCACTGAGACTTTCCGAGAGGTCACCTATCTCAATACTACTCTAGCTCAAACATGGTTAGACATGGAATTTCCTCCATGATTAAACTCACTCTAGCAAATATTGTGCCACATGTTTGTTATTAGGACCCTTCATGGGAAGGAATTATTAAAGCTAAACATTTAGAAGCTCTCATCATCCTGATGATGGATCATGGAATTCGATATGAAACATAGATAAAAAAATCAAACACAATCGAATCCAAAAGTAAATTCTATAAACACATGGATTGTGGAAATCTAATGTTTGTTATTTAGACCCTTAATGAGATGGGATTATGTTTTAAAGCTAGACATTTAGAAGCTCTCATCATTCCAATGATGGATCATAGAATGCTATCCAAAATGTTGATGTAACAAATCAAACACAATGGAATCCAGAAACAATTTCTATAAACACATGGATTGTGGAAATTTAATGTTTGTTATTATGACCCTTCGTGAGAGGGAATTATGGTTTAAAGCTAGACATTTAGAAGCTCTCGTCATCTTGATGATGGATCATGGAGTGTGATCCAAAACATTGATGCAAAAAATCAAACACAATCGAATCCAAAAGCAAACTCCATAAATGCACAAATTGTAGAAATTTAATGTGTGCTATTATGAACCTTCATGGGATTGAATTATAGATTAAAGCTAGACATTTAGAAGCTCTCATCATCTTGATGATAGATCATGGACTGTGATCCAAAACATTGATGCAAAAAATCAAACACAATCAAATCCAAAAATAAATTCTATAAATCTAAAAACTTTGTAATAACGAAAAATTAAAATATATCCTTTTAAAGATGCCTATTTTCACCCGCTTATTAAACTAAAAAGTTATATATATATATATAAATAAAAATAAAAATAAAAATTGAAGGTGTTGATATGAACAATCAACCCCCTCTTAGGCTCCCTATCGAGAAATAAATAAGTACGAACAGCCGAGATGTAACCGTGTTGAAAACCCTAAAAAGTAACGAGTCTGTTTAGGGTTTCATAACCCTAAAAGAAATAAATTTCGCTGTCTTTGTTTAACACCTCTTTCGTCTTTACTTCGATTCGGAGGCAAATTTTCGCAGCTATTATTTCTCACTGGGTCTGTGTACAGACTACCCAAGAAAAAAATGAAGACGATCATCGCTTCAGAAACAATGGACATCCCAGAGGGGGTGAAGGTTGAAATAAAGGCCAAGATGATCAGAGTTTCAGGCCGTCGGGGCACGCTTACGAGAAATTTTAAGCACTTGAATCTCGATTTTCAGCTTACTGAGAAAGGCAGGAAATTGAAGGTGGATGCCTGGTTTGGATCCAGGAAAACAATGGCAGCTATCAGGACTGCTCTAAGCCATGTCCAGAATTTAATCACTGGTGTGACTAAGGGATTCAAGTACAAGATGAGGTTTGTGTATGCTCACTTTCCCATCAATGCCAGCATCGGAAACAACAGCACTAACATCGAGATCAGGAACTTTTTGGGAGAGAAAAAGGTATTTTGGCTGTTGAATCGTTTATTTCTTCTCTCAATCGGGTGCATGTTTTGTTTGATTTATCAATAGCTTTCGTGAAATGAGTGTTTGCTGTGAAGGTGATCGGGTGGTTAAATCTTAGGTTAAATGTTGGTGACAATGGAAGCATGGTCTGTGAGTCATTATGAAATGAATTTTTGGTGGATAGAGAATTCGTGGCATGAAACTCTGGGTTGAGTTTTGATTGTTGGAAGTAGATTTCTGGCTTTGTATTATCAGTTTTTGTGAAATGAAAATTAACGAGGAGCACAGGAAATTTATGTCATTAAACTGAGGTTGAGTCATGCCGTTTGTAACCTAATTTGTATGTGCAATCGAGTAGGCGCCGTAAACTTTAAACACCGGCGCTTTATACTTACGGTATAAAGAGCAGCGCGAAACGAGGAATGGAAGAGCATTTGATATCCAGGCTCTGACGAGAGAGTATTCTGAAACCGCTGCTCCGTGTTTACAACGTTTAACTTCAATACCGACCATTAATCTTTGGTTTTCATTCCTTTCTGCATTCGCTCCTTCTAATTCGTGATGTTATATATTGTTGTGTTCACAGAGAATACTTGATTTTTATATTATTTTTCCTTCAGCTTCCACGGGAAATATTTTTTCTCAAATGTTTCCCTCAATTCCCCCCTTCTGTTTTTTTCACTTAAGTTGCTGATTTTGGTTCCAGTTTCCCTCCCTTTTGTCCTTTTCAATATAAGTTGCTGGTTTTCGTTCCAATTTGTATTAGTTTTGAGTTCATCTCTGCAGAATATGTACTGAAATCGTAAATTTGTATTAATTTATTTTAACCATATATAGATTTAATATCTTCTCGTTGTATATGTGTTGTATATAGTTCCACAGGGTGCAGTCCCTGCTCCTTTTTGCTGTTCCTGATCCCAAGGGCATTTTGGGACACTGAAACATGGGGGAATTGGTAATGTCTCTACTTTTTTCAGGTCATGGGTGTCTTGGTACTTTTTAGTATCTTGGGAATTATTATAATGTCATGGGGAGTATTGCAGAGTTTCCGGCATCCCCGAGACTTCAAGGAACATTTTGAATGTGCTGGGGATTAACTGGGATCTTCGGACATCTCTCTCTGGGGAATTAGTTGTTTAGATAAAACAAATTTATACCTGCTGTAGAAATTGAGAAAAAATTGCAGGGACATTTTACTGATAAGATATTTAAATTCCAAATCTATGTTGCTGGTTTGCGTTTGGTTTCAAGTTTGGGTTCTGTATGACGAAATTTGAAATGGGGTTTTGATTTGTTAGTACAAAAACACCATAAACTTGTAATCATAGCATCATATCAATATCAACATATTAAAATAATTATTCAACTGAACCAACCTAAGCCTTTTTTTCTGCTTTTGGATTAATATCTGGATCTCTATCTCCCTAACCACTATGTAGGGTGAGTATCTGTATCTGGACCATGGGCTTTCTGAATAACAAGCATCAGATTCTTACTCCCTATAACAATCTGCACCTATCTCTGCTCCTGCTTCTTGGCCAACATAATATCATATATAAAGAACATAATACTCTGAATAACCATCATCTGTATGTGGAACTGGGTATTGATCTGCTTCTGAAACTCATCTGAATGCCTTACTATTCTCAAATTGAGTTCAAGCTGTGTCACAAGTTTTGCCGAATTTTCGGCACGAGGCTCATTAATCGGCTAATGATAAGAAAATAATAAAGTTCAAAAAAGTTTGGGTCAAGTTCAGTACTGATAAAAGCAACTTGATGTTTTCTGATAATATATTTAAATAATACTTTTTTAGGGGTTTTTCCAATTTAAAAAAAAATCACAGCCTCCCTCCACAGTTGAAAATTAGAAGGCAAATTTAGTGTTGATATTTTTGGAATTTTTTGACCTTGCCGAACTTCATAGCTGTTGACATAAATGCTACATATATGTTTATAAGTTAATTTAACACTTTACAATATGTAAACATAGTAGAGTTGCATTAGAAGATAACCCAAAAATGGGTTGCTGAAATAGAAAAACATTTTATTTGTCTTTCTCATTCGGTGAGGGTTTTGTTTATACTATTTGTTTAAAAAAATTGCTTTAATATAGTTTTTTTTACATTAAAGGGAAGATCTACGTCAAATCTAAGGAAAAACAAATCCCATAGTACCTAGTATTTGGTACAGCTCAAAAATCAATTTTATTAGGCAGACATGGGTACAATATTCGACGTGTATCCGAGCAGTATTGGATACATTTCCAAATTGGATATGGAGATACACGTGCCCAAGGAGGGACAGAGGAGTTTCCGGCAACTCTGATTTATTTTTAAATATAAGTAACATATCCACTAATTGTCAAATTAGTTTGACATTGCTAAATAATTAAACTAAATGACTCAATATTTAATCACAATAAAATAATAATATTATAAATAATATTATCATATTAAATGAAAATATCATAAAATTCGGATGAAGATCGGAAAGGGTAAAAATTTGCTGAAATTCAAACTTCATGGATGAAATTTGACGAATCTCATGACTTAGGCATAGGTTTCCAATTACAATTACATGAATGCTTGAAGCATGCAGCTCACTCACTTACCTGGCTAGCATTGTTTTCAATGCCGTTTCAAGACATATAGCCATGTAGGATCATCCTGCCTTTAATGTAAAATAGATGATATAGGCCCTACCAATGTACTTGAAATCTGCCATGCAGATGGTGATGACTCGCTATCTTTTGCTGGACTCTCCAGATCAACAACCACCTTCGGGCATTTTTCACTGACTGGAGATCTAGAACGGAAGTTCACTTCAGGCTTCTGTAACAAATCCTCTCTCCTTTTCCTGTTTATCTCAAAGAGCATCAGTTGGCACTGAAACTATACCTGAACCTGATACTTCATCTTCAATAATAGTTGCATGCTGACTTAATAAGCCTTTCACTGAAACAAGCTGAGCACACAGAACTTTTGATTTAGATATTTTCAGCATCTTAACAAGCATAGACAATATTGGACCATTGGTTAAGATGTTGTCTGCATCCATATTGCATCTTAAGGTTTTCAAGAGTCCAAGGCAGGATTTTTTCCTCAAATTTTAAATGCATCTATATTGAGGAACACTGTCCATTAGCGATTCTATCCTCTAGTAGACTAGTGAACCCCTGTCTTCACTTTGTTAGGACCTTGCTGTTTCTGTTGGTAAATTGACCTTTGTTATTTGTTTGATGTTTCACTCTACCCAAGATTCCCCTTTAGACTATTAAAACCAAGGTTGCATGGGTACTCGTACCCACACCCCTGGTACTCGTACCCACGTACCCAAGTACCGGGTACACGTATCCCACGTACCGGGTACTCGGTGGAGAGCATCATAGCTAAGGACCTTGATTAAGATTCTGATTTTTTTTTTTGGTTTTTTGTTTTTGTATTAGCTTGTTGTTTATCAAACTTAATTCAATACCAAATCAGTTTGAAACTTTGATACTCATTAACAATAAACTTTATCACTGTTCAAGTTAAAAGTTTATCATTTGCAATATGTCATTGTCATATGGTTTAGGATCTTCTTGTTCATGTTTAAAGTCTGCCTTCTTTGTTATGCATCTAAGCATTTATCATGTATTATTATTTCAAACATATAGCAAATCTGAAACTGAAAACAGTACATTACATTTGCAAACTTTATCACTGTTCTTGTTTTGAAAAACCATTGTCATGACTCATAAAATCAGATTTTTTATAAATATAAAAGTGTAATTTTTAAGTAAGTTTGACATACCCAAGTACCTCCATCCCCAATTATGAAAAATACTTTAAACATTCAGCAATAGCATATATATATATTTGACTTGTGGCTTATATTTTCAAATTTCTTGTTTTGAATGCTCAATGTCATGACTCATGATAGATATTTTGATTTTTATATTTTCTATAAAATATTAATTATATAGAAAAAATTAGGCTTACACACATACCCCCGTCCCCTATTTTGAAAAATATGCGTACCCGTACCCGCTCCCGTACCCGTTCCCGTTCCCGTACCCACGTACCCATGCAACCTTGATTAAAACATTTCCTTGACAGCATATCACTATTATTATGACACTATATTGTCATGAACTTGCACCTTTTCTATTGCACTGATGTGCGTTTTTATGGCTTGATAGAATGTTAGCTAGGTCTTATGCTCTGTAATTGCTGGCAAACGCTCCAATCTAGTGGACTTTTATATGGCAACTTTTGGCAGGAACCATGAGATGCCAATGAAACTCTGAAACTACTGAAAATATGCCACCTCAGCTCACTGTAGTATGCTACTTGTCTGCTTCAAAGATTTTTCATCTAGACCAATGGTTGTTTATTATCATTTTGGTTCACTGTCATTATAGTGAAAGCATCTTTCATTTGGACTACTCCTGCGTTTTCTTATGACTCCTTATATTATCTCTGTCTTATAGCCGTCTCCAGGAGTGTATAATGATTGTCTTCGTCACCATTATCACTGTGATGGGTATATCTTATTATACCCCGTTGCCTTTTTTTTTTCAATGTTCTGTCATTTCTCATCTCCATATGCCCTTTTACCTGAACAAGGGAAGTCTCATATATCTCCTTTGGTTTTCCATATTAGCACATATCTGATTTAGGACTGCCCCCTTTTTGTTGCCGTCCTTTCTTATGACCATCTTTTGTTGCTTAACTAAAGCATTGGTACTGATATCTCCTTTGTTCTTCTATCAGAGCACATTTTTGCTTTAGGACAGTAGATTTTATTTTGGAATTCAAGGTTGGTAGGTTTTCAAAGTAGCATTCTTCTAGATTCTTTGTCATTTAAGACAGCAATATTGCCCAAAATTAGGAAAAGTGTAGCAACATCTATCCAGTACAGAACATCTTGCAGGTTCTTTGTTACACAGGAGTTCCTAATATATCCTTATTGGTTCTAGTTTGTAAAACACAACTCAATTTATCACCGAATAATATTTGTCTTGATTTAATGGAGGAGTGTTTTTAACCATGTTTGAACAGACTGCAGTTCAAGGCATGCTTGGACTTGGATTTTGTGCACAAAAATTTTGCTGTCAACTCTGTTTTTAACCATGGTTTAGTGGGACTTTTAATCAAGGTTGCATCCCTTACCCAAGTACTGGTTACTTGGGGTTACTTGGGGCAGATTATATTTCTAAATTTTGTTTCGTCTTTGTTTGCAGATCACCTTCTCCTATGTTAAGCTTAATTCAATATTGTAATCAGTTTGAAACTTTCATAGAATACTGCTTAACCATAAGCTTTATCATGCTCAAGTCAAAAGTTTATGTTTTGTAATGTCATTGTTATATGATTTAAGAAATTATGATCTTGTTCATGTTTAAAGGCTGCCTTCTCTACATACATGCAAACATTTAGCCTATATGGTTTTTACAAACATATTGCAAATCTGAAACTGGAACCAATACATTACATCTACAATCTTTATCTCTTTTCCTGTTTTGAAAAACCATTGTCATGACTCATTTTCATATTTACCATAAATATGAAATTATATTAAAAATAATTGATGTATTCCTGTCAGCCGCACCTGTACCTATACACCAAGCACCAAAGTACCCCCCGTCCCCATGGAACCTTGCTTTTAAGTACACCATTATGATGCCTGATCATGATCTTGTGACTACAATTAGTCTTTTTAAGCTGAAAGTATCATTACATGATATGCTTACATCTAAGGTTTTACATTACCTTTGGTATAATCAAAGTCTGATGTTTCAAAGGTGATAGGATATTCTTTTATTTTTTTGCATTTGTGGAACCTAAATCGAATTACTGCAGGTGAGGAAGGTCAATCTTCTAGATGGTGTTACTATTACCAGGTCTGAAAAGGTCAAGGATGAATTGGTATTGGAGGGAAATGATATTGAGCTTGTGTCAAGATCTGCTGCTTTGATAAATCAGGTTTGTTATTTACGATTACTTGATACTGATCATGTATCATGTATGCAGAAGTCCAATGCTTGTTAATTTGATAGACTAATGTGCGATGCCTTTATTTTTAGGAAAGACTGCTTTCAAGTCTCTTAGATAGATGCATATGTTTGTGCTATATTTTGATTGGATTCTAAAGCATATGCTAAAAAGAAGGGAATAACGCTTGATTGGCCATTATGTATTTATTAAAATTCTCAGACGTGTGCTTTATGTCTTTGTTATCAACTTTAGGAGTGTGTTTTGCAACGCATTATTTGGAAAAATTATAGGAAAGGTAAGGTCAGACACAAGGTGCATGGGTGTGGGCTAATATGTCTTGTCGTGTTTTTTTCTTTCTTGCAGAAATGCCATGTGAAAAACAAGGATATTAGGAAGTTTCTGGATGGTATTTATGTGAGTGAGAAAGGCAACATTGCTGAAGAGTAAACGGAGTTTGTTAAAAAAAATTCGTTATTCAAATTGGGAGCTGGCAGAGCCGGATATTTGTTTAGGATTTAAACTTCGTTTTAACATGCATTTGAGAAGATGGATGTAAAACCGCCAATGGATATCTCCCCAAATTTTGACTTTAATGTTCAAGTAGGAGCAAATGATTTGTTTCGAGTTAAAGAACTAATTTGTCTGTTTATTCAAAATATTAAGTTTTCTTGATCTGCTTTCAGTTTTGTATTACAGAGTAAGTTTCAATATTTCTTTTAGAAATGACTCAATTGAGTTACCGAACTATTTTATAATATATCTGAAACTGAACAACACATAATGATGGTCAGCCGATTAATTAAACTCCAGATCTGAACTTTTATTTGCAGTGCAATGTTTCCAACTATACACGAACAGACTTCTGGCTTACTCGGATAAATTCATTACATAACAGCAGCCGCAACTTACGTAACTGTGATCTTCCCATGTAAGTCTGAAGTTGAACTACCAAATTATCATGCCATGGATATTTACGATCGCTCCAATCTGCAATAGCAATTTAATTCCCAGGTCTTGCGTTTCTTTGTATTCCCAGATCCACTTTCAGTAGGGATTTTCATAACCATGGCCCATAAAATGTACATTGCCCACCTCATAATCAAGTTTCTAATATATTAAAATGACAAATATTTGAATCCATAAAGTTATTTTATTTAATATTTTAATCCGATTAAAAAACATTTTAAATTATATAATAAATAAATAGTTGTTGCTATGTTATGACAATATATAGGAGTAATCTTTTTTTTAAAAACGACTTCTCAAAGATAAGGCATGACAAATAGATCTTGGAAATTGGGCTTATAAAGTACTAATTTTTATTGTTAACATTTGTCAGTGATGTCAATTTTGGGCTTGATTTTGTTGTTAAAGGAACTCCAATTTTGAAGGGGGCGTGCGTAATTATTGGTGATTTAGTAATTCTAGGAGTTCAGTTATTTACTTGATAGTACTTGGATTTTTTTTTTTCTTTCGGTGATTTCAATTTTGAGATTGATTTTATTGTGAAAGGATTTTAAAATTTGTAGGGTTATGCTTAATTTTGGTGATTCAGTATTCAGTATCTTGATTTTATTATGGGCTTGAAAGTATTTCAGTAATTAAGTTATATGCTTGAAAGTACTTAAATAAAAATTTTCTTCGTCAATTTCAGATTTTATTTTATTGTGAAAAAATTTCATAATACAGAAGGCATGATTACTGTTGTGTTCCACTTTTTATGATGTAAATGTTGCAATGGTTCTACATGGTGGGGGTTTATAATGGTTTTATATGGGTTTATAATAGTATTTCAATTTAAATTTCTGTTTTCTTTGTCAATTTGGGATTTGATTTTATTGTGAAAGTTTCATATTACAGAAGGCATGATTACTGTTGTGTTTCAGTTTTTGATGATATAAGTATTGCAATGGTTCTATATGGTGGGTTTATTTTGCCATTTTGCCATTTATGTTTTGTATTCTTAAAATTTTCAAATTGGGTCATTTAGTATGGTTTGCAAAGGTATCCAAAATATATTCTATCAAAATTACCGTAGGCTGTGAATATCTGCTATCATTGTTTCTATTCTTGATTTTTTTAGAGAAGAAATTTATATGTTGATTTTTTATAAAAGAAATTTTAAGTTTATGATCTGTTTAATAAATGTTTTAAACTTAGGTTATGACAAAGGCTCTGCACAGAACCAATAAAATGTATATTTAATTATTTGTTATCCTTGTTGATTAGACAAAAAAATACAATAGCTCAACCCTGAAATTCAAAACTTGAACAAAAAAGTCTTTATTTATACATCAACACAATCAACACAATGTTAATTGGCCTTTAACAAATTTTTTCCACCAAGCGATTCCCGCTTCATTCTACCTTGTTCATGACTCCAACTCTGTTTTTACAATCTATAACCACCTTTTTATCTGCCGTCTCTTCCCATGTCCACGAGGGCACTGTCTAAATCCTTAGGGACCGTTTGGTGAGCGGAATAGGAATATGTATTCTGGAATACATATTCCGGAATAGAACGTATTCCTGTTCTCTGTTTGGTTCAGCCAATATTTGATGGGAATTCGCAGACCTGAAAATTTATGTTTTCTAAAAAAAAAAAAAAGGAATAGGAATACGTATTCCAATACCACCTATTTTGGTGGAATTGCAAAACTCCATTTTTGGGCCAAAAATGGAATACATATTTCATTTTTGCTTTGTATTCCAATCCTGTTTTGGTGCATCCAAACAAGGAATTCAAAATTTTTGGAATATGTATTCCAGAATACGTATTCCTATTCCACTCACCAAACGGGCCCTAAACTAAAACACCATCCATTGTACATGTCCTCTCTGCACCAGTAATTCATTCTCTCAGCTGTTGCTAATCGTGTGTTTCACAAGTAGTGCCAAATTTTTAATTTTTACTATTTAAGAACGGAGTTTGACATATTATTAAGTAAGAATGATTATATTGTAATTTAAATTATAAAATAATTAAATTATAAAATATTAATTATATTATAATAGTGCAGTTATAAGTTAAAAATTTAAATTATTATTTTTACATGTATTTTTTTAACATAAATTGATAATTTCATATTGATATCAGGATTTAAATGTGTAGAATTTATTGACCTAGCTAATTATAGAGCGTAAGACCTCATTATGGAGCATAAAATTTGGATGAAATTGGGTAAAGGTGAAAATTGGAAAAAAAGTGACATTAAATTTAGCTTAGTTAATTATTTTTAAATATAAGCAATATATCCACTAATTGTCAAATTAATTTGAAATTGCTAAACAATTAAACTAAATAACTCTATTTAATCACAATAAAATAATATTATTATAAATAACATTATCATATTAAATATCATAAAATTCGGATGAAGATCGAATGAATTTCATAAATGAAATTTGACGAGACCTATGACTTAGGCATAGGTTTCCAACTACAATTACATGAACATGCAGCTCACTCACTTACCTAGCTAGCATTGTTTTCAATGCCGTTTCAAGGCATATAGCCATGTAGGATCATCTTGCCTTTAACGTAAAATAGATGATACAAGCCCTACCAATGCACTTGAAATTTGCCATGCAGATGGTGATGACCGGCTATCTTTTGCTGGACTCTTCAGATCAACAACCACCTTTGGGCATTCAACATGCCTTTTACTGAAACAAGCTGAGCACACACAATTTTTGATTTAGATATTTTCAGCATCTTAACAAGCATAGACAATATTGGACCATTGGTTAAGATTTTTGCATCCATATTGCATCTTAGGGTTTTCAAGAGTGCAAGGCAGGATTTTTTTTCTCAAATTTAAAATGCAATCTATATTGAGGAACACTGTCCTTCAGCGATTCTATCCTCTAGTAGACTAGTGAAATCGTCTTCACTTTGTTAGGAGACCCTACCGTTTGTGTTGGTAAATTGACCTTTGTTCTTTCTTTGATGTTTCATTCTACCTAAGATATCAATAATGTAGAAATGTTAAGTAAATATTAAATGAATGATTTCAAATTAGTGGATGCTTTTAGTTTATATTAATGTTCTTGGCATATTTTTGCATAAAAAATGTTTATAGTATTTAATGGTTTGCACTTGCAGAGGTAACTTCTTTCATGTTGTCAAGTCATGTAGAGAAATTGATTTTATGACTAGAAAAAAGATTAAGAACAACACTTTCCAACACACAAGATGCACTAGATGATGGTTCCATAAATTTAAGTGGTAATGACAAAATTGAATGGTGTATAAATTGAACTAGGGATTGGGCCTCTAAATGCAAAATCAACTCAAGAAGAAATTGTTGATTTAGCACTTGAATCAACACACGATAGTGACAAGAAAGTTAAATGACATACCTAAATTAGATTTGAGAAAATAAACAAATACTTCTATAAAGATAAATCCAAATAGATAAACTAAAGATCAAAACTAATTTCTAAAATAAATACTTTTATACACATCTTCAGTACATCTATTTGGAAAAAAAGAAAATTTAAATATATTTTATTTAGTTCAATATTATCTTATTATTAAATATTAATATTTTCTTAAAAGTAATTATGTTACATATTAATAGTTTGACATATAAATATTATTAAATAGTTCTAAAAAAGATTCATTAACATATTCATTTTATTACACCACTCTTGCAATCATTATATCATTTAATAATAACTATACCAAAAACTTATTATATCCAAATAAATCCAAAATATGAAATAATTTTCTAGTATATAAATGTCATGTATTCCATTCTATTTGAAAAGACTTCAACTTAACTTCCTCCATTAGTACTTAGAATTTAAATTAAGACTTTGCAATTATTTAATTTATACAACTAACTAAAATTCAATTTCTAGCCAATTGTTAAATTTATGAAAATAAAATTTATTATATTTTCATATAGAGTTGTTTCACTGGTAATGGTAATGATTGAGTATTGAATTTTCAACAATAGCAAATTGAAATCTACTAGATATGATATAGGTTACCTTTAAATTACAATTTTCTTAAGAATCAATCCTATAGATCCATGATTAGGAAACTTTGGTATGTGGTACACACAAGACTTGATATTGCATTAGAAGTTGGTATAGTTGCATGGTTTTCTGTAAATCCTAGAGAAAATCATATGATGTTAGTCAAAAGAATTTTGAGATATTTAAAAGGTACTGAAGACTATGGCTTATGGTACAAGAAAGGAGGAAACTTTGAGTTGAAAGGGTTGGAAGCTTGATGATAGGAAAAACACCAGTCGAGGAACATTCTTTCTTGGAAAGAGGTTAGTATCATGGACAAGCAAGAAGCAAAATTGCATCTTTTAGTCTACAACAAAGGCATAATATGTTGTTGCAACAATTAATTGTTCCAACATAATTTGAGTCAAGCAACTATTATTAGTAAACTAATACAAACTAAGACAAAACACATTGCAATCAAGCATCATTTTATGAGGGAATCAGTTCAAGGCAAAGATGTAAGATTGGAATATGTGAACTCCAAGGAGTAGGTTGCAGACATATTCACCAAACCATTACCTAAGGATGTATTTTTGTATCTAAGATGTAAGCTAGGGGTCATTCCCCTATTTGATGTTCACTAGAGTACAAATTAGTGATGCATTGACAAAGCTTCATTTGCAAACTATCAAGTTGATGCAAGGATTTCAGAGCACATTGCATATGAATCAGTACATCAGGTACATTGCGAATTCATTGTCTAAAGTATTTGGCATTTGATGTCAAAGAGGGAGAGTTTGATATCATGTCAAAGAAAAGAATCAGAGGAAGAGATTTGTATAAGAGCAAGAGGGAGAGTTTGATAAGACAGGGTTTGAAGATAAGATGATGGAGGAAGAATCTCAGAGGGAGTTCTCATGGATGAAGAATCATAATGAAACTAAGGATATTATAAAAAAATATAAATCATTCTATTACTCTAAATTTTCTTTGCATAATGACATGCGTTTCCATCAATTCCAAAGAGGGAGATTGTTGAAAACAACTATTCAATTGTATATTGTCATTGATGTTACACAAATGTTACACTCTAATCGAGCACAACTAGTGTTTTCCAAACTCAATCGAGCACTATAGGAGACTCCAGTATCAACTGAGCAAAATTTAGTAGGAATCAAGTTCAAATGGTCATCACAGGAAGTTAGTGTAAATTGAGTTAGGTTGGTCAGTGAAGAGAATTAGTATTAATCGAGTTTAGTCAGTTATCAAAGGACTGTTGGAAATAACAATGGGAAAGTAAGTTTTGAGAGTGGGGTGGCAGTGGGGATGAATCATCACATTGTAAGTTTTGAGAGTGGGGTGGCAGGGGGGATGAATCATCACTTCAAACTTTTGCCTCTAAAACACATCACCTTCATCTATCTCATAACTTAACACATAAACTGAAATAACTTAACATGCATTACATCTATACCATAAAGTAAATAACACATAACACAATAAATTGATTACCCAAAAACCCTCCAATGAGCAGGTAAAACTGGGGTGGGGATGACACCCACAAATCTTCACTACTGTAGTTGTAAAGTGTGGCCAATTATGGTTACAAAGTTTTGATCATAAAATATGATGTACCTTGTGAGAAGTCTACCATGTTAAAGGCTTACAAGACTGTTAGCTCTCATTTTGATTAAAAGATTTCAAACTCACTGTAGTGCCTGCCCCTAGTTCGCATTTCCGTTATTAATACTAAACTCTTTTCGGTTAGTTTCATGCTTATGATTAGAAGCATTGCTTTAAGATTATCAGAGATTGTTTTACATTCAGTTGATTATATGATGAGATTACTTGATACTCTATACTTCATGTGTGTATGATGATTATCACAGTGTTTGCAGTTATTAATGATGATTAGTTAGATGGTTATTGTACGTGTTTTCTTATGAATACTTACCCCATACTTGCATGTGTATGGTGTGCCTGTTTGTTTTCTTTATGTATGGCGTTTCTGATGTGGTTAAGGAAGGGAGTTGTAGTCACCTACTAGTCGGGATCTACACGATGCACCACTTCTTGCCATTGCCTGTTTAGCTTAGAATACTGTGTTTGTACATGCGTGAATTTTATGCAGGTTGCAGGTACCGAGTATCGACTTCTTGAATTGCTAGGATGAGCGTACCCTATCGCATTATGTCAATGGTAAGAGAGGGGAGATAAATTCTTGAGTCCAAATCCTAACCCTTTAAGCCATTTGTCCTAATTGAAAATTAGGACAAGTATTTGAGTCAGTACACTCCGAATGCGTCGAATGACGTTAATTCGTGATTCTAACCCTTTTGTTTGATTTGGCATGTGTTTTGTTATAATGGGTTTTTGTATGTTGCTTTATGAGTCTTTGGTGAAATTTCTATTAATTAAGTCTAATTAAAAGATTAAATTAATGATTTAATTTAATGGAAATTATTATGACACTTTAATATTTAATTGTATTTAATTAATTGAGAAATTTATTAAATACGAGAATTAAATTTGGAGATAAAGCCTTAAGTTTAAATTTTAGAATGTGATAATATTTATTTAACTTAATAATAATATATTTAGAGTTCATTTTTAAATAAATGCTAAATATTATTATTAATTGAGTTAATAAATATTTTACCAATTAAGTTTCTAAAATAAATTTAAAAGTGAAAATATAATTAATTAGAAAGATAAAACATGTGGACTTAATAAAGATATTTTAATTTCATAAAGTGTGCATGAGATTAAAGTAATAAATTAATTAAAAATAGAAGTCAAGTGAAAAATTAAATAAAGTTATTTAATAATTCATATAACGTGCATTAAAAGATAAAGCAAAGATTAATAAAAGTTAATTTCGAGTTGAGACTTGTGAGCAAGGAGTCCTCTTAGGTGAACGCACAATTAGAGCCCTGATTTGAGGAGAAAACTCCTTATCACAACTTTGGGGTTCATTTTTGAGGGATCGTGAATTTTGGAGACAGGAATTTTGGGAGATGAATTTTGGAAGTGATTTTCAGAAGGAGAATTTTAGGAAAGATTTTCAGAGGAAAGTTATTGAAGGAGAGTGAATTCTCTCACAGTTTTTCGGGGATTTCGTATTAGCATCAGGATCAGGTAGGGTCTTGTGCTTTGATCGCTGATTAATTTCGCAGTTATCCTTTCCTGTCTTCTTTGTGACTATGCATCTGATTGTTTGTATTTCATTGCAACGAATCTTTCAATCTTGTAAACTGGAATTCGGGCATGCATGTTGTTTTCATCTGGTTATGGGAGATTAAAATATCATTACAATCTTTCTCCAATAGAATCAAAATTTGGTAATTAAATCGAGATTTGGGTTGAATTAAAAATAGGATTGAGAAATTTAAATTTGGAAAAAGGCTTGATTTTGGAAATAAAAATTCTAAATTGAAAATTCGAATGGTTGGAATTATTTTCTCTATTAGATTATAATTGTAAATGTTTAAAAATAAAAATAAATAATAATAATAATAATATTAAATTTTTTTTGTGAGGAGCTAATTATATTAAAAACGTATTTAATAAATTTTAATTAAATAAAAATATTTTAATGAAAACATTTATTAAAAAAAAATAAAATATATAAATAAAATTTAAAAAAAATAAATAATAAAAAAAATGAATTGGGAGGGAGGGGGTGTTTTACCCCACCCCGTCCCCACTTACCTTTCACAGCAGTATATGGTGCACTGACCACAGTACAGACTGCGACAACAGCTGGCCTGCGGTCAGCAATTTTACTTTAGCCACGCGAGCTATAAACACAAGGTTATAAATATGTTTTACTGTTTTTTAAAATTATCATTTTAATTTATTAAAATTTGTTAATAGTTATTTTATATATATATATATATTAATTATTATTTTAATTAATAATAATTATTAACAAGATTAATATTATTAATATATTTTAATATTGAATTAAATATTATTTAATAATATTTTGTTAATAGATTTATAATGTGAACTACATTATTATATAATGATATTGATAAATTTTATTATTATTTATAATGTATTTAAATATGGTTAAATTTTAATTAATAAAATTATTGATAATTTATTAATTATTAAATAATAATTGTTGAGTTGGATAATCATTAATAAATTTTATTATATAGTTAATTTAATTTAATTAATGATGGATTTAGTTAATATCAAAATTTTAGATCTATTTTAATATT
Organism: Cupressus sempervirens; assembly: GCA_028749045.1. Lineage (NCBI taxonomy): Eukaryota > Viridiplantae > Streptophyta > Pinopsida > Cupressales > Cupressaceae > Cupressus > Cupressus sempervirens. Next base: position 806,928,406 of record CM053791.1, on the reverse strand, counting down.
ATTTTAATAATATTGTTTAGATCGAAATTAGTTATTTATTTCAATAAGTTAAATAAATAACTTGCCTTTTTAGATCATTTTAGAAAATTGATTTAAACCAAGTTGGATAATTGACTTTCATTCAAATATGGGACTTGGGTTAATTGTAAGGGGTTAATTGTGAAAACTTATTACTTGAGACATACCTAAAACTAGAACTTAAACCTTACATTAACTCAACAATATATTATCAGTCATAACCAACTATGTGATGATTTTTGTTTTCTATGGGACTATTCTATTGTTTATGCTTTGGGGTTTTGGGTTGATTTAGTTTGACCAGTCTTAGGGTGTTTACCAGAGGCTTGGGGTTATGTGATTGTGATGTTGTGATGTCTTGTTTTCGATATTTTTAACCCAACCATGGTGATGTGTTGATATGCTCTATGATGGATGTTTTTACTGTTTATTATTATTTTCCAGCTTCCTTGTGTGGAGCTGAGGTGTTTTGAGTGATTTGTTCTTAATGATGTCATGTTGTGACATGTTTTGACTTGACCATTTTGGAGTCTTCGATCAGTATTGTGATTTATTTTGGGATACTTTCTGGTTGCTTGTTGGAGAACCATTGGATAATATGACTTATCACAGATGCCTTCAGATGCTGATAGAGATATGTTGTGATCATTATGATTATTATTTGATGCTATTTAGTTGCCCATGGAGAACTGACGTGGTTATTGTGGATTATATTTATGATGTTTTCAGTTGCTTATATAGGACTGAGGTGATTTTATTATGATTCTTTGATTTGAGATTTCATGAGCCTAGGGCAGGTTATCTATGTGTAGTGTCGGGAAGTGGCTTGCAATTGGGGTCGGGGCCCTAAGAGGCTGCCTGAAGAAACCCATTGTAAGTTTTTTTAATAAGTGATAACATTTACACTAAATGGCGATTAAAATGAACCTAATAAGATAATTGTATGTTCTCTCCCATGCCTTGAGTGCTAGTACAAACTAGGATGGGGTAGAGAGAACACTTGGTTGCGACCTTGCATTCCGTAGTATGCCTCGTCAATACGAGAGGATGCTAGTGGCCACAGGAACATAGGGGACTCAAGATTCCTAGGGGATTGCTCGGGTAACTTCCAACGTGATTCGTGCAATGACATTTTCTCGCTTGCATAGTAGGTTTCCTACGTGTCTGTGTGGTGCCTCTGGGTCTAGATGTCGATCTATGTGATGGAACCTTTGAGTTAGTATACTTTTAGGATTTCCTGGACTTAGAGAGTATTTGTAATTATGTGATTTGATATCCTGTTTGGAACTTGAGACTATCTCCTCAGCATGGTGGGAGTGGACCATTTAGGTTCCACGCGGTTGGGTGCTAATGCTTTTTACTATTACCATTTGAGATCCGTCCATTGCTACCATGGCTGGAGCTTCTTGGGATGCTTGTTCATCATGTTTAGGTGATGTTACCTACTTTGGAGGATCATTTTATGCTTTATTCTTGCATGTTAGATTTCTTTATGCATATGTTGTAGCATGTTTTAGGTGTGACATCCCTATTACTATAGTACTGATGATATCTTCGGTGGCTTGGGATGTTATGCGTGGGGGATGACTAGGGCCCACGATGGTCTAATGATGCTTTTGACAGTTGGGAGGAACCACACACTTAGATTAGTTGTATTTTATGATAGATGGATAGTTGTATTTCATGTTGGATGTTTATATCTTTTATGATGGATGGATGTATCATGTATGGTATATGGTTTCATTTATTTTACTATACTTTGTATCATGGATTCTTGGAGGATGATGTATCTTTATTTCTACTTATGTATATTCTTTTAGCCTTTCATACCTTGTGACATGTACAGTGGATGATTGAGCATTCCGAATTAATTTTCCAAGAGGCATTCAGAACAAATATATAATATGGACTTTGGAATTTTCACTATTTTTTCATGTGGATGTGGTAGTTGTTAGAGTTAGTATTAATTAAATTTAAATGTGACTCAACGTCTTGGGATCCTTAAGGAATGTAACCTGTTATGTATGTTTGTTGATGATTACATGTTATTGCTTCCGCTACTATGTGTTTGATGTGTACGTTATACTTTCTTGTTTTAAAAAAAATGTTTAGCAAACTTAGTAAAAACTTTAGGTTAATTCTTTTGGATCCCTTGGCGGGGCGTTACACTCACAATTAAGCAAGCACTCTGTTAGGAGATTTACAACAGTCTGTTAGGACTACTCTGTTAAGCAATTTACTCTGTATCACTAATTAAAATGATTCAACACCTAATCTTTGGTTAGCACCTTTTTGCTTGATGTTAGATCTCCTCTTTACTGGTTGTCTCTTGATCCTTCAGATCAGATCTATACTCTCTAAACCTCTCACTACTTGTCTATATTCCTCTTAGACTGATTATACTTTGCATAACTCTATCATAGCCATCATCTCCATTATGAATGCCTTTTGCAATCTTAACATTCATCCCCTCACACATGGATAAACTTCTTAGGGTTTACCTTCCCTAAATAGGTGTTGTGGAGCCCTAGGTCACGATCAATAGCTGTGATTGATCCATATTGCAGCCTTAAGCTTTCCTAAATTTGATTGGTTGCATGCATTGCATAGGGATTCATAATATGATTCCATACTGATATCTTATGATGGTAAATTCATGATTATGTTAGCCCAAAAATAGTTTAGATAGTAGTTTGTGCTATTACAAACATCTATGCTAAAAGACTATTCACTTAGCATCAATAGACTTTGATGCTCGACCTTCACTATGCTCTTTATACTGATACTCGACTCCTAAATAACTCGACACGTACTATTTCTCAACACCTAAATTACTCAGTACATACTATTTTCTTGGCACCTTCTATTGGCTCAGCACTTGGGTGACTCGACACACTCTGACTTCTTGACACCTACTGGTGCTCGACACATACTATCATATTACTCAACCTGTATTGTCTAGACAGTTATGCTTGACATGCTTTGATCACTTGGCTGGCACTGATTGCTTGGCTCACTCTGATCACTTGACATCCACTATGTACTAGGCTTGCACTGTTCTTTGCTAAATAATGACTAAGTGTTTTATCACTATAATATCAAAACCAGAATGAGATTAACAATCTCCCCCTTTGACATGAGTGGAAAAAACACTTTGTCATGAAATACAAATTCCTTCATGCATAAGTCAAGCAATGTCTCCTCTGCTTGGCTTCTATACAAAATCTTCAAAAGTTTCAAAAAAATGTTGAAGTTACCTTTGTGTTTTACTCCCCCTGAGTAAATGCTTCATTTCTATTCTTTGACCCCTAATGAGTGGATATATGCCTTGAATTTTTTTTTCAAAATTTGTATAATCCCCCTTTTTGACACTATGTCATGTGGGTGGTACACTTATAATGTGTTTGTCCAAAAATGGTTTGTGTAGCTCCAAAATTATCTTCAAAGCTGCATCCCAATTATCTGCTGCTGCATCTAGAGATTGAACTTGTATTTCTAGTTGGGCAACAAGGTCAACTAAGCCTTCATGTGTAGAAAGATGGGTATATTTCGTCATCAATGTTTACATAGGCTAGTTCCTTTTGCAATAGTTCCATGTGTGGTGTCAACATGGATTGAATACTGATCAAAGTAGATTTGATATTGACATCCTTTGCTTGCAGCTCAACAAGCCTACTTTGAGTCATTAGTTGCCTCTAAAAATATAACTAACTATTACCAGGAGATTGTTTTAGTGTGGTACCTATGAGTTGCAAATCTCCATGCTATTGGTCAATAGCCTATTGGGTATCCTTAGTGAATATGTCTACATTGCATAACTTTGTGTATAGAGAGAAAATATTCTCTAACACCTTTGCATTTTCCATCTTAGTTGCTAGATCAACCTATCTAAGTGCGAGGGCACTAGATATCTATTCCAGAGTTTTTGTATGAAACTTCCTTTCAGAGCATTCTAAAAGTTTTACATTTGTTTCTAGGTCTTCATCCTTAATCATTTCCACAATGTTGAAAAGTTTCTCTATGATAGGTTTGTCTATATTTGAATTTGGGAGGCTGAAATCATCAATGGATATATCTTTGATTTCATGTAACACTTGCTTCTGCTTGTGCTTCCTTCTTAGGATTTCTTGCCTTTTCTTTCATTATAGAGAATCCTGAAGAATACTCATTTCTTCAATAGTGATTATTGTTAGATCAAACTTAGGTAATTCAATCACCTCATCTAAGTTGACATCCTCAAATGATGTAGCGTCAGCACTCTTTGGTGTGCTGGGACTCAGCCTTGATATTTGTAATGGGGTATCTTGTGTACTCAACCTCTAAAGAGTTTGACTACTGAGAAGAGATGTAGAAGTTGGTAAGGTAACTAGTTTGTGTATAGTAATTTGCTCCTCAGGTGCAATAGTCAACTTGTCCTCTTTAGTCTTTTCTCCCTCTTTCTGAGCTTCACCCTGTGATAGTGGAGTAGGTACAAGACTAGTTTCCTTACCCTTGTTTACTTTAGTTTTGTCCTTGTCAATGATCACTATGACTAGTAAAACTGAACTATTTAGGCTCGATAATGATGTAGCTATTGGTTACGCCTCTGCCTCTTTCATCTGAATGACCATGGTAGATATAGCAGATGGTGTCTTTGTGGTGTCATCTTGCTATTCAAGGTTTACACTTTGATCTTTCTGTAGATCCCGTATCTCTTTCTCCTTTACCTCTATAGCTAATGGGGGCACATTTGGTGTAGCTTGTTGGTTCTCTCTTGTAGATGTAATTTCTACCTTATTTATTTCATCTACTCTCACCAATACTGGATTAATGCATGGAATAACTACATTGGTAGAGTCTTGCTATAACTTCTTCAGATCTTCCTCAATCAAATGATTGACATTATGAGATGTATTATCAAAACATCCTTGCTAATAACTAAGTCTTGTTGACTCTCTTGGTCTGCATGTGGGGGACTAGTACTCGACACTTGAACATCTTATGCATCCTATTGTTCTTCCTCAATTGTTTCTTCTTTCTCCTCCATAGTACCTTCCTTTGCTGAAACATCTGGTTCTTTCTCTCTCTTATCTCCTACTTCTATCATGAATAACCCATAAATAGATTTCCAAATCAATGTGCTCTTGGTTAACACATCCTCTACTTGTTTCTTTAATATATGAAATGCTCTATATTTTGGAGAAATTTTTCCTTTGTGTTTCTCCATTGCCTTAGCAATCATTTTCTTATCCAAAGCAGACATAACTTGGGCTAGTATAGCCTCTCTTATTTTCCTTTCAAAGGTTAAACTCAATTGCCACTTTTGTTCAACTCTAGCATATAGGCTCTTTGGTATAAAGTTAGCAATCTCAATAGGAGTGGTCTTAATAACTTCACATAAATCTATATCATATCATAAATGGCCATCATATCATAAATGACCTCCTCAACATTATTCTTGTCTACACTCCCTAACTTATCAAAATCTATATGAGTAAAACCTAACAAATTTGCATTAGTCTTAATATTCTCACATAAATTGTCAATGCTAGATGAAGGATTGTGGCTTACCACTTTGAATTCACTTATGTCATATGACTCAGTCTTTTCTTCATCTAAATCCTCTCAAGGTGTATACTTCCCCAACTTCTTAATATACTTACTTAACTCTGTTGTAGCACTTGCTCTCCTGCCTTTGGCCTTAGTATCTTATTTTTCTGTGCAGTGGAAGCCCTTGTACTTGACCTCGTCAAAGGTACAACTAGATTTTCTTGAGTCTTCTTTGCAGACTTCTTAGGTTTCTCCACTGCCTTTTGCTGTGCTTTCCTCTTCAATTTCCTTGGGTGCTTTCTCAGCATCCTCTTCATCATCAACATTATCTTCACCTAATTCTTGTGTTAGCTCAAGAGGTCCTTGACCTTCTTCCTCTACCTCATCATCATATTCTTCTTCTTCTTCTACAATTTCTCCAAACTTCTCTTCCAATTTCTTTAAAATTTTATTCTTTTTCCTTATGATAGAGGTAGTCTGCAAGTTAATAGTTATCCTAGACTTTGCCTCCTCATAATTACCAAAGGATGTAGCATCCTTGTCAATCTCCTATACTAATAGTGTAGTAATGGCTTCTAAAGCCTCATCAACATTAATTTCATTTGGCAAGGATCTCAACCATCTAACCCTTGGAATAACTTCTTGTACACAAGTGTAGTCGACATCCACTAGAAAACATATTATTATTGTAGTGTTTTTCTACTAGGGATACATGGATTCTTAGCCATTATTTCATTGAATTCTTGAAGTCCTCAAAATAGCTTGTCATAATAGAATCAAAATTATCTCCTAGTTGTTCAATAAATTCACCTATATGTTGAGTAATAGATCTATTTGTCTTCCACACTAACTTTCCAAATGTGGGAAAACTATTTTGCACATAAAATAATATGCACATGATGAGTGAGCCAAACTTACACTATGAATTCTCTGCTAGTTGTTGAAGCTGTAATTCAGCTAGGTCATAGGAATGATCACGTTTTATAATCTTGTAGCTGAGATTGACTGCCATGCAAGACACACTATTTAGTTGGCTTGACTGAGAGAACTTGTCTTGCACTAAAAACACTATCATGGGGTCTTGGATTATGTCAATTGACATCCCTTTCTTGTTCCACATAGCTCTAGTGGTTTTCTTAATCATTTCCTTTGCATTGCTTCTCATTCTTTTTGGTCTATCTAGGGTATGGTACCCTATTACTCTATGAATGATTCTCTTTGAGATTATGATAGGTCCATGTTCCAACTAAACCTGGTTGTCATGAATTGTGCTTAATACAATTTTTATCCATTTTGTCTTGAAAACTTGGGGAAAATCTAGGGCATGAGTTAACCCTTTTCTCTCTACACCTCAAAATACCATTGTCGCACAACTTCTGGCAGGTTTCCCTAATCTCCATGTCTCCAACCTTGCCAACCTTGCAAGTGTAACAACATCACACATCCTAAATCATTAGCACTTTTGGTAGTATCATGGATAACACACCAGACAGATCTCCCTTATATGCGATATCAGGAATGACACAGAACATGGGTTGTCTTACATCATTACTTATCAATTGCACATTAAAAACTCCCTTCCCTTCTTTTCTAGGTGCCACTGAAGAGCTGGCTTCCATTTTTCACTCATTAGGGTTTTCAAAAATGAAACAATGTAAATCAACACAAGATAAATACCTTTTGAATCCGTAGAATGGTGTCAAGTAGCAGTTGAATTTGATTCGCAAACACTTGAATCTCCTTTCTCTAATCACCTTTGTGCTCTTTTTGCTCTTCAGACTCTAGTAGGTACAAATAAGTCAAAAATCAACTATATAACCCTTCAAATCGACATTAATTGCTTAGTGCTTATATTGCTGTAAACTTGGCTATCATAGGATTTTTTGTATGTTCAGCTAACATAGCGAGCTCAACTATCACTAACATTTCTCCATAATTCGATAATCACTCCAATACCTCAAGTACTTGACAACAACAAATAAAACAATATAATGATAGATTGTTTCATACTTTTGACCATTTCATTGCATCTTGATTCATGCTAATATAATATTTTTGCACCTTATATTCTTGTAACTAATGCATAATATAACTTTTCAAATGTTAGTTCCACACATACCTTTGATTGCCTAGTTGGGGGTGATGTGATCACTTGATCCATTGGATAAAGTGACCTCATCTTGAATATTCTTTCTTTCTCAATGTCTTATTCATATGTATCTTCACCTTTTCAGCATCAACCTTTCCTTTGCCTTTGTTGAATTCATTGCTTGATGTAGGTGACTGAGTTGGACAATTTCTGCTAATATGACCAGTTTTTAAACAACTAAAGCATACAATCTCATTCAACCATATGTTGTAATTACCATCAAAGTATGTCCTTGTGCAATTCTCAAGAATGTGATCATATTATTGGAAATAGTGACAATTGTACCTTGTGTTGTAATCTCAATCATACGAATTTCCATTGTGATGTCACTGTCTATTTATTTGATGTGCACTTGGATTTGAATCTACATTCATATGCCTTGTGTCTGTATTTTTGACAGTTGTAACAATAACCTTCAAATATTTGAGTGTTGGTGGTCTTGGTCTTACATTCATGTGTCTGATGTCCTTGCTTCTTGCATTTATGGCAGTGTCCCTTGAATTTCTGCTCAGGGTTTTAATTTCTAGTGTTGCTCCTATAGACATTTGCTGTGTGACCCAATTTTCCACAATGATGAAATGTGGATTTGATTTTATTTCCCTTATTGTTCCTTTGTTCACCACTTTTAGATGATTTTCCTTTTTCAATTGTGTAATAGCCTAAAATAGTAGTGTTATTGCTTGACCTTGGTGCTTCCATCAGTTTTTTCAAAGTACTTGATGGCTTCACTAGGCTTGTTGAGCTTTTCAGTTTAGTTCTCTCACACAACTAGATTGATTGAGTTTCTTGTTCTATTTTTAGATTCTTGACTTCTTCCCTTAGGGCATTGTTCTTTTCCATTAGATCTGCAATTTCTACATCAAACTTTTCTGAGTTTCCATCCTCAAATAATCCAACATTATCTATTTCTTGATATTGAGTGTCATCTTGTTGAATGGCCAATTCTTCTCTTCTCTTCAATGAATGCTTTAGTTCATCTCTTTTCTCCTTGGGTTGATGTAGGGCAAGCTATATTTCAATCATTTGGTTCTCAACAATCTTTTCCAATTTGTAGACTTCAATCTTCAAGATCTTACCTCCAAAGCTATCAAAATTTCCTTTCTAGAGAACAAAACTCTGATACCAATTGTTGGAAATAATAATAATGGAGGGGGGGGGGGGGGTGTGTGAATCAACACTAAATTTTTTGCCTCTAAAACACATCACATTCATCCATCTCATAACGTAACATGTAAACTAAAATAACTTAACATGCATCACATCCATAACATAAAGTAAATAACACATAACACAATAAATTGATTACCCATAAACCCTCCAATGAGAAGGTAAAACTAGGGTAGGGATGAAACCCATAAATCTTCGCTACTGTAGTTGTAAAGTGTGGACAATTATTCCTACAAAGTTTTGATCATAAAATATGATCTACCCTGTGAGGGGGCTGCCCTATTAAAGGCTTACAAGATTGCTAGGTCTCATCTTGACTAAAGGATTTCAAACTCACAATTAAGTAAGCACTATGTTAGGAGATTTACAATAGTCTGCTAGGACTACTCTATTAAGAGATTTACTCTGTATCACTTGTTATAATGATTAAACACCTAATCTTTGGTTAGCACCTTTTTGCTTGATGTCAGATCCCCTATTTACCGGTTGTCTCTTGATCCTTTTGATAAGATCTATCCTCTCTAAACCTCTCACTGCTTGTCTCCGTTCCTCTTAGACTAATTCTTCTTTGCATAACTCTATCATAGCCACCATCTCCATTATGAATGCCTTTTGCAATATTAGCATTTGTCTCCTCACACATGGATAAAATTGTTAGGGTTTACCTTCCCTAAAATAGGTATTGTGGAGATGGGATAGTTCAAGATAAATGACTATGATTGATCTATATTGCCACCTTAAGATTCACTAAATCTGATTGGTTGCATGCATTACATAGGGATTCGTAATATGATTCCATACTTATCTCTTATAATCATAAATTCATGATTATGTCAGCCCAAAAATAGTTTACATAGTAGTTTGTGCTATTACAAACATCTATGCCAAAAATTGTTCACTCGGCATCAATAGGCTCTAATGCTCGACCTTCACTATGCTCTTTATGCTGATACTTGACTCTTGAATAACTCGACACTTACTATTGCTTGACATCTAAATTACTTGCCACATACTATGGTGAGACATTTTCTCTAGCTGGAAGGTTGGAAGGAGTGAGAACTTTTCTTGCATATGCTACTTACAAAGGATTCAAAGTGTACTAAATGGATGTTAAATCTACATTTCTAAATGGAATTTTGGAGGAAGAAGTCTATATTGACAACCTGAAGGATTTTTTGATCCTAGAAAAAGGAATATGGTATGCAAACTATACACATATTTATAAGGTTTGAAGAAATCCCTAGATCATGGTATTAAAGGTTACACAATAATTTGATTAAAATTGGTTTTACAAGAACTAATGACAATAGTAATTAATGCTTAAAGAGTGAATTTGAAAGTAAGATATTGCTTTTTTTTTTGATGATATCATGTTTGGAGGACAAGACTTGATGTAAAAATTCTTTGCTAATAAAATAAAGAAGTTGAGATGTCAATGTTTGGAGAGATCAAATTCTTTGTTGTTTTACAAGTTTATCAAATGAAGATGGGCATTTACATTAAACAATTCAAATATTTCAAGGAGATTGGCATTGAAGACTTTTGGAATGGAAGACTCAAGACCACTTGGAACACCTATGGTGACTAGACATAAACTATCAAAGAATGATGATTCAACTCAGGTGAATCAAACATGATACATGTCAATGATAGGAAAACTATAATATGTTTTACATGGAAGACCCAACATTGTATTATCAGTTGGTATCATTGCTAGATTATTTTCTAATCTTCTAGAAAATCATATGATGGTAGTGCACCAAATCTAGAGATATCTGAAAGGAATAGAAGACTATGGACTATGGTACAAGAAGAGTGGCAAGTTTGAATTGAAGGTTTATACAGATGATGACTGGGTGGGAAACATTGATAACACAAAGAGTACAAGTGGAGGAGCTTTATTTTTAGTCAAAAGATTGATTTCTTGGAAAAACAAGACATATAACTATATTTCTCAATCTATGATAGAAGTTGAATATGTTGCCACAACACTTAATTATTTAAACATAGTGTGGATCAAGCAATTGTCGAAAGGAATGAATGAAGAGATCACTAATCCTATGGTGATATATTGTGATAACAAAAGTGCCATAAACATATCAAAGAACCCTGTGATGCATACAAAGACTAATTATATTGAGATAAAGTATCACTACTTGAGAAAGTTGGTGCAAGACAAACATGTGAGATTAGAATATGTGAATACAAAAGAATAGATAGCTACCATATTCATAAAGGCACTACTAAAGGATTCTTTAAGTATCTAAGAGGTAAGTTAGGGTTCATTCTCCTACCTGAAGAAAACTAAGAAGAGATGTTGCATTGCATCAATTGTTATTATTATAATATCTTACACATTGATGTAGAAGGCCACACTTTAGGAGATTCCTCAAGGAGTAAAAAGAAAGAAATTGAACTATGAGTAGATGAAGTTACTATTTATGCTAGAGAAAAGAGGAAAAAATATATGCCAATGGTTGATATCTTTGGCATTGTTGTCAAAGAGGGAGAGAATGTTAGAATATAGAGTTCATTGATATAACTGAGAGGGTGGGGGGGAATTAGTTATCCAATTATTATCACAATCATCAACCTTAAACCGATGTAGGAGAATCCAGTGGTGTAAGGGCAATCTTGTATCACCCAAAAATATGCTTAGTGTTAGTTTTTGTTTAAAGTCTCTTTATTACTAGATGCCCATTTTGATCAAATAGAGATTCCAACTCTCATAGTTCCACTATTGGTTTTTTGGGTTAGAGTTTTTGAGCACCTTGGGATACGTGCCAATGCAAAAAATAGTTTATTTTGTAATTGAGCAATAATTATGATGATTTATAGGGTTTAAGTTGGAGGGATGATTATACTTGTAATTTAAAGCACTCCAAAAAAAAATCAAGCCAAAAGACTTTACGGTTTGAAAGTTATTGCAATTTCAGGTTGCCTGGAGACCCCTAAGAGCGCTTCAATGTCAGATTTGAGGCACTAAATGGTCTCCTACGGGCCAAAAAAAAGGGGGTATGAGCATTGATTTTCCATAGGGCTATAGATAACTTGGATAGCTTTCCAAAAATGTAAATGGTTCATCAACTAGAGTCCCAGGTCAAAAGTTATGCCTCTCAAAAGTTGGACTACCATTTCTGGATTCTTCTAATTTTATGCTGACTTCTGATGCATTTTATAGAAATTTTAGTTTTGGAGGTGGATGCTAAATGACATATTCTAAAATGTATTCCTAACCTTAAACCTAATTCGAGTTACTTAAGGTCATTTCTGGCATTATAAACACAATTTTGGGGAGTTTGGGAGAAGGTATTGTGAGAAAGGTTTTTCTTTAGAATTTGATAACATTGTAAGCCATAGGGCATGTCATTGAGTTTTTTTTCATTGTACTAAATGTAATAGCATATCACTTCTTATAATAATATTACCCTTTTCCTATTGTGTTCATTTTGTCTTGGGTTGTGCCCTCATCAAGTCGTATCAGAGCGCTTTTTCCTAAGTGTGTAGATAGAATGTTGACTGTGAGGTACTTTATACTAGGACTATGTGGTTACATTGCAATAGGAGATCCATAGAGGGATGAATAATGCTGTAGGCGACAAAAGTGAGGAGGAAAATGAAGAAGAAGGGAATATTGTAAAGGAAGGGAAAGGAGATGGAGAATTCCTAAACCAGGTGAAGGAGAAGCTTTTTAAGGCCATTGCCAAGCTGGAAAAAGACCTAAAATTGATGTCAACATGTTTTTAAGAAATCTAAACCCAGATGAGTTGATTGATTGGATCAATGAGCTAGAGGAATATTTTGAGTATGAGGATATTAGGACCTTGATAGGGTTAAGTTTGCAAAGGCCAAAATGAAAGGCCATGCAAAGATCTAGTGGCAAGAGGTTTAGTTGGAAAGAAATAGAAGAGGAAAGGAGAAAACCACAAGATGGGATTGCACGGTGGAAAAAGTAAAGAAGCAGTTCATTCTTGTTGATTACGAGCTTGATTTGTTCAAGAAGATGAAAGGGTTAAAGAAAGTGGAAAAATTTATCCAGGAATACATAGAGGATTTTTACAGACTCCTTATTAGTGTGGGGCATGTGGAAGAAAACAAGGAGAAGGTTGCCCATTACCTTAACAGGTTAAGACCTAGCATTCAGGAGGAGTTAAGTATGGTTAGAATGACTAGCATTGAAGAGGCACACCAATTTTCCTTGTGAGTTGAGGAGAAGTTAATTTTTTTTTGATGGAAGGCAAAGAGGGTGCAGTCAAGGAGGAAGGGGCGGTGGTAGGTCATTTGGAGGCCAAAATGAGAACCAGAAGAAAAATGAAGATGTGGGTGCCAGCCAAAACCATAGGAGCGAGGGTTTCAACCCTCCTATAATCAAAACTTTGGAGATAAGAGAGGAAGAGTTAGAGGACATGGAAAAGGTTAAGGAAGAGAGGCTTCCATGGTACTTATTTTCATTGCAATGAAGAAGGTCATCATGCCTACGAATGTCCTCAATGCTAAGGAAGGATAGATGGGAGAGCTAATGGTCAAGCGAGGGTTTCTCTTGTGGATGATGATGCATAGTCATCACATTCAGAGGATGCAAAAATAGGAGAGGTCCTAGTTAATGAAAGGGTCTTGCTGAGCAGTGAGACTGAACCTGGACAAAGGAGGAGTTTGTTTCGTACTAGGTACAAGTGTGAGGGTAAACATTGTGATGTGATTGTTGATGGTGGAAGCACCAACAACTTGGTGTCAGAGGAGATGGTCTCAAAACTAAAGCTCAAGAGGGAGAAACACCCCCATCCCTATCAAATTTCTTGGGTGTAGGAATATCATAAGGTCCTAGTTAGTGAGCAATGTTTGGAAAAGTTCAAGATTGGGAGTTACCATGACAAGACTCTCAGTGAAATTATCCCAATGGATGCTTTCCATTTATTGTTGGGAAGGTTGTAAAAACTTGATAGGAATGCTATACATGATAGTCATGCAAATACATACTCTCTGACAAAGGATGGAGTTCACCAAAAATTGAAGCCCTTGATAAAGAAGGGTGAAAATGTATGCAATAGTGCTAGGGTATGTCTTGTTGATGGAAGATTTTTTTTGGATGGCATGAAACATCAACATATGTGTTATGCTTTAATTCCTAGAAAGGATAAGGAAAGTAGTAGTGAAGTTCCACTTGAAGTTTTAGGTCTATTAAGTGAGCATGGAGATGTCATCCCTAATAATGTTCCAAAAGGGTTTTTGCCAATAAGGAAAATCAATCGTCAAATAAATTTAGTCCTTGGAGCTAGTTTGTCTAACAAAGCTGCTCATAAGATGACTCCTACTAAGACTGAGGAGCTAAACAGACAAGTTCAAGACCTATTGAGGAAAGGTTTAATTTGAGAGAGTCTAAGGCCATGTGTAGTACCTACAATGTTGGAACCAAAGAAGGATGGAGAGTGGATAATGTGTACAGACTCTCAAGCTATAAATAAAATAACCATCAAGTACCAGTTTCCTTTCCCAAGGATGGATGATCTTATGGACTACTTGAGTAGAGCTTAGTACTTCACAAAGATAGATCTCAAGAGTGGCCATCACCAGATATAGATGTAGGAGGAAGATGAGTGGAAGACTGCATTCAAGACCAAGGAGGGTCTATATGAGTAGTTAGTCATGCCCTTTGGACTGACCAATGCACCAAGCACCTTCATGCAACTTATGAATGAGGTACTAAAGAATTTTTTTGGAAAATTTGTTATTGTCTATTTGGATGATATTTTGATTTTTAGTAAGTCTTTTGATGAACATTTATTGCACATTCATAGTGTCCTTGAAAGGTTGAGGGAAGAGAAATTGTTGATTAATTTGAAGAAGTGTAGCTTTGTCAAAAGGGAGTTAGTCTATTTGGGGTTTGTTGTATCAACTGAAGGTCTCAAAATGGACCCAGAGAAGGTAAAGGTCATCTTGGAATGGCATACTCCAAGGTCTTCCACTGAGGTGAGGTCATTCCATGGTTTGGCTAGTTTTAATAGGAGGTTCATTAGGAATTTTAGTAGTATATGTGCAACCCTAATTGAAACAATGAGGGGGGATAGAAAAAAATTCAAGTGGACTACAAGAGTTGTAAGGAGTTTTGAATTGTTGAAGAAGGTGACAAAGCAACCTATTTTGGCACTTCCTAATTTCAACAAAATGTTCTAGGTGGATTGCAATGCTAGTGGTAGTGCTATTGGGGCTGTGTTGAGCCAATAAGGTAAGCCTATTGCCTATTTTAGTGAAATACTGAATGATGCAAAGAAGAAGTATTCTATTTATGATCAGGAGTTCTATGCAATAGTTTTGGCCTTAAAGAAATGGAGGCATTATTTGTTGCCAAAAGAATTTGTCTTGTATACTGATCACCAAGCATTGCAATACCTAAATAGCCAAGGTAAATTGAATCAGAGGCATTTGAAATGGGTAGAGTTTATGCAAAGCTATACATTTATATTGAAACATAGAAGTGGGAGGTCTAATAGGGTTACATATGCATTAAGTAGGAGACAATTTTTGCTGACAAAAATGTAGGTTGATGTGGTTGGGTTTGATGAACTCAAGAATCTGTACCTCGAGGATCTTGACTTTGTAGAGGCTTGGAGGGCTTGTAAAGAACCTTTTACTTTAGAGGAAAACATGGATAGATTACATGATCCAAGATGGTATGTTTATTAAAGGAAGTCAATTGTGTATTCCAAGGAGTTCCATGAGGGAGAACTTGATGAAGGAGAAACATAGTGGAGGGATGGCAGGACACTTTGGTCAAGATAAAACCATTTCCAATCTAGTTTCCCTTGCCTACACAACCTGCCCTAGCCGTCTTTAGAATAGTACCAACCGGCCCATGGTCCCTTTAAATAATAGGGGGAAATTGAACCTAGCCTCAGAAGGGGCAGGTGGCTATAGTGATAGGTGCTCCCCTAGCCCCTTTAATAGTAGGGGGTATGGCTCCCTGAGTATGTCAAATAGCCAAGGGATTTAGTCAAAGTACTGGACTTTATTAGCCATTTCCTGTTCCATTGAAGCCTTGGGAGGATACAAAGGGGTAATGAATCCATATTTGTGGTGGTTGATAGGTTCTCCAAGATGGCACACTTCATTCCATGCTACAAGACTCATGATGTAGTGCATATTGTAAATTTGTTTTTCAGAGAAGTGGTGAGGTTACATGGCCTCCCAAAAAGTATTGTTTCTGATAGAGATACTAAATTTGCTAGGTATTTCTGGAGGACTTTGTGGAAGAAGTTGAAGATTGAATTGAAGTTCATTTCTACACATCATCTACAAAATGATGGACAAATAGAAGTAGTGAATAGAAGTCTAGGAAATTTGCTAAGGTGTTTAGTAGGAGATAAGCCTAAAGGATGGGATTTGATTCTACCACAAGAAAAATTTGCTTACGACAATTCTGTGAATAGGAGTACTAGTAGATCTCCATTTCAAATTTTGTATGGGAGTAGTCTAAGGACTGCACCAGAGCTGAGGAAGATGGAGCAAGGAGAGAGGACAAGAGTTGATGTGGAAGACTTTGCTAAACATGTCAAGAACCTACATGAGGAGGTACGTGCACATATAACCAAGATGAACCTGTAGTATAAGGGTAGAGTAGATCAAAAGAGGAGACCTAAGGAGTTCCAAGTTGGGGATCTAATTATGGTATACTTGAGGAAGGAACGATTTCCAATGGGTAATTACAACAAGTTGAAGATGAAGAAGTTTGGTCCCTGTAAAATTTTGAAAAAACATGATTCGGGAAATGCATATGAGGTGGAGTTGCGAGATGGGATTCACATTTCTCCTATATTCAATATTGTAGACTTAACTAAATATCATGATGATGGTGCAAAGGAGGAACTGATGCTGGAGCCATGCCCAATTCCTACTTCTAAGAAGGAAGAGATAGAAGAAATTCTAGATAGTCCTATGGGTTGGAGTACCATAAATATGTAGTATGAAGAATACCTAGTAAAGTGGAAAGAATGACCAATGGAATATTCAACTTGGATATCCACATTGAAGGTTTCCCGTTTGGGTTTTCCTCTACTAGATATAAAGTGACAGGGTCACTTTTCAATCTACCCTGGGTGTCTTATTAATGAGCATCTAGTAGTGTAAGGGCAATCCTGTATCACCCAAAAATATTCTTAGTGTTAGTTTCTATTTAAAGTGTCTTTATTTTTGGATGCCCATTTGGTTCAAATAGAGTTTCCAACTCTCATAGTTCCACTATTGGTTTTCTGGGTTAGAGTTTTTGAGCACCTTGGGATACATGCCAATGTAGAAAATAGGTTTTTTTTGTAATTTTTCCATAATTATTATGAGTTAGAGGGTATAAGTTTGAGGGATGATTATACTTTTAATTTAAAACACTCCATAAAAAGAATTAGGTCAAAAGGCTTTACGGTTTGAAAGTTATTGCAATTTTAAGTTTCTTGGACACCCCCTAAGAGCACTTCAAAAAGTCAGATTTGAGGCACCAAATGGCTTTGTACAAGCCCAAAAAATAGGGGACAAGGATAGCCCATCCTTAGGGCTATAGAACACTTGGAGAGCTTTCTAGAAATGTAAACGGTTTGTCAATCAGAGTGTCAAATCAAAAGTTATGCCTCTTGAAAGTTGGACTACCATTTTTGAAACTTTCTATTTTGGCAGTGGATGCCAAATGACATATTCTAAAATTTATTCCTAACCATAAACCTAATTTTGGTTACTTAAGGTCATTTCTAGCATTGTAAACATAGTTTTGGGGAGTTTGGGAGAAGGTATCATGAGAAAGGTTTTTCTCTAGAACCTGATACCATTGTAAGCCATAGCACATGTCATTGAGTTTATTTTCATTGTACTGAATGTAATAGCATATCACTTTTGATAATAATATTCTCCCTTTCCTGTTGTGCTCATTTTTTCTTGGGTTGTGCCCTCATCATAAAAAAACTTAACCATATGATTAATATAAACTGAAACCACAACAAGATACTCATACATAATTAACACCAGATATATTAACTAGAGAAACCCTTGATTAGAGGGAAAACTTTAGTAGGGATGGTACCCACAATATGATGTACTAATATAAATATTCCTTGTTAGAGGATGGACCCAGTTAGGAGTCTATTACAACATTCAATACATATGAGTCCTTGTTAGGAGACTTTCAATCCCTATTAGGAGATTCCATCCATGTTAGGAGTTGTGCAAACCCTATTAGAAGTTGTGGAAGATAACTGGACCCACTACCCAAACAACTTCAAGGTTAAGACCAATGAACCCACTATCCAAATGATTTTTGTATTATTCCTTATAGAATAATATAACTAAAATGTACTTCCTTCCTCTATCTCTGTCCTATCAACTAGATTTCTGCACCTTCAGATATTGTAACTAGATCTTACAATTCACATCCAATAATCCCTTGGATCGCTTACTTGCATTCAATAAGCACTTTGCTTCTTTTCACACTTCACACTTCAATTTGAGAAAATACATACAAGATACATTAAAATCAAGGAAACCAACTTTCCTTTTTACCATATCTTCATAATAATTCCTTGAGTTGGCCTTGAGGCTTTCCCAATTAGTTATAATAAGATAATTAATTAGATTACAATTATAATGGTACTATCAGCTAACAATCTATACAAAACTTCACATGTATGATACCAAGGCTTGCACACTCATTGACGTCACCACATGACTGTCCTCTATCACTATGTGAATGCAAAATTCTTGCTTATATCTTAGATGTAAGATAGAAATCAAACATTAAAACATTATTCTTCAATACTTTGTTTCTATACTACTCTCAATAAATTAGGTGCAACTGCTATATGCCATTGATTTAGACTCTGCGTACTTATTCACTTCATCTGGACATAGTTTGGAACATGTCCTTAACTATGCATCACTAGACAATCAAACCATTGTCTATGCTAGTAAGATATCTGACTGTTGTTCTTTCAATCTTTATAGAAAACATACTATGTTGACATCAATGACAAACACAGTCATTAATGCAACATATCAGTCCTTTCTAATGCTTAGGATACTCCCCAATGTACTATCATCAAAATTCATGCTAACAATATCCCCCTTTGGCATTGATGGAAACATACATGAAAAATATCTAAGTTACAAGAATACCAAACTGTACTCTACTACTGCTACTGCTCTCATCTTCTTAAATCCTCTTCATCAATATGGAATCTAGAACTGGTATTAGCTGTTCACATGCTAAAAATTTCAACACAATAGGTGCATATCCTCCTTCAAGATAGACATCAATTTTTCATTTCACACTAAAAATTTCACAATACATTATATGCACATTAGGTGCATATTCCTGCTTCATTACATGAATCTTGCTAAATCTCACTACCCCCATTTCTTAGGAGATGTTTTTCATGCAAATTGTCCCCCATAAAAATCAATGTCAAAGGCCTTATAAAAATACAAAATACCAATTGTTATAACTACTTCTGCAACTCTTCAATCCACTCAAGTGTCCAAAGACATTGTTCAATACCAAATACCAAATACCAAGAGTCCTCAATAACTTAGTACACAATAGATATTCCCCCATACAGGAAGCATTAGCATTTAGTCTAGTCAAAAAATAGTGCTCTGTACCATTAGATTGATGCACTCTTTGAATCATCTACTTAGAAGTAGACAGGGGCATAACCCCAAGCATACCTCTCAAGTACTCAAAAGTATCTTTAGGAAAAGGCTTTGTAAAGATATCTGTAATCTGATCTTTAGTACTTACATACTCCAATCCGATCTCCTTTTTTGCTACCTTCTCTTTCAAAATGTGATTCCTTATAGATACATGCTTTGTCTTAGAGTGTAATACAAGATTCTGAGACATACTCATTATACTTGTGTTATCACAGTTAATGATAATAGGTTCTGTAAATTCAATCCCAATATCCTTCAACATCTGCTTCATCCACATAACTTTATTATGGTTATTTACTACTACAACATACTATAGACACTTAAATATGGGCAAAGACCTTATATTCATGATTTTCATATGCCAATTGTCATCTATTTCTTCAAGTTTTCTTTCTAATATTCTATTTTTATTATAGATTTGCATTTTTCTTTGGTTTCTTGTGTAGATCTAACTAGTTGTAGGTTTTACTATGTTTGGAAAGCTTCATAATAGGAACAAAAAACTCTCAAAGATATTCTCGAGCTCACAATGACTAGATATGTATTTCTTCTGATGCTGCAATGCTTTTGAACACTATTTTAACGCTTCCACATAGTCTTTTAACAAATTTGAAGTGTTCTGTAACGCATCTAAATTTTACTATAGCACATTTAGAATGTTTCATAGCACATTTGCAAGATATTGTAGTGCATTTACAAGTTTAAATAGAAAATTTGATTAATTTTGTAATGTAAATGCTATTTTCTACAGTGCATTTGATCAAAGTTAGCAACTGCTAAACCTAATTTGAAGATCTGATTGTTGTTTGATTACAGGTCTCTTCTAGATTGATGGGAACTCCTAGGTCACTGATATCATGAGACAAGAATGAATATCCTAAAAAATGTGCCTATCCTTTGCTAGCATCAAATTAGGTAAGTGGACCTCGACCTTTTTCAATTAAAGTGCAACATTTCGAAATTCATAACCTAGTTGAAGTAGAAAGTTTGATCTTGCTGATATGATCAAAAGTAGGCCTATGATCTCAACTCATTGAATTAATCAGAATGCCAAAACTTCTATAAAGATCAATAACAATAAAGCTAGGAATGAACAAACACTTGGCTTAATTAAGATCCCCTTTGTCTTCTATAGTTAAGGGCTTGTGACTAAACAACCTTGTCTATTGTGTTCGAGAGATCAAAGAAGTAGGGATATGTTCTCACTCTTTTAGAGTGATCAAAATCCCAAACCTATTTCTAATTTCTACTTTTCCTACTTTCTATTAGGTAGATTATTTAGCCATAGAAAGGCTACCTCTTGAGATCTACCTTAATAGGGCTGGTGAGAGGGAACACCTTCTAATCTTGCATTCCTAATCAAATGCAAGCCAATTGTGTTTGAAATATAGCCTTCCTCTAGTAGTCACACAAGGGATTACACCAAACCCCCTCAGCGTTGGTAGAAAACACTGTTGGTCAAGTAGTAAAACCCTATAGTCACCAGATCTAGACAACCTTGTTAGGAAGCCATTTCTTTCATTTTCTAGGTGCATGCAGTTTTATTTCATTGTCATTTCTACTACTACTATGCTTGGATGTGTCTTCTTTAATACATGATAATAAAATTCAGATCACAATCCTTCTAAGAAAATGCAACTACAAATTGATACAAAACCAATCTCAAACAAGAACGCTGTTGAATAACTTGAAATAGCACATTCACTAGAAACAATGTATTTGACCTTTTTTGTGATGCATTTGCCTCCTATAATAGTACATTTGACTGAAAAAATAGTGCATTTGAAGAATTAAACAACACATATATTGTGTAGAACAATGCTTGGTGAACATATAATAGTGCATACAATCATTTAAATAGTACATTTAAGACTACCTATAGTGTATTTGAGAGAAATCCTCAAACAAAGGCTATCTACACATACAAAATTTGTAAATGAACAATAGATCTAGATACCCTTTTTCCTTGTTGACATTTTTCAAAACTGAGAGATTCTGAAATTGGCTGTCACCATTTTTGAAACAAGCAATGTTACAAGCTCCACCCAGAGATTTTCAATCCAATAGTTATTGTTACTTCAACCTCACATATCAAGCTAGAAATGACCGAAAACACACATCTATTCCCTACCTAAATTTGCAAAAGTGAACTCACCTTCATCAACATCGTCAAACACATTTTCAAATATAGCATGTTGCTCCAGCGAACTATGGTCTAAAGAAATCCTCATATTGCTAAAATGTATAAGAGTTAAGGAAGTCCTATCCACATCTCATGCCATTGTGTAAAACTAGTGTAGCTGCAAAATAGAAAGAAAAAAAGCAATCACCTATAGGGGTGAGTGCTAGGATAGCCAAAAGAACCATAAATTACAGACAAGCTTTGCACCTTATTGAGCCTGTCACACTAGCAAACTATTCATCAAATACAGTTACCCAAAAATCACCCTTGTTCAACTAGAACTTAGAGCCCTTTACCAAAATGGGTTCATCTAACATGTGGGATGAAAAGAGCATTGAAACTAAAATTGAGTTTTTTTAGCAAAATCTTGAGCTTGTTGATATCATGGAAAAAATACTTGAAAGATACAAAGAACGTTACTTGCTGGCATTAGCACAATTGGGTGAAAACTACCAACTAACTTTGATATAACAAATCTTAAACGAGATGAAGAAGAATCACCCTTAGATGTTGTTATGTAGAAAGTCAGAGATTTACAACTAAAAATTGAAAGGATGAAATGAGGGAAGATACAATCTATAGAATTTGGCCTTGAAAAAGTGTGTCCCCTTCCATTCAATAAAAGTATCACCTTCATGTCTTTCCCACAAAATGTGCAACTGCCAAAATATGATAAGTATTTTGGTACATCTGATCCTCAAGATTACCTCAGAAAATTCTATACTCTAAGTATGGAATTTATCCATGAAACAACTTACCTAATGCAACTATATCCTAGAAGCCTAGGAGGGCAAGCCATGGAATGGTTCTTTAAGCTACCCTCCAACATTAAGTCATTTGATCAACTAGCTTCAGTTTTCATTTCAAAATATTCTTACAATATTGAAAGAGAAGTAACTATGATTGATTTGTGCAACATGAAACAACTCCCTAGAGAATCATTCAAAGTCTTCTTGCAAAGGTGGAGACACACATTTTCCAAATACCATTGAGATATCCCAGACAAGGAGAAGACAAAAATCTTCATCAATAACCTCTCAAAACCTATGAAATATTGGCTCCACCTTCAAGGGCCCAAAGAATTTAAGACTACTTTAGAAAATGCTACTAAAGTAGAAGAAACCTTGATAAATAATGACATCATTAAGCTATCAAAAGATGACAAAGGTTTCTCGAACAACTCCACATAGACACACAATTCATCTAATTGGTCAACCAATAAACAAAAATTGTGGTGGAGAAATAACAAAAAAAACATAGTCAATGATGGGGTGGCTAAAGCTAATCATGTTAAATCACACACTCAACCCATCCAAACCAATAGTATCCTATCGTCAATAACACCAATGTAAATATTGGGCAAAACCCACTTAGACAAGACAATGTCCATCCATTCTATCGATGCAACACAACCACTCCTTCAACTTCCAATCAACAAGTAGCCTATAATCAAGCTCCTCCCCCGAGAGGATACCATGGTTTTGACATACCCAAGGAATACACACCCATCAGTGTCTTACAAGAGTGCATTAAAAACACTCTTAGCATATGAACTTATTATACTCCCTACGGCCAAGCATTATGAACTACAAGTTAAACCAATGTGGTGGAGTGATAAACACTTTTGTGCCTACCATCAAAATAGGGGGAATTTGACCAAAAAATATTATGCCCTTAAAGGGGCTATACAAAAGTTGATCAACAATGGAACTATTTAAGTGAATAACCTTTGTAACAATAAATACCACACATCCTTCAAAAACCCTTTCATGAACCATGAGAAGGACCAATCCTCCAAAGAAAACCAGAACACACCTTCCCATGATAAAGTTAATTTTTCTCATCATTATGATAACATTATCAATATGATCTTGATGTTTGATAACGTCGTGAATGTCATCATAATTAAAGACAAACATAAGAAACAACTGATAAAAGCTATAACCTGAGGTCAAGCCTCAAACTCATTCTACTAGGGCCAATGACTAGTTCAAACTAGGCAACTACAAGTTCCACTATATCCAAATACAATTTACTTAACCAGTTATTGAAAATTCCTGCCCACATCTCCATCTTTGAATTGCTGTAAATATCATTGAAACATAAAGATATCCTCCCCAAAGCATTAATGCCAAATGACTTGGATGTTAGCAGACTTCAAAACATGGTAAGAAACCTTGTTGCTCTCCATTGTGTATCTTTTTTAGCCCAAGATGACATATCTATCATTCACCCACAAAAATCTTCATTATACATTGAGGTATTTATTCACAAAAATAGAGTCAGAAGAGCCTTGGTTGATGGCAGAGCAGGCGTGACTATTTGCACTTTGAATTTGGTGTGAGCCCTAGGATACACATAGGATGCTATTGACCCTAAAAAGAAGATTATGATCAAAACTTATGATGATGAGGAGAGATCCTCCAAGGGCATGGTCATTCTAGCAATAAGGGTTGGCCCTATACTAAAGGAAATTGTTTGGCAACTTCTAGATTTGAAATTGACCTACAACATCTTGTTAGGTAGGCCATGGATCCATGACGTGCAAGCTATCCCTTACACCTACCATCAATGTTTGAGATTTCTTTACATGGGTCAAGAGGTGACCATACCTGGGGACCAAAATTATGCCCAATATTGTAACACTCAAATTTCTCACAATAGGGAAGAGGTAAACATTCTGACAAGTGTTGTTAGTCAATCTCTATCAATAGATACATCAAAATCCACTGGTCTAGACATCAACCACTTATCCACATCAACTAAGGGTAAAGAGAAAGTAGGTTGTTCTAGTAATTCCACTCCTTTCCTATCATCATCAAAAGATTCTAAACAATTAAATTATGAGAAAATAGATTGCTTGATGAAAAGGTTTGATCATAATTGCAAGTTACAACAAAGGGGTTTAGGTGAGTATTCAATTTCCTTGTTTGATCCTCCACTATCCCAAGATCTCATGGAAAACAATCCAAACCTTATCATGAATACTTTGTTAGAGAAAGTGGTGTATATTTGAGTCTTGTAGAGGATGCAAGTGAGTAGATAAAACATGTTGAAATTTCTTGCATCTCTTTGGCAAGGGTTTAGATCTCATGAAAAAGATGGGTTACACGAGCGATGGTCCTTTAGGGAAAGGAAAATGTATTGTTGAACCCCTAGCAACATAGTTTAGACCTAAAAAGTTAAAAACAAGGGTAGGATACTTAGAACAAGAGCATGAAAAGTTTATGTATCATCCTAAATCTCATTCCAAACATGGAAATTCATCTCCCTCCACCTTGATATGGATACCAAAAGAAAAGGATGGCAATAACCAACAAGAACCCAATACAAAGAATGTGAACTTATCCACCCCAGATTTGTACCACATAAGAGAGCTGTTCACAAACACCACTAATGATGAAGATGATGATGATTAAACCAAGTGGGAATTTTAATTTTTATCTAAATAACCTATTCATGACAAAGAGTGTATTTTTGTTTACATCCCAACACCCAACAATTCTGCAGCATAAGGATCCACTTCACATTTAGGCCACACTTCACAATCAAGAGTCAATACACATGCGAATGGTTTAGGAGATGACACAAAACAAACACTTGACACCACATCACACCAAGATGATGAACCTAACAATGGGTTCCAATTTTAGACTTTGTGTCTAGATTTCTTTCCAATAGAGCTCAAAGATGAGCATTATGAGCACCTCACAAGCTCTTCTTTCCCATGCACTTTAGAAGAAGCACATGTTATAGAAATTACCAATCTAGCATATGAGTCATAAAATGAGGTCATGTATCTAAACCCCATTAAGTCCCATCCATGCTATGAGCCACTATCCTTAGTCCATCCAAGCTTATCAGCTGGGATACAACTGAACCTCACAACTTCCCAAATTTTGACACTGACCAAGATATTTTCATATACCTTAACACAGTTGAACCATCTCATTTGCAAAGAAAAAGAGAAATACATATGGATGGTTATGATATTAGTCATCTCAATCATGCTAGAAAGGGTTGAACACATCAAAGACCCAATGACTCAAACCACATTGTGGCCGGTCTCATGGAAAAAGTTTAAATGAATAGAAATGATGCATCTAATGGCAAAAAACCAACTATGGTACCCACAAATGAGACGATTGATACCCTACCCAAATTTTCATAGGAAAGGTCATCTATTTTGATTGAACCCATAGAAAAAGTTAACATTGGAACAAAAAAAGATCCCAGGATAATCCATTTGGCACTGTTCTTAACTATAGAGGAAAGAAGTGAATTCATTTGCTTCTTCAAATAAAGGTAGATAAATTTTACATGGTCCTACACTGACATGCCAAGGCTAGATCCAAATATAATCCTTCACTATCTTAACATTTCTCTGAATGCCAAGCCCATTAAACAAAAACTTAGAAAAATGCATTCCCACATAGTATTACTTGTCGAGAACACAATTGAATAAATTTCTTAGTACCAACTTCATTAGGCCATTAGCCTATGCCTCCTAGATATCAAATATTGTACCTATCTCAAAGAAAGATGACAACATACATATCTATATTGACTTCCATGATGTCAATAAAGTATGCCTTAAAGATGACTTCCCCCTTGCAAATATTGACATAATTGTAGACCTGACAGTGGGACATGCTATGTTCTCATGTATGGACAATTTTTTTGGGATACAAGAAAATCAAGATAGCACAAAAATATCAAGATAAAACAAATTTTACTTGTGAATGGGACATGTTTTGTTGGAATGCCATGGCTTTTGGCCTAAAAAATGTAGGGGCTACCTATTAGCAGGCCATGACCACTATTTTCCATGATATGATACACACCTTTATGGAAGACTATGTAGATGACCTTCTTGAAAAATCCCATACCTTCTAAGAGCATCTTCCAATCTTAGACAAGATATTCACATGGTTGGAAGCCTTTAAAGTTAGGCTAAATCCTAAGAAATGTACCTTTCGCATCCAGTCAGGAAAGCTCCTAGGATACATTGTCTCCACCAAAGGAATAAAGGTTGATCCTGAAAAGGTACAAGCCATTATCAACATACAACCTCCTAAGAACCTAAGCCAACTATACTCCCTACAAGGGAGACTTTAGTCAATTTGCCACTTCACATCCCAGTTAGCAAAAAAATGTGTTCCTTTCACTCATCTCCTTCGTAGGGATATAATTTTCAAATGGGACACTTAGTATCAGATGGCCTTTGAACTTATTAAGAGTTACCTAATGAATCCACCTATGTTGGTGCCTCCAGTGCCACACAAACATTTGTTTCTCTATATTTCCTTGATAGAAAAATCCATAAGAGCCCTCTTGGTGCAATAAAATGATCAAGGCAAAGAAAGAGCTATATATTACATCAGTCGCACCTTGGTCAATTATGAGCTAAATTACACTTTTATTGTAAAGGCTTCCTTGGCCATAGTTTCTGGTTCACAAAAGCTATAACACTATCTTCTAACACATAAAGTTAAGCTCATATCCAAAATTGAGCCCCTCAAGTATCTTCTCAACAAAACAACACTAATTGGTAAATTGGCTAAATGAGTAATGATCTTGAGTGAGTTTGACATTGAGTACATTGATAGGAGAGCTATAAAAGTACAAGCCATAGTAGATCAATTAATAAATGCACCTATAGAAAGCTCAAATCCTATCCTAGTAGAATTTCCAAATAGAACCGGTCACATGGAAGTTCTACTTTGATGGTTCTTACACACATCATGGTTCAGGTGTGGGCATATTGTTCATTATGCTACTAGGTGTCACCATCACAAAGTATTTCTAATTTCTCTTGCCATGCACCAAAAATATGGTGGAATATGAAGCATTAGTTTTGGGTCTCAAGCTAGCTCTAGAATGGAAGTTAACAACACTATAAGTTTATGGGGATTCACAACTAGTCATCAATCAGGTCACAGACACATATCAAACCAAAGATGAGAAATTGTTACCTTACAAACATATGGTTGATATACTTAAGGCATTCTTTGTTCACATCACTTTTGAACAAATTCCTAAAGAAAAGGACATGGAAATGGATGCCATGTCTACTTTGGCATCCTTACTCCAATTACCAAATCAACATGAGTAATATGAGTTCCTAGTAGAAGAGGTGGTTCAACCCACATTTAATCAATCTAAATCCCACATTATTTTCCATTTAAACACCCCTAACTCTCCTTGGTATTACTCCATTAACACCTACCTTCGTGATAACATCATCCTTTCTAACCTCTCATGAAACCAAAAATATAACTTCGTCCAATAGACCTCGCATTACACTTTGGTGGCTGATACATGATATAAGAAAGGTCTCAATTATACTTTATTTAGGTGTCTTGAAAAGGATGAGTGTAGGGTTACTTTGTGAGTAGTCCATGTAGGCATTTGTGGATCACATTCTAGTGGGTTTACACTAGCAAAGAAAATTCTCAAAATGGGCTATTTCTAGCCAACCATGGAAAAATATTCTATAAACTATGTAAAAACTTGTAAAAAGTCAAATCTATGGCAATATTATTCATGCACCAACATAATAAATCAATCCATTGGCCACACCATGGCCTTTCTATTAGTTAGGTTTTGATTTGATTGGCACAATTCACCCACCTTCCTCTGACAGACATAAATAGATCATCCCTGTGACTAAATATTTTACCAAGTGGGTTGAAGTAGCATCACTCATAGACTCCATCAGAAAACAAATTTCTTCACTCATACTGAACAACATCATTTTTAAAATTGGTATACCTCATGCCATTTTAATAGATAACACCTTGCATTTTAAAAATCAAATAGTTGATGAGTTATGTGAGAAGTTTCACATTATACACCATTCATCATCAATCTACTACCCCAAGGCAATGACTAAGCATAGATCATCAACAAGAACACCATCAACATTCTTAAGAGGACTATAAATGATACCAATTTGGATTGGCAATTACAATTGAATCCTACCCTGTGGGCCTATATGACCAATGTTTGCACACCTCCAGGTGCAACACCTTTTTCCTTCATCTATGGTAGTGAAGCTATTCTTCCTTTGGAAGTTGAAATCCTGT
Source organism: Cupressus sempervirens (assembly GCA_028749045.1). Classification (NCBI taxonomy): domain Eukaryota; kingdom Viridiplantae; phylum Streptophyta; class Pinopsida; order Cupressales; family Cupressaceae; genus Cupressus; species Cupressus sempervirens. Next base: position 806,899,590 of record CM053791.1, on the reverse strand, counting down.
CAGACGAAGACTATAGAGTTTCCCATTTAGAGCAGTTGGAACTATTAGAAGAACATCAATGTACAACACACGATCATCTCAAAGTGTATTAGAATAGATTATCTAGACACTAGAACAAAAAGGTCAAACCCCATATTTTTCAAATAGGAGATTTAGTCCTCTAGGAAGACCCCAAAAATTAGGCAATGAGGGAAAATAAAGGAAAATGGAAAGCCAATTGGATTGGTCCCTACATCATCAAAAAATCCTTTGGAACTGGTACTTACAAATTGTCAGATTATGATAGTGAGGAACTAGCAGAACCTATCAAAAACATTCATCTGAAATGGTTCTATGTCTAAAGCATTGAAGAAGCACCTCATTACTAAAAAAATCCAAATATACCAGAAAACCTTTAAAAAAACTAAAAAAAAATCTGGTATAAAGGAATGAGGAATAACACCTTTGGGCTCCCTAAAAAAGCACAAGTCTTTCAATGTTGCAATCATTAGGGAAAGGGGTCTAGATCCAACCTAGACACAAATTTTTCTCATTTGTGGCCTTTTTCATCACTATATCTATCAAAGTTTGATAAAAAAATGGAATCAAGGGATACATAATGCCACACTTGAGTCAATTTTGTGCATACCCAATTCAAAAACACTTGTGGGTCATAGTTTAGTGGTTTCTTGGTAGTAGAAATTGTTGACATTACAACCAAGTTTTCTTATTAGTGACACACACACTTAATCAAATGGTTAGTAGCTACCAAGCCTATCTTGTAGTTTATAGTGTTAACTAAGTAATTTAGGCTCTACCAAGTTCTATAGTTGCTACCAAGTTTTAGAAACAATATTCAATTCGCATTGAGCAATATCTACCAAGTTGGTGATTATCAATGTAAACTGAGCTTCATAGTGTTTATCGAGTTTCTCAGTGCAAATTGAGTTCCCCAGTGTTTACTGAGTTCATAGTTTTAGTGATGTGAATTTAGTGTTGACTAAGCTAGGATGTGCCAACCAAGTGATTCAATTTATACCAAGCCCGTAGTAATAGTGTTGAATGAGCTATGCAGTGTCAACCAAGTGATTTAATTTATATGCCAAGTTTTGTAGTGTTCACTGAGTCACTAGTGCTGACTGAGTTTAGACTACTTGGAAGTGATTAGTATGAACTAAGCGTCTATGTCTACTGAGTGCATGATGATGCTGAGCATTGACAATGGTTACCAAGTATCAGAACCTCACTGAGTTTGTCTTCAAAACCCAAGTACTAGCAATTGGGTCAACTTTGTGTATTTTGGTAAAACTTGTATTGTAGCTGACTTTGATGAATTGTAATTCAAAATGATATATATGTAATGTATTGTATCACATCCAAGAAGAATAATAAATGACAATATATGGAAATTTTTAAGATCAGAAGTGCGAAGTAAGAAGGCTACAAGTAGTATAAGGAGCAACAAAGATTTATCTATCATAGTAAGGTGATAATTAAACTACAAAGGAATCTTATTCAAAAAATCAAAGTTATAGATCAAAGATTAGCCATTGGTTCATCCTAATAGGTGGTATAGTTAAATCCTTTCACAAGGTAGACTTAATAGTCTTTTGTAAATCTCTTTACCAAGTGCATACTTCACTATATGTTTTGTAAATCCTTTTACAAGGTGGACCTAGTAGTCCTTATTGCTCCTAATAGGGTAGATCATCAAAAGTGATTATTATAAGCCTTAGTCAAACAACTTTATATTGTAGTACTAAAGCTTGTAGGTATCATCCCCATCCCAGTTATACTTTCTATTTGGAAGGTTTCTGGGTCACCATATTGTGTGTCAAAGTGTTATGAATGTTTTAATTCTTTTAGTTTCTTGTGCATGCAATTAGATCAAAATACATATGAAAGATTAATTGATAAAATAAGAATAAGTTTTAGTGGTTCTTGATTCACCCCTCCCCTCTCAGTAACCTAGCCATCAGAGCTTTGTGGTTCTCAAACAAGAAGTTTAACAACTTGAGCAAAGATCAAAGACAATGGAGGTATTTAGACTTAATAAGGCTATTAACCATGAAAAGTTGGATTTGGAATTGGCTATTAGGAAACTTAAGAAAGCAAAGGAACAACTCTCTCAATCCTTGAAAAGAAGATAAGATCTTGCAATACAGATGAATGGAAAACTCTACACTAAAGAAAGAATTAAATATATCCATTCAAAAAGTAATTCAGATAAAGAAAATGAGGCAATCAGAGAACTATTAGAAAAGAATGGTAACCTTCAATAAGAAGTTGGAAAGTCAAAAAGAGAACAAGAAATTTAGTCAGTAAGATTGTGTGAAGTTATGGAAGAAAAAGACAAGCAAAAAGAAGAGACAGAAGGAAAGAAAAATGAAATTAAACATCTATCCCTTCAATAGGTAGACTTCATTGATCAACTTACTAATGTAAATGAAGAAATCATGAACCTAAGATTAGAGAATGAAAGATTGCAAAATGATCTAAACACCAAAAAACAAACCAATGAGAGGATGATGAAATCTCAAGTAGACATGAATCAGTTGAATGAGCAAAATAAATAGAAAAAGAAAGGAAAAGAAGGAATTAGATACACAGAAGAAGATGAATCATCCAAGGAGCTCAAAAGAATCAAAGGCCTCCTTGCAATCATTGTGGTAAGTTAGGTCATACATCAAACAAATGTTGGAGTAATGGTAAAGCTAAATTCAATGGAAAATGTTACAATTGCAATAAGTATGTTCATAGAGCTAATGAATGCAAAGAGAAACCTAAATGTCACAAATGCAAGAAGCATGGGCAAAAATCTTCTAATGCCACTACTGTAGAGATTTTGGACACATTGGAGAAAATTGTGTGAAACATAACATGAGGACAAGAGACACCACTAGAAGATGTTTTATTTGTATAGAACTTGGACACCTTGCCAAGAATTGTATGAACACTGGAAGGATAGAAGATGAAAAGAAAGCCAAGGCTGAAAACATCAGAAAGAAGATGAGACAACAATGGATTTTGAAATTTTCTAAAAATACAAGTCCAAGCCATGAAGCATAGGTCACTCAAGAATTGGGTGATAAGCATTTCTACTTGATCTCTCATAGGGATATTTATAACTAAGACTCTAAAGAAGACATCTTACATCAGTTCTAGACAAATAGAAAGAAAGATCCATATATGCATTCAAGATGCAAAGGGATCATTGAGTGTCTAAAGAAAATCAAGACCTTACCAAGATAGGTCGAGTTGCAAGACCCTGTTGAGCAAGGTCATGAGTAACTCAAACATTGTTTGTGTTGGATAGTGTTGTCCTTGATGTCACACAAAATGTCATATCAGTCTTTAATCTCAGTTAACCGAGTTCAGACAATGATAACCAAGCTCACTCGGTCATCGAAGAAAATAAAATAGACAGTGATAATCGAGTCATCAAAGAAAATAAAATAGACAGTGATAACCGAGTCATCGAAGAAAATAAAACAGACAGTAATAACCGAGCTCACTCGGTCATCGAAGGAAAGATGGAAAAGTTAGTTTTCACCGAGCTCACTCGGTCATCGAAGGAAAGATGGAGAAGTCAGTTTTCACCGAGCTCACTCGATCATCGAAGAAAAGATGGAGAAGTTAGTTTTCACCGAGCTCACTCGGTCATCAAAGTGGAGTCGGTTTCACCGAGCTCACTCGGTCATCACAGGGAACTCAGTGCTTATCGAGTTCACTCGGTGACTGAAGGATTTCACAGAATTCTCTGTATTAACCGAGCTCAGTCGGTTAACACAAGAATTATTTTTGAATAGAGTTTACCATGCTGGGTCGGCCAGTAAAGGGATTTGTTAAATCTTGCAATTCAGCCGACTGTTGGAATAATTGTTTTCCAATTTATTTGAGCCGACTTGATAATCTGAAATATATATATAGAGTTATTCAAGTTGTAAAAGTGGATGTGTGAAAAAAAAGGTGTAAAAACAAGTGAAGAACAAGAGAAGCAAGGACGCGAGGAGACTGAGCGAATCTTGATGAAGGATTAAAGGAGCTGTAAAGTTGTATTTGATCAGTAAGGATCCAATCAAGCCAAACAGAGATATGTAATCAGAAAAAGATAAGTTGCATATTATTCAGGTCACTTCATTGTTGCTTTATAACCTTTGCAGCAATGAATCCAAATCTCTTAACAGAGTTGGTTTAACAGCCATTTTGTAAATCCTCTAACAAGGTGACAATTCAGTTGAATTGTTCTAAAGACCTCTAGCAAGGCCACTTCTAACAGAGTGTTTAAATCCTCTAACAGGGTCACACCTAATAGTGTGTTTTTGTAACCTTTAACAGGGTTGGCTCCTAACAGGGCTCACTTCAGAAGAGTGAAAAATAGTAACTAGTTACATTGGTGGTTTTTCCCATATTGGGTTTCCACGTTAAATCTGGTGTCTCTAGTGTTTGAGTTTGCTGAATTGTTTTGATATCAGTTCTTAATGATTGTTATTATTTGCTGCAATATCAAGTTTCAGTAATCTGTAAAATAGATCAAACTTTTAGATATCTAAGGGACTGTGAAATGTTTTTGTAGTAACTGATTCACCCCCTCCCCCTCTCAGTTACTTCATTCACATTTCCAACAGTTTGGACACCAAGTTATGGTTGACTCTACTGAGCACTAAGACCAAACCAAGTGGAAGATAATCTATCATCAAGAAAGTGATCGTATCGAGCATTTATTACAATTAGAAAGTGAATTTTTTTTAAAAGGAAGAAATTGAATTCATTTGTCACTGTGAATTTTTGAAGAGCCATTTACAAAGAGCAATTTCTGTGCTTCCAAGTGATCTGTGCAATTTGTTGTTGAAGTTTTCCATGTTTTTAGAAACCCTATCAAGCATGGCATCCTCTAGAAGAAAGGACAAGAAAGGATCTAAGATGTTGGTTTGAGGATTTAACTAGAATGCACCAGACTTCAAGTTAAGTTAAAAAATTATGGAAATACTTGATCCAACTAAAGCTCAGTCACAAATTTCACCAAAGGTACTATTAGTTAATGATATTTTCTCGCATTTTCTTTGTTCAATTCAAGACATTGGAACCCTAGAGATGGATGAGGATCTAGAAAAGTTATGTGTGAATGGTGTATTGAAACTCGAGCATCAACACCAAGAGACCAAGGGTTTAACCCACATTCCACATATGCCCCAAGATTTCTAGATAAAATGGATAAGGTTCATCCTTAGCTATGTAAACAATGGGAAGCTATGGTTGGAGAAACCTATTCCAATAATGAAGAAAATGATTCATCAAATCATAGGGTTCTCAATTTTGAATAAGGAAAAGACTACCAAAACCCTAAGTTGGGTTGAATTAGAAAGAAAAACTCTTGCCGAATGGGATGGAAGAGGTATGAAGATCAATAGTGTAATTGAAATGGAGGTCAAATTTGGAATCCATGTAATAAAGCATAAAATCTATAGCTCCATTCATCTCAACAACGTATCATGTAAGGCAGTTGATCTAGCTCTTAAGGTGGTGAAGAGCAACATGTCCTTTGACCTTATTGAGTTGATGTTAATTCAATTCAACAAGAACATGTAGAGCATCAAGATTTTGAAGAATAACCTGTGTAAGTTTGGTTCACTCTTAACCTATTTATTCTTCTTTGTGCAAAAGTTTTTCTCAAAAGGTTCAGTTATATGGAGAAAAGATGTACCAATATTATATCAGATCAATGAGTATATAGAAGAGATGGGTGAGAATTTTGTTAGTACCATGGAAAATTATTTTGATTCATTCAAGGATAAGATGAATAATAGATTCAAAATTCTCAAGAAACTTGTAGAAGATTACACGAATGATGTTTTCTTTATGGTAGACTATGACAAGGTATACATTTAGGAGGTTAAGCCTCTAAGCTATGAGGTTAACATTGATGACACCAAGGACATCATTGAGGCATATTTGAATGAAACTATGGATCCCAAGGCTACATATTTTGGTACTTATGATGAAGCCAAAGCTAGACTAGAACTTGAAATAAATCTTCCTCAAGTAGTCAACAAAGGAAAGAAGAAGATAGAAAAACTAAGGCAACCAAGTTCTACTCTCCTACTGACAGAAGGTAAAGGAGATGATGTGGAAGAATATGATGCATACAATGAGGGAGTAGAAACTAAATTTGAAGAAGAAAAGCCAATCAAGTAGAAAGGTAAGGCTATCATAACCAGACCTACCAAGTCATCTATTGCAGTATTCATGAGAAGAGCATCCAGATCAAGAAAGAAGTTCAAATTAGGTGAAGAAGAAGTAGAGGATGTTATTTTCAAATGGCCTATACTTACATTTCAAGAGAAACTAAAAGAGATTGATGTAGGAGCTAGCATGGAAAACTTTAAATCACTGAGATATGAGACTAGAAATGTAGAAGAGAAGAAGAAAGTTGAAGACATGATTATGTCCAAGCTAGGTAAATGGAAATATTCACCTGATCAACTTGTGTAGCAAGTTTCTAATGAACTAATGGAAAGAATCAAATCAAGATGGGAACATGCCAAAAATATTACGAAGGATATATTTGAACAAACTTTGAGGCAACTCATGCCAAGTCTTAATGATAAAGAACTGAAATAATCCATCAAGAAGAATGAAGAAAAACTTACTCTAAAATTCAACACTTTCTTGACACTGGTTAATAACATAGAACATGTGGTGAAGAATGCCACTACTACATGGAAGAATATCTACAATCTTCATCATAAGAGTGATTTTTTTGTTCATGTCAGTGATAAAGATGATGATGAAAATGACAAGGAAGAAAAGGAATATGATGATGAAGAAGAAATATATGATGTTAATTTGGATGATGAGGAGCAAGAACAAGAAGTTACAGAGGATAATCTCCCTAAGATTAAGAGTATTGAGGAAACTGACCTAGAGAAGATTGTAGTAGTGGTTATGGCCTCATTTACTCACTCTCTGAGCAAAGATTTAAAGACATCAAGCTTAGAGAAATCTTCTTCCGAGTTGGTTGTGGCAACAACTACAATTCCAAGCACCCAACCAATCTTTGCACCTATTCAACTAAGTACTACATTGAATGAAGTAATCAACACTTCATCTATTGAGCAGTCAATGCTTCCTCCTTCATCTAATTTGGCTACATAACAACTAGGTATTTCTACTATCAATGAAATATCTACTTTTTTTGCTAGTCCTTATATTTCCACTATTGTTACAATTCCCAATGTACAAGTAGTTAGTACAAAGATAGTTGAGAGCAAGCCCAAACAGAGTACTAAAGTTTCATGTAAAGGAAAAAGTAAAGAAGAAGAAATTGATCTTGATGAGGATATAGTTATCCCAAATTGGGATATCTCTACTCTAAATCTTGATCAAATGCATACAATAGGTGAGATATTGCAAAAGAAAGCTAAGCAATAGGGGCTTAGAGAGGAGAAAAGTAGGGAAAACCAAGTGCTAGAAGTTGCAAAGAACATACTTGCAGATGCACTCAGTACCGAGGTTGATACTACTCAACCTATTTTGGTTCAATTAGTAGAAGTTGTTTAGAAATTAAATGAAGATATAAATGGGAAACAAAAGTTTTTGCAAAGAGTAGAGAAGAAATTTGAAAACAAAGTATTGGAGCTAGTTGCCTAGAAAATTGTAATATATCAAGTAGACTTGTCTACTATCCTCAGCTCATTGGAAATATTTGCAAATAATGTTACTTCATTATTTAGTAAGTTATGTGATACATCTATCTTTACTCAAGAAATAAAAGTAAAATCTCCAAGATAGATGAATACTTGAAGGCAAGTGCACACTAGTTGTCACTTGACCTGAGCTACAATTCTGCTCATTATTCAAAGATCAAAATTTTGAATAATATGCAAGCAAAATTACTAAGGGAAGAAGTAAGGACCAGGGCCACACTTGTAGACATTCAAGACACGATTCTTCCAAACACGGATACATTGCATAAACATATTGCACATGCCAAAACTCTCATCCATGAAAATAAATTCTCCATAGCTGATCACATGACAGAGCTATCAGTAGATGTATAGATTGCATTACATGCAAGCAAGGTGTTACAAGAAAATTGGGACAAGACAAATTCACTAATTTTAAAGGTACATTCTGACTTCTTGCCACATTTTGGTATCACCATGTAGCATACACCTTTGGCATTTATGTCAAAAAGGGGGAGAAAATTAGAAGACACAATAAAGGGGGAGAAGATGAGAAGAGAAGATATAATATCAGAGATATGAGACATATGTATATAGCAAGTAAAGCATGATGTATATATATGTATGGGGGAGCATCATAATATTATAAATATACATGTACATATAATTAGAAAATATCTCTTATAAAGAAATTTTGAAAAATCTAAAAAATAGACTATGTCACTAAGTTGAACACATAGGATGGATACTAAAGATTGTTTTGAACTTAAAACTTTGAGCATTCAATTTTTGATTGATAAGTGTTTTTGCCACTAATGCTAAAGGGGGAGATTGTTGACATTACAATCAAGTTTTTTTATTAGTGACACACACACTTAATCAAATAGTTAGCAACTACTGAGCTTATCTTTTATTTATAGTGTTAACCAAGTAATTCAGGCTCTATTGAGTTCTATAGTTGCTACCGAGTTCTAGAAATAGTATTCAGTTCACACCGAGCAGAATCTACCAAGTTGGTGATTATCAATGTAAATCAAGATTCATAGTGTTTATCAAGTGTCTTAGTGCAAACTGAGTTCCCCAGTGTTTGTTGAGTTCACAACTTCAGTGATGTGAATCTAGTGTTGAACAAGCCAGGATGTGTGAGCCAAGTGATTCAATTTATACCAAGCTCATAGTAATAGTGTTGATCAAGCTATGCAGTATCAACCAAGTGAGTTAGTTTATATGCCAAGTTTTGTAGTGTTCACCAAGTCACCAATGCTGACCAAGTTCAGGCTACTTAGAAGTGATTAGTATGAACCAAGCCTCTATGTCTACCAAGTGCATGACAATGCCAAGCATTGGTAATGGTTTTTGAGTATTAGAACCTCACCGAGTTTGTGTTCAAAATTTGAGTACTAGTAGTTGGGCCAACTTTGTGTATTTTGGTAAAACTTGTATTGTAGCTGGCTTTGATGAATTGTAATTTGGATTGGTATATATGTATTGTATTGTATCACATCCAAGAAGAATAATATATGATGATATAAGGATATGCTTAAGAGTAGAATTGTGAAGTAAGAAGGCTACAAGAAGAATAAGGAGCAACGAAGATTTATCTATCACATAAAGGTGATCATTACACTACAAAGGAATCTCATTCAAAAAATCAAAGTTGTAGACTAGAGATTAGCCACTGGTCATCCTAACAAGTGGAACAGTTAAATCCTTTCACAAGGTAGACTTAACAATCTTTTGTAAATCTCTTTACCGAGTGCATACTTCACTGCATGTTTTGTAAATCCTTTTACAAGGTGGACCTAATAGTCTTTATTGCTTCTAACAAGGCAGATCATCAAAAGTTATCATTGTAAACCTTAACCAACCAACTTTAAACTGTAGTACTAAAACTTGTGGGTATCATCGCCACCTTGGTTTTACTTTCTATTTGGAAGGTTTTTGGGTCACCATATTTTGTATGTCGAAGTGTTTTGAATGTTTTAATGCTTTCATTTTCTCATGCATGCAATTAGTTCAAATACATATGAAGGATTAATTGATAAAATAAGAATAAGTTTTATTGGTTCCTGATTCACCCCTCCCCTCTCAGTAACCTAGCCTATCTTATATTTCCAACAACAATAGTTCACAATAGACAAGGGCCAACTTAGAGGAAACATGGAGTTTAATTATGTTTTGAGATACCATAGGCATGAATTTCTAGAAAATCAATGTACATCTCATCTATCTACCAACACCAATCATTTTTACCCTCATAAATACATAGGTGGTCCTAAAATCCTATTTTTAGCCTTATGAGTTTTAGTCCCTAAAAATTTATTTTTCACCCCCATAAAACCATATGTACTCCAAATAAATCCCTTTTGGCCTTTAAGCTCACCCCAATGATTCCTATATTACAAAAAATCCCACTCACATTTTTTTTGACTACTTACTAGATCCAAAATACAAAAATAGTAAAAAATTGTTAAAAATATATCAAAAATAGTAATTTTAAATTTGTTTTATAATCAATAATAGTAAAAAATTATAAAAAATTATCAAAAATAGTAAACAATTGTTAAAAATTGCCAAAAAGGTCATAAATTTTCAAAAATCCTCAAAAAACATTAAAAAATATTCCATTGTACCAAAAATAGCCCAAACAATAATAAATACATCTTTGAAAAGCTTATTTTAAATTGTCTAAACAGAGATCTCCCTGTCTGCCACCTTGCTACAAGAGATTAAGAAGAAACTTAGTTATATCTTGAAACATTTCCTTGGGCTTAGGAAAATCTGGCACAATGTGGTTAGTTGAAGAGATTCCTCTTGTGTCTCTTACGCAAAGAACAACAACCCTCTATAGATTTCTAGAGTTATTTATGTTGTAGAGACCATGATTAATCTTGCAACCTTTAATAAATATATCAATGCTATCCTGAAAGGCCTAGATATCCATCAGACTCTTTCATCACCATCCAACAGGGGCCCATAATAAGTAAGCATACATTTGAGAGACCGTAGGGCCCTTAAACACCTTTTAGGCCCCCAAAACCTTTTTCAATGCCCTAGTTGTCATTTTTAGGCCCGCAACACCTTTTTCAAGGCCCAAGCACTCTTTTTAGGCCCCTAAATGCTTGTTTTAGGCCCCATCACCTTTTGCAGGGCCCAAATTGGCTTTTTAGGCCCCCAATTGCCTTTTTAGGTCCCCAATCTCCTCTTTAGGCCCCTAGTACCTTTTTCAAGGCCCAAGCACCCTTTTTGAGCCCTCAAGCACCTTTTTAATTAGGCCATAGCCCCCTTCTCAGGCCTCTCTAGTGCCCTTTTTGCTCTCCAAGTACCTTGTTTAGGTTACCCAACACCTTTTTTTAAAGGACCAAGCATCATTTTGGGCCCTCAAGCCCCTTCTTAGGTCGTTCTAGTGCCTTTTATAGGCCCAAACACCCCTTTAAGGCTATCCAACACCCCTTTAAGGCTATCCAACACCTTTCCAGGCTTCACAATGCCTTTCAGGCCCCTATACTTTTCATGGATCCCATGACAAATCCTTCTTGACACACACCTAGAGAAACATCATGGCCTTGGCCCTCACTTGTCTCCAAAGGCTATCAATATATACAAGATTTCTCAACTGATGCCCATTTGCCTTTCATGGGTTAGCACTTTCTACTTTTTCCACTGCATCCAATTTCATTCCCCAAATGTTGCACAAGTTCATGTTCATCTTTCATTCAAAGCCTACTACTAATCCCCTCTCCTTGTCATAAGTGAAGGTCAATCTTCCTCTCACTTAACGCCATTTGTGGGCTTTGATAATAAATTAATATGTTCTTTTAAAATTTCCAAAAACATTCAAATATTTCCAAAAACATAAAAAACATTCAAATATTTTTCAAAAATGCCAAAAACATTTAAAATATTACAAAATGCCACAGCAATGGACACACATGCAAGCCTATCAAAATCACTCAATCATGTTTACTAGACATCCTTTTTCCATGAAACAAACCATGCTTTTATTTATTATAATGGCACAATTACACATTACATGGACCATCTTTATTCTGGCCTTTCTTGTAGAGGTTGCATGCTAGGTCCTTCATCTGGGGGCATTCCCCTTGATGAATTCCTAGAAGATAAAGCTCCTATTAAGGATCTTCTTGGCATCCAAACAACATCCATGGGTATTAGGATTCTCCCACTACACAATTGTGCATTCAACAGTTGTGTAAACTCCCTATCTACAAACTAAGTCTCTTGTCAACACTCTGTTGGGGCTGGCTAATAATAAAGTCCCATGTAATAGACACACTCATGATGTACCTTCACCATCCTTTACATATCTATCAAAACATTATCCACCAACTTTTTGATACCTGGAGCAATAATTGCCCACTGTGCCACATCCTATTCTTGCTACACCTGATCAGTTTCTATTCTCTATTGCTCCACCTCCACTTTTTTCTCACTTAGTCACTACTGTAGTTGTCTCACCTATAACTCCTCCACTTCGCATGTCATGCCCCTAGCCTTTGGATTTGACTCAGATTTACCTAAAAATCCTGTCTCTTGACCCATTGACTTGTGTATTGGGATTACTAGATTAATTAAGTGAATTGCAACACTCATCACCTCACCCCTACTAACATTGTCAGTCACTTTCCTCTCTTTTTTGATCGTCTTCCTTAAAGAGCTCATTTTTCCCACACTAGCTAACCTCTTGGGCATGCTTTTTGCTTCCCCATGTGGGCTGTCTTTCACCTTTGTCACTAGATCACCACTTATTTCTTCTTGCAACACCTACTATGCTGCACTCCCTGACAACATCAACAATGCTGAAAAGGGAGGCTCCTCCTCCTTGAATTCCAAGCCCTCAAGCTATGTTTACTTTGGCTCTATCTAACTTGACTCACCATGTTATTCCACCAATGCCTACAGTTCAAGTTGATAGACAAGTTCGCTTGATGTCTACCAAGCACATTTTTCCCTCTTTCCTTGCCTCATTTAGCCTCCCTAAGAAACATCCCCCATCTCTACCTCCTATTATGACTAGTCTAGTGAGCCTAACATCTTGATAGCCTAACACTTCTTTCAAGCTGATAATGATGTAATCTCTATGCAAAAAAAATCCTTATTACTTCACCATATCTTATTTCATGTCCACATACACATATACTTATAGACATATCTTCATTTGATTTACACTTCATCATACTTGCCACACACTCATCCTTTGCAACTCGCCACACTAGTTCCCAATACACTTACCACTCCACCTGACATAATGATGCCCTGCTTCCCCTGCTAACATATAGCTTCCAACACATCTGCCATGCATTCCACTACACACTTTCCACTAGTACACTACATGTCCTACTACAACATCACCCAATGGCTCTAATCCACAAAGAACTGAACAAATTTGACACTATTGGACACAACTATTAGCACTATTGGTCTACAAATAATGGCTTTTCTATAGTCATTAGCTTCTAGTACCTCAATAATGTATTTGACTAGAGATACTGGGATGAAGCGATGACCTTTTAATTGCTTTTGATTTTCATTGTTCTACTCCAGTGATCCTTGGATTTTGTGCCCTATTGGTGTCCACTTGTAAGTGCCTCCTCTCATTTGGAAGGCCATGTGTACTTCAACTAGTTTTGCATGACATCTCAGGTGAGGTTCCTTGTCTGACATATGGCTATTTGCATGCATGTTTTCATTTTTTGTAGCAAAAATTCTATTCTTATTAGTTATCTATCTTCCATGTACAATATTTTTATTTTGTTTGTAATAAATGATCTATTTGATTAAGTATTCATATCACCATAGCTGAGCTAGTGGTGGTTGTACTATCACTTGTTATTTAGGTGCTCAATAATGACATTTAATTTGCATCTCACTATAAATTGTGATAGTTAGCTGCATTCACTACATTCATCTAGATTACATTATCACATGGGTTCCTTTCACACACACCGTTGCTATAAAGAGGGGAATAAATATGATATCTTAAAAACCATCATCCAAGAGGTTGAGCACAAAATTGAAACATGGTAGTAAATGATCTAAGACAACATCAACATTACAATGAACTTTCACCTCTATTGTATCATGGATTCTTCCTTTTTATCATCATGTTTGATCACACTCATTCACCCATTATCTTATCCTTTGCTTTCCATCCCTTGCATTGTGTGACCTTCGAATCTCAAACAATTTTAGTCACCATTTCCTCATTAGGTAATATCCTTCATATCATCCATTCTATTGTGCGACCTTTGAATCTCAAACAATTTTGGTCACTATTTCCTCCTCCCATCCTTCTTTTTCCCATTCCTCACATTATATGCATCTACCATCTCACCCTTCTTGCTTAGGGCTCGAGGTCACTTTGTGACCTTTGAATCTCAAAAGTTGAGTTGCCCTCTTTTTATTTCATGTCATCATCTAATATTCCACCTTGGTCACCTCATTTTCTTTATGTTTCCTTTTCCTCACCATTATATTTTCATTTTTTCCATTTCTACCGTATATCCCACATTAAACCTTTGTTCTTCATTTTATTATTTCCTTTCATTTTTTACTTTCAACCATTCATCATATTTTCTTTGTATCATTTATTTTTCATCCCATTTCATTATTATCATCATCTTATTATCATTAATTCATTTTATTGCATCACATTTTCATTCATTTCCATTTTTATTTTCATGTCCATTTCTATTTTCATCTTTTCTCATTATCACATTCATTCATTTTATATCACCTTATTACATATTTTTAGTGCATTCATTCTTTTTTCTCATTTTGATCATATTTTTTTTTCTTTTCATCTTTTCATTATTCCACTTTCATTTCCATCTATTACACCATTCTATCTTCATTACATTGCATTTTATTAACACATTTATATATTTACCATCTACATATCATGCATTAGACATCTATCCCCTAAATTAATCATTCACATCTCTAAATTAATAATCAACATCTACAACTATCATAAAAATAACCATGCATATCATCTACATACATCTATGACATCCATAACATAAAATCCACGATACACAGATACAAGGATTGATACAGCCAATGTGAATCAAATAACCATCTATCAAAAAAGGTCATCATACATAAAAAAGATTGAGCCATAATCCATCAAAAAGGTTTCCATCATAAGAAAAATACATGATAATCTAACAACATAGGATAAAAAATGGTATACACGATCACTCATTTGTCTCACCACTTGTGTCCTCTATATGTGTCTGATTGAGAGGTGTCTGCTCACTAGGGGAACTTCTCCCACCTCATGTAGCTTGATCTATGGGCTTTGTATTATGTGTCTTTGGCATACCTATGGGAATCTAGCTCTTACTAGCCCCCTTTATCCTTAGTGGTGGCAGTGGTGGCCTCGGTGCCATCATAGCTATGAAACCCTGTACTGTACTCGTCAACTTGCTCATTTGTGCCTCCATGGCACTCATCTGAGCCTCTATATTTGATGACCCAATTGGTCTCTTTGTTGGTAGCTACCCCTATGGTGATACCTATTGCTGCCTCTATAGCTATAAATCATGTGCACCTAGGATCAAGACCTATGTCCAAGGCCTTTGTCACCTGACAAACTACACATGATCCTGTAATTTGGCTCTGGTCTACTCTATCCTACTCTAACCAACATCATCTTCTTATCGACTAGACCTTGCACCACTACCTATACCACCTCCCCTCATCACCACCCTACCTTGCCTACAAACCTCTCTAGGTATCTCCACTCCCACCTCTACCAGCCTCTGCACAAGGCCCCACACAATAATCTGTTACTGTGGCAATATTGCTGCCCTACCTCAACTGCCATATCCCCCTCATACCCTAGCTCCACCTCTAGCTTGGTGCCAACCCCTACCTCTCCCTCATCCATCCTCATCAATCCTATCCTCCCCTTTGCTCGACTGTTCATCAATACTAGGTATTGGTTCTGCCAAATTTGTGTATCTTGGGAATGAGTGCTATCTGAACCATCATGCATAATCACCCTCCATCCTCATGTCTACCTCTCCATCCCTCAATGCCCATACCTTTAGTGTCTTTATCATCTAAAAAAATGCCTCCTAACATGCTGAATACTCGAAAGATCAACCCCCATACTGACCTCTTCGATTGTACTCATGCATAATGTGATGATCCCTATGGCATGGCCTGCCACCAACCAAAGAGTCTCACTACCCTTCTAAAGAAAAATCTCTCTATCACTGAGGGAATCCGACCAAGAAAAAATCATGGAAAAAATAAGTATACCATCTCATAATCATCCTTAGCCCATGGCTTGGTAAACTTGTATGGCTTCCATACGACCTCATCAAGGTCATCCAACATCGGCCACTAATACTCTATCTTGCCTAGATGTGGCTGTATGATCACACCTGAATAGGTATATATATATATATATATATATATATATATATATATATATATATATATATATATACAACATATCTTGAGGTCACTATTGCACACATATTAGTTTTCTGATAGGAAGATGCTCCCATGTCCATATCTATAATAAGACTGCCCCTACTAATAGTAATGAGGCATCCCAAAACACAACCTGGTGCAAATCATGATACAAGCAAGCCAATATGTAGCTACCCCATGTAAACCTCCATGGATGATCAATCATATCATTTATAATATGACCCCATCCAACCAGACATCCCCATCCTCATCTATCTGGTAATAAAAATCCTTCTATCAGACCAACCAACACTACAGGCAATGGCTCATACTGTAACATTTGAAACCAAGACACACTATCATCCCCAATGGTGTCATCACCAAATACATCACTGAAAGATGTCTTGTCTGAATATTGATCACAGTACACAAAATCTCCCACTTTCATTATCCATAAAATCTAATATACATCCTTGGGAGTAATAGTCATCCCCCCTAGGGGCATATGGAAGGTGTTGTGGTCCAAGTGCCATCACTCGGCCACAACTATCAATAAACCTCTGTTCACTTAGAATTGAGGTATCTATAGAAGATAAGTGAAACTGCATCTATCAATCACCTGTGCTCTACTACAAGAAATTTTCCTATCAAATCTAATGGCCATGGGTATGATCCTCGAACCATAAGATTCTACCCACATACTTGTTTCATCCAAATAATCATACAACAATGTCAATTTTTATCCTGCATCAATCAACTATCAAATATCTAGCTACTTAGCTAATGGTTCTATGTTGGACCTATTATTTGTCCTACTCTATATCCTAACCTCTATATCCTAAGATGGATTGATTGATTTTACACATCACACTGTGACAAATCCTATGTTGACAATAGATTGAAGAAGCTAATCAAAGAGGGAGTTTTTTGAGAGAGATTTTTGAAGTAGACTATGTGTTTCAATCATTTTTTCATCACTGATGTCAAACCTACTATTTTTTGGTAAGACAACTATTTATAAGATTTAAGTACTATCACTTAGTCGATTGATGAAGAAGATTTGATCAAAAGATGTAACAATAGGACCTAGAGGAAAGGTTGAGTTATGATTATGTAATGAAGTACAAAAATTAGTTGAGATAGTGATAACATGATGCATTGATAATATACTTAAGGTTACAAATGTTGGCTACACTAAGAAAGATTAGAAGAAAAAGTTATACAAAATTTGTCTGCCAAGCTTGATTGAGTGGATAGTAGGTGCCAAGCAATGTTAGTGCAAGCTGAGTAGAAACTCAATTGGACCTGAGTAAAATAAAATTCTAGTGAATGTCGAGCAAGACAGTTGATGTCAAGTAAAGTTTAGTTGATGGTGAGCACCAGTAAAATTTAGTTCGTCCCGAGTGATTTTATAGAGGATGCTAAGTAACACAGTATGTGCCGAGCATTAGAAGGTTAATAATGCTGAGCTACTACATTATTTAAAAAGATCATGGATTTGATGAATCTGAGCCAACAAGTTTATTTTCTTGGATTGTGTGAACTAGGTGGAAGATAAGGATGACGAGATAGTGGCACAAAATTCAAGGTAAACCATTTTGAGGTGAATTCAAAGTGGATTCTAGGAGAAGTTTCTAGAAGAGATACAGAATATGGGGTAGGTACATTGTATTCTACCTAATCCATCCAAAACCTAAATTGGACAATGGAGAATGAGCCACAAAAGATCTTAATTTCCTATTTATAGGAATGGCTAGTCATGAAGCAAGGTTGTCATGTGCGAGAACCTAAGGAAGACAAGGAGTCAAAGGGTTTTGCTTCATCAAGTGACCTAAGAGAAGAGTCTACAATGGCATGTTAAGCAAGAAGGCTTAAGGAGATATATGCTCGAAGAAGGGTGAACAAGTTATCAGAGCTACAATGAGTGAAAGCCAAGAAGAATGGAGGACTAAATAGAGATATGTAATCTATAAATGAAGTTTTAAGTTGTATTAGATCAAGCTTTACTGTTACTCTCTAAAAATTGTATCAGTCTAGGGTAAATCCTTTGGATTAAGGTTGACCTAACAATCATTTGTAAATCATTTAACTGGGTGACATTCTAAGTGAATGGTCTAAAGTCCTCTAACAAGGCTTGCTCCTAACAAGGTGATTGAAATCCTTTAACAAGGTCACATTTAATAGTGTGTATTGTAATCTTTAACAGGATTGGCCTTTCACAAGGCATCACTTCAGAAGAGTGAAAAGAGTAGCATGTTACTGGCAGTTTTTCCCAAATTGGATTTTCACATGAATCATTATGTAATGTGTGTTGATGATTCTGTTATGTTTCATGTTTATATTTTTGCAAGTTGATTTGACAGTAACCTACAAGTTTTAAGTGATTGCATAATCTTATGGATGCATGCATGAGTATAAATTTTTTATGGGTTCACTAAGTTGTGAAAAGTTTTGTTTATACATCTGGACCTCCAATAACTGATTCACCCCCCCTTAGTTATTCTAAATAATTTTAACAATTGATATCAGAGCCATCTTCTTATGAGGACTACTTTGAAGGTACTAGAAGCACAAAGATCAAGATGTCAAAAAGAGAAGTACCCAAGCTTAATAGAGACAACTTTCCTGCATGGAAAATTTTGATGAAGGTACACCTTTTAGGACTTGGAGATTATGCACAATATACCATTTCTATGGAATATATTATTCCAGTAGGAGCCCTAACTTATGAGGATATGAAGAAGAAGAAAGAACACAATTAGGCGATGTTGGAGATTGCCTCTACCCTAAGCTAAGCAAAATTTGATGATATCAAAGGCTATGACACTGCAAAGAAAATGTGAGATGTCGTACACATTATCTATGGAGAAGAAAAAAATGTACAAAGAGCTAAATCTAAAAGTCTTAGATGTAAGTTTGATGATATGAGAATGGAAGAAGGTGAGAATATTGCTCAATATGTTGCTAGGATAAAAGAAGTTTTTAGTGCAATAAAAGGAGCTACTGACCAGATAGATGATGACATTGTGCAAAGAAATGTCTTGAGAATAGTACTATCTATTTATCCTATTAGAGTTTCTACAATTCAAGAACTAAGATGTATTCTAAGAAATAATCTAACCCTTGAAGGTATGGTAGGTAGACTCATTGATTTTGAGCCATCTAACTTTGATAATTACAAACCCGAGAGTCTTGAATCTGCTTTCAATGCTAAGTTGTTATTGAAAGATTCTAATGAGGTGAAGCAAAACAAGAAGAGAAAGATAAAATATGTGTCTAGTGGTAGTGATACAAATGAGGAAGATGTTGAACAACTAGAGGCACTACTGGTAAGAAGATTCCACAGAGGTAAAGGCAAGTTCAAACGTAAGTTACCTATCATTTGTTTTAATTGCAATGAAGTTGGTCATATTGCTCCAAGATGTACATAGAAGAATAACTACAGAGGTGGTGATAAGTACAAAAAGAGAGAGAAGATGACAACAAATATTACAAAGATAAAGTCAAGAAGTCATGCTACATTGTTGAAGAGGTAACAAAGGATGAATTTGATGAACATGATGATGAAGTGGTGTATGTTGCAATGAAGCATGAATATGATGAAGATGAGGCAACTACACTTGTTACTTGTGTAAACAAAAATGACAAATGGATCATTAATAGTGGATGCTCACATCGTATGACTAGAGACAAAAGTAAGTTCATTACCTTAAATTGTTATGAAGGAAATAGTTTAAGATTTAGTAATGATGCACCATGTTTGATAAAAGGAAAAGGTTCTATCAAACTCAAAGAAAAGATTCTATGTGATAATGCTTACTATGTTGAAGGACTTAACTATAATTTGTTGAGTGTGTCACAACTAAATAGTTTGGGATGTAAGGTTGAGTTTGAAAATAAGATTGCTAGGATATATGATATTGATGGAAAATTGATTGTAAAAGGTGATCATACTAGGAGTAATCTATTCTACCTTGATATAAAGGATGCTACTTGTCTTGTTGTAAGATTTGATGATGTATGGCTATGGGACAAGAGGTTATGTCATTTTAATTTTGATAACTTGGTTAGTATCAGTAACATGAAGAAATTTAGAGGTTTGCGTAAGTTGAAGAAACTTGACAATACAATGTGCAAACAATGTTAGTTAGGCAAAATGACAAAGTCAAGCTTTAAGAGTAAAGCTTATACCTCTAAAGAAATACTAGAGATTTTTCATACTAACTTGTGTGGACCAATTGATGTGCAAAGCTTAAAAAGAGTACATTATGTTATTTTTTGATGATTATTCTAGAATGATGAAAGTCATGTTTTTGAAATAGAAATCTAATAATTTTCAAATGTTTAAGTGGTACTTAGCAAGAGCTGAGAAGGAAATAGGTAAGAGCCTGAAATGGTTGAGATTAGATAGAGGAGGATAATTCAGATTAAATGTGTTTGAGATGTTTTGTAATGACAGAGGAATCAAAAGACATACATTTGACCTTAGAACCCCTCCACAAGATGGGATTGCTAAAAGGAGAAATATGTCTATAATGGATTGTGCTAGAGAACTCATGATGGAGAAGAATGTTGCTTTGAAATACTGGAGAGAAGTTGTAAGTATAACAATCTATAGTTTAAATCATGTGTAAGTCAAGCAAGGTACTCATTCAACACCTTTTGAACTATGGTATGGACACTCACCCAATGTAAAATATTTTAAGATATTTGGAAGAAAATGCTACATTTTAAAATATTTTAGGAATGGTAAACTTGATGGAAAAAGTGAAAAAGGTACATCCCTTGGATATTACACAAGAAGTAAAGCTTATAATTGTTTGAATACTGACACTAACAAAGTTGTGAAAAGTGCAAATGTGAACTTTGATCAATATACAGAAGTACATGAGGCTAAACCTATGAAAGAACTAGAAGAATAAAAATCATTTGTATACTTTTATGAAGGTATGCTTGCTAGAGAAGATGCTACAAATCAAGCTACAAATCAACAAGTTTTAGTGACTGTCGAGTCACATCCAATGAATGCCAAGTTGCATTTAGAAACTGAGTCACATACAGATGTCAAATTATAGAATGGAATTGGAGCACATTCTGATTCTAAAGTTGGTGTACATGAAAGAGATGCTGAGATGCCTAACAGAGATGCACATAGTGATTCTAAAGCTAAAATAAAAAATGAAGAAATAAGAGCTGAGCCAAGATTGTCCAGATATGTCAAAAGACATC
Source organism: Cupressus sempervirens (assembly GCA_028749045.1). NCBI lineage: Eukaryota > Viridiplantae > Streptophyta > Pinopsida > Cupressales > Cupressaceae > Cupressus > Cupressus sempervirens. Next base: position 806,878,249 of record CM053791.1, on the reverse strand, counting down.
ATTGTGCTGCTCAAATCATTGGAGATAAAGATGTTAGACCAATGATAAGAAATAGATTGAGAAGTGATACATGTTTTCTGAGCATGAAGGAACCCAAATCAATAAGAGATGCATTAGAAGATGTGGACTAGAGTCAAGCCATGGAAGAAGAGATTGAACAAATTGAGAAAAACAAAACATGGAGTCTAGTTCCTAGACCAGAAGACAAAAATATGATTGGCACCAAGTGGGTATTTAGAAACAAGCTAGATAAAAGTGGTGAAGTCACAAGGAACAATGCAAGACTAGTTTGCAAGGGATATGCACAAGAAGAAGGAATTGATTATGGAGAGACATTGCCCTTGTTGCAAGATTGGAAGGAGTAAGAAATCTACTTGCTTATTCTGCATACAAAGGTTTCAAAGTTTATCAAATGGATGTTAAATCTACATTTCTGAATGGCATATTAGAGGAAGAAGTTTACATAGAACAACCATAAGGATTTGTTGATGTTAACAATAAGAAAATGGTATGTAGACTACACAAAAATCTACATGGTTTAAAGCAAGCACCAAGAGCATGGTATGAGAGACTTCACAATTATCTTGTGAAGATTGGATTTGAAAGGACTAATGATAAAAAAAATCTATACATGAAGACAAAGAAAGGAAAAGGTATTTTTTAATCTAAAATATTTGTTGATGATATCATATTTGGAGGTCAAGATGCTTTATATAAGGATTTTGCAAATCAGATCAAGCAAGAATTTGAGATATCTATGTTTGGAGAGATCAAGTTCTTCATGGGTTTGCAAGTATATCAAATGAAATATGGTATATATATCACTCAGTCAAATTACGTCAAGGAAATATTAAAAACTTTTGGATTGGAGGATTTTGAACTAGTAAGTACACCTATGGTGATAGGATACAAGTTTTCAAAGAATGATGATTCAACTGAGGTGAATCAAATATTATATAGGTCTATGATTGGAAAATTGCAATATGTAGTACATAATAGACCTGACATTGCATTAGCTAATCCCAAGGATAATCATTTAATGGATATGAAGAGAATAATGAGATATCTAAAAGGAACATAAGAGTTTGGTCTATACTATAAGAAGAATGAAAAATTTGAATTGAGAGCCTACACTAATGCTGATCACTAGTATAATTACTGAGATTGTTGTCAAAGAGTTGGAAAGTGTTAACTGATCTTAGAGGGAGATAATTTTTGATATTCCTGATTAAATGATAAAAGAGATAGATAAGAATATAAGAAAGAGGGAGAAATCCTAATCTACCTAGTAAGAGGGAGATACAAGAAGAAACTCAAAGGGAGTTATAAGAAAGAGTTTATGTAACCTAATCAGAAGATGGAAGTTGCTGATAGAGGGAGAAATTTTGATGCAAGTTTTCTTTTTGGTATTGTCTTACTATTTTAACCTAGTTAGTTTGATTGAACAAAGATGTTCATTATCTGATTGATTTGGTTGATTAATTTGATTTTTCATCAATGCCAAAGAGGGAGATTGTTGAGAATAGATTGAAAAAGCTAATAAAAAAGGGAGTTTGTTGAGAGAGATTGTTGAAGCAGACTATGTGTTTCAATCATTATTTTGTCATTGACATCAAACCTACTATTTTTTGGTAAGAGAACTGCTTATAAGATTTAAGTACTATCACTTAGTTGATTGATGAAGAGGATTTCATCAAAAGATGTAATAATAGCAGCTACAGGAAAGGTTGAGTTATGGTTATGTAATGAAGTACAAGAATCAATTAAGATAGTGATAACATGATCCATTAATAATCTATTTAAGGTTACAAATGTTGGCTATACTAAGAAAGATTAGAAGAACAAGTTATACAAAGTTTGTCTACCAAGCTTGATCGAGTGGATAGGAGGTGCCAAGAAAAGTCAATGCAAGTCGAGCAAAAAATTAGTTGGAGTTGAGTAAAAGCAATTCTAGTGGATGTCAAGCAAGACGATTGATGCTAAGTAAATTTTAGTTGATGCTGAGCACCAGTAAACTTTAGTTTATGTTGAGTGATTTTATAGAGGATGCTGAGTAACACAGTATGTGCCGAGCATCAGAAGATTGATAATGCCAAGTTGCTATATTATTTAAAAAGATCATGGATTCAATGAATCTAAGCTAACAAGTTTGTTTTCTTGGATTGTGTGAACAAGGTGGAAGATAAGATTGATGAGTTGGTGGCATAGAATTCAAGGTAAACCATTTTGAGGCAAATTCAAAGTGGATTCTAGGAGAAGTTTCTAGAAGAGATATGGAATATGAGGTAGACACATTGTATCCTACCTAATCCATCCAAACCCTAAATTGGACAATGGAGAATGAGTGACAAAAGATCTTAATTTACTATTTATAGGAATGGATGGTCATGAAGAAAGGTTTTCATGTGTGAGAACCTAAGGAAGATAAAGAGTCAAATGGTTTTTCTTCATCAAGTGACCTAAGAGAAGAGTCTACAATGACATGCTAAGAAAGAAGGCTTAAGGAGATATATGCTTGAAGGTTGAACAAGCTATCAGAGCTGCAATGAGTGAAAACTAAGTAGAATGGAGAACTGAACAAAGATCTATAATCTACAAATGAAGTTAAATGTTGTATCAGATCAAGCCTTACTGTTATCTTGTAAAATTGTACCAGTCTAGGGTAAATCCTTTGGATTAAGGTTGACCTAATAGTCATTTGTAAATCCTTTAATCATGTGACATTCCAAGTGAATGGTCTAAAGTCCTCTAACAAGACTCAAGGTGATTGAAATCCTTTAATAGGATCACATTTAACAATGTGTATTGTAACCTTTAACAGGGTTAGCCTTTCACAAGGAATCACTTCAGAAGAGTGATAAGAGTAGCATGTTATTGGTGGTTTTTACCAAATTGAGTTTCCATGTAAATCATTGTGTCATGTGTGTTAATAATTTTTTTATGTTTCATGTTTACATTTCTATAAGTTGATTTGACAGTAACCTACAAGTTTTGAGTGATTGCATAATCTTATGGATGCATGCACGAGTATAAATGTTTTATAGGTTCACTAAGCTGTGAAAAGTTTTATTTATACATATGGACCTTGGATAGCTAATTCACCCCCCCTTTGAGTTATTCTAATGAATTTCAACATTCTACGCTATGCTCTTAACAATTCCAGGTACAGTCAAACTCATCTATCTAGTCATTCCGCTATCAAATATACCCATAATCTAGCTCTTTGCGTTATCTTATGCTCAATAACTAATCAAAAAACTATGTGTTATTGTAATCAGAATTAGCACCATTAAAATAGTCATAAGTGATGCAAGATTGATATGCACTATTTCATACATAATTTATGCATCTCTATACAATGTTTGTGCCACAAAAAACATATGTGGCATAAAATTCATCATAAGTGCCAGTACTTTCCATGAATGCACTACACAAGACATATGTGCTATTCTACTACGTTCATGCACCACTCAAATTATCAAACACATTATACGATTCATAAGTGCTACTTAATTCCTTACATGCACTATCAAAACCTGTAAAAGTGCTACAACATGTAAAAATGCTAAGTCACTTGGCATATGCGCTATCACTTGTCCATGCAACATACTATTTCATATTTTTTGGACTTAATAAATCCTAAATATTAAATGTGCTCTTTCACATTACATATGCACTAGAAAACACCTCGTATGTGTTCAAACATTCAAAAGCACTACAAAAAGCCACATATCACTATTGTTTTTGTGTATGTGCTGATTCACTAAAAAACTAGGGTTTTGTATGCACTAGTTCACTATGTGGATGCACTATTTAATGAGTGAGATGTGTTAAAATAATTTAAAAGTTCTAGTATAAGCATTGAATGTGTTAACATGATAAACCTAAGAATTTACAGAGAAAAGCCATGCCAAACTTGAAAAAAAAATGAAAAAATTCACAAATCATAAAATGATAGAGGATCTAGATAACTCATCGGGGCACCATAGTCTCCCAAGTGCTTGTATCATTGACCCTTCTTGATGCTATACTCTCACAATGGGACTTCCATCCTCGCTAGCACAGAGATCCAAATCACCAAAAGTAAAAGGAGAGCACACAAATGCAACGTGAAAAAGGTCTTTGTCACCTATTTATGCCTCCTTTAGGGCATTTTCTGATATTTTCACATACTTTACCTCAGCTCTACTCTATGAAATATAATCTAGTTTATTTCTTAGCCAAGAAACCAATCTTCCTCCAAGAAAGAATACTCCACCACTGGTGCTCTTTCTATCATCCAAATTGCCTACCCAATCCATATTAGTATATGCGCACAAAGTGAAATCACTTGATCTATCATACTAGATCCCATAGTCAGATGTTCCTTTCAAATATTTGAATATTCTCTTTACTACTACATAATGGTATTCTTTAAGATTAGCTTGAAATATAGCTACAATCCCAACTTCATTTTCTATATTTGGTCTGGTGTGAGTTAGATATTGCAACCCTCCAATCATAGATCTATACTTCTTCTACTCAACTGTAGATGTCTCATCTTTGCTAGATAACTTATGACTAGTTATCATAGGTGTGCTAATAGGTTTACAATTTGCTAATCCAAATATTTTCAACAAGTCTTTTAGGTACTTATCTTGTTAAATGAAAATACCATCAATGCTCTACACAATCTGCAATCTTAGGAAGAACTTCATTTCTTCTATCATGCTCATTTCAAACTCATTTTTCATTTCTTCAGAAAACTTATCACTTTCTTTATCATTTCCTCCAAATATTATGTCATCCAAAAATATTACAATGACAAATAAACCATTATCAACTTCTCTCAAATACAAATTACCATCTAATGTACCTTTAATTAAAACCAAGTTTTGTCAAATACTTGTCCAACCTTGCATACCAGGTTCTAGGTGCTTGCTTCAGACCATACAATATTTTCTTCAGTTTGCATACCATCTCTTTTTCATCTATCAGAGGGAATCCATCAGTATGTGCAATGTAAGCTTCTTCTTCAAGTTCCCTATTTAGAAAAGTTGACTTGACATCCATCTGATAGATCTTGAACTTCTTACTCACTACATAAACCAAGAACATCCTACTACTTCCATTCTAGCTATAGGTGCATATGTTTCCTCATAATCTATATCTCCTTGCTATGAGTAATCTTTGAAAATAAAATTTTCTTGTTTCTCACATCTTCTCCTTGTTCATTCATCTTATTCATGAATACCAATTTGGTTCTTGCTACATTCTTGTCTTTAGGTCTAGGAACTAACTCCCATGTCTCATTTTTCTCAATCTGATCCAATTCTTCCTTCATTGCTTGAATATAGGTCGAGTGCTAGTTATAGCCGAGAAAGTTGATGAAGGAAATATTAGTAGCATTTGAGCATTAGTAATGACCAAGTAGAATAGTGTCTATTGTACTACATAGTAATGACCTAAATGAAGAACATAGTGATTATCGAGTGTTAGCAAAAGTCATACTTTGTGGAAGATTCAGATTTGAGGCCAACATAGTTGAACTTTGGGATTAGTCAAAGTGTGTGGATGATAAGGATTTATGAGCTTGCATCTTTAATGCACAAATTAAGTTTGTTTTACGATCAAAGGCAAGGATTTGATTAGAAGTTTCTAAAACTATTAAGAAGGACACAAAGAACACAATGATAAAAAGATTTGATGAATCTAACCTAACCCAAAGATCCACGGTGATGTTTAAATGGAAAAGATCAAAATTTCCTATTTAAGGAGGTATAACATGTGTTATCTATTGTTATCTATAGTTGGTCTATTTTTGATTGGGAATCTTAAGGAGCACCTATGAAGAGAAGAGTTGTAGAAGGAGAAGTGAAGAGATTGGTGAAGTGTGATTTCTTGAAGGGATGCCAACTATAAGATTAGTGATGGATATGATAATGGATGTTAGTAAATGAACCAGTAGATGAGAAAACAAAAATCTAAATTTTTTAAGTGAGTTGCATTTTACAGATCAAACCTACTATTACATTCTAACTATTATCCTTTAATGGTTAAACTAACAACTTTTTACTCTTCTAAAGTGAGCTTAGTCAAAATCCTTTAATGGAGGTTAACCTAAAAATTAGTTTGTAATTTCTTTAATCAAGGTGACATTCCAATGGAATCATCCAAAGTCCTCTAACAAGGCCACTCCTAATAGGGTGATTAAATCCTTTAATAGGGTCACACCTAACAATGTGTTTATTAACCTTTAATGGGTTTGGATTTTAACTAAGCTCACTTTAGAAGAGTAAAAAGTTGGTAGCATGTTACTAGTGGATTTTCCCAAATTGGGTTTCCATGTTAAATCCGAGCATCATTTCCCTGTATGAAAGTTACTTTATGTATGTTATTTTTGCTATTATGTATTTTACTATTAGTCAACACATATAGGAAATGAGTTGAGTAACAATGTGAGAAGTTGATTTAATGATGATATGCTATATTGAACAAGTGATTTTATGAATTGGATTAAGTTGTTTGAAGCTGGTAAAAGTTTATTTGGTACATCTAGACCTGAGGATAACTGATTCACCCCCCATTAGTTATTTTAATCATTTTAACAATATACATACATACATAGATATGCATGTATGTATATATGTATGAAAGTATGTATATATATATATATATATATATATATATATATATATATATATATATATATATATATATATATATATATATATATATATATATATATATATATGTATGTATGTATGTATGTATATGTGTGCATATTATTGGAAATATTGTCAGTTATATGTCTAGAGAGTTGTCATTTATGGCAATGTGTATTCTATATTTCATTTATGCATTTAGAGTTAGAAATTGGTCTAAGTATTATACAATTTATAGCAGTACAGAGACATATGTGATGTGTATGGAGAAAAAAATTCAAATTAGCTTATGCACAGTTGAGGATAGCTATATGATAGTGTCACAATGACATATTCCAGTGTGTAGACTTGTACAAACTATATGATGCAAGTTATAGTTAAAATACTAGTTTGATTGTTTGAGAGACCAGAATAGAGCATATCAAAATTTTGAGTTGTATGACTTAAGGAAGAATTATTTTGGTAATAAAATAATTACTTAGTCATGGTTAACCGATATCCTAAATTATAATTGAGCAACCTTGTGAGAGCATGAAGGCTGATAGACCATAGTTTTATAATCATCAAGGTATATCTAAAGATATTATCTTGTGTGAATAAGGTGGTAGTAAATATGAGTTATGCAAGCAATATAAGTTGATGAAAAATATTGTGAAGATAGCATATATCATGTGTGAGCTTATATGATGTGAGATATGAAGTGTAATTAGAGAAAGTGCAAGATACAATAGTAAGAAAGTATTGTATGTATATCTATTCTTGTGAAGTATCTTAATTGTATAATTGCATGTTAGGGCAGTGGGCTCTTCTTGCATACATTGTATTTGATCTACCTACTCCTCATAGGGTTGAAGAAACTCCTAATAGGGTCGAGGCTTTTAACAAGGCCTAGTCCTATAACAAGGACTTGAGACACTATATGTACTTCATAGACTCCTAACATGGTCAAAATCCTTAACAAGATACTTTTGTTTACTAGATCATCTTGTAGGTATCATCCCCACCGGGGTTTTTCATTGGCCATGGTTTCCCTAGTTAAAAAATAATGATTTTATGAGTTATCTTTGTGTATGCTAATATTTACTACTTAGAATTGTTGATTTACTTTAATATGTAAGTTATAAAGTAATTAACAATATTTAGTTGTGGCCAAAAGTTTGTAGAATACTGATTCACCCTCCCCTCTTAGTATTATCTATCTCTAACAATTGGTATCAAAGTGAAGTTACTATGAAGAGGCTGAAAAATTTGAGTAAGATCCCTATGGATATGGAACAGTTAAAGAGAAATATTGAAGAAGCTTTTGAGAAAACTGACCTTCTTACAAAAGAAAGAGATAACCGAAAGATAGGTATGAAGATGCAAAATTTACATTGGAAAACTGAAAGACAAGATTGATGATAAAAAATTTGGTAAGGAATCAAATGTAAAGATTAGTGATAATGATGAAGTAGGTAAACTCAAGAAAGAAAATGAGATCTTGAGAGATGAGTTGAAAACTGTTGAACTTAAGTTGATCCTTAAGAAAAATGATAGTAAGAATGAACCTGATCTAAAATCTGAGAATATAGACCTTAGATCCCACTTGAGTCAAGTAACATCTAGATTAGATTCTATCAAGATAAAATATGCTAAGTTAGAAAAATACAATACCATTGTGAAAGGAGAGTTAACATAGGGTAAGCAACAGTTAGAGAAATTTTATACAAGTAGTGAGAAAATTGATGAGCATATATTTTTCAAAGACCCTCTTATGATAAAATAGGTCTTGGATATCTTATTGGAGAAAAGTCAGTTAAGAAAGTTGAAATTAGGAAAGAACTAGATCTAGTTATAGAAACCCTTTAAGAAATTAATCAGAGTAAGATTGAGTCATCTAAAGGAGTTAAGCTAGTTGATTTGTCTAAGAAATCTAATGAACCTAAGATAACAGAGCAAGTTTATCAACTTAACAAAGTTGAATCATCCAAGGAAATTAGACATGAATTCAAAGGTAGATGTTTCTTATGAAATGAAGTTGGACATATGAAGAGAGATTTCATAGGTATGTCTTTTAAACCTATTAGTAATTTTTATTGATATAATTGTCAAGCTATGGACATAAAGCATAAGAATGTAAGAAACCCAAATTTCATGGTAATAATGGGAATAGTAGAATGATTAGGAGTACCAACCCTACAGGTAATGAAAGAGGAAGATCTCAGAGTAGATCCAATGATGGAGAAAGATCTAATGATGAAAGGAAACAAATTGCATGTTACAAGTGTAACAATCCTAGACACATTGCAAGGAATCGCAGAGCACCTGATAGTTAGAATGGAACCAATTAGAGGAGGGATGTACCTTGGTTGTAACACCCCATCATGTGACCCAAAATAAGTTAACCTAAAGTTTTACTAAGTTTTTTAAAGATTTTTTTTTAAAGTTAAAGATACAACAACATTTCTAGAATAGCGGAAGCAATTATCATACACTCATACATCAACAACACATAAACAAGTTACAACTCTTAAGAGTCCCATGGCAATGAATCACATTTAATTTTAATTAACACTAAATCCAATATATAATAAATCTACATAAAATAATAATATACAAGTATGAATCCATTTAAATAATATAGAGTCATCTTGAATGCCACTTGGCAATAACCATAATCCACCTTCATCCACTATACAAGTCATAGGGTGTGAAGGGCTAAAAGAATATACATCATAAAAATAGATTACAACAACATCTCATAAGATCTATGAAATTAAATACAATACAAAAGGTATAACCATCCATCATAGTACACAAGAATAGAATGAAAGGAATATCTACACAAACACATCCAACAATAGCATTTGACGATCAAATCTCAATGGTATACAAAAAAGCACTACTACCTGACCTCATGGAACCTAAATGGCCCACTCTCATTGCACTGAGGAGATAAAATCAATTCCCAAATAGGATAACAAAATAAAAAATCAAAACCAACATCTAGGTTTAAGGAATCACCTAAAAGAAAACTACCTCAAAGGGTACCAAGACACAAGTATCAACTAAACACCAGTAAATCACATGTCACATAAAATACATATAAGATAAATTTCATAACTCATTCTATTTTGAAAACACATAAGTTCAATGGTCACTCTAGGTTTTCAAATTTTCATTTTCATTTCCAAATATTACAGTTCATAATGTTTTCAATCTCAATTAGGCTTTTCGTTTCCATTTCTTTGGGTGCCAAATTCACTATAGTTTCTGAGTTCACTAGAATCCTAGATGATTCAACAATTGATATAAAGTCATTTAAACATTCTTTCATAGTTCAATTCGTTATCAAACATAATAGTTTTTGTCTTTTTAAAGTATGTTGATGATGTAGGAGCATCCAGAGGTATAAGGGCAATCCTATGTCACCCAAAAAAATGTACTTAGAATTAGTTTCTGTTTCATTTGTTTTCATTTCCGAATACCCATTTGGGTCAAATAAAGCTTCCAACTCTCACAGCTCCACTATTAGTGTTTTGGGTTAGAGTTTTTAATCACCTTGGGATACATGTAAATGCCAGAAAAATAGGAGTATGTGATTGAGCCATCATTTTGGTGAACTAGAAGGTGTAAATTGGTAGGATGATTTTCATTGTAATTTAGAGCATTCCAGAAAAAGAATCAGGTCAAAAGGTCCCACGGTTTGAAAGTTATTGCAATTTTTCAATTTTTGGAGACCTCCTAAGAATGCTTCAAACTCAGGTTAGGGGAATTAAATGACCTCGAATAGGGCTGAAAAATGAGGGACGAGTGATGCTTGTCCATATGGCTATAGAGCGCTTCGAGAGCTTTTCGAAAATGTAAATGGTTCGTCAATCAGAGCTACGGTTCAAAAGTTATGCCTCTCAAAAGTTTGGTTACCATTTCTAGATTCTTCTAATTTTGTGCTGACTTCTAATGCGACTTCTGGAGCCTTCTTTTTGGTCGGTGGATGCCAACTAGAACTTTCTAGAATGTATTCCTAATCCTTACCCCTCTGGGGTCTATTTAAGAACATTTTGGGCATTGTAAAAGGCAGTTCGGAGTGGAGTTTGAGAGGAGGTACTGAAAGGAGAAATTATCTCCAGATTTATGCTATTGTAAGCCCATAGGGCATGTTTTGAAGTCTATTTTCTCTGTACTGAATGTAATAGCATATTTACATAGTTAATAAAATTTTTCCTTTTCCTGTTGTGTCCATTCTATTATTTGGCTTGACCCCATCAGTTGATTACTAAGGTTTTCGAATAAGAAAATTTCCCTAGCAATATAAATCATTTTCATATGAAATCAAAACATCAAGCACAACCCAAGTTTAATAAAGATAACCAAATAATTCTCCCAATTATTTTCTTTGATTTTCAATTTACTTCAAAATTATATTTAAATAATAAAGTAATAAATGAAAATTTCAAATAATTAAATTAAATTTTTTAACAATACTTATTAAAATTAATAATAATAATTCTTATCAATTATTACCGTAATAATTTTAAATTAATTAAACTTTTGAAAAACTTTCCCAAAAAAGAAACCTTCTAAAAATAGAGAATTTCCCAAAATGGAAACTTGCTAAAAATAGAAAATTTCCCAAAATAAAAACTTGCTAAAAATTGGGACTTTCCTAAAATGGAAACTTGTTAAAAATAGAAAATTTCCTAAAATAAAAACTTGCTAAAAATAGAAACTTTCGCAAAATAGAAACCTACTAAAAATGGAAAGTTTCCAAAAACATAAACTTACTAAAAATGGAAACTTTTCAAAATGGAAATTCATCAAAGATGAAAAATGACTAAAAATGGAAACTTTCCAAAATGGAAAGTTACTAAAAATGGAAACTTTCCAAAAATAGAAACATACTAAAAATGAAAGCTTTCCAAAAATGAAAATTTACTAAAAATGAAAACTTACTAAAAACAAATATTTTAAATTAACAAGGGTTTCAATCTAACTCTTTCTCAGATGTATTCAAGAGTAGAGAACAATAAATTTTAACACGAGGGTTTTCTAATTTCCAATTTGTATACAGATGTTTCCTAGAAACAATGAACAACCAAATCCACACACAAGGTTTTCAATCATCAAATTGCTTACAGAAGTTTTTGAAAATGAAGAACAATAAATATACAAACAAGTGTTTCAACCTAGAAGAAATCTAAAAATAGAAATGCAATAGACACGGCAAGACAAGAATTCAAAGGACAAAAAACCACTGTACAAATAAACCATGAGATCTTACCTAGATCTGATGCTAAAATGACAATCGCACGAAGCACACGAAACAATCCCCTTTCTTTGAAAACTTTCTTCTTTAAAAATTGCTCCTCTAAAACTCGTGTAATAGCAAAATGAGCTCTAGCTCTCTGGTAAAGAGTTCTCCCCTGATTTGGGGTTCTAATTGTGCAATCACAAGAGGGTACTCGTTGATCAATTACTGTTTATTAGTTTATTACCTTTTACCTTTTCATGGACAACTCTTTTAGATATTTATTATAAAATATCTTTATTTAAATAATTAAATTTCTTTCTTTATTTAATTTTTGAAGCATTTTTAATGATATATTTATTAATTTAATTAATAAAGTTATTTAGAGTTTATTATTAAAATAAAACTCTTAAATAATTATCATTAAATTAAATAAATATAAATACGTCAAAAATAAAACTTTAATATAATTTTTTAAATTTAATTCTTTTATTTAATTAATTTTTAAATTAATTAAAAATTGAATTTTGTTTATTAAATTTCCATTAAATTATCTTTTAATTTGATTTAATAATAATAGAAAATCACAACAAACCCACAAAACAAAATATGACAACTCAACTAAAAGTCAAAGAACAAAGTTAAACTCTAGGGTCAATGTCACAAATTCATGTCATGTGAAAAATTTAGAAAGGTGAAACTAACTTAGATACTTGCCCTACTTTCTAGGACAATTGGCTTAGGTTAGGGTTTGGATGCAAGAGTTATCTCCCCACTTATACCATTGAAATACCATGATAGGGTATGCTCATTCTGGCAATTCAGGGAAGTTGATAACTAGTACCTGCAATCTGCATAAAATCCATGCATGTACAAACACAATATTCTAAACTAAACAGGCAATGGAGGGAAGTGGTGCATTGTGTAGATTTTTAATAGTAGGTGACTATGACTCCCTTCCTCAACCACATTAGAAATTTCAAACATAAAGAAAACCTATATGCACACCATACACATGCAAGTATGGGGTAAGTATCGATAGAAATTGCATAAAAATCATTCATCTAACTAAAATCTTTAAGTAACTGAAAGTCACTACATGAACATATATATCATCATTGAAACAATCATGAAACACATTAAATAACTAGTAAGTCATCACATATAATCAATTGAGTATAAAACAACCTCTAATCAAATTCGGTAACCAAGTACCACTAATCATAAAATTGAATCAAAAAATTGACATAAAAGAATTCAATGATACAACATAAAAGTGAAGTAGGGGTAGGCATTACATTGGTGTAGGAGCACTTCCAATATCTACCATTGCAAGAACATCAGAAGAATCAAAGACAAAGGGTTAGGGTAGTAAAAGAATCTAGTATCCAATGCTAGAAATAATGTCCAAGTTGTAAGGCAAGGAGACATTAGGTGTTTTATAAACGTAATTGTCTACCTTAGTCATTTTATGGAAAATTTCAAGGAAGAACGGGGATAAAATAGCATAGAAGGTTAAATAATGATTATTTTATACTAAAAACCTTCCCAGATACCTAGGTAGAGTTTAGGATTAAAGTTTAGTAAAGTTTAGAGACATTTGACAACTTTTGGAAAAAGTTGTCAAAGTTGTCAATGTTGCATAATAAAACTTTTGAATCCCAATGTTCACAACCACCTTTATTCATTGGAATTGTTTGGGAATGACATAAATAATATTGAGAAACCTTTCCCCACATAGAAGAGAAAAATCTATTGTAATCATTGCATCAAATCGATAAAAATCTACTGTTTTCTTATCCCAACTGCTTGAGAAACTATTTGGATGGAATTGTACATATTCACATGAAAAAATGAAGGATTGGAAAAGTTAAAGAATTTTCTTATGAAGGTTTCCCAAGTGGTTTGAGGTCTTCAAGTCATACTGGTTAGGAGAAAATGAATTTTGATTGCTTGCTAGTTGCAGGGAGGCCCTAACTAGGGTTTTGAGAGAAAAATTCTCTTTTGTAGAGATTTCACCATGGGAAAAAGATAAGACTTAGTGGAAATAAAGGGGAGAATATTTAAATTAATAATATTTTGGTCTTAGGATAGGAGGTAGGAGATGTTGGGAGAAATCACTAAACCCTCTAGACAGGCATCTAAATGTGACTGTCTAGTTTTGGGTTTTTGAGGCACAACTTGGCCCAAGAGTGGAATAGAACCATAGGAACTTGGAATTACATATTTTGAAATGTCCCTAAAGTGTTCCAATAATATTTTTTGGAATATGTTTTTATTTTCTTATACTTTCTTTGGAAAAGTGACCTAATTAGTCCTATTAGGCCTAGGAGAGTTTTGCAAACAACTTGAGTTGGGAAATTGGTCAAGGGTCCTAGCTTGGCAAGGTTTTTTGAATAAATGATTGGAGTTTTTGAAGGTGGTTAAATTTTTTTTTGGTGGAGTTCTAAGAAGGTTTCCTTCAAAAATGCTCATTGTTCTCCTTATAGCCCTATTTGGAGTTTTAGGTGTGTAGTTTGATTTCCTAAGAAAATATTGTGGAGTTGGTGTATGAAAAACATTGGAGAATTGCATCTAAGGTTGAAGGAAGCCCTATTTCATCCCTAAAACCTTTGGATTATGTTTGTGTCTTTTTATACCTCAAGGAGGTGCCTTAGACTTTGAATTTGAACTAGTCTAGAGAGTGTGGGTATTGAGAATTAAATTGTGGAGTCCTAGATTGTATTGTTGGTGAATAGCTTGTGCACCCACAAGTGATACATTTTTGGATATACATTGGAGAAGAAAATGAAACTGAACTTCCTAATAGAATGACAAATGTTGAACTACCGAGGGTGGTAAAAGAGCATGATGCTAAAAGGAAGCAAATGCAAAGAGAGATGGAAAAACTAAAAGAACAAGTCAAGAAAGTATTCGGAGGTAACTCCAAGAATGAGAAGGAGGGGAGTGAGTAGGAAACCCCTTGTTAGGGGGAAGAAGAAGAGATACTTGTAGAATAGAGGTTGTTCCTAAAGAATTTTAAATCCATGGAGAGAAGGACCATGGACACTAAACTTGATCTTCCTATCTATAGTGGGAAGATGGATCCAGAAGATGTGATGGATTGGATTGATGCACTCACTAGTTTAATTGACTATGAGGAGATACTAGAGAATTAGAAAGTGAAAATAAAAAAATCCAAGTTGAAGGGATCTACCTTAACTTGGTGGAATTTCACTCAATCAGAGAGGGTGAAGATGGAAAAAAACTAGATATACACATGGAAGAAGATGGTGACCTTGATAAAGGATGTCTATGTTCCTAAGGACTATGATATTCTACTTCATAAAAAGAGGTAGAGTTTGAGGCAAAAGGAGATTTATTTCTCTAGTTACACTGAAGAGTTCCAAAAACTCACTATGAAGTCCAAATTGGTGGAACCATAATGTGTAAAACTTACTAGGTATATGCAAGGGTTAAGGATGAATATCCAAGACAAATTAAATTTGTGCTCCCCTAACATAGTTTAGAAATGCTTTAAATTTGTATTGAAGGTGGAGGAGAAGCTTAAGAGGAAACAAGACCAAGGAGGGAAAGGAAGAAATTTGAGATATTTTAGAAATAGAGGAAGAGGAACAAGTGGTGGTAGAGGGAAAACTCCTAGAGACTATGGGGAGACTAGTCAGGACAATTCATTTAGTGAGAAAAATGCTAGAGGATCCCATAAGGGAAGAAGAGGAGACTCAAGGGGGAGATTTGGAGGGAGATCATTAAGACCTCCAAGATGTTACATATGTAACCAACTAGGGCACTTGGCATCTAAGTGTCTTTAGAAGGCAAATAATCAGATTGATAGGAGGGAAAACCTAGTTAAGGAAGAGGATAGTCAAGAAGAGGAAGCCCAAGGATCTTATTCATAACCTAAGAAGGGAAAAGCCCTTATGATGATGAGGACACTATTGAATGCACCAAGGACACATGAACCACCTCAGAGGAAGAATCTATTCAGAACCTGATTAACAATGGATCTATTGATAACTTGGTATCTAGGGAGGCAATAAAGAAGTTAAAATTGAGGAGGGTACCACATACAAACCCTTATAAGGTGTCTTGGATCACAAAGAAGCATCAAACCATCACAAAGGAGCAATCTTGGGTAGAATTCCAGGTTGGAGAGTAGAAGGACAAAGTTCTTTGTGACATTGTACCAATGGATGCCCATCATTTGCTATTAAAGAGATCATGAAAATATGGTGTGGAGGCATACCATGATGGAAATTTGAATACATATACCATAAACTATAGAGGTGAAAAGGTAACCCTCTTACCCTTACTAGATTCTACAGAAGAGAAAAAGTATCCAATTTTTTTGTTTTTAGATGGAAAAGGATATCTAAAAGTTGTAAAGCAGGAAAAGGCTCCACGCTATGCCCTAGTCATTTTTCCTAAGGATGATTGACTTAAGAATGTTGTGAAGGAAGTGAAATCCTTGAGACATGTAGGTCCTAAGGAGGTTTTAGACCTATTGGACTAGTATAATAACATTGTCACCAAAGAATTTCCAAGTGAGTTGCCCCCAATTAGAGATATAAGCCATAACATGGATCTAATCCCAAGAGCAACATTACCACATAAAGTAGCATATAAAAAACCCTAGAGAAAAATTAGGAGATGAAAAGATAAATACAAGAACCCCTACATAAAGGATTGATCTCAAAAAGCCTTAGTCCTTGTGCAGTACTTGCCCTGTTGGCACCCAAGAAGGAAGGCCCATGGAGATTGTGCATTGATTCTAGAGAAATAAATAGAATCACTATTAGGTATAGGTTACCTATGCCTAGGATAGAATACCTATTGGAAAAACTAGGGGGAGCAAGGTACTATTCCAAGATAGACTTAAAAAGTGGCTATCACCAAATAAGGATTAGGGATGGTGATGAATGGAAAACTACATTTAAAACCAATGAAGATTTGTATGAATAGATGGTGATGCCTTTTGCCTTGTCAAATGCCTCAAGAAAATTCATGAGACTCATGAATGAGGTGCATAAGCCATTCCTTGAAATTTTTTTCATAGTATACCTTGATGACATCCTTATTTTCAATAGGAGTAAGGAGGAACATTTAGAACATCTTAACTTGGTGTTGAAGAGATTACATGAAGAATAATTTTTTATAAATTTGGACACGTGTGTTTTTATGTAGGGAGAACTTGTTTATTTGGGATTTTTGATCTCTGAAGGTAACATAAAATTGGATCCTGAGAAGGTGGAATCCATCTTGATTGGCCTTCCCCTAGGACCACGACTAAAGTTAGGAGCTTTCATGGACTTTCTTCTTTCTATAGAAGGTTCATTATAGGTTTCAGTCAATTGTGTGCTCCTATCCTTGAGATCATCAAGGGTTGTTAGAAATGTAAATTTGTGTGGAACATGGATGTAGAGGAAGCCTTAAAAATGTTGAAGAATAAGGTAATGGAGAAACCTATCCTAGTGTTCCTTGATTTTCAAAAAATCTTTACCATTGAATTTGATTCTTCTAACTTGGCTATAGGGGCTATCTTGAGTCAAGAAGGAAGCCCAATATCCTTCTTTAGTGAGAAGTAGAATGAAGACAAGAGGAAATACTCCTCTTATGACTTGGAACTATATGCCTTAGTCAAGTCATTGAAGAAATGGAGGCACTACCTCCTTCCAAAAGAATTTGTTGTCTTCATAGACATCCAAGCCTTAAGTTTCTTGAATAGCCAGGAGAAACTAAGTGACAAACACATAAAATGGGTAGAATCCATTCAAGCCTACACCTTTCATTAAAACACAAGAAGGGATTTTCCAATAAGGTAGCAGATGCACTAAGTAGGAGGAACCTAGTCATGCAAGAAATCCAACTCCAGAGTACAGGGATTAATGCTTTGAAAAGGCATGTATAAAGATGATAATGATTTTAAAGAAATCTATAAGGTGTACTCTAAATTTTTTAAGGCATATCACATGGAATATGCTAACTACTTGACATGGAATATGCTGACTACTTGATTCAAAATGGATTATTATTCAAGTGGCATCAACTTTGCATTCCAGAATGTTCAATAAGGGAGAACATCATTAGAGAAATGCAAGCAGGAAACATGGGGGGACATTTTTGATTGGACAAGACCTTGGAATAGTTGAGAAGGTTCTACTATTGGCCAATAATTTAGACTAAAGTGAGGAAGATTGTGGAAATATGTAAAATCTATTAGAGAGCCAAGGGTACATCCACTAATGCAAGGTTATACCAACCTTTTCCTATTCCTTCAAGGCCTTCGGAGAGTTGCAACATGGACTTTGTGATGGGATTTCCTAGATCATAGAAGGGAAATGATAGCATATATGTTGTAGTGGATAGATTTAGTAAGATGGTCCACTTCATCCATTGTAAAAGCACCAATGATGCATCAACAATTGCAGGTTTGTTCTTCAAGGAGACTGTTAGAATTCATGGTTTACCTTTTACCATACTATCATATATAGATGTGAAGTTTATTGGTAACTTTTGGAGGACCTTGTGGAAGAAATTGGTAACTAATCCAAGGTTTAGCTTTTCCTACCATCCACAAATAGATGGGTAGACAAAGGTGGTAAAAAAGTCTCTTGGAAACTTACTTAGATGCTTGACAAAGTAGTATGGAGACAAGTGGGAATCAATCCTACCACAAGTAGAGTTTGTTGAGATAATGGGTGTTGCACACATTGCATAATATTGTTATTTTATTATTTTATTTTATTATGTAATGTTGCCTAGATGGATGTGCAACATTTAAATATTCCCATAGAATATTCTTGATAAGTTGTATTGTAACATTGTGATAATATTTCATGTAATAATTTAATATTGGGGAAAAGAATTAAATGCCCAATATTAAATGTGGGGTTAGTGGGTTAGGTAGCACATGGTTTTAGCACATGGTTTATGTAATACCACTTGGTGGTTTTGTAGGACTTGCTACTATATAAGCAGCCACAAGGGTAGTTGTTGTAGAGTGAGTAAGAGTGAGAAAGGCAAGAGTCGAGCAGGACAAGGCTTGATAGGTTAGCCAAGGGAGCATTTGTGAAGGTTGAAAGCATGGCATGGGATGTGTGGATTCATGCTTGTTCACATAGTTTTCTCGGTTGTGGCTATGGCCATGAAGGCTTCCATGATTGTATGGCAATGGTATTTTTTGCTGAATAATACATGGTGATGGATGCTTTTGGAGGCTAGGTTTTTCCCTCAATGAGGGTTTCCTAGGGTATATCTTATGTCACAATTTTGTGGGTATGTTGTCTATTCTCTTGTATGTTGTTTATTTTAGATCTATTATGAGTTATTGGAAATGGTTATATTCTTTATTGCCAAATTTCCTTACAAGTGGTATTAGAGCTATGGTTTTATTGTTTGTAACCCTAGATTGAATCCATGGGAATGCATGAGAGGATAAAAGGAAAGGGCAAGATATATGAGTTTTTTATTGCAGATCTAAGGCTTTTGGGTTTGCTATTATGATGGGATGTTGGTAGATTTTGGCATGTGAAATTTTTTGGACAAAAGGATTTTTCGGATGTTTCATTTAAAATGAGGGTTTTGGGGGGAGTTTGTAGAAATGATCTCTTGGGTAAAAATAGACCTCACCATTGGATCCGGGTCAACATTTCCATAAATTTTGATATTTAATATGCCCTAGTTTGGCCATGTTCAGAGGAAATGAAATAGGTTTTTGGTTTCAACCCATGATGGCCATCAAATTTAATCCCGTTCAAATTTTTGTTACAGAAAAAAATAAAAAATGAAAAATCGTAGTGAAAATGGTAAAAAGACTATCTTAGTAAAACGGCCATAACTTTCTCTCAGAATATCAGATTTTAGAGTTCTTATAGGTGTTGGAAAGCCAATTTAGAGCACTACAATATGGTGTAGGTTTGGTTTTGTGATTTTGACATTTTTTCAGGTTTTAGGAGCCCTAAAGTCAAATGTTGTTTATTTTGAGCACATATTAGGGTATAACTTGGGCATACAAAGTCAAATTTTGGACTTCGAATAGTCAACAGAAAGCTCCTTGAGAGCTCTATACATTGGTTCAGATTTGATGCAAGTTTGGCATGATTTATTTGTTGATATATTAATCTAAATAGTTTATAGATATATTTTGACTATGGTAACATTGTGAGTTTATGACATTGGAGATTTAAGATTTGATGTCATTGTATACTCAGTTCATATTTCAGATTGGTCTCATGATGATATGGTTATCAGTGTTTGGTTTGGATATGTATGATGACTTGTTGGATCTACAAGTTGTGCAATGTTGTAATTGGTCTATACTTACAAGTTGCATTTATGGCTTGGTTATGGGTTGTCTTTGCCCATTAATCTTTCATTATTGATGCATATTCAGATTGGTGGCTTGGATTTGGGTTGTTTATGCCCTAAGTCACATGATTTTATGATTTTATCTTCATGTAGAAGGGATGAGATGTTGTTACCAGGTACAGTCATGGTGGAAGATTGTGGTTGACTATTTTATGCTGACAGGTTGGACATATTGAGAGCCAGATGCTCGATTCATGGATGTGATCATGGTGCCATGGATTTTGGCATGACATGATTGGTTATACAGGTACATCCTTGATGTTCATTAGCTTGGATTTCTGATTTGGTTATGGTGGTATATCTTCTTGGTTGAGGATCACGGTTATTTAGTTTCTTTTGAGGAGCTCATGATGTGCACTTTGAGTTCTTTGATGGTTTTATGCCTTGGTTGATTCTCATGGTTAGAGGATGATTTGTTCATCATATGTCATGGATAGCTTGGATACATAGTTTAGTGGGAGCTTGTGATAGTGATGGGGTGACAGTGCAGGATTAGTTCTTGATTTAGTTTGGATCTTCATATAGGAGATTGATTTTATGATGCCATAGGTGACTTGGTACCATAGTTGAGTGGGAGTTGTTAGCATTGATATATTTATTGAGTGTTTGCAGATGTTTGAAGTTTGTCTTAGATCCTGTTGCTGCAAAAGCATCTTTGACATTTGCATGGTGCACTTGTTATCTTCATGGTGTATGAAGATGGTTAGATCTTGAGGACTCATGGAGTTCTTGGTTATTTTCATGGTGTGTGGAGATGGTTCTTCATGGTATGTGGGGATGGTTTTCTTCATGGTGTATGGAGATGGTTGCATCTTGAGGACTTATGGGGTTCTTGGTAAAGGTACGGTTTATGCTTTTATTTGGCATGTTATCTTTGGTATGAGGATGGTTTCATTATTATGTCATGGTATACTCTTGATACGCATTTAGAGTTGTGACATGTTATGGTAGAGCATGTTATCTCTTTGGTTGAGATGTTTAGATCATGTTGTCATGTTTATGTTTTTGAGGCCATGGTTGGAACTTTGACATTGATCTTGATTTAGTTTCTTGGTATTGAGTACACTGATTATAAGTTGGATACTTCATGATATTGCTATGTTACATTTGGAGTTGGCATGGATTGATTGGTTACAGGTGCTCATGGATACTTAGAGATAGTGGTGATGCTGATTTCTTTTGGATTAGAGAAGTATTTGTTGGGATGGTTGATGGTTTCAACAAGAAGTCTGAGGGGTAATCACCTGATATGGACTTGAGAGGAGATTGTTCTTAGATGAGTCTTGGTTGGAGACTTGGGTATCTTGATGAGCATTCTCATTCCCCACTCTTGGTCTACTCCGTGGTTTGCTACTTGAGAGCTATAGCCTATTGTTTCCCTCAGTTGCATTATATTTATGCTTGTCTTTCATAGATATGGATATTGAGCTATGGTACATGAGTTAGTTTTGGAGAGTTCATTTGAGAGATGGTTTAGCATTGGTTATCTCCATGTGCATATGTTGTTATGCTGATTGAGTTTGGGAGATGGTTTTAGATTGGGCATTTTTCCTTGGAATAGGAACGGTTATTCCTTGGTTTAGGAATGGTTTTATGAGTTTGATCTTCTTTTGAGAGGCTTACATCCATGATTAGTTATATGGTATGGTTTGGGTTTTGTTAAGGTTTCTTGTTGGGGTTTTATGGAGGAGATCATACTTGCACATTTTACATCTAGAGGTGTATGTAGAAGGACATGATATAGGTTATGATTTGCATGGTTTCTCTGGTCTTGGTTATCTTCTTGGATGTTCAGTTTTGCCTACATTAGATTTGAGATTGGTTAGAGATTGTGATCACTGGTTTGTGCTCATGTATGTCATGTGAGAGATGACATGGTTATCCCTTTATCTCTTTCCTTTGTTGGTTGTGGAGAATTTGGGAGACTATTGGAGACTTGTTACAAGAGTTGTTCTTACAGGATATTAGTTTATGTATTGCGGATGTCCTTGATACTACATGGATTCACTTCTTTGAGATGTTGTGGGTGGATTAGTTATAGATTTGACATTATCTTTTGCAGTGGGAGCTTCTTGGTATATATGTGGCAGGTATTGCTCTTGAGGCTTATGATTGCAGGTTATAGATTGGATATGTCAATGATATGAGATTCACTTGTTATACCTTTGAGGTATGGATAGTTGGATGGGTTTGGCACTTGCTGTGGGTGCTAGTTCAGCTATGGATATTTTGACAACTACGGATACATGTGATTACCTTTTGGATCAATTTTTTTTTGTGCTTGGAATTTGAGTTGGTATAGGATTTTATGATCTTCTAATGTGACAGGTTGGGTGGCTTTCTCTTTGGATGGCTTCTATGCATGTCTAGTGGCAGTGGCATAATAGGAGGTGAGATCATTCATGTTTGAGATGTTGGATACTTTGATTTTGTTGCGGGTACCAGGATGGAGCACTTAGTGTATTTTGATCCATGATGGTGGACGTGCTGGGAGGGATTGTTCCCTTGTTCATTTATGTGGCTACGGATTCACCCTATGCAATGTATACAACAAGTGGGAGATTGTTGAGATAATAGGTGTTGCACACATTCTATAATATTGTTATTTTATTATTTAATTTAATTATGTAATGTTGTGCCTAGATGGACGTGCAACATTTAAAGATTCCCATGGAATATTCTTGATGAGTTGTATTGTAACATTGTGATAATATTTCATGTAATTATTTAATATTGGGGAAAAGAATTAAATGCCCAATATTAAATGTGGGGTTAGTGGGTTAGGTAGCACATGGTTTTAGCACATGGTTTATGTAATACCACTTGGTAGTTTTGTGGGACTTGATACTATAT
Source organism: Cupressus sempervirens (assembly GCA_028749045.1). Classification (NCBI taxonomy): domain Eukaryota; kingdom Viridiplantae; phylum Streptophyta; class Pinopsida; order Cupressales; family Cupressaceae; genus Cupressus; species Cupressus sempervirens. The sequence goes on along the minus strand of CM053791.1, from coordinate 806,855,158 downwards.
AAGCAGCCACAAGGGTAGTTGTTGTAGAGTGAGTAAGAGTGAGAAAGGCAAGAGTCAAGCGGGACAAAGCTTGACAGGTTAGCCAAGGGAGCATTTGTAAAGGTTGAAAGCATGGCATGGGATGTGTGAATTCATGCTTGTTCACATAGTTTTCTTGGTTGTGGCTATGGCCATTAAGGCTTCCATGGTTGTATGGAAATGGTATTTTTTGCTGAATAATACATGGTGATGGATGCTTTTGGAGGCTGGGTTTTTCCCTCAATGAGGGTTTCTCAAGGTATATCTTGTGTCACAATTTTGTGGGTATATTGTCTATTCTCTTGTATGTTGTTTATTTTAGATCTATTATGGGTTATGTGGAAACGATTATATTCTTTATTGCCAAGTTTCCTTATAGAGTTTTCATTTAATGACTTAATCAATAGGAGTACAGGGAAGAGCCCTTTTAAAATAGTGTATGGGTAGAATCCAAAAGGTATCCTAGAACTCAGGGAACTATCTTCCAACACTCTAGTTAGTTCTCATGGAGAAGAGTTTGTAGAAAGCATGGAGGAGATTCAAGACTTAGTGAGGTTGGAACTTGAGAGGAGTGTAGAGAAGTATAAGCAAGCTAAAGAAAAACATAGAAGAGATGTTTAGTTGTAGGTTGGAGACTTGGTCTGGTCATACTTGAAGAAGGAGAGGTCAACAAAGGGAAAGCATACCAAATAGCTCATGAAGAAAGTATGAGCTTGTTAGATATTGAAGAAGCATGAAATGAATGCTTATGAGACAAAGTTGACCTCACACATTGGTATCTCTCCCATATTTAATATTTGTGATCTAACCCCATATAAAGGTGATGTGAATGTGGGTTCAAAAGTGCAGCTTGAGGAACTAGAAGAAGATGTTGCAGGGATACTAGCCCATGAGCCAAGAAAACTTGACAAGATCTTGGACACCAAGATCATCAAACAAAATAGGAAGAATGCATATAAGAAGTATTTGGTTCAGTGGTAGGGATGTTTTGAGGAAGAGTCTATATAGATGGATGAAAAAGAGATCCAGGAACATGGCCTAAGTTTGCAAGAGCTTATCTCAAGAGGACTTGAGATCAGTACACCCCAAGAGTATGGTGTAGGAGCACTTCCAATATCTACCATTGCAAGCACATCAAAAGGATCAAATACAAAGGGTTAGGGTAGTAATTGGATCTAGAATCTAATGTTAGAAATAATGTCCAAGTTGTAAGGCAAGGAGACATTAGGTTTTTTATAAACCTAATTGTCTACCTTAGTCATTTTATTGACAGTTTCTAGGTAAAATGGGGATGAAATATTATATGTTAGAGTAAATAATTAATAATTAATAATTTACTCTATTTACTTTGGTAAATGCATATAGTTGATAATTGTAGTGATGAGTTGTTGAAAACACGCGAGTTTGTTCCCTTCTAGCATGTTCCACCTTTTTGTGGAAGAGTGCTTAGTTGTTAACCTTATCTTCAACAAATTTAAAACTTATTCTACAAGCTTCCATGAGGCCTTTATATTTAGGCTCTCTCATTGTATCTCACATCTCATTTTCAATTTTTCATTGTAAATACATTTTCTTTGTTTTGCAATAGTTTCTCTCAAGTCCGTTTAGGGTTTTTCCAAGCTCCACCTCTTGCTTGTTTGGTTTCCCTTTGACAGGTTATTTGCATGTAGGTGATCTTGGTGAGCTGTAGAGTTGGATTTCATCAACTCCTACATGGTATCAGAGCCTCCCTCCTACTTCTTGGCTGAAGGTTATTTGAAGCCATGATTTGGAGACACAAACCTTAGTTTGTTTTTGCATTTTTCTTCAATCTGGAGGAAGAGAAAAATTTTGGAGCACTTTGGGCCCAAACGAATGCTTCCATTGGATCTGAAAGGCTATCTACAATTAGGATTCATATAAAATTTGTCAATTTTGGTGAGAGGCACTCCGAGAGGCAAAAATTTTTAGGTGCAGCCCTATTGTATGAACTGTACAGACATACGATCCAAAAAATAAAAATAAAAAAAATTTAGGCACACCACTACAGTACTACCTAGCAACCACAGTAGGGCCACCAATGCACCATTGGTGCCTCACTGATGCCAACCATGCTACCTTTGCACTGCTCAGCCCCCACCTTAGCCCACACCCCACCCTTCCAATGGCACCCCCTAGTTTCTCCACTGCGATGCCTTTGTTCCCACTACTTTGCCAGTTTTATGCCTGTTTTCTCTACTCTGCTACCTCTTGCATAGTCACCTACGCACATAGCATTTTTGAGCATAACTGGCAATTTCTAGGGGTGGCACGTGGCATGGGTGCCACGATGGGACTACCATGTGGACCCTGCCACATCATCTTGCCACCTCAACCACCTGCCACATGGCATCCACATGGTACTACCACATGGCATGGCACGTGGCTCTTTTTTTTTTTTTTTTTCTTGTGACGACCATGTGACCGTCAATTTTAAGATAGCATGTTTCTAATGTCAGCATGATGTTACCCTACATCAACACCTCTCTAAGGTAATTTTGACCTACTTGTGGTTTTTGGCCATATCTTGATCATACGAAGGTATTTTTTTGATCCAAAAGAAGCACCAGCAAGCTAGTTCTGAGACAGAGACATTGGTGCAAGTATTTTCAAGTTTTGATGTAGTTTAGTTACTCATTTTTGCAGTTGAAGTCTAAAGTTCTATTTTTGACTTCAACATGCATATCTTTTGTGTTTCATGTCCATTTTTTGAAAATGTTATATTTTTAGAAAGCTAGTTTTGTCATCTTTTTAGAAATGCTTTCATTTCCTTCTGATTCTACCCCATGCTCTTTCTATCATATTTGTGGCATTTTTTTAAATCTATGGTGGATATCTTGGGTGTTCTAGGTCTGAGGATCATTTTCAAGGCATGATATCCTTTTTTTTAGGCTATACTATATTTTCTATAAGCTTTTTTCCTTTTTTGATCATTGTAGCCATTATTTGTAAGCACTTTTATGTATACACATTGGGATAAAGTGCCACTCTTGCATTTTGGGTTCATGAACATTATTTTGAGATAGCTATACTTGCACTATTTTGATAAAGCACCATAGGGGGATAATTGTTTGTCGCTTTTGTGCCTTCTTCCTTTTTTGCCCCATGTAGAGTCGGTGTGACCATGTCTTTATAGGTGTTTGTACCTCTTCCCCTCTCACATTGTTCTTGGTTCTATCTATAGAGGATATTGGCCCACCTTTTTAGTTGCTTGTCATCTCACCCTGTTTGAATTAAGGAGGGTTATTCTAGTGTTTTAATGCTTTCAAGGTTTAATGGTTCGATAGTGTGAGCTATGTATTTAGTGGTTGATCCTATATACTAGGAGATTGTAGTGGCTAGCTACTTATGCATTTTGGTGAGATGGATCATCTACCATATAGACACGTTCAGTTCGTGCCTTCTTCTTCCATGGAGGTTCTTTGAATCAACAGTTTCTTTTTGATGGAAAATTTTTTAGCTTTTTTGTGCTTCAGTGATGCTCTTCATGATCACTCTTTCTTCCTATTTTAGGAGACATTTCTCTAGTTGGAGGCTTCTTTAGTCCTTCACTAGGTTCTTACCTCTTTTTGGGGCAGGGTTTTTCCCATGAGGTTTTCACTCTTTCCTTATTTTTAGAGGTTACATTTCTTTGCATTTTACATGGGTACCTAACATGGCCTCATTGCCAGGGCCCATTTTGCATTTCATCTTAGTTTTTGTAAGCTTAAGGCATTCCCCTAAGCTGCACTTAAGGGGGGGGGGTGTTAGAGTAAATAATTAATAATTAATTAATTATTCTATTTACTTAAGTTTACTTAGGTAAATGCATTAGTTAATAGTTTTAGTGATGAGTTGTTGACAACATGAGAGTTTGTTCCCTTCTAGCATGTTCCACCTTTTTGTGGAAGAGTGCTTAGTTGTCAACCTTATCTTCTACCACTTTCCAGCTTATTCTACAAGCTCCCATGAGGCCTTTATATTCAGGCTCTCTCATTGTATCTCACATCTCATTTTCAATTTTTCATTATAAATAAATTTTCTTTGTTTTGTAATATTTTCTCTCAAGTCTATGTAGGGTTTTTCCAAGCTCCACCTCTTCCTTGTTTGGTTTCCCTTTGACAGGTTATTTGCTTGCAGGTGATCTTGGCGAGCTATAGAGTTGGATTTCATCAACTCCTATATTATAGAAGATTAAATAATGACTATTTTATGATAAAAAAAATTCCTAAATACCTATGTAGAGTCTAGGATTAAAGTTTAGTAAAGTTTAGAGACATTTGACAACTTTTGCAAAAAGTTGTCAAAGTTGTCAATGTTGCATAATGCGACTTTTGTACAAAAATGCAACTTTTGAATCTCAATGTTCACAACCACCTTTATCGGTTGGAAATATTTGGGAATGGCATATATAAGGTTGAGAAACATTTCAAAACATAGAAGAGAAGAATCTATTGTAATCATTGCATCAAATCAATAAAAATCCATTGCTTTCCTATCAAAATTGCCTGAGAAATCATTTGTACAGATTCACATGAAACTATGAAGGATTTGAAAAGTTGAATAATTTTCTAATGAAGGTTTTACAAGTTTTTTGAGGTCTTCAAGTCATATTGGTTAGGAGAAAATGAATTTTTATTGCTTTCTGGTGATAGGGAGGCCCTAACTAGTGTTTTGAGAGTAAAATTCTCTTTCCTAGAGATTCCACCATGGGAAAAAGATAAAACTCACTTGAAAGGAGGGGGAGAGGATGTAAATTAAAAGTATTTTGGTCTTAGGACATGATGAAGGGTGCTCCCCTTAATACCATAAACACATAACAAAAATAATGAAACAACAAAAAATGCGAGAATAAAATATGGACTTCTTATTTGCGCTACAAATGTAGAGTTATAGAATTCACAATTACAATATGCTAACCCATATGGGTGCCTTCATTATAGTAATCAGTAAGACAAGCTGTGAACTATCACCTCGAGTTGTCCTAGACAATGTTTGGGCATTTCTTAAATAGGCAATTTTATGCCGCATGAGAAGGTTCTAGATACCCAAAGTTAATACTTAGGGTCGACAGACCCTAACAATACATATAGAGTTGGATAAATAGATATTTGACAAATTATTTTAAAAATTTTGGTAGCCCAACTTCAGAAGGCCATAACTCTTAAACTGTTACTCTAATTGGCTATTATAACCACTTTTTAGAAATTCCAACTCTTGATCTACAGGCTTAGAATGACACAAGCATCCTTCTATTGAGATTTTAGACCTCATCCAGGAACTCTAAAGCCTCTAATGGTGAGCCTGAAGATTTTGCTATGATTTTTTCCACCAAAAATCCACAATAACTTCTCCTATACTTAAGCTGGAGCAATGAGATTTTTATGATAGGCTTATAATTCTAAAATGAACCTTCATGTAGAAAATAAGAACATTCTGAGCTCGTATGAAAAACTTACTAGAAATAGAAAGTTCTCATAAATAGCAACCGCCTTGTCTACTAGTCCTTATTAAAATAGAGAAGACTGAAAATAAATAATTTTTGGGTGATGCAAGATTGCTCTTACACCTAGGATGCTGCTACATCAGACACCTGGGGTGATTTGAGAAGTGACTTCATTACATCTTAGGTGTTTAGATAAAAACCAAGATGGTTAACCTCCTCCCTTTCTAACCATGATGAATCCTCTACAGGCCTCCCTTTCCATTTGACCAGATATTCCTCATAAGTTCTATTCCTTGTACTTTTTCCAACATAGTTATCCAATATCTCCTCAATCTCCTTTGTAGCCAAACTAGTTGTTGGAATACTCCACTGGACTTTTGCAACTTCATCTCCATCACCTCCTTCATAATACTCTGTCGAATCTCAAATGTTAAATACTGGTGAAATATTCAATTCAGTAGACAACTCCACTTCACAAGCATTTTCAAAATCATGCCTTTTCACTATCTTGCATAGTCCAAGCTTCTTTATCTTTAGCTTATTATATGTACCCACTAGAAAATGCTCCTTTCTTAAATGTACCATGACTTCATCTCTAATATAAAATTCCTTATACCTCATTTTCACATCTTCCTTAGCCTTATACTGTGTATTCATCTTTATGGTGTGCTTCCTCACCTCCTCATGGATGTTCTTCAAATATTCAACAAATTCTTCTGCTTCAACACTACTTATCTCTCCTTTATCCATCTGCCTCAATTCAGAAGAATTTCTAGGACTACTCCCATATACAATATGAAATGGTAATTTACCAGTACTCTTGTTGATAGAATTATTAAATGCAAATTTTTCCTATGGTAAAATCATATCCCATCCTTTTGGCTTGTCTCCAACCAAACATCTCAGTAAATTTACCAAACTCCTACACAACTTCTATCTATCCATCAGTCTATAGATGAAATGATGAACTAAAATTCAACTCTATCTTCAATTTCTTCCATAATATACACTAAAACTACCCAACAAATTTGGTATCTCTATTTGAAACTATACTCTTTGGTAGAGCATGTAGTCTCACCACTTTTTTGAAAAAAACTCTGCCACATGAACAACATCACTAGTCTTCTTGCAAGGAATAAAATGTGCCATCTTTGAAAACCTGTCAACCACCACAAAAATAGAATCATTCCCTCTTTGTGTCCTTGGTAATCCAAGAACAAAATCCATGCTGACATCCTCCTATGACCCCTCTACCCTATATTCTATTTCACTTCTTTTACCATATGACATACTTTGCAACTTTGTAAAATTTTTTTCACATCTTACTACAACTATGGCTAGTAATAATTCTCAACAACCAAAGCTATGGTTTTATCTTTGCCAAAATGTCTAGCCAATCCTCCACTATGCTTCCCCTTGATGAGATTCTCTCTCATAGAACTTTTGGGAATGCACAACTGGCTTTCTTTGAACAATATACTATCCTAGATCATGGAATCCAACCACTTTGTCCTATCAAGTGTAAAAGGTTCTATACAAGCCTTCCACGCTTCACCAAAATTAGGATCATCTGGATACAAATTCTTGAGTTCCTTGAACCCAACCACCTCAATCTGCATTTGTGTTAGCAAAATTTGTCTTCTGCTAAGAGCACCTACAACTCTATTAAACTTCCCACTCCTATGTTTCAAAATAAATGTATAACTCTACAAAAACTCAACCCACTTCAAATGCCTTTGGTTTAATTTTGATTGACTATTTAAATATTGCAAAGCTTGATGATCAGTATACAAAACAAACTCCTTAGGAAGAAGATAGTTTCTTCACTTCTTCAATGCTTGAACTATAGCATAAAATTCTTCATCATAAAAAAACTATTTTATTTTTGCATCATTCAACTTCTCACTAAAATAAGCAACAAGTCTACCTTCTTGGCTCAAAACATCTCCTATTGCGGTACCACTAGCATCACAATCTACTTGAAGCACCTTGTTAAAATCTATAAGTGCTAAAATAAGTTGCTCAGAAACTTTTTGTTTCAAGAGATTAAAACTCTTATTTTCTCTTGTAGTCCACTTAAATTATTTCCTATCCCCTCTCATTGTTTTAGTTAGGGGTCCACAAATACTGCTAAGACCTCTTATGAACTTTTTGTAAAAACTATCCAATCTATCAAAAGATCTTACCTTTGTCACACTCCTTGGAGTAGGCCATTCAAGGATAGCCTTCACTTTCTATGGGTCCATTTTTAGACCTTTTATTAATACTACAAATCCCAAGTACACCAACTCCTTCTTTGCAAAACTGTACTTCTTCAAGTTTATCAACAAATTCTCTTCCCTCAACTTATCAGACATCTTTTGAATATGAATCAAATGTTCTTCCAATGTCTTACTAAAGATTAATATATCATATAGGTAAACAATAAAAAAATTACCCAAAAACTCCTTTAGAACCTCATTCAAGAGCCTCATGAAAGTGCTCGATGCATTGGTTAGCCCAAAAAGCATGACTGACCACTCATATAGTCCTTTCCTTGTTTTGAAAGTAGTCTTGTACTCATTACATTCTCTGATATGAATCTGATGATATCCACTTTTTAGATATATCTTTGTGAAATACTTAGCCCTACTCAAACAGTCCATAATATCATCCATCCTTGGCAATGAAAATCTTTATTTGATTGTGATCTTGTTAATAGCACAAGAATCTATGCACATTCTCCCTTCTCCAGTCTTCTTTGGTGCTAATATGGTTGGTACAACACATGGAATCAAACTCTCTCGAATCAACCCCTTTTGTAACAACTCACAAACTTGTCTGTTTAAATCTTGACTTTCTGTCAATGTCATTCTGTGTACTACCTTGTTTGAAAAAATAGCTCTTGGAACCAAATCCATCAAGTGACTGATCTTCCTCATTGGGGGCAATCCATCAAGTACATTATCTGATACAATATCAAAAAAATATCCCAACATATCTACAACTTTTGTAGGTACCTCCTCTACTTCTTCTTTACTATCTTTTGGAATTATAGAAAAACACATATGATCATGCTTCATACCTTTGAGAAACTCTTTTCCATCAACAAAACATATTCTAGCAACACTACATACCTTTTCTTCTTTCTCCTTCAATGACTCCAACTTATGCTTCAGTCCATCCTTGGTCAAAGTGTAGGTATTTTCTCATTCATCATGTACAACAAGCCTATTAAACTACCACAACCTACCCAAAAAAAATGGCATATGTCCATAGGTATGATATCACATAGTACCTCATCCTGGTAGCTTCCAATTCATATCCTCACTGAGCACTGCTCATTGACCATGACCTTGTGGTCATCTTGCACCCAAGTAATGCAGTATGGATGTGAGTGTTTCTGTCTCTTTAACTTCAAATTTGTGACCATATTTTTGACACCAAATTATCAATGCATCCACCATCAATGATCATATCACAACACTTATCTCCAAATTTGCACCTAGTGCAAAACAAACTCTTTCATTGATCAAGTTCATTCTCACCACTCAATAGGACTCTTTTGTTGACTAGGACTTCTCATCTTTAAACATCTTCAAAATGTGATGATCTGGCATCTTTGTCAACATGTGCAACTCTGACCTAGCCTTTAGTTCTTTGATCTATCTTTCCTTGGTGTTGGGAACATTCAAATGCTCTATGCCCTTCTTCTCCATAGTGAAAACATTTCCCACGGAAGCCTCCTCTTCCAAATCCTTGTCCTTTACCTCTTCCTCTCTATTCTCTATTGTTTTGATCATGGAAGCAATTGATATGGTTTCCCCTCTGGTTCTAACTACTACTTCTAGCCTTATCCTTGTTCTTTTGATCATAATTTCAGCCACCATAAGATCGTATGCCAGATTTTCCCCTGTGACCTCTTCCACTATTCTTGTTGTCAAACTTCTTGCTTAATTTCTCCTCAACTCTTAGGGAAAACTAGTATGCCTCCTCAATACTATTCATTTGAACTAGACTTAACTCATCCTGAATACTTGGCCTTAATCAATTAAGATAATGGACCACTTTCTCCTTATCAACTTCAGCATGGCTAATTCTAATGAGAACATAGTAGAACTCTTCAATATACTCTTGAACATATTTTCCCTCTTGTTTCAACCCTTACATTTTCTTCAACAGATCAAGCTCATAATCCATGGGAATGAATTGTCACTTCATTTTAGCTATCATTAGATCCTATCTAGTGATTTTGTCATTTCCCTTTCTATTTTGCTTCAACTAAACCTCTTGCCACTAGATCTTCACATGTCCCTTTAGTTTTACTTTCCCAAACTTGACCCTATTAGGATCCTCAATATCTTCATACACAAAGTACTCCTCCAATTTATGGATCTAATCGATTAGCTCCTCTTGGTTAAGATTTCCTAAACATGTGGGAATCTCAAACTTAGGTCTTTTTCCAATCTTGGAGATGGCTTTAAAAAGCCTCTCTTCTTTTGGGTTTAGAATTGCCTCTACTTTGGCATTTTCTTCTACGTCGTCCTCATCCTCACTTTCATCTCTTGTGTCAAGATTTATTCCTCTCTACATTTTTTCTTCCAATGCTTACATTTGTCTTTGGATGGCTCTAAAACCCTCAGGTTTAAAACCTATAGCTCTTCCACCATGCTCTCTTCATGGTGGCATTTTTTGCATATCCATTGAAACCCTAGTGTAAACTTCCTCACAATCGACGATCTATCTATACGCTCAGTCCAAACCATGGTATTGGTGTGAAGTAACTCATAGTTGGCAATCTATCCACACACTTAAGAACTCTAGCTCTGATACCACTCGATGAAGGGTGCTACCCTTAATACCATAATCACATAACAAAAACAACAAAACAAAAACAAATGCAAGAACAAAATATGGACTTCTTATTGTAGACACCTAAAAAACCTTTAGAAAATAAAGTATTTTTATTTTCTAAAAAATCCTGATGACATCATCATTTATTAATTAATTAATTATTTAATTAATTAATTTATTTTTATGCCATTAAATCCCTTTATCTTAATTAAAAATATTTAATTAAGAAATCCCTCCAAAAAATGTTTAAATCTTATTTAAACATTATTTCCTTATTTATTAATTATTTAATTAATAAATTGACCAAAAAACCCAAAATAAATAAAAAATTTATTTTTTGCCCAAAACTTGGCCAATTTCCTTAAGATCACTAACCTCTTCCAAAATCTTCTAATCCTTCTTTAATTTTGATTAAAGGCTAATCCCATCATTTGCTACCCCTAATCCCAACTCAAAATATTTAATTAAGATTAAATATTAATCCTCATGTTTATTAAAAAAGTTTTAATAAATATCTCCTCGACCCAAACCCTTGAAATAAATAAAACTTTATTTATTTCCTAAAAATCTAATTTATCCTCATCCTAAGAAGTTCTAGACTCTTCTAGAAAGTCTTCATCCTCATCCTAGGAAATTCTAGACTATTCTAGAAAGTCTTTATCCTCATCCAAAATCTAGACTCTTCTAGAAGATGTCTTTAAACCTAATCCTAATCCCCTCCTAACCTTGTCACATTCCCTAAACATGGGTTAAAACTTACTAACCCAAGCCAAAGTTAACAAATATCTCCTCCTTCACCCACCCTCATTAAATGCCATCCACTTGCCTATCCCTAAGCTAATCCTAAACCATCCTAATCCATCCTCTAATCATTTGCACAAGCCTAAACAAGCTTAAAACTTTCCTAATCAAGTCCAAGTCGAAATTGCTCTCATCACCCTCAAAATATCTCAACCATAAAACTTTATGAAGTCCACTAGGTCATAAATGACTCTTACAAGCCCTTTTATTGCTCTTACAAGTCATTATGAGGGTCTTTATGAAGATTTTATCCCTTGAGCCTCCTTTGTTGATTCATCCTTCCCCTTTCCTCCATCCTCTCACCATGTGACATGTGTCACTCCTTGATTGGCTATAAGGAAGCACAATCCATGTGCTCTCCTCTTATGCAATCTGAGCCCTCCATAAGCTTTTTCCCATCCTTGCATCTTAGCCCTCAAACCCTCAAGCCTCTTGCCTATAAATTGGATCCTTTCCCTTTGCAAAATAACACAATCCATGAAGTAAAGTTATAATGCTATTTTGAAAGCCAAATCCATACTAAAGCCATCTATCCACACCAAAAATCCACAATCATCCATTGAAGCCTTTGGAAGCATATTGAGCATACATCCTATCTTTTTAGACAAAGCTACTCAACAAGAGAGCTTCTCATTGAGAGAGACCATTAATGGCTCATATTCTCAATTGAGAGCTCATCTTAGTCTATCTTGAAGTTTATGAATTTTGTTTAGTTTGTAGAAGCTTTATTTAGATTTGGTTTCTATTAGCATACTAACATTCCTCATATACACTTATTTGTACCACAAATGTAGAATGACATAATTCACAAGTACAATATGCTAACCCACATGGGTACCTTCATTATAGTAATCTGCAAGACAAGCTGCGAATTATCACCGCAAGTTGCCCTAAACAATGTTTGGGCCTTTTTTAAATAGGAAACTTTATGCTACTTGGGAAGGTTCTAGATACCCAAATTTAATACTTAGGGCTGGCAAACCCTAACAATACATATAGAGTCGGCTAAATACAATTTTGACAAATTATTTTAGAAATTTCAGTAACCTAGCTTTAGAAGGGCATAAATCTCAAATTGTTTCTCTAATTGGCTATTATAACCACTTTTTGGAAATTCCAGCTCTTGACTTATAGGCTTAGAACTATGCAAGCACCCTTCTATTGAGTTTTCAAACCTCATCCAGGCACTCTTATGCCTCCAATGGTGAGCCTAAAGATTTTTTTGCAAATTTTTCCACTAAAAATCCATAATAACTTCTTCAATACTTAAGATGGAGAAATGAGATTTTTATGGTAGGCTTATAATTAAAAAATTAACCTTCATGTAGAAAATGAGAACATTCTGAGCCTGTATGACAAACTTACTAAAAATAGCAAGTTCTCATAAATAGTAACCACCCTATCTACTAGTCCTTATTAAAATATAAAATATTGAAAAGAAAATATTTTTGGGTGATGCAAGATTTCTCTTACACCCAAGATGCTCCTACATTAGGACAAGAGGTAGTACATGTTGGGAGAAATCACTAGACCCTTTGGACAGACATCTAAATGTGACTATCTAGTTTTGGGTTTTTGAGGCATAACTTGGCTCAGGGATGGAATAGAGCCATATGAACTTGGACTTAGATATTTTGGCATGTAATTGAATTTTTTCAATAGGATTGGTTGGAAAATTTGTTGAATTTCTTATACTTCCTTTGGAAAAGTGACCTAATTAGCCTATTAGACCTAAGAGAGTTTTGCAAACAACTTGAGTTGGGAGATTGGTCAAGGGTTCTAACTTGGCAGGGGTTGTTGAATAAAGAATTAAAGTGTCTAAAGGTTCTTAAGACATTCTATGGTGGAGTTCCAAGAAGGTTTCCTTCACAAATCCTCATTGTTCTCCTTGTAGCCCTATTTGTAGTTTTAGGTGTGTAGTTTGATTTCCTAAGAAAATATTATGGAATTGGTGTATGAAAAATATTGGGGAACTACATCTAGGATTGAAGGAAGCCCCACTTCATCCCTAAAACTTTTGGCTTAAATCTGTGTCTTGTTAGACCACAAGGAGGTGTCTTAGACTTTGAATTTTATCTAGTCTAGAGAGTGTGGTTATTAGGAATCACATTGTGGAGTCCTAGATTGTATTGTTGGTGAATAGCTTGTGCACCCACAAGTGATACATTTTTGGATATACATTGGATACTCTACTCCACACTTGCATGTTAGTTATGCAATAACTTTGGACACAAAATGGACAGAAGGAACTTCAACAGAAATCCTAATCATAGAAGAAATAATAATAGAAATAACATAAGGAATGATAATGGAAGTGACAATATTCATAAGGAAGAAATCAAAGAATATGTTGATGAATTCAATGAAGCATTTGCAAAGGCTTTGTTGGTAAACATATATATATATATATATATATATATATATATAATTTGACTCTTGAACACCTGAAGTTCTGAACAATATCTGATTACAATAGTTGAAAAGCCATCTATAGATGAATGGGCTTTTCTCTAAATTAATAAGTACAACTCCCTATGATAGATTTTCAATGAATTATGTTAATTCCTATCATCTACTTGGGGGTGTGTTCTTAACCTGAGAATAGTAGAGGTATAACCAAGGTAGACTTAGACAAGATCTAACTCAGGTGAACAAAAGTTTTTAATAATCTATTTGGTTTTATGCATCCACACATCTTATGAATTCACAAATCTTTCCCACAAGCTAAACTATAAGAACTTAAATCTATACTTTAATTGCTAAATTGATAACACTTAATATTCCTCTCAGAACAAACAATAACAATACTTATCACGTTCATTCGTTGTATTACAAATAGGGGAAGTAAAACTCTATTTCTTCCTCATTCCAATCCAAACCATAAGAGAAAGATACAAACTTAAACTAACACTAACTAGAATAGAAAATAATTAATATAAAATACCCTTGATTGTCTCTGCAACAAGAAGTATTTCACACCAAAATTTTTTTTGACCCTCTATTACTCATTCAACTTTGTACATATAGGGTTTAAGAGATGACTGTTACAATAGAAACTTAATCGGTTCATCTTCTGAGAAGGAAATATGGAAAGATGCTAGTTTGTCACATTACAAAATTTACAAAATTGATAGAAATTGCGAAAGAAAGTGAAAAGAAGGCATCATTTGAATCACTTGGACTTCTTCCCCTTTTCAGCTTTCACCCTATATGCCTTGGCAACATTGAATGCTCTTGAGCTAGTTCCTTCACAACATTTAACTAATTTGGAAATTCTTCCATAGCCACGTGTACACATTCACCAAGTGTTTGCAACTCTACCACTTTGTTTCGACTGCTTGAAGTCATTCTAGATAGATTAGTCAAGTATGTGGAGAAGTTGTTATTCATTACTTCTACTCCAATAAGAGCTTTCCCTTGCCCACTAGTTTGTGAATCAGTGTGTAATATTTGCATGAGTTTGAATGCTCTATCTTGGGTCTTCGTCACTTTTTCCCCTGTTTCTTTGAGTCCTTCTTCAGCTTCTTGAATAATCTCCAGCTTAAATTGCATATTTTGAAGCCATTCAAATAGAGCCTTAGTCCCTTTCTTCAAAATATTTTCTTCAACTGCCTCTTTTTCCTTCATTCAGATGATCATTTTTAGGAGGGAAATACATTCATCAAATCTTGTATTCTCTGTGGCCAAAGTGTTGCAATTAGATATGATATTATCTTTCTTAATTTCCAATCGAAGGATAACATTTCCAATTTGATGAATCAGAGCAATTCTATCTAAATTGAGTTTCTCAATCCATTCCTTTCCAATCTAGCCAAAATGCCTATCTTTATGGAGTTGCAAGATAAAAGCTTGTACTTCTACTGTAGTAGGATTTTGAGTAGTAGGTACACCAGTGATGGTTGCTAATGGAACTACTAGTTGCTTGATAAACCTATTCAATTCTTCTATCTTAGCCTTCATCTTAATTTTTGACAATTTTAGGCTTTCCAATTGTGCTTCTATCACCTCATTACTTGAGCTCCACAAGCCCACTTTCATATCATGTCTAGCTTCTCCAAGATCAATTGAGTGTAGAGTGAAGTCATCAGGTGACATATCTTCAATTCTTCCTGCTTTATTCAGCTTCGCTATTTCCATGGTTAAGTGCCCTATTTTTGGATCTTTTCTAAGTATCAATAGGGTCTTTTGCTTCTTAGCTTTCACCATCACAGTCTTAGAGCAAACTACTTAAGACAAAATTTCCTTCACAGGTACACTCTCACCTTTTCTTTTCTTCTTCCTTTCTAAAGTGTCTTCTAACCAAGACTCTATACCAATCACCTTAGAAGCTGTTCCAAGTAAATTTATGCTAAACATCTCTTCTTTACTGGAGTCACTACTACTATAGTTGTAGAGAAAGGATTCTTTGGATCTTGAAAAATAATCCTAGATGAACTTGGGGCTTTCTCTTCCTCTTGAGTTTTCTTTGCATCTTCAGCAAATTCAATTGATTCACTGCTACTCCTCTTTTCATCCCCAATCTCTACTACCTAAATGGGGTAACTCATTGACTTCAAAAGAGGAGCACTTGTAGATGGAACAGGGCTATGATGAGGAGATGGAATTGGAGTAACATAAGGAGATGGAGTTGGAGTAACATGAGGAGATGGAGTTGGAGCAGTAACACCATCCTTTGACTCTTTCGTCTTCTTTTCTTTGGTACTAGCTTGGGCTCCAATAATTGGTAGAGGACCACCCTAGAAAGTTGGAGCTATTGAAATGTTCTTCTTTGAGGGTTGATCACCTCCTCCTATAGATTGAGCAGGTCCTTGAGCAGCTGTAGTTGTAACAGTGGGTGTGGCACTCTAAGAAGAAGTATGAGTAGTAGTGGCTGGAGAAGCTTGAGTAGTCTTACTCTTACTCCGACCCTTCTTTTCTGTCCACTCAACCCATTTCCCAGTCCTCTTGATGATCCGAGCCATCATAACATCAAAATCTTCCTCTATATCCACATAAGGTTCAGAACTGATAGGAGCATTCCTTAGTTTAGTCAACTGTGTATTATTATACATATTTTTCCCATCATCTTCTAGCCCTTCCACATCCAAGTCAATGCCATATGTCTTTACTTAATCCACTGTAAATCTGGCAAAAGCCTTGTTGGGGTTTTGAAAAAGTACTAAGCAACAAAATGCTCAATAGCAAAATGACATCACTCATATAATCTAAGGACTAGCCAATTCCTACCAACAACTATAAGTGCACACCATTTGGACCCAACTTCAACAAAACCAAGGATGGTTTTCTACTCTCTAGGCTCTACCAAACAAGGGTGGGTATACCCAAGGATGATTCAAGACTGTGAAATACTGTATGAGGATTATTTTAGTTTCATTTTGATTCTCATCTCAAATCCTCGGATAAATGCATAATTCATGACAATTTTGATAAACACATCCCATATAACAGATCTGACCAAAATTCTTCTATAAGTCTAAACATGTTCTTAGCAATAGTAGCTAATTGAAGCTAAAACAATCCATGCAAATAAGTATAGGCCAACTTTGAAAATCTTCAGGAAATAAAAGTAAAATTGATTATAATTGTGCATTTGAAAACCATTTATAACACATTTCTCTTCTAGCTGAATCAATTTGACCAGTGCCTAATCCATTGGGTTTCAGAGTCTACTAAAAATCCTTAGATCTAATTTATTGCCTTACAACAAATTTTATAAGAAATTCTTATCAGAATTCATCATTGAAAAATCCTTTCCACTACTACAACAACCTTATCAAATTCATCAAAGCTTTTACTTAAGCCATTGAACTAATAGCAGTAATGAACATATATATAACCTAATTGGATTGCATTCAATTGTACAAGCCTTTACTCATAAAATATCAAGATAACCAAGTAATCAAAAGGAGACAAAATTCAGAAAGAACTGATATGGAGACAACTCATAATTTGTATTCATTTTCTTTGAAAATTGTATACATTTACAGTAAACTAAGAATGACCTTAGGAAGAAACAAAGAGATCATTCTATTATTCATGTATTCTTAGGAATTAACAGAGAAAATACATCATAAATTTGCTCCAAACATTGGACCAAAAATAGACTAAGTATATCACTTAGTAAAAATAGAATTTGGACCCTTTCTCTAGCCCTAGAATCTGACTTATATAGTGTCCCTCCACCATCTTTGCAACACAAAACAACCTACCATATCCCCCCTTCATCCGCTAAATCCATTTTGGGTCCCTATCTCCACCAATCCAGTGCATAGGAAAGCAAAACTCTCACTTTTTGACAGCATGCCCTTGAAGTCTTCCATCCACAGGAAAGCCAAAAATCTCTAGCCAATCCTCCTTAGGTCTGTCATGCAGCTTTGACTCTCCCTAGGAAATCTTTCATCAGCCAATCCAAAATCTGTGCTTAATCCAAATCCAACCATGAGCTTCTATGTTCATCCATACGCAAGACCCCATCCCCATCAAACTCATCATCAAAGCATGAAGTACCAATCCTATCATGATGTGTTTGGTCGCATTGTCCTTGCTCCCGCCACCTCCTATTCCAATGATGATGAAAATCTTGTTGACGATGACGGGTATATTGAAAGCCTTAGAAAAATTCCCCCAAGCATCCCCCAAAATTCAAGAGTTATTCCAAACTATCTAGTCATGCCATCTGATATTCCAGCTTCCCCTCCATCACCCCATCAACCAAGCTTCCAATCTTCCACCCCCATCACACTAGCTATTCCTGTCAATCCACCTCCACCTTCGACACACGAGTCTCCAAGGAATCTCCTAGAGGAAATACAAGAAAAGTCACCTCCAACAGTCGATAAGCCATGTCATCTAATCCAACCATGTGAAGTAGTCAGTGATGAAGCTTCCCCATCTATAATATCACCTCCATCTCCCATAGCTATCATCCCCATACCATCCATCAAATTGCTGAAAATCCTTCCACTTCCCGCAAGCATCAAAATCCCACCACCTATCAAATCCCTCCAAATCCTATCCACATCGCCTCCAAACATTTCCCAAATCTCTCGTAATGACCCTTATGCATCCATCTTCTACTCACCCATCTCCACTACTGAATCTCCCATCTATCCATCTGCTGCCTTTGAAGAATTCATCCCTTCACCTCCTATCGCACCATCCACTCCAAACCAATCCTATCAAGATCCTTCCCAAAAGCATGTTGACATCCCCCAAAGCATAAATGAAGATATCATTGTACCATGTCTTCCATCCATAGTGCAGTCACCATCTCCTCCATCTCCAAAACCTTAAGCCATATCTCCTCCACTACAAGATATCTTGTCATCCCACCAGCTACATCAAGATCCTATCCTTCCATCTCCCCTGCTCCATGCTTCCATCTTACCACCTATCCAAGCTATTCCACCATCTATAATCTACCCTCTTGGTTCACTTACATTCATCCACGGTGGCCCTCTCTTAGCAAAAGAATTAAGAACAGTATCTCCCCATTGCAATACACCTAATAAATCACTTCTACCATTTTCTGCAAGAAAAAAGTTTCCTCAGCTTGTTCAAATGCTCAATCGATGGCATTATCAAGGTCAAGGTTTAGGACCACAAGAGCAAGGAATCAGAGAGCCTATTATTGCACAAAAAAATCTAGGATTTCATGGTCTTGGATATGTATCCAAAGGCTCACCATCTAAAGGTTTTGGTACACCACACCCCCAAACTAAGCCTATCTCCAAGCCCACCATGCCAGCCTCCCATCACTCCTTCAAGAAATCTTATGTCATCCCCCCTCCACCATCTTTGCAACCCAAAACAACCTACCATATCCCACCTTCATCCGCTAAATCCATTTTGGGTCCCTATGTCCCAAAATCTACCATCCTCCATCCTCCTATTAGCCATCATAAAACTCCTATTCCATCCATTCCTATGCAAGATCAACAAAGGCACATATCAGGGCACATCATCCATCATCATCCCCCTACATGCTCTTTCATATCCTCTCCATCTCACAAAGCTTCTCCTAACCATCTTCCCAAAGCTTACCACAACAATGTAAATGCCAACTTCAAAATGCATAAAGCTAAAAATCCACATCCTAGGCAATCATATGTCTATTCTAAAAGACATACTCCAAAAAGGCAAAATCCAATCAAAGAATGCAAAACATTGCAAAAGCCTATGAAAAGAAAATCCAAAACCATGTGGATCCCCAAGAAAAAAGTTGAAACCCAATGCATAATGGCATCCACCATTGCTAATCCCCCATCTAGTGACTCATGTCCCCCATCTCCTAACTCCATCTTGGGTGCCTATATCCCCAAGCACGCTTCCACAAATCCTCCATCACGCCTGCATCTACCATCTATCCCCCATATGCTCTTTTCACACCCGTTCCAACATGTGCCAATGTTGCTCTTGCAAGAATCCCCATCTCATGCTCCTTTTCAGCATTTTCATCCCTCCATATCCTACCATCAATCCCATCTAATCTGATCTATTGCATAAATCACACATCCGATGTACCAATAGCTAGCAACAAAATTGAACATTCCAACAGCCAGTGAAAAATCCCAAAAAAGCCAAAATAGCTGAAGAAAGCCAAAATCATTCCAGCTAAGTCCAAAGTCAAAAAGTCAAAAAAGAAAAGAAAAATAAAGCGTCCACTGGTGAAAACTTGGCAATTCAAGCGCCTTGGACAAGTAACATGATGAAAACTTGGCAAACAAGCGTCATGCGTAATCCTGCCATCCCCAGCTTAGCCTATCACCCTCATGCTTTTGGTCATCTCTTGACATCCAGCTCCATCTTCCAATCTATCCACCTATCCTCCATCCTCTAGCTTCCATCTCACACCATCCACTAACTTTATGCAGCTTCAGCCAATCATCTCAGCTATCATCCATCTCCCTAGCCCCTTTAGCTTTTTCCATCCTAGCTTCAATCCTATCACATCCACCATAAGACCTCCTTCTGCATGTTATCTTCTGATTGGGGGCACTATATTCCTTGGAGATCTTGTCTTTTCTATCCTCCCTTGTCATTGGTATCTAGCTCTAGGCTATCCTCATGCAAATCCAATGTCATCTCTTTATATCCATCATAATCCTAGCTATCTACCATCCTATCCAGCCATCTCATCCTGCTCCTCTAGCTATCCTTGGTCACAAAATCTCTCATCATCATTGGATGCATCCTGCCAAATCCATATCTTTCGCTATCACCCCACCCTTAGCTTTCGCATCTTGCACAACATCGAACCATCCCGCTATCCTATCATCCTGAGCTTTTGCCTACTTGTAACTATCTTGGTCAGCTTCAACTTGTAAATATCTTGGTCCGTCAGCTTGTACATCCTCGTTAGCTTAGTACCATTGTATCTATCCAGCTTTTGTGTCAGTTTCTCCTTGATCAGCATCTTACATCCATCGTACATCTTGGTTAGCTATTCCAATGCATCCTTTAGCTAGATCTCCTGTCACCAAAGTGTTATCCTTCTTAGTTCAACTTGCTAGACGCATCACTCATCCAGATCCACCAGCTTAGGTTCTCTCTGATAGATCCTTGTAGGATATAGCTTTCCTCATGTCTGATCTTGGTCCGTTAGTACCTCATCCTACCCATCTCGTTGGCAAACGATTCTCTTTTGGATTTTCGCTTTCTTTTGATTTGGAATCTTCCCTGTTGGGTCTTGAAGTATCTTTTCCAAACAATCTCCTTGTTCCCTCCTCAAGGTTGCCACGATCTTCCATATCATGGTATGCTGCGAATGGGGCAATTAGAGCGTAAGGTCTTGATCAGGTCTTTCGTTTGTTTTTCTTTTCTACTTGTGGGTTCTCCAGTGTCGTTTCCACACTGCTTCCTCTAGGATTCATGTGTGATGTTGGGGCAATCCTTGCATGTTTGTTTTGAGTTAGTTTGTCAGTCCTTTGGATGGTTGGTGAACAGGCCTTGATGTTCTTGGTAACCTTGGCAATTAACCAATAGTCCTATAGCAAATCTAGTGCTCAACTACATGGTGGTACTTCTCTTTGAAGTATCCCCCCGCTCAAAAAGCTTCAATGGTTTTCCATCATCTCCATTATCCCCCACCCATATCCAGCATCCATATCCAGCATCTGTCTCTCCTACCCCAGCTTATGCATCAGTATCTCTTTGAATCACTCATCACTTTTAGCTTTAGGGATCCACAATCCTAGTCTTAGGGATCCACCAATCCAAATCAATCCACCAAGCCTCATCTTTCGAGATCCACAATCCTAGTCCTAAGGATCTCCGAAACCCATCTTCCACCAATCTGACTCTTTGAAATCCTGTTGCATCAGCTTTATAATCCCCTCATCACTCTCCCTATCCTAGATTCCTTTTTATAGTGCTCTGCTCCTTCATCCTCCACCTTCTCTAAAGTCTTAAGCTTGCTTCCTCTTTTGCATCTGATTCTCCTTTATCATTCTCCCATAGTGAGAATTTGAGCTAATTTAGCCCCTTCTCTTTGCCAATCTGAGTCTCCTTGCTCATCTCGGATTCTTGTACTTTTCAAGAAGCCATCGAGCCTTGCTTTCTCTCCTCGCTACCTTCTTGAGGGGGCATCTCACAGTCCATTCTCTCCTCTTCTGCTCTAGCCTTGGGGGTCTTATTTTCTTATCTTTGATGCCATGCCACTTGTGGCATCACATCAAAGAGGGGCAAAATGTAGACACCTAAAAATCTTTAGAAAATAAAGTATTTTTATTTTCTGAAAAAGTCCTGATGACATCATCATTTATTAATTAATTAATTAATTAATTAATTAATTTTTATGCCATTAAATCCATTTATCTTAATTAAAAATATTTAATTAAGGAATCCCTCCCAAAAATGTTAAATCTTATTTAAACATTATTTCCTTATTTATTAATTATTTAATTAATAAATTAACCAAAAATCCTAAAATAAATTAAAAATTTATTTTTTGCCCAAAACTTGGCCAATTTCCTTAAGACCACTAACCTCTTCCAAAATTTTCTAATCCTTCTTCAATTTTGATTAAAGGCTAATCCCATCATTTCCTACCCCTAATCCCAACTCAAAATATTTAATTAAGATTAAATATTAATCCTCATGTTTATTAAAAAAGTTTTAATAAATATCTCCTCAACCCAAACCCTTGAAATAAATAAAACTTTATTTATTTCCTAAAAATCTAATTTATCCTCACCCTAAAAAGTTCTAGACTCTTCTAGAAAGTCTTCATCCTCATCCTAGGAAATTCTAGACTATTCTAGAAAGTCTTTATCCTCATCCAAAGTCTAGACTCTTCTAGAAGATGTCTTTAAAACTAATCCTAATCCCCTCCTAACCTAGTCACATTCCCTAAACATGGGTTAAGACTTGTTAACTCAAGGCAAAGTTAACAAATATTTCTTCCTTCACCCACCCTCATTAAATGCCATCCACTTGCCTATCCCTAAGCTAATCCTAAACCATCCTAATCCATCCTCTAATCATTTGCACAAGCCTAAACAAGCTTAAAACCTTCCTAATCAAGTCCAAGTCGAAATTTCTCTCATCACCCTCAAAATATCTCAACCATAAAACTTTATGAAGTCCACTAGGTCATAAATGACTCTTACAAGCCCTTTTATTGCTCTTACAAGTCATTATGAGGGTCTTTATGAAGATTTTATCCCTTGAGCCTCCTTTGTTGACTCATCCTTCCCCTTTCCTCCATCCTCTCACCATGTGACATGTGTCACTCCTTGATTGGTTGTAAGGAAGCACAATCCATGTGCTCTCTTCTCATGCAATCTAAGCCCTCCATGAGCTTTTTCCCATCCTTGCATCTTAGCCCTCAATTCCTCAAGCCCTTAGCCTATAAATTGGATCCCCTCCCAAGCCATTTTAACACAATCCATGAAGTAAAGTTATAATGCTATTTTGAGAGCCAAATCCATACTAAAGCCATCTATCCACACCAAAAATCCACAATCATCCATTGAAGCCTTTGGAAGCACATTGAGCATACATCCTATCCATTTAGATAAAGCTACTCAACAAGAGAGCTTCTTATTGAGAGAGTCCATTAATGGCTCATATTCTCAATTGAGAGCTCATCTTAGTCTATCTTGAAGTTTATGAATTTTGTTTAGTTTGTAGAAGCTTTATATAAATTTGGTTTCTATTAGCATACTAACATTGCTCATATACAATATAGTGTAAGATGCAACAAATTTTAGGCTAAGAGAAAAATATAGGTGTCCTTTACAAGAAATATTTACATACACCTATCACAAAATGACAAAAATGTGGGTAACAGAAGATATCCAAATCAAAACATTCTTTTTGGTGGGTTTGCTTTTGTCACATCTTCTAATGCTACTGAGTTGGCTATTATTTTGATTCCTCTTCATATGCAACTACCAAATTAGCCAATGATGAAGTTTTTTCTGATGAGGGCATATTAACTTCCACTTGTGGGTTTTCATCATCTTTGTCCTGTATGGTGGGAGTAACTTCTACCTTTTTCTCTTCTTTGGTCATATTAGCATCATGTGGTCCTAGGCCTGCAACTGAAAGTGACTAATTATTCTTGTCTTCTTCTTCCAGTTGGGCTTGAGTAGTGATGGTGTCAATGATTTGGATCTCCTCACCCTGCACCTCATCATTGTTAGTTTAATCTTCATCAAACTGTTCACCAGGAGCTATTTCTGCCATCCACTTGTCAAACAGTGTGTCATTTGGCCAATTGAATTGTAAAATATCCCTCTATCTTTTTAATACACATTCAACCTCATTATTAATAGCAACAAATTCCTATTTTAAAGAATCAAAGAATATTTGGGCCTTCACTATTTCTTCCGTTGTGGTAGCCCACCATGCATGCCCTATTTCATTCATAACTTGATTCATTCTTAAATAGAATAAATCATCAAGTTCCTTTGCCCATTCATCTTTGTTTTTTAAATTATTTTTCTTGTCTAGGGCACGAGGAAACAAACTGAGTTTTTGGCTCTTGTATTTGCTCAAGTAGCCTACTATTATTCTCTGTAAATGAATCCTTTTGTTGTCAAAATCAACAAGATCAAAAACAATATCAAAGGTTTTTTCAATTTGATCACAAGAATTATTTATGACAAAGAAACACAAAAATGTCATTTCTTTCTCCCTTCTTACCCATTTATT
Source organism: Cupressus sempervirens (assembly GCA_028749045.1). Taxonomy (NCBI): domain Eukaryota; kingdom Viridiplantae; phylum Streptophyta; class Pinopsida; order Cupressales; family Cupressaceae; genus Cupressus; species Cupressus sempervirens. Next base: position 806,830,905 of record CM053791.1, on the reverse strand, counting down.
CATGATAGGCTTTAAAGCTTCATCATTGGCTTTCAACTCCTTCGAGATACTGATCACCCTAGCCAACTGATCATGAATTAGTGGCCATTCAACTTTTTTCCCCAAATATGTGAGAGCTTTTCTTAGTTTATCTTCATATTTTAACTCTAGCTCTACATGTAAGACCCATAGTTTACTTTTTTTTAATTCAAAATCCTCAGTAGTGTAGTACTGTGGCCTTTGGGGTGTATCTGGTATTTCTATGAGGGGGGTGGATTTAAAAGGTTCAACTGGGGGACAAGTGTATGTTATTCTAGGCCTAGTGGGTTTTCCCAATAGCTTGTTTTCAAGCTCAATTCTCTTTTTTACCTCTTTATTGTAGGCATCCACAACTACCTCATATTTACTTTGTAACTTGAACATAGCCTGTTCCTCCTTCTTAGTAGTGGCCAAAAGAAACTTGGAAGAATCCACATTCCAATGTGCTACCTGCACATGTGAGCTATCAGCAAGCCTTCTTACAAGTATGTTTCCCATCAATCCAGACTCATCTGGTTGCGATGATGTGGCTCTAGATCCTCTTCTCAATGACCAACTGACCAATGCAGCTTGATATTTAATGAATGCAATGCCTTGGAAATCCATTTTATTTGGGTCTTGCAACTCCAATTTATTAGAAACAAAATTAAAAATCAATGCATTTGCAATATCCCAATTGGGCAACAATAAAATGTTAGATGTCTTTATCATTTGCCTTCCCTCTTTAGGGGTAATGTTTTGGAACTCTTGCATCATTTGTTCCTTTATTTTTTTTGGAGGGAGGCTTCATCCATTTCTAGATTCTCTACTTTCAACTTTTTACATTTTTCCTCAAACATATTCATGTTTTCCCTCCAGGAAAACTGCTAAAAAGCCTTAGACTTCACAAAACTGTCATCAGCCAAAAATTGATGACTTTCCTATTCTAACATAGGGTCCAATTCCCTGCCTCTATAATCATCTATTTTTAGGTCTAGACTTGGGAGGGGAGGTTTTGAAGGGTTACCTTCATCCAATTCTGCTTGAGTAATAAAAATGCCTCCCTATGATCCCATCTGCTCAATTTTCTCACTTGTGAGCTATTCTTCTCCAATCCTTAAAGGGGATTGAGTGGGTGAATATTCCTCAACTTGAGGCCTCTCTTCTCTCATTACCTTCTACCTCTTGGGACTGGGCTCATTAGGTCTCTCCTCTAGGGCCATACTGGTGGATCCCATTATTTGTTTTCCCTTATCTACATGAGCCTTTTTATTTTGAATTATAGTGTAACCAAGATTCTTCTGTACAATTATTTGACTAGCTTCTATATTAGGAGTGAAGGCCAACCTCCTCATGACTTCTCTGGCCTTATCAAGAAAATAATCAATAAATTTTTTTTTCTTCTCATTCATAACTTCCATTATTTCAGGGAAGTTACTCATGAGCTTATTTATTCTCTCAGATTCTGTGTTAGCATTATCTAAAGGATTATATTTTTGATCAAAATAATGAATGAATTCTAGGACTCGAAAGTAAAATCTCCATTTTTCTTTTTTAGTTTCTTGTTCCTGTAATGAGAATTCATTCCTTATAATGTCCTCTGGATAATATGAATCATGTTTGACCTGTCCCAGCTTAATCCTATGCCTCAAGGTCATATTGAAAAATCCCTCAGAATCACAAAAACAGGGATGGGAGATAGCCATCATATACTGATCCAAAATTTTATGCAAAAAGAGCCAACCCCCTTTGGTAATCACAAATTGATGGGCCACTGTACAGGTAGGGAAAATTGACCAAGTTGCCTCTTCAATAGAAACATTTCTTCTACTCCTCCTAGTTGCCACAAAACTTTAGCCATTCCTACCTTGAAAGGTACTTGGTAAGGCAAGACATGAGGACTCCCTTTAAAACCATAAATTCTAAAAATAGTAGAAACAGATTAAGGGATGATATCTCCCCAATTATGTGAAACTTTCAAATTATGGGGGCTATCCATAGACCTGATGAGACTCATTAGTAACTTAGGGATTCTGGGATTGTCACTCAATATGAGGCATCTCAACTTAGAAGCAAAATACCTATCAAATCTGACAAAATTGGCATTATTTGCACCCCAGGTCATATCTGCACTCCATAACTGGACTGGTAGTACTTCCCCATTTTCCTCTCTATTTAATTGCATCTCATTACCAAAATATGTAACCCCCTTAAACAAGAACATATGCATTAATAGAGAATAGTGGCCAAAAGTTTTCTCCACTTTGCCTTTCGTAATTCCAACTAAACCAATGTGAATTTCTTCAGCCAAAAAGGAGGCAAAATCAAAGATAACATCTAAACCAAAAGAAGCAATTGGAACCATCATATACATAAGGCCAATCGGCATGAAGTCTTGCTCATCTTCACCAAAAACATGACATAGGGTCCTGTATATCTCTACAACCCGGGAAGTGAAAAGAATCTTGTTGAAAGGTTCTCTAGAGGCTGCAATGATTACTGGCAGAGTTCCTATAGTACCAATGTGTGCCCTCAATGCATCTCCCCTAATTACATCTCTCTTTTCTTTGTATTCATTCTCTAATTCTGGCAAATTGATTGGCACATGGTAATCTGACAATGGTTCTAGGTGAAAAATCTCTCTAATTTCTTCACGCTAATTGAGACCATAGGCACACCATCATTTCTTCTCACAACCCTAATAGATTGTTCATAATTCTTGGCAATGGCTTCTAGAAAATCATAATCCATGAAAACACTTGGAACTACTAGCTTTCCCAAATCAAAATTCCAGATATTAGCATGAGGGGCAAACAACTTCCTTTTTGAAAACCACTTTTTAAACAAAACAAGGCTAGTTTGAGTAGTTATTTCATCCCTAACCTAGTTCCCCTTGTCATATAAGCCATCAACAATTTTTAGCCTAGGGTTTAAGGAAATTAACCTTTTAACTTGTGCAGGCTTTGTAGTGGATTCTAGGAGTAATTCTAACAAATCATCGTGGACATTCCTATCCATATAATTAATTTTCCTCGAGAATGCTTTCTTAGGAGGCATCTTGATTGTAATAATAGGAATTGGAATGTCATGGAGGTTATATATGAGTACTTACTTGATTTTCTAGACTTATTTTTCTTTGAACTTTTGTAGTTGCTTTCAAACAGATGAGGAATCACTTCACATCTTTATCATGCTTAACACAATGTGATCAACAGGTTCTTATGCTCAGAAACCATGAAATCTTTGTTTGCATGGGATTGAAATGAATGAAAGTCTTCGATATTATACTCTGTTTCTCCCACATGTGAAGCTTTCATTCATCATAAATGCGCATAATAGAAAAATAGAGTAGCATCACACTTTCTTTTAAATTTGCACTATTGATCCTTGAAAAATCCTATGATCCAAGAATGAAAACTAGGCTAACTCAATGTTCTTCTTAGCATGCTGGTAGTCAAACCAATAAACTGCCTCCATCTATACCTTTCCTTCAAGGCTAGCATTTCAAACTGGGCCTATGGATGACCAAGGACATGTGTCATCAACTCGCTAACTCGCTATACATAACTTTTGAGCACTTTTCCATAGCGAGATAGCAATGGTCGTTGATCCTAGTTTGATCTAACAATTAGAATTCTTCACAGGTTTTATACAAGGGGCATGGGTCTAGGATACTACTGTTGCTGAGCTAGCTCAATATGCTAGAACATATATATATATATATATATATATATATATATACATCCCTATCAAAAAAAATACCAACTACCCGGCTAGTGATATGGCAAGTTTTGATGAATCCAAATTTTCTAGCTTATAGATGCTCAGTAGGATGCCACTGTGTAATTTGATCTACACAATTTATCTTTATCATTTCACTTGTTCGGGGCCCACCTTTGAGGATTTTCTACTACATCGCCACTTTATGACTAGTCGCTACATCGCTACCGGCAAAATTACCAACTATCCAGCTAGCGATACAGTGACCTCCTGGTAAACACCAAAATTGACACTGAGAAATAAAACACAACTTGCACACAAATAAAAGCAGAGCCTGCACAATATTTTCTTTAGGATCCTCACAATCATTTTCTAAATTTTAAAAGAATGCTATCTTTTGCAATGATCAGGCCCTTGCTATTTCACTACTGAAAAGGTGGTGTTATTTTGGCTAGCGATATAGCAACCATTGACAGATTCCCAATTCTGATGATGGAGAACAAAAAAAAAATTGATGGAAAACCTACCAATTAATGCTGGTGTCAGAGAAGGTGGTCGTGCACATTTATAAGACTACGTGGGAAATTTTTGTGGTCACATCAACCTTTAAGAGAGCACTACCTTTTGAAAAATTTGGGCATTCGCTATGTCGCTACCGAAAAGTCACATGGATTTTTTGATAGCGACTTAGCGAATTGCCAGAAAAACTTGGACGTTGGTGACACCATTTACGAGTTTCTTCACATGCATTTATTCTTAAAATTGACAATTCTGGAACATAACACATGCCATAATGTATTCATGTTAACACAATTCTCGGCGCTAGACTTCATTTTTCAGACATAGTCACAGTTATCCAATGGTCACTACCTCGCTAGGCGTAACGTTTGAGCTTCTTGCTTTAGTGAATATGCAACAACCATAGATTCAAACAAGATTCAACAGTGGGATAAAACTTCTTTCACAAGGACTAAACAACGACCTCAACATGGGCAGGAAAAAAAATTCACTTATCCTCTTTTTTTTAAAAACAACTTTTGCGCTAGGGAAAATTTGAAAGGAATGAGACATAGGGTTTTAACAAAGATTTTTCAAAGACTAAAAAAAGGGTGACTTAGCTAGAAACCCTATTCACCATTAATGGATACAATCTAAATTTTCTATACCTGCACAAAAGAATTTTACCATGTGAAAATTCAAATCAAGTAGCCTGATCTTGGCTCTCCAACTCATCTTTACAATTTGCTTAATAATCCTCCACAATAGTAACATGCTTGATTATTCTTCCAATTTGAAGCACATCTTTGGCATATCCATTTGGGTCAAATATAGGCCTCACCACTTCATATTCATCTAACTTATACTTGTTCTTGAATTCCTTAGGCATGTTTTTAGCATCTGATTGAGACTCGCAATTGTAGGCTCCAACTCTCATGGGGAATTCATATCCCTTCTTCCTCAAATTGGTGCTTAGCATGTTCACCTAAATTACTTGTCTCATGATCTCAATGAGCACGATCATGTCATTCGAGTATCTGGGTAGCTTTAGGGGAAATCCATCGAAAGCTACAAGACATAAATATGAAAAGGATGAGAATTGAATGAAATAGCTACCAAAATGACTAATGGCTTCCATCGCTTCTGGGCTGAATTTCCTCTCTGGGCATCCTTGAAGTTCCCTGCAAATTGTCATTGTAAATGCATCATTAACTTTGATATACTCCACATAACTATTATGTTACTGCAAGCGTGGATAAAACTCATAACTATTTACATCATCTGGAAAGATCTCTATCCTAGGAAGGACTAGCCATAATTGTAGGGAAGCTAACATATATATCAAGAAAGAAGACATGTAAAATAAATTGTACAAATTTGCTTCACTAAGGGCTCTGGATAGATGCTTGCTTACCTCATACGCCCAATCAATATACTATGTATCTGAGAAAATTATTTGCACCAAAAAGAAATAATATTCTGCAAAATTTAGTGCTTCTACCTCACCTTTCAATTTATGCAAAAGGACCAGAATGTCCACAATCTCAAGCTTGAGATCAGTGCCAAAAAGGGTTTTAGGAACCTTACTCTTAGCTCCCCTTGGTTTTTGAAACCAAGATCTCATAATCTCTTTCCACCATACCATTTTCTATAGAGAGAATTTTGACATAGCTCCTCCTACTATCAATTTAGAGAATTCTTCTCACTCTAGAATCTAAAGACAATTGACTACTGCTTGTCTATCAATTGAGATTAACACCATTTGATCAGGTAGTAAGATTTTCTTAGTATCCAGGTTGTAGTGATTGATACATTCAATGATTAGCTCTGGGTCTTGTACTGCTACTGGAAATCTAGCTGCTTCTACCACTCCACTTCCTCAGAGTTTCTCCATTATGGGATGGATTAGTTTCGTCCTCGACCTTCTTTGGAAATCTTGCATGTCAAAGAGATGAAGTGAAGTGTCTGTGATATTCTACCATATAGACTTGATTCCACCTAGTCCATCAAAACTAGTGAACCTTGTTGCCATTTTGTCTGATATAGAGGTAAACTGAAATTCAACAATTGCGAATAGTGCAAGGAGTGAACCTTGTAACTTTGAATTTTTTTGAAAGCAATATTCAATACAACAACATAAAAGTTCAAAATAGAAAGTAGTAATTTGAAAATCTATTATGTTCATCTTTATATAAGAACCCTTAATCTGTCCATTGATTTTCATGATCTGTGCCACATGAGTGAATCCAAGGATAAATCCATTAAATTAGTAAATGTGAGAGCTCTAACGGAATAGTTATGGGTACTGAATCCATGCAAGTGGATAGTACACACATAATAGTAAATGTAAAAGATAACCCTTTTGTAGATTATGTAACATCAATTGTTGGCAATATTGCTACCTATACTAGCTTTGATGAAGAGGATGAAGCAGAGGAAAAGAGGAAACATGTAGACGAAGAGAAGAGGAAAAGAGAAAAGAAGAGAAGATAAAATAAGAGAAGAAGGAAGAAGAAGAAAGGAAGAAAAAAGTAGAAAAGAAAAGAGAAGAAGAAAGAATAGATGAAGAAAACAAATAGAGAGAAGAATAGAAGAGAAAAAAAGTGGAAAAGAAGCAAGAGGAAGAGGAAAGGAAGAAAGTAGAAGAAGAATCAAAGAAACAAGAAGAGAAATAAAAAGAAGATAAGATAGAAAGAATAAAAGAAGAGAGGAAGAAGGCCAAGGAAGAGAAGAAGAGAACATAACTTAAAGTAGTTACACTTATTCCTACATCTACTCCAGTAGCAACAACAACAACAATATTATCTAATGATGATGATGATCATAAAGGATTGATAAGCTCTTTGAGGAAATTGCTCCAAAAGAATAAATTAGTTAAGTCTTCAGAGAATACATTAACTAAAGTCTTGGAGAGAATGTAGAAGATAGTTGCAACAACTATTACTGATCTAGACTTGCAGTCAAAGGCAAAAGAATTGGTGAAGTCTTTTGATGAAGAATTCACAACCTTGTCTAAAGTCGCTTTAACACAAGCACAAGCCAAGCATGATGCTTCATTATTTGAAATAGTATGCACAAATGTGAGAAATGAAATAAAGTCATTGGATGTATGCATAAAGGAATTGAGAAAGTATATTGATGAAGGTAAGAAGTTGAATGGACAGTGCCCACTTTCATTCAATTACCTATCAAATTTTGTGAATTAGATAAAGGAGTGAGCTACTTACACTCACTAATAGATTGTAGCTACTAAAGGCTAGCATTGAAGACTTTGGAAGCGAGGTGGAGAAAATTCACAATTCAATCAGAGGCATAAAAATTGATAAGGAAAAGGTAATCAGAAGGTTCTCTACTCTTAGAGAAGTTTTGTCACCTAAAATCAACATTTTCTAGAGGCAGTTGAAGGATTGTCTTGCAACTAAGGTCTCTTATGATAAATTTTCCTATACTAACTTGAGAATGGTTGAATTGGAATCCTATGCACTTTTCTCACTCATTAGTATCTCTAATACAATCAAGGAGAACTAGAAGAAATAAGAGCAACTAAAACTTGTTTATATAGACTATTTTTCCAGAATATCAAGTTGATCAGTAAAAGGCCACACAATTTTTGTATATAGTTTTTGACACCTTTTCCATTGATGTCAAAGGGGGAAAAATATATGTAAGGAAAATTATAGATGTTTGTATATATATTAAGGAGAAGCATATATGTATATGTAATGGGGAGTACACTTATGTATCAATGTAAGGAGTGATAAGGAATGCAATGATCCATCAAGACATGAATACATTTTTTATGTTTTGAAGGCATTTCTTTTGTATTTACTTTTTTTTTATATGACATCATTTTTTGGACTTAGCCAATTTTCTCAAATGTTTCCATCAATGCCACATGGGGAGATTTTTGGCAATATGGTCAATTAGATGTCTATAGAGTTGTCATTTATGGCAACATGTATTCAACATTTTATTTATGCATTTAGAGTTAGAAGATTGTCAAAGTATTAGATAGTTTATAGTAGTACAAAGACATGTGTGATGTGTACAGATGACAAAATTTGACTTAGCTTATGCATAATTGAGGATAGCTATATGATAGTTTCATGATGATGTGTTCTAGTGCATAGAATTGAATGGATTGTACGATGCAAGTTATATTTAAAATACTAGTTTGGATATTTGATAGAGCAAAACAAAGCATAACAGAGTTTTGAGTTGTATGAATTAAAGAATTATTTTGGTAACAAAATAATTACTTGGTCATGGTTAGCTAACATCCTAAATTATAATTGAGCAAGCTTGTGAGAGAATGAAGGCCAACATAGCATAGTTTTATAATAATCATGGTATATATGAAGATCTTATCTTGCATAGATAAGGTGATAGCAAGTATGAGTTATGAAAGAAATATAAGTTGATGAAAACTATTGTGAAGATAGTATATATGATGTGAAAGCTTATATGATGTGAGATTTGAAGTTTAATCAAAGCAAGTGTGAGATACAACAATAATAAAGTATTGTATGTATATCTATTCTTGTGAAGGATCTCAATTGTATAATTGCTATATGTTAGGGAAGTGGGCTCTTCTTGCATACATTGTATTTGGTCTACCTACTCCTAATAGGGTTGAGGCTATTATGAGGGTCTAGCCCTCTAACAAGGACTCATGAAATTATATATACTTTATAGACTCCTAATAGGGTCAACGTCCTTAATAGGATTTTTTTTTTAGTGGGTCATCTTGTGGGTAACATTCCCACCAGGGTTTTCCCTTGCCCAAGGTTTCTCTAGTTAAAAAATAACGATGTTATGAGTTCTCTTTGTGTATGGTTATATTTACTATTCAACATTGTTGGTTTACTTTCATATGCAAGTTATAAAGTAATTAAAAATATTCAGTTGTGGAAATTTTTTTATAGAATACTGATTCACCCCCCCTCTCAATATTATCTATTTCTAACACACACACACACACACACACACACACACACACACACACACACACACACACACACACACACACACACACATATATTAGGTTCGAAAGACAAGAAAAAAATGAGAGACCTATAGATATATATCATTTTTAAATATATATTAGGTTCGAAAGAACAAGAAAAAACTGAGAGACCCCAACAACTTCACCATCAAAATATAATTATGGCCAAAATTGTTAGAATGAATGTTGATGGTATTCCTTTGGGGGAGTATCCTAAGCATTGCTAAAGTAGTTGGAGATATTGTTAGCATTATTGACATATTGTATTCATGTCTATATTTTTCATTTATCTCAACACAATATTGTTTCTATAAAGACTGACCGAGTAGTTGAAAAAGAACAAGGTTGTACAGACTATGTGTTGAGGATGAGGTCAAGTGGAGTTGAGGATATGTTGTATAGTGTGTCCTGATGTCATGGATAAGTGGGCAAGAAGAAAGTCAAAGACATGCAATAGTTACTCAAGAGTTACAGATGATAATGTGCATATAGAGTGCCTAAGAAGAAATTTTTGATGTTTGGTTTGTACATCTTAACGAGGCTAGAATCACAATGAGAGAAGTTAGATAATGATAGTACAAAACCTAGTGATGATGTTAGTGAGTGTGCAAGGTTGGATATCACACATGTGAAATATTTGAGAAAATTGTAAGCTGAGAGTGTTGTGTAATTGTAAAATGAATGTTTATGTTAATAACGTCCTATTATTATAAATTGGGAAAGCCTCAAGAATGACTCAAAGAATTTTTTTGAGGACTTGGTATAAAGGGAAGGTTATTTTCCTTAAATGAAAGAATAAATATGAGCAAGAGATTGTGTTGTTGGAAATAAAAGGTAGGCTAGGTTACTGAGAGGGAAGGGATGAATTAGGAACCAATAAAATCTTATAACTTAATTCACCAATTAAATCATCACCATATCATTTGATCTAGTTGCATGCATGAACAAATGAAAGCAATAAAACATTTATAACACTTTGAAACAATATTTGGTGACCCAAAAACCTTCCAAATAGAAAGTAAAACTAGGGTGGGGATGATACCTACAGCCTTTAGTACTATAGTATAAAGTTGGTCTATTAAGGCTTACAATTGGTCACTTCTAATGACCTTCCCTATTAGGATAAATAATGACTATTAGTACACCTTGCGAAAGCATTTTATAAACATATAATGAAGTATGCACTCTGTTAGGAGATTTAGCATAAGACTATTAAGTCCACCTTGTTAGAGGATTTGACTGATGCACCTATTAGGATGAACTAGTGATTAATCTCTAATCTGCAACTTTGATTTGTTGAATAAGATTCCTTGAATTATAATGATCACCTTGTTGTGATAGATAAGTATTTGCTATTCCTTATACTACTTGTAGTGTTCACTAATTCAAACTCATCTACTTCTTCCTTCTTCACACATTTATTTTGGATATGATATAATAAATTACAGGTATATCAATCCACTTAATTACCTTTTGGAGTTGGCTACAATACCAAATTCATCATAATTCACAAAGTCAGCCTACTACCGTAACTTAGGTTCTAAAGAAAACTTGGTGATGTTTTGATACTCAAAAAACACTGTCAACTCTTGATAGACTCTAGCACTAGGTTGACATTGAAGCTTGACCAATAATGATCACTTCGAGTAGCAGGAACTCAGTCAACACTATATGACTCTATTAGAAATATAGATGGAGTAACTGAGAGGGGGGGGAGGGGGGTGAATCAGTTACCACAAAAACAAATCCATAGAACCCTTAGATATCTTATAAAACTAGATATTGCTGTCACTCGGTAGCCACATAGAAAAATGCTATAACTTGGTAGATGTTATTTTATTACTGATCTTAATCATTCATAAAAATTTAACATGCATGCATAAAAGAAATAACATCAACACAAGAGATAGTAGATTCACCGTGGAAACCCAATATGGGAAAAACCACCAAGTAACTAGCTACCAATTTTCACTCTTTTGAAGTGAGCCCTATTAGGAGCCAACCATGTTAAAGGTTACAAAACACACTGTTAGGTGTGAACCTGTTAGAGGATTTAAATACCCTTCTAGGAGTGGCCTTGCTAGAGGACTTTATAACAATTCAGTAGAAATTTCCACCTTGTTAGAGGATTTACAAAAGTGGCTACTAAACCAACTCTAATAAGCGAATTAGAATTCACTGCTACAATTGTGAGAAAGTAACAATGAGTAACCTGAATGAGATGCAACTGAACTTTGTTGATACCGATATCTGTTCTTCTTCACTAGATCCTTACTAATCGAATACACCTTTGTTGCTCCTCAAGGATATTTGATCCTTCTTCAAAATTTACTCAAACTTCCTCTTCACATAATCAACTCACTTGCATTCTCACTCATTCATACATCCATTCATACTTACAATTCATAACTTGACGTTTTATTTATACATTACAAATTATCAAGTAGGCTCATTTATAAGTTACATTTAGCAATAAATGATACATCATTTGGCTACAAACATTACATGAAATAATTACGGTTTATTTTAAAAAACAATGAAATCCTTCATTGGCCAACCCTTCTAGGTAAACACTACTCCAGAAATGATTTCTAGTGTTAACCAAGTGAATCTTGGTAAACATTGAGAACTCTACAAAATCCTTTGGAGACTGAGTGAACTCAGTAAACACTAACTTTCCATCACTAGCCTTGTGAGCTCAGTAGAAACTAACTTTCCTTTGTTAACCTTGGGAGCTTGGTTAACACTAACTTTTGTCACAGAATCCTTTGATGCCTGAGTGAGCTCAGTAGAAATTGTCTTCAAATTGTAGTATTTAGGAATGCTTGATAGACTCTATAATTTACTTTGCTTACCAACTAAGCTCGGTAGACTCTATCTAATAACTGATATGACATTTGTGTAACATCAAAGACAACACACAATTGAAAAATTGTATTCAACAATCTCCCTCTTTGGCATTGATGGCAACACAACATGTCATAGCAAAATGAAGTTTGAGAATAAGTCTTTTTCTGACATAATGTTTCTCCCTCTTAGATTATATTCCACAAACTTCTCAAATACAATAATCTCCATTTGTGAAGGAATTACATAGCTTCTTTTCAAACATCAAACTCTTCACAAAAAAATTCAAATTTAAAAAAGATATGACAATATACTCTCCCTCTTTGACAACACATGCCAAAGACAATACAAACCAAATGATTAGCAATGTACCTTAAGTACTGATTCATATGCAATGTTCTCATGATTATTTTGCATCAATTGAAAGATCTTCAACTTGATACCTGTTGATGCATCACTAAAACTTTATTTTAATGAGCTTTAGATAGGGGAATGACCCCTAACTTACCTCTTAGATACAAGAATGCATCCTTAGGTAAAAGCTTGGTGAATATGTCAACAATTTTTTCCTTTGTATGGACATATTCCAGTCTGATCTCCTTATCCTACACCAATTCTTTGACAAAGTGATACTTTATTGCTTGAGTTCATCATTGAATTCTTAGATATGTTAATTGCACTTGTATTATCACAAAACATAACAACTAGTTCTTTGATTCCCACCTTCATGCCTTTCAATAATTGCTTGAACCAAACAATATTAGAATAGTTTATTGTTGCTACAACATACTCTACTTCTACTGTAGATTGGGATGTGTAATTTTTCTTTTTACTTGTCCAAGAAACCAACCTCTTTCCAAGAAAGAATGCACCTCTACTTGTACTCTTTTTGTCATCAATGTTTCTTGCCCAATCTGCATTAGTAAACACTTTCAAATCTAAATTACCTCCAAATTTGTACCATAATCCGTAATCTTCAGTGCCTTTCAGGTATCTCATGATCCTTTTGATTGCCATCATGTGATTTTCTCTTGGTTTTGCTTAAAATCTTGCTACAATACCAACTGCAAGGGCAATATCTGGCCTTGTATGAACTACATATTGCAACTTTCCAATTATTGATCTATATAATGTCTGAACTACCTCTTTTGATTCATCATCCTTGGTAAGCTTTAGACCAATGCACATAGGAGTCCCAATTGGTTTTCAATCCTCCATACCAAACTTTTTTAGTATCTCCTTGATGTATTTTGATTGAGTAATGTAGATTCCATTCTTACTCTGCTAAATTTGAAGACCAACAAAGAATTTGATGTCACCAAACATAGACATCTCAAATTCCTTGTTCATTTTCTCTAAAAACTCTTTGCAAAGATCATTATTTCATATGAACAAAGTGTCATCTACAAATATTTCTACCAAAAAAATCTTGTTACCTGGTCCTTCCTTGATATACAAGCTACTATTATCATTAGTTCTCTAAAAATCAATCTGAATAAGATAGTTATGCAATCTTTCATACCATGCTTTAGGGGCTTGTTTCAGACCATACAATGCTTTGTGTAATTTGTAGACCATGTCCTTCTTTTTTGGATCAACAAAACCTTTAGGTTGCATAATATAGACTTCTTCTTCCAGTATACTATTGAGAAATGTATATTTGACATCCATCTAATATACCTTAAATCCTTTGTATGTAACATATGCAAGTAGGGTCCTGATACCTTGTAATCTTGCAATAGGAGCAAAAGTCTCTTCATAGTCTATTCCTTCTTCTTGAGAGTATGCTTTGCATACTAGGCTAGATTTTTTCCTTGACACCTTACCATCTTCATTCAACTTATTTCTGAATACCCACTTAGTTCCAATCACATTTTTATCTGTAGGCCTAGGTACAAGAGTCCATTTTTTGTTCTTCTCTGTCTGCTCTATCTCTTCATTCATAGCCTCAATCCAAATCTCATTTTTTAATGCATCTTTGACACTTCTACGTTCAAAATCAGTAAGTAAACAAGTACCTTTTAGCTTACTTCTTGTCATAGTACCTTCATATTTGTATCCAATAATCTGATCTAGTGCATGATGCCTCCTAACATATTTGGCTAATATAGGTTCCTTGCCTTTTGAATGAATTGCATTGTCATCCTCTTACACTTCAACTTCACATTCTGGCTATTTTGTTTACTACTTGCCTATTTTTTCTATTGCTCGGGTCCTTCAAACTCGGTAGGCATTGGCTCAGTAGCATCTGAATGTGACTCAAGTTCCTATAGCTCGATTTGAACTTCTTGCAACTCGATTACTAAAGACTCAGGAGTAGAAGATTCCTGATTAACAAATGTATCTGGCACTATATTAGGTTCAATAAAAACAAATCTCCTATAATCTTTTGGTTTTTTTTTGCTTTTTTCTATAGTCTTTTCTGCAAACTCATCAACTTTCACATGTGCACTTTCTATGACTTTGTGAGTAGACAAATTCAAACATCTATATGTTTTACTCTTGCAAGAATATCCCAAAAATATTCCTTCATCACCTTTCACATCAAATTTACCTTTTTTAGATTCTTTCAAAATGTAACATTTTCTTCCAAATACTTTTAGGTAACTTACATTGGGTTTATAGCCATACCATAACTCATAAGGGGTTTTGAATGAGTTCTTCTTCAGTTGTACTCAGTTCAAGGTATGAACTACAGTGCTGATAGATTCCTTCTAGTATTTGATAACAATGTTCTTTTCAATTATTAAAGTTTTTGCATAGTCAATGATAGAGTTGTTCCTCCTTTCAACTATTCTATTTTGCTCAGGTGTTCTAGGGGCTAATACCTATCTTTTGATTCCTTTTTCAATGCAAAAGTTATTGAACTCATTGGAGATGAATTCACCACCTTTGTCTGACCTGAAATATGCTAGTCTTTTCCCTATTTCCTTCTCTACTCTGGCCAAGTACCATTTGAACTTCTCAAATGCTTCTGATTTCTCTCTCAGATACATGACCGTCATCATTCTAGAGTAATCATCAACAAAAAGAATGAATATTTTTTCTCCTGTATAGCTTTCAATTCCAATGGGTCCATACAAGTCAATATGCACAATTTCCAAAACTTCTTCAGACTGATAGTTCTTACTTTTAAAGCTAGTTTTTCCCATCATACCAATCTAAAATTTTTTTCATAGACCAACATTAGGTTTCTTTATACTAGGAATGCCTCTAACTTTCCTAATTTTTCTTATCTTCACCAAAATATCAAAGTTCACATGACACAACCTTCTATGCCATAACCAACTATTTTCAACCTAAGCAATAAAACATGAACATTCACCGAGTTCAAGATAGAATAAGTTACCTTTTGTTTGTATGCTTGATCCAATCAGCTTCCTTTGTTATCTAGCAATATTTCTTTTCCATGCATGAATTCCACTTTGAATCCATTATTGAGTAGCTGTACCACACTCAAAAGATTGTGTTTTAGTCCTTCTACCCAATATGCATTATCACATACAAGCTCTTTGGTTAGTGAGATTCTTCCTCTTCCTTTTATGCAACAAGGTTCATTATTACCAAACCTCACACTACCACCATCATAGTCTTCAAAATTTCAATTTAATTTTATCACCAGTCATATGATGAGAGCAACCACTATATATGATCCATGTATCATTTTTTCTCACATGAGAGGTAAGTGCCATTTTATCTTCCTCATCATTATTAGATTCACCTTTCACAACAATGTAAACAATTTCATCTTCTTCTTCATCAGAATCATTAGAATCCTTAGCCATGAAACATGTTTTCTAACCTTTTTCCTTGAATGATTTGAAGTCTTTCTTGCCAATGCACTTGTGACCTTTCTTTTCATCCTTGTTCTTTTTATTTGGGCACCTAGCAACAATATGTCCAATTTCTTCACATGACAAACAAATTAGAGGAACCTTACCTTTGTATTTGCCTCTACCTCTAGAATATTTCCTTGCAAGGAGATCTTCAACCACCTCAAGATCACTATTTGAACTCTATTCAGATTCTTCTTCACTTTCTGACTGAGAATCCTTTATCTTCCAACCTTTATCTTTGAGTGAAATCTTGGCTTTGAATGCTAATTCAATGTTCTTGGAAGCTGGAACATAGTTATCTAGCTCAAATGCAGTCAATCTTCTTACTATGGCCTCTAAATTTATCTTATGATTTGCTTCACATCTTCTTTCTTGAATTGTAGAAACTCTAATTGCATAAATGAGAAGTAATGTTCTAAGAACTTTACTTACAATTGTTTCCTCCTCAATATCTCATCTAGAAGCTTTGATTGCACTGACAACTACTTTGACTCTTTCAACATATTTGGCAATGTTTTCATCCTCTCTCATCCTCATTTGATCAAATTGTCCTCTTATAATTTTTGGTTTGGCTCTCCTCACATTATCATCACCTCCATAGATATCTTTTAGCTTGTTCCACATTTCAAAGGTAGTTTTGTAGTCCTTGAAATCATCAAATTCTTCATAGCTTAGGGCAGATGCAATGTCTATCATCATGGTGTTATGAGTCTTCTTCTCAGCAATGTCATTAGTAGATAATGTACCAAAAAGAGTTATATATGCTTCATCCAGATATTTCAATCCTATATTTCCAATGGAATCCAGATGGAGTCTCATGAGACCTTGCCATGCTAAAAAATTATCCTTGTTAAGTCTTGGAATTTCTCGCTTGTAAGACATCCTTATCTTTGGCTTAGATCCTTGAAATCCTTCTTGCAAGCAGCAAAAGCTTTGATACCAATTGTTGGAAATATAGATGGAGCAACTGAGAGGGGGGTGAATCAGTTACCACACAAACAAATCCACAAATCCCTTAGATGTCTTATAAAGCTAGATACTACTGTTATTTGGTAGCCACATAGAAAAATGTTGTAACTCAGTAGATGTTAATTTATTACTGATCTTAAGTATTCATAAATATTTAACATGGATACATAAAAGAAATAACATCAACACAAGAGACACCAGAATTAACATGGAAACCCAATATGGGAAAAACCACGAAGTAACTAGCTACCAATTTTTTCTCTTCTAAAGTGAGCCTTGTTAGGAGCCAACCCTATTAAAGGTTACAAAACACACTATTAGGTGTGACCCTGTTAGAGGATTTAAACACCATGGTAGGAGTGGCCTTTCTAGAGGACTTTAGAACAATTCAGTGGAACTGTCCACCTTGTTAGAGGATTTACAAAAATGGCTGCTAAACCAACTCTGTTAAGGGATTTAGAATTCATTGCTACAATTGTGAGAA
The DNA here is from genome assembly GCA_028749045.1 of Cupressus sempervirens. Classification (NCBI taxonomy): domain Eukaryota; kingdom Viridiplantae; phylum Streptophyta; class Pinopsida; order Cupressales; family Cupressaceae; genus Cupressus; species Cupressus sempervirens. The sequence continues at coordinate 806,813,549 of CM053791.1, read as the reverse complement.
AGTAACAATGAGTTACCTAAATGAGATGCAACTGAACTTTGCTGATACAGATCTCTGTTCTTCTTCACTAGATCCTTACTGATTTAATACACCTTTGTAGCTCCTCAAGGATATCTGTTTCTTCTTCAGAATTTGCTCACACTTCCTCTTCACATAATCAACTCCCTTGCATACTCACTCATTCATACATCCATTCATACTTAGAATTCACAACTTGTCCTTATATTTATACATTACAAATTGTCAAGTTGGCTCATTTACAAGTTACATTTACCAATAAACAATACATCATTCGGCTACAAACATTACATGAAACAATTAAGCTTTATTTTTCAAAACAATAAAATGCTTCATTGGCCAACCTTGCTTGGTAAACTCTACTCCAAAAATGATTTTCAGTGTTAACCAAGTGAAGCTTGGTAAACACTGAGAACTCTACAAAATCCTTTGGAGACCGAGTGAACTCGGTAAACACTAAATTTTCTTTGCTAGCCTTGTGAGCTTGGTAGAAACTAACTTTCCTTTGTTAACCTTGGGAGCTTAGTTAACACTAACTTCTATCACATAATCCTTTGATGCTCGAGTGAGCTTGGTAGAAACTGTCTTCACAGTGTAGTATTCAGGAACACTTGGTAGGCTCTATAATTTACTTTTCTTACCAACTAAGCTTGGTAGACTCTATCTGATAACTGATATGACATTTGTGTAACATCAAAGACAACACACAATTGAACAATCATATCCAACATGACTTAGTGAACACTGAGAAACTCAATAGATACTAAAATGCATGGTTGACATTACATAACTTAGTCAACACTATTTTGTTAACACTATGAGCTTGGTAGACACTGATATACTTGGTTAACACTACACTTTGCCTCTAAAGCTCGGTAAACATTGTAGAACTCAATAAGTACTGTAATCTATCTTAGATGCTTAGTAGACACTATGAAGCTTGGCATGAACTTAAATTTGACTATTTATCTTGATAGCAACTAGAACACTTGGTTAACACTACTAGAAGAATGATAAGCTTAGTCGCAACTGTAGAGCTTGGTAGGAATGAAACCAAATGACTAAGTGTTAAGTCACTAATAGACAAATAATTTGATCATAAGGTCAATAATATCCCCCTTTGGCATTAGAGACAAAAACACTTATCATACAAAAAATATGAATTCTCAAAATTTCAAGCCAAAACTTCCCTTAACAACAATTTTGGGTCTTCAACTCAATTTTTACTGCTATTTCCTATTGTAGTGTAATGCCTCTCCCATTTGACTTTTGTAAGTCATCTTGATGGATGCAACCTTGTTGATCTTTCATTATGTTGGATCATGATTGTGACCATGAGTGGTTCACCATTGAGGTGATTGGATTTATGTTTCTGTATTAGTTTCTTTGATTATGCTTTGACTAATTTATGAGATTATGATGTGATTTATGGTTCACTAAGGTTTGTGCCAATGATTACCATGATCGATGTGGTATCATGAGGTTTTTCTGTGATTACCCTGAGATGTGTGCAGATATTGCATTGCGTACTATTACCATGCTACATTGGACTAGGTTTATGTGGCAATGGTTAGTCATGTTTATGATTGTGCTTTCTTATGTGTTTTAAGTGCCTTTTCATGTTGTTTAAACAACCATCATTAAATGCTTATATAGTTAGAAATGGATTGTCTATGTTGGATTCATTGGTTATGTGTTGCGGATATTTACCTTGTTATACTTTGATTTTAGTATCATAGACATTAGACAACTATGTTGTTCAGTTGATCATATTGCATGATGATGCCATATTGAGATGACAGTGTATTTTATGATGATATTTGGTTATCTAGTATTTGGACGTATCTCTGGTTATGGTATATAATGGATTTAATGCTATGGTTATTTACTTCATTCCTGTGTTGTTATGCTTTATGTGAATGTGAGTGATGTAAATAGATTATTTTAGTATAATCATATAAATGGTTAAATTAGTCATTTAATAAATTTATTGCTTCGGCTATGTTATTATATGCAATTGCACTTGATCGTATTGTTTAGTGTAAATGATTTATATCCCTGACAGTGGCACATGGAGTTAGTGGTTCAACTATTCATATTTTACCAATGTCATCCTTTTATGGTCGATGTATCCTTATTTTAACTATTTAATTAATACTTTAGTGATTATTAAATCTAAATTCATTTGCATTATGTGATTAGACCAGTGAGTGTGTCTGTACATTTAGAGGTTCACATTGTTGCAAAAGTTGTTAAGGAAATTTCTATGTTTTTGGGTTTTCGAGCTTTTAAATTGATTTATTTTAATTTTTGGTAGCTTTTCCATAGATGAATTCCTATTTATAGGAATAAACTATTTTTTGTTTGGGTCAATTTGGGGTTTAACTTGGTTGGCTGGTTATTTTTCCTAATCAATTATTCACTCAAAAAGTGAGTAAATGTCCAAAAAGGAATTTAATTCCTCACTTCTCACTTTTGAATTAGAAAGTTGGAGAGTAAAACCCAAAATCCTCTTCATGAGAATTTACTATTTTTCTCATTGTGGGAGCTACGAGTGTGGGATTGTCATAAGGTTAAGATTTTTGGATCCAGCCTGAGGAGACCTTGGATTATCATGATTTTCAGCCACTTCTATAGCCATTTTATTTTATGGCTCATATTTCTATTTTGTCCCTTTTAGCTGTGAGGTAGGGCTCTCCTATTTTATTGTTTCTACTCCATTTTAGCTCCTATTTTTGGTAGCTGTTTGTTAGGAGGCTGAGAACTAGTGTTCCCCTCCATTTTTGTTTGCTAGTTCTGCCTGGTTGGTTAGGTATGAGCATTTCCCTATTTTTTGAGATGAGGGTTTGGGGTTTGGTGCCATTATGCTGGCCATTTTTGCATATGGTGTTTGAACTTAATTATTTTTGGATTTTTGGAGTTTTTGTACCCAAAGGCCGAATGGGTTTTAATTTCAAAAAATTTCCAAAATTTGGGGTTTTTACCTCATTTTGTGTACCACCTTATTTTCTCAGGTTTTCTTGGCACAAGTTCGATCATGGACCTAGATTATCCATTTGGATATTAGTTAGACCTTTTTTGAACTTTTGTGTTTGCACTGGGATGCATGTCACATTCGTACTCTAGACTTTTTGTTTGGTTGAGTGATTTTATCCCTATTGTTATGGTTTCTCTTGGACCTTTGTTATTATTTTATGGACACTGGGATTCGTGTAGAATCCATACTCTCAGATTAAGGTTGGTTAAGCTAGTTCATGATGTTTGGTCTTGTTGCATCATTGGGATTTGTGTAAAATCCATACTCTTAGATTGAGGCTAGTTGAGTGATTTCATGGTGTATGGTTTATTGGCTTTGGGATTCATGTCGAATTTGTCCTCTTGAGTTGTTTTTTAGTTGAGTGATATTTTTGCATTGTGTTTTCATCTATTTCTTGTGTTATGATCTTCATGATGGTGGTGTGCCACACATGAGTATGTGTTCATACATCTATTGGGTGACTTGCGAGGCCTGATCTTTTGTGGTACTTCTAGAAGTTATGATCATTGGGGTTGGGATGGGAGTATGCATGCCCACGGGCACTTGTCGTAGGATGAGCATGGGTAGGGTAGGGTAGCATATGGAGGGGGCTTCTATCCTATAGCCTGGTGATCATGAGACCATAGGTATGGCAGAGCTTAGGAAATTTCAAATAAGTAATAACTAAATAAAATGTGAGTGGTAATACAACTTAAGATAACAAAAAGTTATGTATCCGTATGATGGTTCCAAGGGAGTCCCTTGTGAGTGTTGCCACATGTGATTTGAGCTTGGGCATTTGGATACCAAGCAACTCTCCATGATGTCAACAACTACTTAGTAGCCTTTTAGAGTGTCTGACCAGGACCTATACTACTTGCATCGTCTTAGGTTCTAGGTTACAACCATCATACTGCCTAGCATGAGTGTTAGCCATGGATATTTTCTTTGTGTGTGTTTGTGGTTGGATCATTATCTCCATCAGCATGGCGGGTGTGGACCTACAAGTGCCATGTGGTTGGGAGGTGTAGCTATCTTCACCACTGCTCGAGACCGGTGTATAGAGATGGTCTTTTTTCCTAGTGTGACTGTTGTTGGATGTTTTCACTTGATATGTCAGGTTTCAGAATATGCTTTCTTGTAATTTATACTTTCATTGGAATGCTTGGATATCATGTTTTGATGATGTTAGTTTATTTGGTGCATTCCTATATTATGATGTTTAGCATATGATTAGATGATGTGAATTACTTTGTTGGTATATCTATTGCTTATTGATGTTTAGCATGTGATAGGTGATGTTATCTACTTGTAAGATTATATTATGCTTTACTACTAGCATGTTAGATTTCCGTATGCTTTTATTGTTGCATGTTTTAGTAGTGACATCTCTATTATGATAGTACCAATGATCTAGTCAATGGCTTGGGATGTTACAAGCAAGGGATCGCTAGGACCCACGATGGTCTTATGATGTTATTGACAGTTGGGAGGAACCATGTACTTAGTTTGATTGTTTAATTACTGAGATGTATTTCTGTACATTGTGATGTTGCTTCCATACACTATGATGTTTCTTTCAATATGTTCTTTTCTACTATGGTTTAGATGGATACATGTTCCTCTTCCTTGTTGTTTATGCACTCGAGTGTTCATACCTCGATTTATGTGGATCTGGTACTCCCCAGTGTGGAGGAAATTCATTTCCTAGATTGTTTTCCTTTAATGTTTTGGATTTCTAATGTGTTTCCTCACACAAAATTGTACTTTTTCATGTGAGAATGTGAAGGTTTGCATGGCTCCTTGCATGTCTTCATGCGGTTCTTGGTACTTCCTCGCATGAGAATGTGAAGGTTTGCACAATTCTTGGTGCTTCCTCGCATGAGATTGGAGACCAGTGCACTTCCTCACACAAGAAATAGGGAGCAGTTAGGCTTGGCTGAGGAAGTTTAGGAAGTTGGTTTTGGACACCTTATTGGATTTCTCATCTTTCTAGTTCAAAAAAGTCTTTCTAAGGGGTTTAAAATATACTGTTTCAAGAAACAAGGAGCAGTTAGGCTTGGGTGAGGAAGTTTTAGAAGTTGGTTTTGGACACCTTATTGGATTTCTCACCTTTCTAGTTCAAAAAAATCTTTCTAATGGGTTTAAAATATATCATTTAAGTATAAGGATTTAATTCCTTATACTTAAGATATATTTTAATATATGCGACGAATCTTTTGAGATAGGTTTTGGACCTCTCTGAGATAAGATAAAGATTTTAAAAATTTTTAGGGCTTCAGGATTTCAAACTTAGCCAAATTTTAGGATTCTACATTTTACCCTAGTTTGGTGTTTTGTTTATGAGTTGTCATTTCTTTGAGCTCTCATCATGTGTATGGTTGTTGTTGGCTTATGTTTGTGTGTGTCAGTTTGGTAGTGGCATTCAGAGATTTGTTGGTTGCCAGAAATGTGGTGAAGTCTTCCATTGCAATCTTTGTGATCCCTATATGATGTTATTGTGTGCATTCATACTTGTGAAAAAAAATAAAAAAAATCTTGGCTTGTATTGAATCCTTGTTCCAAGAATCTGTAGGCAGGGCATTACATCTAGCTTAGTAACCTCTTACTCTATTTGTTTGATTTTTCAAAATTAATTTCATAAACACATTTTTTGCTATCTGTACATGTGTGTCCTTTCATATTACTACTCCACCATACATATATCTAAAAGTATGATAATATCCTCCTTTACTAATAATCTTCTCCCCCTTTTTTGACATAAATGTCAAAGATATAAAATATTTACAAGTTATTACCAAAATGTGACAAGAAATCACTATGTACATTAAAAGTGATTTCCATGGTATTGTCCCAATTCTGTTGCAATACCTTAGGTGCATGCAATGCTATCTATACTTCTACTAAAAGTTCCATCATATGGTCTACTATGGAGAAGTTATTGTCATGGATTAATGTCTTTGCATCTAAAATATGCTTTTGTAGTGCATCCAAGTTGCGAAGGATGATGCCTTGAATATATAAGTGTGGCCCTAATCCTGGCTTCTTCCATTAACAATTCTACTTGAAGATCTATCAAATACTTGATCTTCACAAAATGTGTAGAGATGCAATTGGGATCAAGTGATAATTGTTGTGCACTTGCCTTCATGTCCTCATCTATCTTGGATAATTTAAATTTTATGTCCTTATTAAAGATAGATGTATCAATTAACTTTACAAACAAAGCAATAACATTATTTACATAAGTTTCAAGTGTAGCAAGAAAAGCAAATAATTCTACTTGGTCAATAGCTAGCTTCTATGCTACCTTCTCCAAAACTTTATTTTAAAACTTTATCTCTATTGTTTATAGAAGTTTTTCTCACCCATTCAACTCCTCATTGTACTTGTGAATAACTTCCACAAGTTGATCCAAAATATATTATTTCTCATCAACTTCAATGCTCAAAGCATAAAAAAAGATGCTCTTGATATCTTCAAGTACCTAGTTTTTCTTTTTCCTTTCCTCTCTAAGCTTTTGTCACCTTGCTCTTTTCTTCCAGAGCTTGTCAAGGGTATCCATTTGATCAAGAGTCAGATTGGAATGATCCTAATCTAGTATTACAATTTCCTTCTCTAGATAAATCTCTTCCTTAGAGGCTTCAACCTCTTGACCCTTTTCTTTCTAAATAATAGAGGAAACAATTCCTTTTCCTTTATTAAAAAACAATAGTGAAAACAATAGAAATAACAGTAACAACAAGAATAACTTAGTATTTCTCAATCAAGCCTGATGCTAGAATGATCTAAGCCCATTGCTTGGTATATGAAGTGATGGGAGCTTCACTCATCATTACACTCAGTAATGTTGCTCTAGAGATTGGTTTTAGAATATATAGTCCACTGATATAACTAAGAGTTGGGGGAGGGGTGTGTGTTGGTGTTTGAAAATGTTGTAGGTTTCCAATTACCTTGATGAGAAGATGACACATCTAGGGGGGCCAGCCTTAAACATCACACACTAAGGAAGAAATTAAGCCCGGAAAAGTAAGTCAAACTTTGACTATTTAACACTTTTGCACTAGGAATCAAGCCTTAGTGTGTGATGTTTAAGCGGTTCGATCTAGGGGTAGCTAACTCCCATCTTCAACACATCATTTTAGACACCGGGCCAACTATAAGGCTTGACCCTTCTTCACTTCAGGCTCTGCAAGACCTAGGTGGGTGGACCTCAGATTCAATCAATCTGGTACCAGTGCAAAAACATATTTATGAATCTAAGAAAGCAGATAAAAGCCCTTATATCTCCTAGCACCTATGTAATGACATAGATCTGCAGTAGCTAAATGCAAATTCTATGATATTCACAAGTTGAGTGAGGGCATCACATTTAGGTTCTTCAACATAAAATGGAAATACAATTTGAATTTGATTTGATTTTATGTTGATAGGGAAAGTGGATGAAAACCATGTATGAACAACAAACTTATGATCCTATAACAGATCAATGACTCATCCATTGGGCAATTCATGAATCTCCCTCATGCATTTTGGATATCCTAGACACATATCACATGCCAAGACTCCAGATCTATCCATTTACCTTGTAAATTAGATATCCACATTTGATCTAAACCTCATTCTTACCTGATATCCTCCTCAATAAACCTGCAACCCTATTGAATCTTTGAAACATTTACATAATTCCTTGAGTTACAAGCAACAATGAAGCAACATACAACCTTAAGGGAATGTAATTATGATCTAGGCTCTTTGTTCAAAGACCATAAAACATCACAGCTCAACTAAGAAAGGAGACAAGATTTAAACTAAAACTAAACACTTGTTGCTCACTGTATTAATTTCCTTTAAATAATACATAAAAATGCATGAAATTAACTCATAAAGAACCTAATAAACTAGACTATACAATGAACAAATGCTATCATACAAGAGAGAAAATGAAGGGAATGAGAAATTGATGGGATGGGAAGGGGGTGTCATAGCCAAAGCAAAAGATTCACGGTTTGGAACCAACACATCCCAGATCTTCCATTCAGGCTTCATCAATTCTAGGGCCAATTCTACTAATTATCTTCATTCTAGAGAAACTCTCCAATATTTTCCAACCCCTACAATGAATGAAAGAAGGAAAGATATAGCAAGAAGTGAATTCTTGGATCTTCTATGCCACTGACATGTGTCCACTCAGAATTCTTTCTCAAGAAGTTAAAAAACCTTCTCTCTATAACTGCAAATCAAATCCCCATCATTTTGGCTCTTAAAGACAATAAATATTCTTAGAAACTTGATAGAAAATATAACTGATTTCTGATGTTGAATTTGAACTCAAGGTAAAAAAGTGAAAAATTAGTTAAAATGGCCTCAAGAAGTCAATATAATCTTTTAGAATCGATTTTCTTCAAACCCAAGATTCAACAAGCTTTCAAATATTCCTTCTAACCACTTTTGATGCTCCATGGTGAAAAACACCCATTCTGTTGAGAATGCGCTGAGAATAAAAAATTGGCTTATAGCATGAACCGGTCAGCACTTGTGCAAAAATCAACTTCAAATTTGGAAAATTCATCTCATTCTGGTTTTGGTGGTATATTGGAACACCCACTTTTGATAAAAATTGCCCTAGTATTACCATTTGAAGTTTCGGCCTCTAAATCCATGGTTTGCATTAAAAACCAAAAAATCTATTTTTTTTAGAAAAGTTCTATAGTTAAAACTATAAAATATTCACTTTTAAAACTAAGTTCTTCAAATCTCTATTTGAATGAATGCACATGCATTATTTTTATATTTAAAATCTTCCTTTCCTCCTCAAACCATTTAAATGGTGCCACATGTCATTTTTTTACTAGCTCTAATCGCCACTTGTCACAATGTTATTGGTCATCTGTACCCGAGTGAGACCCACATTTCTATCTCACAAACTTTGCTAGATTTTTGTTTTTTTTTGGCAAGTCACCATGTCGCTTGCCAAAAATTCTTCATTTTTTCGGTGGTGACATGGTGACCACCAGATTTTGATCACATTTTTTGGGGAGCTCATTTGATCTCTCGTTCCATGTCAGCACCAAATCTTCACCACCTCATTACGCCACCTAGGCAGTCGCCATGTCGCTATACTAACTCCCCTGTAACTTTCCTATAGTGACTTAATGACAACCACATGATTCACCACGTGGAAAGACCTCCTGAGTCTGGATCCACATCAACATCTTCGTCCATGTGCTTGTTCAGAGGTTCATTCAAAATTTATGAAATCATCACTGACATCATCCATGGGGTCCATCACATGAGTCTACGGCTTGCAAAAGCCTTCTTTTCTTTGGACATTATATCATGTGTGAGCCTTTGAATTTAAACATAATAAAAGTATTCTATTTTGTGAATGTGGGATTCTTAGTTTAAACCTTCTCTGCCCTATAGCTTTGTTTCTTTGCATGGGCACCTCCGGTTACAAATCCTCCTTCCTGTGTGTTCCTTGTCTTGCTGCAGGTTGTTTCATAATTGCTCCCTCCAATCATGCCGAATCTCCCCTTCTCATGCTTGGAGCTCTCTCTTTTAATTGATTGGGGCTTTCTTCAACTGCTGCAACCTATTCTTTAGCATTGATACTCTGCCCTTGCTCTATTATGGGCATGGGGTGCTCCTTCTTTCATTCATCTACTGAAGTTGGAACTCTTTTTTATGTTCCCTAGGCTGGTTGCATGGACTGCCCTTCTTCTAAGCCGGCTTTTGCTCCTATAATGCCATGACCCTTTGTGGCTTTACCTCCTTTTAGCAGCATCTCCCATGTTCCTTTCTTCATATGCATGGGACTTGGCTCTGCTAAGATGCGGGTTTCCTGCATTTTTTGATTACCCATTAATGCCTCCCCTATCTCTGCATGAGGCTTTCTATGGTTCCCGTACCTTCTATTCAAGGTATAATCTCTGCCTGGCATCTTCACATCTTCCATCCATGTTTTACTTGAAATGTTCCAAATTTGTTCTTTATTGGCCAACACTCGTGAACAATAGCCCAGCTGATAAATTTTACAAACATCTTTCATTCCCAACAAGCCTTTTACAAATCCATAATAATAAATTACTTTTTGGGAACAAAGTGATAGAATATAAATTTATTACTAAAAATTAATTATTAAATGGATTTTCCATTTTGCATTAATAAGAAGGAAAACTCTATCTAGGCCTATCCTCATTCTAACATACTCCATTAACAACTCCTCCCAAGATTCTTTGACTTCTTCATATGTGTGGGACCTGGCTCTGCTAAGATGCAGGTTTCCTACATTTTTTGATTACCCATTAATGCCTCCCCTATCTCTGCATGAGGCTTTCTATGGTTCCCCTACCTTCTATTCAAGGTATAATCTCTGCCTGGCGTCTTCACATCTGCCATCCATGTTTTACTTGAAACGTTCCAAATCTGTTCTTTATTAGCGAACACTTGTGAACAATAGCCCAGTTGATATCTTTTACAAACATCTTTCATTCCCAACAAGCCTTTTACAAATCCACAATAATAAATTACTTTTTGGGAACAAAGTGATAGAATAGAAATTTATTACTAACAATCAATTATTAAATGGATTTTCCATTTTGCATTAATAAGAAGGCAAACTCTGTCTAGGCCTATCCTCGTTCTAACATACTCCATTAAAAACTCCTCCCAAGATTCTTTGACTTCTTCTAGGGCCACTGACATTTCACTTTCTTGATTCTTGAATTGCACTCCTGTGTAGTCCTTTATTGCTCCTATGTTATCCAGCTTCTTCCCATCTCAAAAGCATGGTCAATTTGATTTACTTTTTTAACTTTTAAAACATCCTTTATTCACCTCTAAAACCTGTCAATTTGATGGAATTAATCGGGCCCCAAAGTGGGTTTGGCTAATTTTTTTTTTGTTTCCAAAAAATTGAATTGACAAATTGATCTATTCACCATCTGATATTGATTGAAATCAAACTCGACCAATGAATCAACATTTGACACTCATTTTATCCTTTTTTGCAACCTATCACTTTTGCTCTAGGTTGTCCATTGACTGGCCTTAAAAACTGACCAGAACACCTGATTGAGCTTTGAGAATTGGCACATTGACTCTCTGTTCCACACTCTTGCACCTTGTCGAATATCGTCTCATGAAAAATTTGAGGTCAAAAGATATTAACCATCAAAGTTGCCCTCTCAGAGCTACCGACAAGAAAAAAAGTTAGAAAATAATAAATTGCATTCGGATTTGGCTTTGAAAACTGAGCAAATGGACACTTGGGAAAATGAAAACTGGGATGTTAGTTCTCTGTCATGAGGAGAGTATAAATCTATGATTTGGGCTCATGATGAATAACTGGGTGCAAATGGCAAGCAATCAAAGTGGGCTACTTGGATTTTGCAGATTGGAAGCAATGATAGAAAAGTGATTTTTGCAAATGGAATGAACTTGGAAAAGTGTGGAAATGGATTCATCAAGACTTGAAACTTGGCAAACTTAAAGTGTTTTTGGAGGGCAATATAGTGGTACAATCCATTCGATCTAAGCAATCATAGATTTCAAGTTATAAGTCCCGAACGGGGGTACCAAAAAATCTGCATTTCTTCACACCAGTAAAAAGCTAGAAATTACATTTGAAAATTGTTCAAACGAATTTTTCATAAGCTGAAACTTGAAACATAACAAGTCTCTGACCCCTAAAATGCAACGCAAAAAGAAATTTCTCATTTGGGTGATCTAGGTCAAAGTTATAACACATCAAATAGGGCCTTCCAAAATTATGAGCAATGTGCATCAGCATGAAAATAGTAAATGACCAACTTTGAGGGATTCAAAACCTAGTCAAACAGATTCAAAATGACTCAAAATTTCAAACATATGTTCTTTGTTATGGACACTAAACACTCCCAAAGTGGAGAGCCATAAAACATTGTTGGGTGTGAGATATTTAGATGCAAACATGACCTCCTATTGCTATTTGACACTCAAGTGAATGTAGATTTGACAAATGCTCATAATGGGACTTTACAAAATAGCTCAGAATGTCAATTTAACTTCATGGAATGAGTAGACGCACTAAATGAAAGGTGTTAGAAACATTAAACACCTCATGGGGCTCAAAGGTATAGCCGGGTACATACTCATCAAAAAGTGTTCATAGGGCTCAATTTCTTCAATAGTGCTCAAAATTCAGGTTACATTTTTTAGGGCCAACAGGGTGAATCAATTATCCAACTATTATCATAAACATCAACCTTGAAAAAACTTAACCATATGAGTAATATAAACTAAAACCATAACAAGATACTCATACACAATTAACACCAGATATGTTAACTAGGAAAACCCTTAATAAGAGGGAAAATCCCAGTAGGCATGGTACCCACAAGATGATGTACTAATATAAATATTCCTTGTTAGAGGATAGACCCTATTAGGAGTCTATTACAACATTTAATATATATGAGTTCCAGTTAGGAGACTTTGAATCCCTATTAGGAGATTCCAACCATGGTAGGAGTTGTGCCAACCCTGTTAGGGGTTGTGGAAGACAACTGGATCCACTGCCCAAACAACTTTAAGGTTAAGACCAATGAATCCACTTTCCAAATGATCTTTGTATTATTCCTTGTAGAATAATAGAACTAAATTATACTTACTTCCTCTATCTTTGTCCTGTCAACCAAACTTCTGCTTCTTCAAATCTTGTAACTAGATCTCACATACAATAATCCCTTGGATCACTTACTTGCATTCATTAAGCATTCTACTCTTTTTTAGACTTTTCAATTCATACAACACTTGATCCTTTGATCCAAGGTACATTAAAAATAAGCAAAATAACTTTCCTTTGTACCATATCTTCATAATAATTCCTTGAGTCATCATTGAGGCTTTCCCAATTAATTATAATAAGATAATTAGTTAAATTAGAATTATAATATCACTATCGCCTCACAGTTTATACAAAACTTCATATGTGCAATACTAGGGCTTGGGCACTTACTGATATCACCACATGAGTGTCCTCTATTAATTTAAAACTATGCACTTCTTCATTACATCTCAGATGAAAGATAACAATCAAATATTAGAATGTTGTTCTCCAATACTTTGTTTATGTACTGCTTTTAGTAAATTAGGTACAACTATTGTACACCATCAACTTAGATTCTACACACTTAACCATGTCATCAAGACATAGTTTGGAACATCTCCTTAACTGCACATCACCAAAAAATAAACCATCATCCATACTGGTAAGATCTCTGATTGCTATTCTCCTAGTCTTTATAAAAACCATGCTATGTTGACATTAATGACAACACAATCATGAATGCAACATATCAATATTCTCTAATGCTTATACTACTACCCCAATGTAGCATCATCAGCATTCATTCTAACAATCTCCCTCTTTGGCATTGATGGCTACATAGATGAAAAACATATAAGTTCCAAGAATACCAAACTATAATCTATTGCTACTGTTGTTGTCAACTTCTCAAATCCTCTTCATCAATCTGATATCCTTTGGATGCTAGCACTGGCATAAGTTGTTCACATGCTAAAAAGGATCTCAATGCAATAGGTGCATCTCCTCCTTCTAGATAAACATAAATTATTCACTTCACACTAAATTTTTTACATTACATCAGATGCACATTAGGTGCATAATCTTGCTTCTTTTACACGAATCTTTCTAAATCTTCTTAAAGAGATATCTCTTCCTCATACATACTTATGAGTTCTTCTCCCCCATAGCTTAGGAGATGTTTTTCATATAAGTTCTCTCCCCCATTAACATCAATGTTGAACGCCTAAAAAGAAATACAAAATACCAATTGTTACATACCAATTTTTACAACTACTTCAATTGTTCAGTCAGGTCAAGTGTCCAAAGACATTGTTCAATACCAAATATTGAATACTAAATACTAAGATTCCTCAATGAATCAATATATACCAGATACTCCCCCACACAAGAAGCATCAACATTCAGTCAAGTCTAACCATAGTGCTCTGTACCACTAGACTGATGCACTCTCTACATCATCTACTCATAAGTAGGTAGGGACATAACCCCAAGTATACCTCTTAGGTACTCAAAAGTATCTTTAGGAAAAGGCTTTGTAAATATATCTGCAATCTAATCTCTAGTACTTACATACTCTAATTTGATTTCCTTTTTTGCTACTTTCTCTCTCAAAACATGATACTTGATAGATTTATGCTTTGTCTTAGAATACAATACATGATTCTTAGACATACTCACTATACTTTTGTTATCATAGTAAATGATAATAGGTTTTGTAAACTCAATTCCAATATTCTTCAACATTTTCTTCATCCACATAACTTGATTACAATTATTTGTAACTACAATATACTCTGTCTCAACTGTACTCTATGAAATACAATCCCATTTCTTGCTCATCCAAGAAACCAATCTTCCTCCAAGAAAGAATGCTCTAGTATAATAGGTGCTCTTTCTGTCATCCATACTACATGCCCAATCTACATTAGTATATGCATACAAAGTGAAATCACTTGATCTTTCATACCAAATGCCATAATTAGATGTTCCTTTCAAATATCTAAATATTCTCTTTACTACTACATGTTGATACTCTTTAGGATCTACTTGAAATCTATCTATGATCCCAACTGCATTTTCTATAACTAGCCTGGTGTGAGTTAGATATTGAAATCCTCCAATCATAGATCTATACTTCTTCTTCTCAACTGTAGTTGTCTCATCTTTGCTAGATAACTTATGACCAATTATCATGGGTATAACAATAGGTTTGCAACTCTCTAATCCAAATATTTTCAAAAAGCATTCCAAATACTTGGCTTGTGAAATGAATATCCAATCTTTGTTTTCCACAATTTGCAATCCTAGGAAAAAATTCATCTCTCCTATCATGCTCATCTCAAACTCATTTTTCATCTCTTTGGAAAACTCATCACTTTCTTTATCATTTCCTCCAAATATTATGTCATCCAAAAATATTACAATGAAAAATAAACCATTATCAACTTGTCTCAACACTAGTAGAATTTTGGCAAATAAATGACCATGTGACCAAAAATTTTAGTCACAAGACTAAAATGTTTAGTCGGGTGACTAAAATTGATCAAATTCTAGTAACATTTTACAATTTATAAGTTACTAAATAAATGACTAATTTGGTCATTCGATAAAATTACAGGGTTAGAAAAAGATACGTGGCTAAATAAATGATCAACTAAATGACTAAAAAATTGATCATTAATAATTAGTCAGCAAAAAAAAAGACCAATGAATGATGAATGATTTTTTTTAATCATATTAATACATTTTAAAACTTATTTTATAACTTTTATTACTCACTAATGGAGTTTTTGTCCTATTAATATATCATTATTGATTAACTTCCTTGAGTGCCATCTTAATTGATATTGAACTATAAATGAACTCAAAATCACCCCAAAGAAACACATAAGCTTTTAGTACCTAAGAAGTCAATATATATTAGAGGACAAAGATAAATTATTGACTAGGATGCTAGCACAAACTATCACACCAAAAATTTAATAAGAAATTAGAGTGTGGCTTTCTACATAAAGATATTGATTGTTGAATCTTCATTTATTTGATTATTGTAGATTAACTATACCATGAGTTCCGTAATATTATGTTTGTTGAGAGAAAGAGCTTGACAGACAATAGACAATGTTGATTTAGATACCCACTATACAAAGTTAGCATCTCTACAATTAGGAGATATTCTATGATAGATTTGGCAATCTTAATTTCATTATTTTTGACATGCTTTTATAACTAGAAACTTTTGATGGAAAATTAATATGTTTCTACATCTATCTATTCTATTGATGAATTTTATTATTATTGCTAGTAATATAAAAATGTACTTTATAAAAAATAAAATTATAATATTAAAAATAATTATATATTAATAATAATGTAATATAGTACAAATTTATGTATTATTATTATTATTATTGATATTATACCACTTGTACACTTGTATTCATATTTTTATAGAATGCAATGTGTAGTTTTTTTCAAAATTATATTATTTGTATATAATAATATTTTTATTAAATAAATAATAACAACAAATATAATTCATAAATAGTTTTATTATATATTTAGAATTATTTATGTATTTTTAAAGATTTAAAAAAATTATTATATTAGATATATAATTAATTTTATTTTTTGATCGGTAATATATAATTAAATTTTAGAATTTACATAATTTAAAAAAGAAGAAGGATATATTCTTTTTTCAATTTTAAAATTTTTGTTAATTTTGAGCTTTCCAACTTAATGTGCTATTTATCTATGTATGAGACACACAACAAAGGATGGCATGCCCCACACTAATTAGTTGCATATCGTAGGATAAAACTACAAAATCTCATAAGATGACAATAGAACCGAAAAATTCAAGGAGTCACTAAATAATAAATTTTAAATGTCAAAAGAAAGATAATATATAAATCATTAAACATATTTAGAGTGAATAAAGATAGATCTATTATAGTCAATTTCTTTCAAAACACATTGTGTTCTTCTTGGTTATGCAATCTTCTCCTTCACTACTCACCCATTCCATGCATGTTATTAGCATAGGGTCATTTTCACCTCTCTTGTAATTTGAATGTAGAAATCAATTTTTACTTTTTGGCACAACTTTACCCTTGATCTCCACATCATATCCACTTGGTATTACCTATATCTTATTAGGGGTTTCACACAACTTTTCAACACTTCTTTATCTTGTGTTCATCTTACTTTGCCACTCTAATTCTTACACACAAAACTGGCTTCACCTAATTTTACCTTCAAGAAAATGAATGCTCTTTTCTCTGCTACATGTCTATATACCCACACTCATCCTAATTCCTTTCCATAGATCACCTAAAAAAAATTAACTCTCATTATCTCTTTTTCCCACAACTCTAGCTCTTCCCATTTTTTTCTACAAAATATAGATTGATAATTCCCATCTTTATATTATGATTTTTGTCTAATTTAAAATTTATTTAAAGAACTCTCTTTGCAAGACTCAAAATATTGATTTTCATCTTCATCCCTCTCTTGAGATTTAGGCTTCTTTGCACCTCATCTACATTATGGTCTGGTCCTCTTCACGAGTTCACCTTCAGGGAAAAGAATCTCCCCCCTTTCCTACATATCACCTCAATATTATTGCCTCGAATAACTTCTGTTACAATGAAAAAAAATTCCCAACTCACAAAAATAATACAAAAGTAGAACACAAAATAATAATACTAAGATAACCTAAATATCAACTTTGAGCTCCTCCTTGGTTTTGGTTTCTTCTCCTTTTGAATTTATTAATTTCTCAAAATTCTCGCACTTTTCACACATTTTTGATTCACAAAGAACCAAAATAAAAACATATTAAATCCCTAACTTTCTTTACACCTTGAAACCCTTCAAGTAACAAGTTGCTTACATGTTTAAACATATACCCCTACAAGGTGTTAAAGCACATCCTTATTAATATTTTTCTCCTTTAGATTGCATCTTCATCTTGGGCTTCTCATGTTTGTTTGATTATATTGAACAATAATCAACAATGTGCATTAAGCAGGTTGGATTCAATGGTGATTTGTTTGAGATTATGTTACATAGGTATATCTATTTTGGAAAATCATTTGAAAATCTAGAGGTTGTTTTGTCACTATACTATTAATCCCATATGGACTTCGGCACCATTGCTACTTTTCACTTCTGACATTATCTTTCTTCTTGGCATTTTTCATAGTTATCGCTTCCATGTTTTAGCTTATATGTAACAAATATATACAAATTTCTCCCAATTTAGCTTCCGCACGTCTTAGGCATTTTCGCAGAAGGTGCTACTATTTAATAGAAATGACCTCAATCTTGAGATCAACGATCCGTATTTATCAATAAATATGCAAGACAATTTGAGTTTAGGCTACCATCCGATTCAATTTTATTTTCTGGTATAAGGTTTTCTCATGTTTTGGTCATCTATTTCTTTTGTCCATCACTTCCATCTTACCATTTTCTGTCCATAAATAGTGGTGCAAAATCAGACAATATTTTTGCAGGAAAACAACAGAAACTTGCGCATTTTCTCTCCTCTGAACCATAAACCCTATGATCTAATCTGTTCTGATTTGGCTACCCTAATTGTAATTATTATGTATAAAGAGGTAAGCGATTTATTTTATGCACGCCTAATTTTTATAGGGAATTACCTCAAGCATATGTATTCTAAATGTCGATGTGTTAAAAATACATGAGAAGCATTTGGTAAGATGTTTGATTGAGGATGCATGAGAAGTGTTTGATGAAATGTCTAACAGAGGATGCATGCGAATTGTTTGATGAAATGACCTATAGATATAGAGACATTTTCTCCTGAACTGCAATGATCTTTGTAATTCATAAACTAAGCACACTAAAGAGGCCCTCACACTTTTTCACCAAACAAAACTTAAAAATGTTAAGCTCAACTCTATTGTGATGGCTTGTGTTGATTCACCAACAAATAAATATAAAGCAGTGAAATCGTGCCACATTTATAACCACATAATTGATAGATATGTATGCCAAATGAGGTGATGTCACTATTGCAACTGTGTCTTCTCTGTTCTTTGCTGGGAATGTAATGTCAGTCAGGCATAGATTTTGCTAAGCTATGACTCCGCTATTTTAAAGTGTTTTGTATACTTCTAATATTTTCTAATCTTGTAGTTACAAAATCTAAAGCGCCATTGCACAGAAGAAATAGAAGATATATAATAAACTAGCCTGGGAGATCTTCATCCTGCCTAGAAATGTTGTTTTGGACTCAACCCATTCAAAGATCTCCGCAATTTATTCTCCCTTTTCAACTAGAAGGTATACTTTCTTGATTAATTTCAGATATTAACTTTTGTTTTCACTCATAATTTAAAGGACTGGTTATACACACATGCACAAACTAAAATAAATCTACGTATTTGTGTACTTGAGTATATGAAGTTCAAATGATTGAAATGCTTCTCAATGAAAGAAAACTGGGATTCCATCTTTAATTACTTAGCCAATTCTTCATTGTTCCATAGGAGGAGGCGATACAACCATTGATCATTGTTGTCTGTTATGAGTATTGAAACTTTTGCACTTTACAGGAATATTCTGAATACTGATATTAATGTGGCAAATACTATTTTCCCATCACTTTTTCCTTGTAATTATGGTTTTATCTGTTAGGAGCTTTGCAAAGTTTGTAATCCTAATCATTCACATATTTTTTGACTTTTAGCTTAAGCCTTCTAAATTTTTTTTTTTACTTTTACCATTATATCATAAAATAATATATGGCTTGTTAGTTTATTTTATAGAAATAGTATTAACCATCATAAATATTAAACATGCACCATGCATATCCCTTCCTCTGTAACAAAACATTTAAAATGAAGATCATATAAAGATTGCAGATATGGATATTCCTTAATTTTGCTTGGAGGAATCAAAATTTAGTGGGGTTTTCAGGTCTTTTTCAGACTTAAAAATATAATTAAATTGTGACAGGACACGGAGCATGAGATAAAGACGCATTGAATATCAAGAGATAGAGATGAATTTATTATGCGTCAAAAAGCTAGAACAAAAATTAATTACATACATTGGAGAGAACAGAGGTAGGGTTTTCAGAGAACTGGCAAAGAGAAAAGTGCGCGACTGACTATTGCATTGTAAAGGAGCTCAAAATAGCAAGGGGTTTTCAGACTTAGAGATACTGTTGTAGGTTTCATTGACACATCAACTGATTTTGAGGTTATGCACTTTTTTCTTTACTATATCATCATATTTTTGTGTTTGTTTACCAGTATTTTTGACATAAGATCAATATACCATACTGCAGTGATCAGATTATAATGTTTTTAACAGAGAGCTTTAGGGCATTTCAGAGGCTATTATCCTTTTTCATTTTTCTTTTCAATCTTGATTTTTTTGTGCTGCAGAATTCGAATCAAGCTACGAGAAACGAGCAAAAATTGACTTTTCAAAAAAACCTGACAAGGGGAAATTCCAATTACTAATCAAAAGAACACCCAAATTGCTTAAACTTTCCAACATTTTGTTCGATCAATTAGTGAACCTAATGCGAGTGCCAGAATTGCAGTTTATCTATCTTTCCACAATTTTTTGGGCGAAATTTCTTGATGTTTTCTTTGAACTTTGTTTTTGCCTTATAGATCGCTACTGAATGTTGAAGGAACATTACTCTGATTTGATGCTGCTATAGCTATTTTATATTACTTGATATAGCTTTTTATTGGTTTTCTTTATCTAGCTATTCTGTAATTTTGTTTCACTCAATGTAGTTGTTCTCCAATTTTATTTCAATAAAAATAAATGTTGAAAGAAGGCTTATCTAATTTTCAATTTTCACATGGAGAACAATCTTCTAAAGTGATTGTTCTTTATTTTTTAATTAATTTTATTCATACATTCATTGCACATGATTGATTATAAATTTGAAATGTTAGATTCAATGTTTGCGGCTGCATCAGATTACTTGATGCAATTTTTTAATTTCTATCTTTAGCTATTTCTATACTCTGATTCATGTTATCTTCCGTGCATAGAAAAATTTGTCTTCACATGTAATGTTGTTAGTCTCCATTCATGCATATAGATGTGTCTTTTACAACTTAGAAGCTATCAAAATGCAGAAATTGTTGTTCTTATAAAACTAATAAAAAAAAAATTAAAGCTATTTTAATCAAAGAGTTGACACTTAATTTTTCATTTATCAATATTTTCATTCAATTAGTTTTAGGATCTATTGTATTTTGTGGGCTTATTGTTCCTGCTTATTAATATTTAAGAAAAGCTGAGAGTAGCATATATATTTCACATTTGTCTGGATTCTCTCTACTATTTCTTGAAAGTGTGGATTTTACTTTCAAATCTGATTTTACTATGAGTTTAGTAAGGTATTGTATCGGTTACTATTGAATAGATTTGTTGTGTGATTGTCTTTTACTGGTAACTTGAGTTTTGATTTCGGATTATATGTGGAGTTGAAAAAGCGATTATTAATTCAAGAATGTGAATCAACTCTTTCAAACTTGGATTGTGAACCTGATAAGAAAAGATTGGGCAAAGGTATGTTTTCCATGTTTGCATTAATTATTGATTGGTTTCCATCAACATTATTGGGATTAGCTTGTGTTTTAGTGGGATGATTGATTCATGGTATGGGCACTGCCTACTAGTAAGAAGAATTGGTTTTGAATAACGTAGAATATGGTACTTGTTATTGGCAGCATAGCTGGTTCAAATAATATAATCAAATATTAATTCCCACTTGGAAGTGCTACATTTGGAGTAATTAATCCGATTCATGGAAGGGGAAAAATACCCCAAGTGTCAAATTAACTAGAATGGTTCCAATCGGTTATGTATATAACCAATTCATGTATTTATATGCATCTTATGCTATATAATTCAGAGTATGAGTTTAAAGTTTTCTTGAGTGAAAAATGAATTGGGATTTAGCTTGAGTAATTGGATCTTGATATTATAGTTCTGATTTGTAACATGGGAGTCAAAATAATTTCTATTGTGGGGGACATATCTTCTGATTCAACTGTTGGATGTGTCCAAAATTTTTAAATGTTTGGTGGAACCTAATTATGCACATTCCTACCAAAGCAATTTTCCTGATTAAATCTTTGGTGAAAGATATGACTTTCTGAGTACATGTCTATAAGTTTGCACTATGCCAGCAAGCAATTTCAAGAATTAGTTTAATGTTTATAATTGCAAGATGTGGATGCCAATTTTTGGTTTGGATAGCATAAAGATTTTGGTTTAATTATGATTGGCCTCTAATAAGTAATTTTGTAACTAGAAATATCATTTTTCTGGGACACTGCATGTGCAGAGTCAGTGAGGTTTTTAATTTGTGAATTATTCTTAGCATCAAGGAATTACCAGCTCAAATTTGCTAGTTCTTCCATTTAGCTTTAGCTAATTGATAATCGGAGTGGGAGCCCTATAAACATGCTGGAATAGTTCATCCTAATACAATATGAATTTTTGAGATGTCCTTTCTCATAATTAGATGCCTCCCTTACAAAGAATCAACTACTTAAATTTCCTACTAATCCACAAGAAATATTGAATCCTTAAATGTAGAGGACTTTTATTCATTGTTGTGGAGAGATTTAAATTATATAGGTTTCTCATATGTCTCTCTAAATATTATTTTGTATCTGACTCATATCTATGAACTAGGTTAGATTTACAGAGCTCAGAGTTCATTCAAGCTATACAAAGTTTAGAGAATGCTAAGAAAGATGTTTCTATGGATTGAAAAAGATTAAAGAACCAAAAGTTGACAGTGAGCTTATCTATGCATATGCTAAGATTGATCGACTTGGTGAAATCAAAGAATTTATCTTGACCCCAAATGTCACTAATCTTCAAAATGTGGGAGATCGTCTATTTGATGAAGCTCTATATGAGGCTGCTAAGATAATTTTCACTTTCATTTCCATTTGGGCAAAACTTAACAATACTCTTGTCAAACTTGGCCAATTCCAAGGACCAGTTGATGCTTCTCAAAATGCAAACAATTCAAAGACATTGAAGGAAGTATGTTTTGCCTGTGTTGATGTTGAGGAGTTTAGATTGGCTCAAATATGTGGTTTGAATATCATTATATAGGTAATTGGTTTGTTAACAAAAGCTCTTTTCTATGTGGTTTATTCATTGTAAATAAGTATTATGACATAAAGAGAGAATATTTTGGATATTGATAGTTTTATTGTAAATCATCTTTTTCTTTTCATCATAATTTGGGAAAGTTAATCAGCAGTGTTTATTTGTAACTGTGAAGTTGAAAGATTGATGTTGTTGGTGTTTCAACATTTATTTTAATTTAGGTGGATGACTTGGAAGATGTTAGTGATTACTATCAAAACATGGGTCACCTTGATGTACTCATATCTCTGATGGAAAGTGGCCTAGGGTTGGAGCATGCACATATGGGCATCTTTATGGAGCTGGGCATCCTTTTTGCCAGATATCACCCAGACAAACTTATGGAACATATCAA
The DNA here is from genome assembly GCA_028749045.1 of Cupressus sempervirens. Classification (NCBI taxonomy): domain Eukaryota; kingdom Viridiplantae; phylum Streptophyta; class Pinopsida; order Cupressales; family Cupressaceae; genus Cupressus; species Cupressus sempervirens. The sequence continues at coordinate 806,790,389 of CM053791.1, read as the reverse complement.
ATTATTTTCAACACGACTCAATATACCCGAGCTTATCTATGGTTGTGATGAATAACAACACTGGAAGGAACTTACATATTTATTTATTCAAGATGATGAATATGAAAATGTTGCTACTACTATCACGAACCATTCTCCAGAAGCATGGGATCATATGCAATTCAAAGATATTGTAGTTATCGTGGCCAATGTTTAATTGTACTTCAAGGCTGTCCACTTATATTTGCAAGAACACCTGAATCTTATAATAACCTCTTAAATGTACTTGCCCTTAGGGTAGACCACACATGAGTGGTTGACATCATGCATAAGGTATGCCTCTCTACTCTTTTTAACTATTTTTGTTTCTCAGGATTACTAAGATACCTTTCAGTTAAATATTAAGTTTTGCTAGATGTCTCCCTTAGCAACTATTTGGTTTGAAGTAATTTCACATGAATTTCTTTCATTCTGTTGTATTTTTTTATGCAGGTTGGACATCTTCATCTTCTGAAGTTGTACATGGTTGTGGTACAGAGTTATGTGGCTTTGAATGGGATTTTATGTAAAAGAGGAAGATTATGATAGGCTTCGAGAATCTATAGATATGCATGACAACTTTGATCAGATAGGACTTGCTCAGAGGGTGAGAGGGACATCTCTTTTAGTTCATTAATTTAAGTTCAAAATAGGATGCAACTTAGCATTTGAATATTATTCTAATGAGCTTCACTTTCAATTAGGTTGAGAAACATGAACTTCTTGAATTTTGTCATATTGCTGCTTTCATTTACAAGAAAGCAAGAAGATGGAGGCATTTTGTTGCAATGTGTTAAAAGGATAATCTTCACAAGGATGCAATTGAAACTACTTCTCAGTAGGGTGATTATGAGGTTGCAGAGGAATTATTGGTATATTTTGTGGAATAGGTATGTAATTGCTCAATCATATTTGCTAAGTACATGTAGCTTTATCATATTTGATGTTTGTTATTAATTTATTTATAATGATATGTTATATTTTTTTATTATATCTGTAATATTAAAATATTGACTTGGGATAAGATTATACTCATAATTTAATAATTTATTTTAATTCTATTCATCATCTTAAAATAGATGATTCATAATATTATGTTATATGTTACTTCTTAATCATATTTTTAATAATAAATTATATTATGTAATATTATTAACAATATTTTCTTTCTTTATTATAATAATTTGAATAATAATATTTCATAGTGTATTATTATTTATTTGATTAACTTGAGTATTATTATGATTATTATTATATTTAATTTAACTTTTTGTTTAACTTTGTATTTAAGCTCTATTATCATTCAAATCTATCTTTGAAAAGGTGGCATTACATTATGGTCAAGGATATGAAGTTTATGGTTATGATCAAACATCTCAGGATCCATCAATGTATGGTTGTGAGGCTTGTCCTAAAATTGGGGTTATCAATAGTTGAAACATAGTCATTGCCTACTAGACTTTACTAGTCCATTATTTCCTTTTGTTATAGATCTTTTTAAGCAATTTATCATAAACATATTATTTAGTGCTTTATTACATTTATGAATTGACACCACTTTCCCTATTACTAGGAATAACTTAATTATAGATCATTGATCAAAGCTTTCTTTCATGTGCTTTATTTTTATCAAATTCCTATTTTTATGTTGTTTGTAGACTAAGGTTCAATAAATGTCAACCTCATGTATAATAAACACTTTTAGCATCCACTTGAGCATAAGGAAGAGAAAATATTTGATCCTTTGGCACCTCCATATGTTAAAAAGTGAGTATTTCAACTGATTGTGTTTCATAGTTTTTAATAGATGCAATTTTTTAATGGGGTTTGATGTTTTTATTTTATGCAAAGGTCTATTTTTTTTCACATCAATTGTATCTTTTTTTTGAGAAGCTAGCACAAGAAACAATACTTGTGTGTGTGGCCAAAGTGCTCCAAATTATATTTTATAAGAGTCTATCACTACAATAATTTAGAGAAGTGCAATTGACATGAAATATAATTATAAAATGCTTAAATAGAAGAATTTAAAATTGTTGAATTGTTATTGATAAAGATTTAGATTATTGTTTTTCATAATAACTAAAATTTGTGTTGTTTGAGAAGAGTATATCATGTTACAATGACCATGATCATGGTAGATCCAATGTTGGGAAGACAAATTTGTCAATTTTTTGCATTAATATTTAAAGGGTACTAGCTCAATGGAAGAGCACCTGCTTTATAAGTAGGACGATGGTGATTCAATTTCATCGTGCCCTAATATGATTAAATTAATGATTAAATAAACTATCAAATATATTAGAAAATATACTTAATATATACTACCAAATATACTACCATATATACTACCCAAAAAACTATCAAATATATTACCAAATAAGCTACCAAATACACTACCAATTCAACTACCAAATATACTACCAAATAAACTACCAAAATTACCAAATAAACTACCATATAAACTACCAAGTAACAACAATAAATGACTAAATAAATGACCTAATCAATGATTAAAATAGTTTAGTCATAAATTTGGTTGGGAGATAAATGTATAGCAATAAACTACCATTAGTCACGTGATCAAAATTAGTCACATATCTACAATTTTTAGTAGTTTATTTAGTAATATATTGTTCTTTTTGTACTAGTGCAAATATAAATTAGCATCTACTGTACCTTTAACAAATCCAAGCTTAGCCAAATACCTGTCCAACCTTGCATACCAGGTTGTATGTGCTTGCTTTAGACCATACAATGCTTTCTTCAATCTTCATACCATCTCTTTCTCTTATGTCAGAGGGAATCCATCAGGCTACTCAATGTAGACTTCTTCTTCAAGTTATCCATTTAGAAAAGCTAACTTGACATCCATCTAATAAACCTTGAAATTCCTACTCCCTGCATAAGCTAAGAAAATCCTTACTGCTTCCATTCTAGCTACAGGTGCATATGCTTCCTCATAATCTATACTTTCTTGTTGTGAGTAACCTTTGTAAACAATTTTGGCCTTGTCTCTCACAACTTTCCCTTGTTCATTCATCTTATTCCTAAATACCAACTTGGTTCCTATCATATTCTTGTCTTTAGGTCTAGGAACTAACTCCCATGTCTCATTCATCTCAATCTGATCAAATTCTTCTTTAATTTCTTGAATCCAATGATCATCCTTACAAGATTCATCTACAATTTTAGGTTCCACTTGAGAAATTAGACACAATTTCTCATACACTCTATTCCTTGTCATCACATCTTTATCTTTACTCCCAATTATTTGATCTAGAGGGTTCAATTATTTGTCATATTTCTGTTAAAGGTAGGAGTTGATATCTCAACTCTTATCTCATCTATAGAATCAGACCTCTGCTCTTCTCTATGCTTAACAAATAACACATCATTCTACAAATTATTGTTAGTCTCAATGAAAACTTCAACATTCTATCTAACAATTCTAGAATTATCCTCTTATTCATCAGAATTATAATCTACCATCTTTTCTTTAGTACCAAACTTTTCATCAATTATTATATTTATGCATTCAACTATTGCCTTAGTTCTATAGTTGAAACATTTGTATGCCTCACTCTTTAATGAGTAGCCAAGAAACATACCTTCATCACTTCTAGGATCAAACTTACCAATGTCATCATCTCTCTTAATGTAACATTTTCTTCAAAATATTTTGAAATATTTGTTTGATGGTGAATGATCAAACCATAACTCATACCTTGTTTGATCTACACTCTATTTAGAGTGTACACTTCTATATTAACTACTTCTTTCCAGAATGTCTTTGAGACATCATTCTCAAATTACATTTCTCTAGCTACTTCTACTACTGATTTATTTCTCCTTTCAACAATCCCATTCTGCCCAAGTTTTCTAGGTGCAGATAGCTATCTTTTGATTCCATTCTCTTCAAAAAAGATGTTAAACTCTCTAGATGTAAACTCTCCTCCTCTATCTAATCTCAAACACTTTATCTTAACACCAGATTCATTCTCAACTCTATTCTTAAATATCTTAAACTTCTCAAAAGCTTTAGATTTCTCCTTAAGAAATGCTACCCACATCAATCTAGTGAAATTATTAATGAAAATCATAAGGTACCTTTCACCACAGAATCCTCTTGTTCTTTAAGGACCACTCAGATATGTGTGAATGATCTCTAACTTCTCTATGGTAGTGAACTTCTTACTAGGAAAAGACACTTTATTTTGCTTAGCCAAAATGAATTCTTTGCACAAAACATTAGTAGGATTTGTTATTTTAGGCAGATCTCTAATTGCAAATGTGCTACTATTTTTCACAATATTATCAAAGCTTATATGACAAAATCTCCTATGCCATATCCAACTGTTATCAAAATTTTCAACCAAACATGTGATTTCAATAGGATTCAACTGAAATACATTACCTCTAGATCTAGTTGCATTTCTAATCATCTTACTATCCTTATTGTTGATAATGCAGGTCTTCTTTGTGAACTCCAATGGATATCCCTTGTCCACCAACTATCCAACACTCAAAAAATTATGTTTCAAACCTTTAACAAAATAAACATTTCCTCCATCTAGTAATGGTTCCAATCTAAAGTAATGGTTCCAATCCTTGTAATATGATAGGGTGCATTGTTACCAACCCTAACAATACCTCCATCAGAGTTTCTGAGCTTAACAAATTTATTCATATCACCAGTCATGTGACGTGAACAACCAATGTCAATTATCTAATCTAACATCTTTTCAACCATAGAAACTAAAGCTCTTTCTTCTTTAATTTCACTATCTAGATCATCTTCCTTGATAGACACAAATCCTAATTCATCACCACTTTCACTCTAACCTCTTTCATCAGATTCTTCATCCTCATTAGCATACAAACAATTCCTATCTCTATCTCTTCTAAGCTTAACCTTTCCCTTATAACCAACTGTTATCATATTTTCCAACCAAACATGTGATTTCAGTAGGATTCAATTGAAATACATTACCTCTAGATCTAGTTGCATTTCTAATCATCTTACTATCCTTATCATTGATAATGCAGGTCTTCTTTGTGAAATCCAATGGATATACCTTGTCCACCAACTATCCAACACTCAACAAATTATGTTTCAAACCTTCAACAAAATAAACATTGCCTCCATCTAGTAATGGTTCCAATCCCTGTAATATGATAGGGTGCATTGTTACCAACCCTAACAATACCTCCATCAAAGTTTCTAAGCTTAAAATTTTTTATTCATATCACCAGTAATGTGACGTGAACAACCAATGTCAATTATCTAATTTGACATCTTTTCAACCACAGAAACTAAAGCTCTTTCTTCTTTAATTTCACTATCTAGATCATCTTCCTTGATAGCCACAAATCCTAATTCATCACTAGTTTCACTCTAACCTCTTTTATCAGATTCTTCATCCTCATTAGCATACAAACAATTTCTATCTCTATCTCTTCTAGGCTTAAACTTTCCCTTATAACCAACTATTATTAGATTTTCCAACCAAACATGTCATTTCAGTAGGATTCAATTGAAATACATTACCTCTAGATCTAGTTGTATTTCTAATCATCTTACTATCCTTATCGTTGATAATGCAAGTCTTCTTTGTGAACTCCAATGGATATCCCTTGTCCACCAGCTATTCAACACTCAACAAATTATGTTTCAAACCTTTAACAAAATAAACATTGCCTCTATCTAGTAATGGTTCCAATCTAAAGTAATGGTTCCAATCCCTGTAATATGACAGGGTGCATTATAACCAACCCTAACAATACCTCCATCAGAGTTTCTAAGCTTAACAAATTTATTCATATCACCAGTCATGTGACATGAACAACTGATGCAGGAGCATCTTGCATTGGAAAATTATTGGAAAAAAAAAAAATTGAAAAAGAAAAAAAAGGCAAAAAAATAAAAATAAAAAAAATAAAATTGTGGAGGAGAGAGAAAGTGACAAAAATTAGAGGAGAAATAATAAAAAAATTAAAAAAGGGAAAAAGGAGAAAAGAAAGGAAAAGAGGATTTCTATTTTCGAGGTGCATAGGTGGCATAATAGAAATTAAAAAAAAAAAAAAAAAGTTGTTATTCCATTAATCGAGGTGTGTAGGTGGAAATTCTAGAAGGTTTTGGATAAATCATGTATTTAATATTTGTTGGGCGTTTAGTTGTATTTGGGTGGGAATTTAATATTTATTTAAAGATAGTTGTATTTACCTTTTATCCCACATTGGTTGTATTTGTAATGTCTTGGGTTAGAAGTGCCTATTTAAGCAAGGCTTATTATCATTTGTAATCAAGCTCAAGGAGTAGCTTGAGGAGTGGAAGCTCGAGGAGTAGAAACTTGAGAAGTAGAAGTTGTGGAAGGAGAAGCTCAAGGAGAAGCTTGATATCATCTTGTGGGTGTTGTAAGGATCTTCAAGTATAATAAAATTTCTTGTGAAACATTTTTTTTTATTTCTCTTGGTCTCCATATTGTTGCTTTCTTGATTGTGAGTGGGTAAGGGTGGTGTGGCCCCCTATCAAGTGGTATCAGAGCGTACCTTCATTAGTGGTATCAGAGCATCAGAGCCAGGTTCCCTCTATCAAGTGGTATCAGAGCATACCTTCATCAGTGGTATCAGAGTGTACCTACATTAACAACCAATGTCAATTATCTAATCTGACTTCTTTTCAACCACAGAAACTAAAGCTCTTTCTTCTTTAATTTCACTATCTAGATCATCTTCCTTGATAGCCACAAATCCTAATTCATCACCACTTTCACTCTAACCTCTTTCATCAGATTCTTCATCCTCATTAGCATACAAACAATTCCTATCTCTATCTCTTCTAGGCTTAACCTTTCCCTTATAACCAACTGTTATCATATTTTCCAACCAAACATGTGATTTCAATAGGATTCAACGGAAATACATTACCTCTAGATCTAGTTGCATTTCTAATCATCTTACTATCCTTATCATTGATAATGCAGGTCTTCTTTGTGAAATCCAATGGATATACCTTGTCCACCAACTATCCAACACTCAAAAAATTATGTTTCGAACCTTTAACAAAATAAACATTGCCTCCATCTAGTAATGGTTCCAATCCCTGTAATATGATAGGGTGCATTGTTACCAACCCTAACAATACCTCCATCAGAGTTTCTAAGCTTAAAAAAATTTATTCATATCACCAGTAATGTGACGTGAACAACCAATGTCAATTATCTAATTTGACATCTTTTCAACCACAGAAACTAAAGCTCTTTCTTCTTTAATTTCACTATCTAGATCATCTTCCTTGATAGCCACAAATCCTAATTCATCACTAGTTTCACTCTAACCTCTTTTATTAGATTCTTCATCCTCATTAGCATACAAACAATTTCTATCTCTATCTCTTCTAGGCTTAAACTTTCCCTTATAACCAACTATTATCAGATTTTCCAACCAAACATGTCATTTCAGTAGGATTCAATTGACATACATTACCTCTAGATCTAGTTGTATTTCTAATCATCTTACTATCCTTATCGTTGATAATGCAAGTCTTCTTTGTGAACTCCAATGGATATCCCTTGTCCACCAGCTATTCAACACTCAACAAATTATGTTTCAAACCTTTAACAAAATAAACATTGCCTCTATCTAGTAATGGTTCCAATCCTTGTAATATGACAGGGTGCATTATTACCAACCCTAACAATACCTCCATCAGAGTTTCTAAGCTTAACAAATTTATTCATATCACCAGTCATGTGACATGAACAACCAATGTCAATTATCTAATCTGACTTCTTTTCAACCACAGAAACTAAAGCTCTTTCTTCTTTAATTTCACTATCTAGATCATCTTCCTTGATAGCCAAAAATCCTAATTTTATCACCACTTTCACTCTAACCTCTTTTATTAGATTCTTTCATTCTATCTCTACCTCTTCTAGGCTTAAACTTTCCCTTATACTTTTTCTCTCTTTTAGGACATTTAGATGCATAATGACCAAATTCATCACAAGTCCAACATTTAAATATTTTATTACCATCTTTCTCTCTTCTTACTAGAAGGTCTATTCCTCCCTCAATTTTCTTATCTTCATCAGATCTGCTCATACTAGCAAAATCTCCTCTTGTGATTGAACTCCTTGAATGATTAGGTCGAATGTTTAGAGCATAGAAAGCTATCTCAACTCTAGCTAATTCTCTAGACTATCTCAATTCTACTTCTATAGACTCTAATCTTCCAATAATGTTTCTTTTGTGAAATATTTACTGTAGGGAATTACTAGCTGAATCATCTAAGCTATTTTCTTTTCCAAGATCTTCTATATAACTTCATCATCTTCTCTAGTTACACCAAGAGGTTGAATTCTTACAACAATTTCTAATATTCTACCAACATAACTTTTCACAGATTCAACTTCCATCATCTTAGCATCTTGAAATGCACATATCCAATTTTGAAATCTCATTCCTTTTTGCATGATCATCACCTTCAAAAATAACTTCTAATGATTTCTTAATTTCATGAGATGTTTGGAGTGATTTTACTTGATTGTATTCATTATTTGGAAGATATGATAGTAGGGCTTCTCTAGCTCTCATGTTACACATGAACATATATCTTTCTCCCTCACTGCATTCCTCGATCTTTCCTTCATCAAAAATTATCTTTTTAGATTTTGTCAAAATTCAATATCCTGGACCCATGCACAACATACGAGTCTTCATCTTTTCCTTCCAACTATCATAGTTGGCCCCATCAAATCTTGGACTATCCTTCTTGAACATATTCACTATCGATCTCCCAAAGTTGTTAAATTTTCTCTTCAAGAACTTGATGCTTTGATACCAATTATTAGAATATATAATCCATTGATATAACTGAGATTATCATAAACATCAACCTTAAACAAAATTAACCATATGAGTAATATAAACTAAAACCACAAGAAGATACTTATACACAATTAACACCAGATATGTTAACTAGGGAAACCCATGATAAGAGGGATAACCCTGGTGGGGATGGTACCCACAAGATGATGTACTAATATAAATATTCCTTGTTAGAGGATAGAACTTGTTAGGAGTCTATTACAAAATTCAGTATATTTGAGTCCCTATTAGGAGACTTTGAATCCCTGTTAGGAGATTCCAACTCTATTAGGAGTTGTGAAAGATAGCTAGACCCACTACCCAAAAAAATTCAATGTTGAGACCAATGAACTCACCATCCAAATGATGTGTGTATTATTCCTTGAAGAAAAATATAACTAAATTTTACTTGCTTCCTCTATCTCCATCCTATCAACTAGATTTCTTCTCCTTCAGATCTTGTAACTAGATCTCACATCCAATAATCCCTTGGATCACTTACTCATATTCAATAAGCATTCTACTCCATTTCACACTTTGCAATTCATACAACACTTGATCCTTTGATCTAAGATACATTAAAAATAAGGAAAAAAACTTTCCTTTATACCAGATCTTCATAATAATTCCTTGAGTTAGTCTTGAGGCTTTTCCAATTAATCATAATAAGATAATTAATTAAATTACAATTACAATATCGCTGTTAGCTTATAGTCTATACAAAACTTCACACATGTGATACTAGGGCTTACATGATCACTGGCATCACCACATGACTATCCTCTATCACTGTGTGACTATACACTTCTTCATTACATCTTAGATGAAAGATAGCAATCAAATATCAGAATGATGTTCTCTAGTACTCTATTTCTATATTACTTTTAGTAAATTAGGTACAACTTTCGTAAGCCATCGACTTAGATTTTGCACACTTAACCACATCATTAGGACATAGTCTAGAAAATGTCCTTAATTACACATCACTAGATAACCAAACCATTGTCTTTACTAGTATGATCTTTGACTATTGTTCTCCCAATATTTACAAAAACCATGATATGTTGACATCAATGACAATCATAGTCATGAATGCAACATATCAATACTCTCCAATGCTTAGGATACTCCCCTGATGTAGTATCATCAACATTCATGCTAAAAATTGGTTGGGTACTTGGTGATGTAGTTTTTACCTCAACCAACTCAGTAGATGCTTTCTCTGAGCTAGGTTGCACTAAGGATTTGCTCAGAGAATGAGGAAGGGAGGCCATAACCTCTACTACTATCTTCTCTACATCTTATTCTTGAATACTTTGAATCTCAAGAAGATCTCCTCTTGTAACTTCTTGAACCTTCTTCTTCCTCAACATCATCTTCTTCTACATTTTCTATTTCCTCATCTTTTATTTCTACATCTTCATTATCTTTTTTGACATCTTCTTCTTCATCATCCTTGTCATCAATCTGCACAACCTGATCACTGGGTATGTGCAACCCATAGATTTTCTTCCATGCAATAGTTTTTGACTTTAGAACAAATTCTATGTCCTTTGCAAGGATTAGTAATGAGTTGAATTTTGGTGTAAACTTGTGCTCATTTTTCTTCAATGATTCCTTCACTTCCTTGTCTGATAGATTAGGCATAAGTTGCCTCAAAGTCTATTCTCTGATATCTTTTGCAACATTGAGTGCATTCTCCCATATTGGTGTAACTACTTTCAAAATATTGTAAGGAACTTTTCTAATCAATTCATTAAGGGAATACTTAAACTTTTCCATCTTTTCGACTAGCACATATTCTATCTGTTTCTTCTCTTTTGCACTACTAGTATCATATTTAAGATATTTGAAAGATTCCATATGTCATCCTCCTTCTAGTATTTTTGAATTTTTTTCAAAGTTAGGGGTAGTCTTCTAAAATATGACCCATTCTACTTCATCTTCATCATCACCCAATTTTAGTTTCTTTCTTGATTGTGTGGATCTTCTTGTAGACATAGTAGGGGAGGACTTTGCAGGTTTGGTTATTATCACTTTTCCTTTCTTCTTGGGAGGCTCTTCCTCTTTAGGTTCCTCTTCCTCTACATTTTATTCCTCTTCAAGATCATCACCTTTTCCTTTAGTCAGCATGAGAGGGGAAGTGGATGATTTGGTATTCTTCAGTATTATCTCTACCTTCTTTCTTCCTCTCTTCATTTCCTAGGGAATCTTGATTTCTAATTCAATTCTTTCATTTGTTTCCTCATAGGTTCCAAAATATGGAGCCTTGGTATCTACTGGATCATTTAGGAGAGCCTTAATAATTTCCTTTCTATCATCTATGTTAACCTTATATTCCATATGTTTAACCTTATATTCCATATGTTTAACCCATGCCACTCTAGGCCTTACTGCCTAGATATAGACCTTGTCACAATCAACTAGAAAAAAAATATCCCACTTATCGTCTTCTAACAACTTCCTTGGTATTCTAAATCTACTTTGCATTTTCTCTTTGAAGGTCTCAAAATAGTTATCCATTATACTATCAAAAATTTCTCCCATCTCTGCTATAAATTCATTGATTTCATATAACACTAATGTATCCTTTTTCCACACCATAGTTCCTTTTGAAGGGAAACAAATTTGAACATAGAAAAATAAAAAAGTTAATAGAGAACTAAACTTACATGGGTTGTTCTTTGAGAGTTAGATGCTATCCATGTTCTTGCTTAATTGGCTCAACTATAACTCAACAAGGTCAAAGGATAGATTGTTCTTCACCACCTTCTAAGCCAAGTCAATTGCCTCACATGTGACACTGTTCAACCAGATTGAGCTGTAAATTTTGTGTGCAATAAAATGGATGAAAAAATTGATTTCTATGTCAGTTACTCTTATTAACTTCATGGTTTTGGCATCCCACTCAGCAAGAGTCCTCTTAGCTAACTTGACCTGGCCTATGGTTTTCATGGTTTTCACCTTGTTTAGCATTGGCAATTTGGTGATTCTATGTATCACCTTCTTTGTTATCAAAATAGGGTGATCCAACCATAATTGCATGTTGTGGACTCGGCTTAAGATGAACCTAATACACTTTATGTAGAATTCCCTCAACATATGTAAAATATGCATCAAACTCTTTGTCTCCAAATGTTTATGCTCAAGTTTCAAAACACCATCCATACATAGCTCATTGTATGCTAGATTCATCTCTAGGGTTCCCAATTCTTCAATTGGGTAGTGATAATGATCCAATGTCATGTATAAGGAGTACCTTTGGTGGAATCTGAGATTGCACTCTAGCAGGGTCAAGTACCTCTTCAATTTCTAGACTCAACTTGAATGCAAGATCATTACTATCAACTCCTCAAACCAACATCTCCAAACCCTTCTTTATCTTTCTTCTAGAAGATGCCATTTGCTTGGTAAGGTTTGGAATACACGAGAAATCTTCAACAACAACCACTTGAATTGCTCAGGGGATCTAAAATTTCTCTTCACTCGTGCTCTAAAATTCATGGTGAAAAGTTACATTCAATTTACTATCACCATTAATGCTTCATATAAATCTTTTCTTGATGACAGGCTATCCTCCATTCGGTTAGGTCTTTAATGCACAAAAGACACCTTCAACTTGGTAAAGTCTCTTCACTCAGTAGGGAATACCAACTCAAAGAGAACTTAAAATTTGGTAAGGTTACCACCACTCAATCTAAACTTGGTACTCGGTAGAGCCAACAACTTAGCATCTACATCTAGAAATTGGTAAAGATATGCAACCCAACCTTGTTTGGTAAGGTCTTGCGACTTGACCTTTCTCAGTAAGGTCTTCAATTGTCATCATAGCTCGATGATCCTTATGCATCTTAAATGTTGATATGGATCATTTTCTTGCTAACTAGAATTGATGTTAGATGTCTACTTCTGAATTATAGTTCTAGTAATATCCATGGATGACTAGGTTGAAATGATTGTGCCACCTAACTCATTGACTTGGGTGTTAACAATTTTAGGACTTTGGCTTGCATTCTCTAGAGATTTCTTCACCCATTTCTGCCTCATTTGTTTTCTAATATTGTCATCCTTAGTTTTAATTTCATCTTCAACTCTTCCTCTATTCATACAGATCTTGGCAAGATGCCCAAGTTCTATATATACAATACACCTCTTTGTAGTGTCTCTCTTCCTCATGTGATGTTTTATACAATGTTATCCAATGTGTCCAAAATCACCATAGTAGTGAAATCTATACCATATGTTGCAATCCCAACCAAATATTACTTTCACAATTTTCTCAACTAGGTTCTAGTTCTTGGTCTTTTATTATAAAGATTTATGTCCTTGTTTTTTGCAATTGAAACACTTTCCTTCAAATTTAGATTTCTCTTTGCATTCACTTGATCTGTGTCCTAGCTTGTTGCAATTGTAGCACTTCCCACTGAACTTTGATTTACCATTGCTCCAACACTTATTTTATGTATGACCTATCTTACCACAATGGTTGCAAATAGGTCTTTTATTCTTTTGAGCTCCTTGCTGAGATGATTCACCTTCATCTGTATATCCTAATCTAGGTTTACCTTTATGCCTATATTGATTTTACTCATTTAATTTATTCATGCTTTCTTGAGATTTTATCATCCTCTCATTGGTTTGATTTTCTATGTTGAGATCATTTTGTAGTCTTTCATTTTCTGATCTTAGGTTCATAAGCTCTTGATTTACATCAATGAGTTAACCAATGAGATATGCTTATAGAAAAGATAATTGATGGATTTCATTGTCTTTTCCTTCTATCTTTTTAGTAAGAAATCTCATCTCTTCTTTGGCTTTGTCCATTTGTTCCAAGTTTTCACACATCTTGACTGATTGGATTTCTTTCTCTTTTCAACTTTCTAACTTCTTGAAGATTGAGATTCTTATCAAGTAGGTCTCTGATTGTTGCATCAACTTCATCTAAAATTTTCTCTTGGCATAAGTCTTCAATTCTTTCATCAATTTAGATATTGTCACTCAATTGTACTACTAGTTCCTTCCTTCTTTGCATGTACTGAGAGAGATGTTCCTGTAAGAAAATTTGCAACAAAGAATATAACTATTTCCACATAACCCATAATAGATTTGAAATAAATATGTAATTGAAATTGACATGCAAGAGAATAGACAATATACCCACAAAAATGTGATACAAGATATACCCTAGGAAACCCTCATTGAGGGAAAAACCTAGCCTCCAAAAGCATCCATCTTCATGTATTATTCAACACAAATAACCATTCCAATACAACCATGGAAACCTTCAAAGCCATAGCCACTACCAAGAAATCTACGTGAACAAGCATGAATCCACACATCCCATGCCATGCTTCCAACCTTCACAAATGCTCCCTTGGCTAACCTATCAAGTCTTGTCCTGCTCAACTCTTTCCCTTTTTTCTTTCTATCTTCACACACCAAACGCTACCCTTGTGGCTACTTATATAGTAACAAGCCCCACAAAATCACCAAGTGGTATTACATAAACCATGTGCTACCTAACTCACTGACCCCACATTTAATGTTGGAATTTTAATTCTTTTCCCCAATATTAAATATTATCACAATGTTACAATACAACTCATCAAGTATATTCTATGGGAATCTTTACATGTTGCATGTCTATCTAGGTGCTCCTAGATACACCATTACATAATAAAATAAAATAATACAATATAAAAAATATTATGCAATGTGTGCAACACCCATTATCTCAACAATCTCCCACTTGTTGTATACATTGCATGGGGTCAATTTGTAGCCACATAAATAAACAAGGGAACAATCCCTCCCAGCACATCCACCATTATGGATCAAAGTGCACAAAGTGTCCATCCTAGTACTTGCAACAAAATCAAAGTATCTAACATCTCAAACTTGAATGATCTCACCTCCTATTACGCCACTACCACTGGACATACATAGAAGCCATCTAAAGAGAAAGCCACCCAACCTATCACATTAAAAGATCATAAAATCCTATACCAAATAAAATACCAAGCATAAAAACCTTATCCAAAGGTAATCACATATATCCATAGTTGTCAAAATATCTATAGCTGAAATAGCAACTACAACAAGTACCAAACCCATCCAACTATCCATACCTCCAAAGGTATACCAAGTGAATCTCACATCATCGACATATCCAAGCCTCAACAGCAATACCTGCCACATATATAACCTGTAATCAAAAGCCTCAAGAGCAATACTTGCCACATATATACCAAGAATCTCCCACTACAAAAGATAATGTCAAATCTATAACCAATACACTCACAACATCTCAAAGAAGTGAATCCTACATATATAAACATCATTGACATATGTAACCTGTAATTATAAGCCTTAAGAGCAATACCTACCACATATATACCAAGAAGCCCCCACTACAAAAGATAACATCAAATCTATAACCAATACACTCACAACATCTCAAAGAAGTGAATCCATGTAGTATCAAGGACAACCAAAACACATAAACCAATAACCTACAAGAACAACTCTCAAAGAAAATCTCCAATAGTCTCCCAAGCTTTCCACAACTAAAAGAGGAAAGAGATAAAGGAATAACCATGTAATCTCTCACATGACATACATGAACACAAACCAGTGATCATAATCTCTAACCAATATCAAATCCAATGTAATTGAAAACTAAACATCTATGAAGATAACCAAGACCAAAACACACCTCTAGATGTAAATTGTGCAAGTATGATCTCCTCCATAAAACCCTAAACAATAAGCCTCAACCACACCCAAACCATACCATATAACTAATCATGGATGTAAGCCTCTCACATGAAGATCAAACTAATAAACCATTCCCAAACCAAGGAATACACCCAATATAAAACTATCTCCCAAACTCAACCAACATAAAAACATATGCAAATGGAGATAACCAATACTAATCTATCTCTCAAATGAACCCTCCATAAATAACTCATGTACCATAGCACAAGATTCATATCCATGAAATACAAGCACAAAAATACTACTACCTCTCAAGTAACAAACTGTCGAGTAGACCAAGAGTGGGGAATGATAATTCTCATCAAAATATCCAAGTATCCAACCAAGAATCATCTAAGAATAATATCCTCTCAAGTCTATATCAAGTGAATACCCCTCAGACTTCCTACTAAAACTATCAACTGTCCGAACAAACACATCTCCAATCCAAGAGAAACCAACATCACCACCATGTCTAAGTATCCATGAGCACCTGTAACCAATCAATCTATGCCAACTCCAAATGTAACATAGTAGTCTCATGAAGTATCTAGCTTATGATAAATGTAATCAATACAAAGAAACTAAACCAATATCAATGTCAAAGTTCCAACCATGACCTCAGAAACATAAACATTACAACATGATCTAACCATCTCAACCGAAGAGATAACATGCTCCATATGAACATATTACAACATGTCAAAAATCTAACCACATATCAAGAGTATACCATGACATAATAATAAAACCATCCTCACACCAAGGATAATATTTCAAATGAAAGAATAAACCACACCTTTACAAAGAACCCCATGAGTCCTCAAGATGCAACCATCTCCACACACCATGAAGAAAAACCATCTCCACATACCATGAAGAACCATCTGCACACACCATAAAGATAACCAATAACCCCATGAGTCCTCAAGGTCTAACCATCTTCACACACCATGAAGATAACAAGTGCACCATGCAAATGTTAAAGATACTTCTATAGCAACATGATCTAAGATAAACCTCCAACATTTGCAAACACTCAATAAATATATCAATTCAAATAACTCCCACTCAATTGTGATACTGAGTCATCCATGGCATCATAAAATCCATCTCCTACATGAAGATTCTCTAAGTATACACTCACACAACCAAAGTGTCAGTACCAAGTGAAACCAAGATCTGCAAACCCAAGAAGATATAAACCAAACCAAGAACTAATCCTGCAATATCACCTCATCACTATCACAAGCTCCCACTAAAATATGTATCAAAGTTATCCATGACATCATGATGAAAAACCATCCTCTAACCATGAGAATCAACCAAGACATCAAACCATCAAAGAACTCAAAGTGCACATCATGAGCTCCTCCTCAAAAGAAACCAAATGACCATGATCCTCAAATAAGAAGATATACCACCATAACCATATCAAAAATTCAAGCCAATGAATATCAAGGATGTACCTATATATACAATCATGTCATGCCAAAATCTATGACACAATGATCAAATCCATGAACTGAGCAACTAACTCTCAAAGATTCCAACGTATCAACATAAAATAGTCAACTAAAATCCTCCACCATGATTGTACCTGGTAACAACATCTCATCCCTTCCACATGAAGAAAAATCAACAAATCATGTGACTTAGGGCATACACAACCCAAATCCAAGACACCAATATAAATATGCATTAATAATGAAAGATCAAGCTATAAATGCAACCTGTAAGTATAGACTGCTTACAACACTACACAATTTGTAGACCCAACAAGTCATCAAACATATCCAAACTAAACAATAATAACCATATCATCATGAGACCAATCTAAAATATGAGCTGAGTATACAATGACATCAAATCTTAAATCTCCAAACATACAATGTCATAAACTCACAATGCTACCATAGTCAATATATACCATAAACTATTCAAATTAATATATTGGTATTAGAGTGCCAGGTCCTTGAAGGAAAATATTAATGGCTTAAAGAGATAACTAGTGGGTCATTTTAGAAAAGAAAATCCTAATTTATATGGAGTTCTCTATGATAAATGGAAAGAGAAGATGAAGATACATTTGTTATGTATGGGTCCATGATATTGGCTAATGAAAAATAATGGAAAGAATATTGTGGAAGAAAGAAAACTTGGGGAATATAGTGATGCTAGAGGAGATTTTTTCATGGGTAACGTGCTTACCAGAGAAGCATTATTTTTAGATCTTCCTAAAAAAATGAATACAATTAGGTAAAATCCCTAGTCCAATTTGGAAAGCTTTAGAATCTACTTTTGAAGGTGATAAGCATGCTAAGAGAATCCAGTTACAAAATTGCATATGTTTGTTTCAAGATGATAAGATGAATATGTAAGAAGCTATATTGGTAGAATATCATAAATTGTTGTAGGAATTAAGTCTTGTAATGGATCTAAAGATGAAGATGAGATTATATGGAAGATATCGAAAAGCTTGACACCACCATTCAAGAAGACAACATAGATGATTGAGCAAGTAATACCTTACATCGAGAAGTTTACCAAAGAGACTCTTCTTACAATATTAGAAGTAGTAGAAGTGAGCTTGAAGAAGATTGGAGATTTTCCTATAGTAGAAACTACTTTTAGTGCATTAAGTGTTCACCCTTCCTTTTCAAAAGTATAAGAACTAGTAGAGATAATGCAAGTAGCAATAGATTCAAATCTAAGGAGGATAAAAGGATTGAAGAATGAATTTCCTTTCTTGTAAGAAGTGAACCAGATAGCAAGAAAATCTTTAAATGTTAAACTTGCAATTAATTTGGTCATTATTCTTCCAAGTTTCCTAAAAGAGAGAAAAAGTATAAGAAGAATTTCAAGTCTAGAAGATGTAGAGATTTTTTTATGTAGTTGAAAATGATGAGTTTGATGAAAGATTTCAGAATGAGAGTGATGATGAGTTAGGTTTTGTAGCTATAAAATAAGAAAATCTTGAAATAAAGGTCATAAAATGGAAAGCCCTAGTTTCATAGGTTGAAGAGAAAGCTAATTGGATCATAGATAGTGGTTGTTCACATCATATGATTGGTGACATGAATAAATTTATTAAGTTTAGTCATGATATTGAGATTTTCAGAGTTGGTAATAATGTAGCTTGCCATATCAAGGGGATAGGATCTATTACTCTTGATGAAAAGACTAAAAAAGATGATGTTTACTCTATTGATGGATTAAAGCATAGTCTATTGAGTGTTGGAAATTTTTTTGATAAAGGATATTAGTTATAATTCATTGAGAAGACATGCATTATCAAGGATAAATATGGTAAGTTGATTAGAATGAGTACAAGATCTAGAGGTAATTTTTTCAGCCGAGCCCTAGAAAGATGACATGTTTGGTTGCAAAATCTGATAATGATTGGTTGTGGCATAAAAGGTTTTGTCATATAATTTTTGATAATATTGTGAAGGATAGTAGTACATTTTCTATTATAGATATACCTAAAATCATAAATCCTACTAATGTTGTGTGCAAAGAATGTGTTATGGCTAAGCAAAAGAAAATCTCCTTTCCCAACAAGAAATTATCTGCCAAAAAAAAATTGGAGGTTGTTTATATAGATCTAAGTGGTCCTAATAGGACAATAGGATTCTATGGGTAAAAGGTACTCCATGATTTTTTTTGATGAATTTACTAGGATGATGTGGGTAGTGTTCCTTAAAGAAAATTTTGAAGCATCTGAGAAGTTGAATTTTTTTAAGAATAGAGTTGACAACGATTTTGGAGTGAATATTAAATGTTTAAGATTAGATAGAGGTCAAGAATTTACCTCAAATTAGTTTAAGTACTTTTGTAATATAAGCAATTAGAGACATGATGTTTGAGAATGATGTATCAAAGACATTTTCAAGAGAAGCAGTCAATATAGTAGTATACATAATGAATAGAGTAAAAATTAGAAAAGGTATGAACAAGAAACCTTATGAACAATGGTTTTGACATGCAACATCAATGAAATATTTTAGAATATTTGGAATTAAATATTATATTGAGAGAGATGATGACATTGGTAAGTTTGATGCAAGACATGATGAAGGTAGGTTCCTCAGTTATTCATTTAAAATAAAATCTTATAGATTTTTTAATCAAAGAACTAAGGCTATTATTGAGCTCAAAAATGTAAACATGGATGAAAATTTTGGAGTCAAAGAAAGAATGTTGGATTAAAATTTTAATGAAGAGGAAGCTAATCCTAAGCCTATTATAGAAATCTTGAAAATTTATTTGAGACTAAAAATGATTTTTTGAATGATATTCAATTTGTGGAACAAAGAGAAGAACCAAGATTTGAGCCTAGAGAAGAAGTAAGAGTTGAGTTAGTAACACCTACACCTAATAGGAATTTGAAAAGGAATAACCCTACTAATCAGATTATTGAAAGCAAGGAAAAAGGAGTTATGACAAGAAATAAAGTACATGAATAATTGTGTTTGATTTCTCAAGTTGAACCAAAGAGTGCAGATGAAGAATGCAAGGATGATCAATGGATTCAAGAAATGAAGGAAGAACTAGATTAGATTGTGAAGAATGGGACATGGGAATTAGCTCCTAGACCTAAAAATAAGTATGTTATAGGAACTAAATGGGTTTTTATAAACAAGATTAATGCAAAAGGTGAGGTTGTAAGATATAAAGAAATATTGGTATGTAAATGATATTCACAGCAAGAAGGTATAGACTATGAAGAGACATTTACCCCTATTTCCATAATTGAAGCAGTAATAATATTCTTGACTTATGCAACAAGTAAAAGGTAAAAAGTGTAACAGATGGATGTGAAGTAAACATTTTTAAACTTGAAGAAGAAGTCTACATTAAGTAGCCTAAAGGATTTCCTTTGAAAGTAGAGGATACATGGCATGTAGATTGAAGAAAACATTGTATGGACTAAAACAAGCACTTAGAACTTGGTATGCAAGGTTAGAAAAGTATTCAGCAAAGTTAGGATTTGTTAAGTGTACTGTACATAGAATTTTTTATTTAAAATAAATTGAGAATAGTTTGTTGGTTATTTTGATATTTATGGATGACATAATCTTTAGAGATAATGATGAAGCAAGTGAAAAATTTGCCGATGAAATGAAGAATAACATTGAGATGAGTATGATTGGTGAGATGAAATATTTCTTATGTTTTTAGATTATGTAGAACAATGATGATATTTTCTTATCATAGACTAAGTATTTGAAATATTTATTGAAAATATTTGGTTTGGAAATTTTTAAGCCTATTGGTACACCTATGATAACTTGTCACAAGTTATCTAACAAAGATAAGATACATACACTTGAGAAGAAGTACTAATCCATGATCAGAAATTTGCTATGTATGACTCACAAGACTAGATATAGAAAATATAGTTGATATAGTAGAAAAATTTGAAGAAGACCCTAAGGAATCACACTATGCAATAGTAAAGAATTGTTCATTACAAACAATTCTTTCTCCTAAGGACACACCCAACTTTCCTGCAACTACTAGTTACTTACATACCTTGTTATCTCTTGAAATTAAGTCTTCCAAATTTGATGAGCTAGCTATGGTTGATAAAGTCACTAGAGTTGAAGTTAGTCTAGGAAAGGAGCTCAATATTAGTAGGAATCTTATTTCTAACAATTTCAAAAGTATAGTTGAGTTGCTGCAGGACAATTAGAAAGCATTTGCATGGGGTTACATAGACATGAAAGGGTTGGACCCAAAATTTTTCACTCATAAAATTTACATTACATCAAAATGTAAACCTATTAGATAGCTTCAATGAAGAGTGAATCCTGCATTATATAATATTGTAAAAACTAAATTGTAGAAACTTTTGAATGTTGGATTCATCTACCCTATTTCTGATAGCCAGTGGGTCTTACCTTTGGTTATTATTCCTAAGAAAGGGGGTGAATGGTGAGTATGTGTAGACTAAAAATAAATTAATACAACAACCAAAAAGGATAATTTTCCATTATCTTTCATTGCTCAAATTCTTGACAACTTGGATGGGAAAATGTATTTTTCTTTTTTGCATGGATTTAGTGGGTATAGCTAGATACAAATAGTACCAGAATATTAGGACAAAACAAATTTTATCTATCCCTAGGGAACATTTTCCTATTTAGTATTACCCTTCGGATTATGCAATGCTCCTATTAATTTTCAATGAGAAGTAATAAGTACTTTTGCTGATATTTCTATCAATTGTATGGAACCTACAAGGATGGTTTCATTATTTATGGATCTGCCTTTGATGAAGCTAAATCCAATTTTGATAGAGTGTTGAAAAGATGTCAAGAACACAACCTTTCATTGAATAGTGAGAAGTGTTATATGGTGATGGAGGAAGGTGTTGTATTAGGTCATTATATTTTTTCAAATGGCATTCAAGTTGATCCCTAGAAGATAGAAGTAATTATTACTCTTCCCACACTAGCAAATAAAAAGGATGTTAGAAGCTTCCTAGGTCATGCTAGTTATGATAGGAGATTCATCAATGAATTAAGTCAAATAGTAGCTCCACTGTATGATTTGTTAAAGAAAGACTGACTTCTTTTGGAATTAAAAATGTGACAAATCCTTTCAACACCTCAAGGATGTATTAACTAAATCACCTGTACTTGAAGGTCCTAATTGGAATATTCCATTCCATATACATATTGATGCCTTAGATTATGCTATAGGAGTTGTCTTAGGCCAAAATGAAGGGATTTTTGAACATGTTACTTATTATATCAATAAAAATCTACAAGGAGCTGAACTCAACTATACTATCACATAAAAGGATTTGCTAGCAATGATTTATGCTCTCAACAAGTTCATGCATTATATCACTGGATACAAAATATTTGTGCACACTGACCATGCTTCCATGAAGTATATCATCAA
This sequence comes from Cupressus sempervirens, assembly GCA_028749045.1. Classification (NCBI taxonomy): domain Eukaryota; kingdom Viridiplantae; phylum Streptophyta; class Pinopsida; order Cupressales; family Cupressaceae; genus Cupressus; species Cupressus sempervirens. The sequence goes on along the minus strand of CM053791.1, from coordinate 806,767,826 downwards.
TAATCCATCTATATCTAGATGACTAACATGATTATTATTGATTATGCAAGAATTTTATATTAAGGTCATAGATAAGGTAGGAACAACTAAAGTCGTAACCGATTTCCTTTCAAGGTTGAAGGTCCCTAATGATCATACATTTATTGATGAATTTTTTCCAAATGAAAATGCATTCTCCTTAATAGAACATAACCCATGGTATGTTGACATTTCCAATTATCTTACTACAAGGAGAAATAGAGCTCATTTCTCCCCTAAGGATAAACAACTCCTAGCTGAAAAAAGTTTCAAATTTTCTTGGATAGCTAGTTGTATGTTTTGCACTAGACCTGATGAGGTTATGGGTAGATTCCTCAGAGAGGATGAAACTTATGATAATCTATGCACCTTCTATGATGAACCACATGGAGGCATTTTTTTAGCTAAAAGAACAACATTCAAGATCCTAACAACTAGGTACTATTGGCTAACTCTCCACAAGGATGCAACAAAATATATAAAGAAGTGTGATAAATTCCAATGTATAGGATGACAAAAAAAATCCAATAAAATTCCCCTACAACCACAAGTAGTTGTTACACCATTTGATAAATAGGGGGATAGATTTTGTTGGACCAATTGATCCTCCCTTAAAAGGTAAGCCATATATTTTGGTTTGCAATGATTATTTCACCAAATGGTAGAGGTGAAACCTATGATACATGCAAGGGATAGCAATGTTGCAAAATTCTTATATGAAGTCATCTTTACAAGATTTGGAGTTCTTAGAGAATTGGTGAATGATCAAGGAGCCTAGTTTACATCCAATCTCATTGGTGCCCTCATAACTCAATATACCATTCAACATGGTAAGTCCTCTCCTTACCATCCACATGATAATAGATAGGCTGAGATAACCAAAAGAGAATTGGAAGCCATTTTGAAAAAAAAAGTTCAAATACACAAGAAAGATTGGGCAACCAAGCTCCTAGAAGCATTGTGGGCATATAGAACAACATGGAAGACTAGAACAATATTTACTCCTTTTGAACTAGTCTATGGTAAAATAGCAATAATGCCCATTGAGTTTGAAGATGAAACACTCTGCACTTCTTTGGAACTCAATATCAACATCCATTACGCTCAACAACAATGCATCCCACAACTAAATGGACTTGATGAGTTTAAGAATTCTACATTGCACAATACCAAATCGATTCAAATGCAACACAATAAATAACATGATAAATTTATGAAAGAGAAATAATTCAGTGTGGGTGACTTGGCACTCCTCTATGATTCAAGATATCAACACAATCAAGGAAAATTTCAAACCAGATGGTTAGGACCCTATGAAATGGAAGCATTCTATGATAATGGTGTAGTATAGGTGGCTACAATTGGTCTAGTTCAATTGAAACTTCTGGTTAATGGTCACCAGCTCCAAATTTACAATAAGCCCTACTATCAAGAGGACTTCTTGCACCAATTTTGTTTTGTAGATTCTCGTGCAATGCTTAAAACCTAAGTCTTCCCCTCAGAGTTCATCATTATTTTGAGTTTGATCAAAGTTCATAATAAATATTCACTTTCTCCATAATAATTTTATCTCATCTTCTTTCTCTCTCACCCATCCATTTCACTTTTCTACTTCCACACACAGATATGAAGCAATGCAAGTTTTCACACAAATCACACAAATTCATACCATGCATTTTATTTTTCCATCCTTATTTATTTCTTTAAATTCATTCATTTATATGTCATTATATTCTTTTCTCACATTTCATGGTGGGATCCATACTCTCTTTTAAGTTTTTTTTTTTTTTTTTTTGGGGGGGGGGGGGGCGGGAATTGTGTGTGTACATTTTTATTTTGTATATAACTCTATAAATCTCATAATTATAAGAGTTATATTGCATTTTGGGCAATTATGTGAAGATATGCCATATCATTCCCTCTTCATTTACCAAGCCGATGTGACACTTTCCCTTTTATTTGGAAAGTATGCACATAACTTAAATTTATGGGAGTTTGAGAGAAAAGGTTCAAATTTAATGATGACATGACATTATTATATGACATGTTATTTTCTAAAATATTTACAACATTTTTTCTTCTTTATATCTGAATGCATATACTCTACAAATCTTGAACTTGTCTCTTTATCCTATATTTGTTTTCTAAAGTGTGCGGAAGCTTTCATTTTGGGCATTTCATTGGTATAATCATGGGGGGTGGTTTGATGACACAATGCAAGGTAGGAGAATCCCCAAAGGAGATGTCCAAACCCCCAAAAAACAACAACACACATCAAAAGTACAACAACAAAGCAATAATAATGCAAGATCTAATGTCGAATCACAACTCTTTATTCATAGATATAATTGATTACATGCAATATGCTTGGCTATAAGGCCCTTTGGGTTAGGGCCAACTACAAACAACAATTACAAAATTAGTTATGTAAGATCCAACAAGATCCAACTTACAAACCTAATCCCAACTAGTCTAGATACACAAATGGATAAGAACACTTGGAAGAATCCACACTTGTACCCTCAAGTCCACCAAGTAATCTTCTAGTTTCTGAGCTGTAGCCCTAGCTCTTCAAATTTCACATCTACATTTCATCCCCTTCTCAAAGCTAGAATGATCACTTCTGCCTAAAGACTCCAAAAAACCCCTTACTTATACCCAACTAAGCCACAAGTTGGCCCAACTCATTAGAAAATAAATTAAATCCCTTACATTAAATATAGGTCAAGCCACAAGTCAGCCACAACACAAATTAAATACCCACATATAAGTGAAATGCTAAAAGTTAGCTCATAGATAACTCAGCATGAATAGAACCAAATCCAATACTGGCACTTGGCACCAATAGGTTCACTTGGCATCCACTAAGAGCTATAGTAACCCACTAAGAGCTACAGTAACTTAGCACCTATTAGAGCTATAGTAACTCAACATCTGCTAGAGCTATAGTAACTTGACATCCACTAGAGCTACAGTAACTCAACATCCACTAGAGCTATAGTAACTCGACATCCACTAAGAGCTATAGTAACTCAACATCCACTAGAGCTATAGTAATTTGGCATCCACTAGAGCTACAATAACTTGACATCCACTAGAGCTATATTAACTTAGCATCCACTAGAGCTATAGTAACTCAACATCCATTAAGAGCTATAGTAACTTGACATGCACTAAAGCTATAGAAAATTGAAAACAACTGGCACTTAGCTCCAATATGTAAGATTGCAAGAAAGCCTAGGATGCTCCTACATCAGATACCCCAGGTTCAAAAAGATGTTCTAGTAACTAGAAGAACATCTTTTGGGATTCAACACATAAATCCCAAACTAGTTCTTAACATACATATCTTCCAAATCTTCAACTTGTACACTCTTTCCCGTGTCCTTATTCTGCTTCTTTACATCCATCTGAGGTGTGCTATAGGTTTTCTTTCCAGACTAATCTCCAACCTTCTCAAAATATGCCAACTTAAATTGACTGCCAATACTCAAGTTCCTCCTATCAAGCTCTTCATTCTGCAAAGGAATCAAGGAAAAATTCCTACCACCTTTCTCAACAATAAACACATTCTTGAAACAATCATGAACAACCCTGCAATCATACTGCCAAGGTCTACCAAGCAACACATGACAATTGTTCATATCCACAATATCACACAACCATTGATCCTTATACTATCCAATTTGGAAATTAACAAGGCATTTCTCCCTCACTTCCAAAGCATGTTCACCTTGCAACTAGCCAATCCTATAAGGATAAGGATGTCTCAATCTATTCAAACCAAGTTTCTAAACCATATCCTTAGCAATAAGGTTGTTAGTACTACCACCATCCATAATCACCTTACAGACTTTACCACCAAACTTATAACAAGTTCTAAAAAACCTTTTCCTCTAAAAAGATTCCAATGTCCTCTCATTAACTAATACTCACCAAGCCAACAAAATTTCTCCTTGCTTAGGCTGACTATCTTGAACTACAACCTCATTCATAAGAACAATTGTCCTACCAATCAGACATTCAAAAGATCTAACTCTTCTTTACCACATTTGAAACAATTACCTCTGAACTTACCTCTACCTCTCCTCCTTTTTTATTCAGTGGGTTTTGGTTCATTTTCAACACTCAGTTTAGCTTCTGTTAGGCAATCCTACTTCTCCTTCCCTTTAGCATGACCTTGACTTTTCCTCTTCAAATTATCTTCTACCTTTAGAGCACACTAATAAGCATCCTCAACAAAAGAAATATTTAGCATACCAACCTCATCTTGAATATTAAATCTCAAACCATTAATGCACCAAGCTACCTTTTCCTTTGACAATTCTCTATGACCAAACTGAATAGTCAACTTGTAGAATTCCTTAGTATAATCTTTCATAGACATCTTTCTATTTCAGATTCTACAATCTCTTAAAAAACTCAAGTTCATAATCAGTAGGAATATTCATTTCTTAGCCTTTGTCTTAGTCACCATCAACCTCCATCTAGTGATATTCATTTCACCTTCCTCTTCTCTATCTCTTTGTAATTATTTCTACCAAAGAGTAGTATGTCCTTTCAGCTTAGTTTGTGCCAACCTCACTCAGAGTGGATCCTCAATATCCTCAAGCTCAAAGTAGTATTCTAATTCATCAATCCAATCAATCAAGTCTTTAGGAGTCAAAGTACTTGAGAAATTAGAAACCTCCATCTTATGCTTTAACTTCAACTGAGATCTAGGTCTAGTAAACTAAACAACCCTAGTTCCAATAGGTCTCTCCACATGATCAATTCTGTCCTCACCACTAGATATAGTAATTTCAAAGTCTTTAGCAACTTCCTCATAACTACCTTCAAAGCCCACATGCCTAGGTGCACCACCTAAAGTAGTTATAATTTCAACAATCATCTCACTCTTCATCAATGCAATCTCAGATCATCAATCACCCTAGGGTCCAATCTTCTTGGAGGAATCTTCTAAAACTTAGCAAACCCTAAGCAACTAATCCACCAATCTAGAAGATCAATTAGCCACAAGATCAACCTTCTCTGCAAGTCCTGGTGTAAGCTACCCCATCTTTGATGATCTATCCACATGCTCAAGAACAACCTTCACTTTGATACCACCTGACATAGTGCAATGTAGGAGAACCCCCAAAGGAGATGTCCAAACTGCTAGCAAAAAACCACATAATGGAAATACAAAAACAAAGAAACAATAATGTAAGATTTGATACCAAATCACAACTCTTTATTCATAGATATAATTGATTACACGCAATATAGCTAGCTATAAGGCCTTCTAGGTTAGGGCCAACTATAAACAATAATTACAAAATCAATTTTTCAAGATCCAAAAAGATCCAAATTAAAAACCCAATCCCAATTAGTCCATATACACAACTAGATAATAACACCAAGAAAAATCCACACTTGTACCCTCAAGTCCACAATGTAATCATCTGGTTTGCAAACTGCAACCCTAGCTCTTCAAATTTTGCATCTACACTTCATCCCCTTCTTAAAGCTAGAATGATCACTTCTACCTAAAGAATCTACAAAACCCCTTACTTATACCCAACTAAGCCACAACTCGGCCCAACTCATTACAAAATAAATTAAATCCCTTATATCAAATATAGGTCAAGCTACAAGTTGGCCACAACACAAATTAAATACCCATACATAAATTAAATTCCAAAAGTTGGCTTACAAAAAAATTGACATGAATAGAACCAAAACCAATACTAGCACTCAACACCATTAGGTTCACTTAGCATCCACTAAGAGCTATAGTAACAAGAACCCACTAAGAGTTATAGTAACTCGACACCCAATAGGAGCTACAGTAACTCAACATCAATTAGAGCTACAATAACTCAACATCCACTAGAGCTATAGTAACTTGACATCCACTAGAGCTACAATAATTTGACATCCACTAGAGCTATAGTAACTCAACATCCATTAAGAGCTACAGTAACTTGACACCCACTAGGAGCTACAGTAACTCGACATCAATTAGAGCTACAATAACTCAACATCCACTAGAGCTATAGTAACTTGACATCCACTAGATCTACAATAATTTGACATCCACTAGAGCTATAATAACTCGACATCCACTAGAGCTATAGTAACTTGACATCTACTAAGAGCTACAGTAACTCGACATCCACTAGGAGCTATAGTAACTCAACATCCATTAGAGCTATAGTAACTTGGAATCAACTAGAGCTATAGTAACTTGGCATCCATTAGAGCTACAATAACTTGACATCCACTACAACTACAATAATTTGACATCTACTAAGAGCTATAGTAACTTGGCATGCACTAAAGCTAGAGAAAATTGGAAACTATTGTCATAGAAGTTTGCACCCTTGTCCAAAGTTTTTACCTAAGGACAACCTTGTTTAACATGGAAACAACCTCCAAGCTATGGGACTTGAACTATAACATTAAGTCTCCAGAGAAGGCTGACTTCCTTTGTTATCAGGATGCACCTAACTACTCTTGGAGAGAAAAATGGAGAAGGAGATGCAAGAAACAAAATCTACCTAATTAATTCTAAGGAGGTGATGCACCAATATAGAATGTTCAAACCGATCTTTGCCCATATATACACTATTGTACCATCATAACACTAAAAGATATACACATCTAGACTTGTTTTAATCTAACAATCACATGCAAATAAAAAACTCAAACAAATGACACAAGGAAGAAGAGAATTCACTTATATGTCATTCATAGGCCAAAAAGAGATACAATCATGCAATATTGTAGATATCCACAATACACAAATGAGAGGAAAATAGTTCTTGCATGATATATCAATGGCTAAAGGAGATAAGGCAGAATGTCATACAATTCAGAGGCAAAGGGATTTACAGTAGCAAGCCAAAGAAATGCCAGAGAAATAGAGAGGGTCTAACCCTTAAATTTTTTATAAAATATGCCTTTATAGCTCATGCATAATTGAGATATTTTCTACCCTAAACCAAGCTCAACCACTACACCTAGCAGTTACTGCAAATCCTAAAGAAATCTGATCATGGGATAACTCTAGATGTAACAATGATAGGAAGAAACCAAAATCAACGCATCTAGCCATAAGAGATAAAATCCCATGAGATTTGATCATTTAATGTAATAAAGAGGCATGTAGATGATTAAAAATGTGGAACAAGGCCCAAAGAATGTTGTTCAACATTAAAGATCAATCCTTGTAATGTATCATGGACACATCAAATAAATTCGCACCATAGTCAAAAAATGTGGGATGGGATAACACGCAAGTTAACCCATCGTAAAAATTATAGAATTGACCCATGTGGAATAAATCTAATTTTCTCAGAGAAGGTGTGAACTATTGATGTAGATCTTCATTTTGGAATGAACAACTTAGATGTTGCAAAAATATCCCCAGTTGATGAATAAAACCCAACCGTAGATCAAGATCTTTACCTAACCACATAGACAATTGAGATGTACTCATAAAATATCCAAAGATTCACTACATGGTGAAACTATTGATCAACAAATTTCTTGAATGTTTCGTTAAAGAGGCAGTAAAAATTTCACAATTTTGGAAATAGTAGAAAGGTAAACCTTCCAAAATAGTGAAATTCACTATTTTGAAAAGAGTAGTAAAGTCATTCTGCAAAATGGTGAAAATGGTTAATACAGAATGTTAACCCCGATAGAAAATGCATGTTAACTTAGAACTTGGAACATGAAGGAAAAATTAGCCAACTTGGCACATGAACAACCTGAACTAGCTTGGCACATGAAGGAACTAAGCCAACTCAGCTTATGAAGAAACCGTGTTAACACAAGATGTTAACCCAACTGAAAAGCATGTTAACCCACATCAAAGAATCTAGCCCATTGAAGATCTCTTAGATTAGTTATTAGTGATGAGCTTAATGGGGGCCAAAATGGCCAACATAAATGACTGGCACTCAGCTCCAATATGCAGGATTGAAAGAAAGCCTAGGATGCTCCTGCATCATTTGATATGGCATGAACCCATACTTCATGACATTATTCTTCAAGATTTTTTTGTCATCCATTTGAAACTTATGGTTGGCTCTAGTGATTTTAGAAGCTCACTATTTGGGATGATGAAGTTCTTTTTCAATTTATGAACTCAATCAACAATGGGTTAGCTATGGTGAAAAGGCTCAAGGTCGAATGCAGTCTAGAGATAATTTTGGAAGTCTCAAGAATTTTTGAAGAAGATATGGACCCAAAAACTATGAGGGCCCATTTCACCTTGCATATAGAAAAACCATTGGAAATGGATGGGGATCAAGGGACAACGATTATTTCTATACAAGAACCCAATGATCACTGTGCCCTCTCTATTATGAAGTATATTACATGTGAAGGAAGGCATCAATAGTTATATGGTGTTCATTTTAAACTCCATAGTTGCTTAAGGCATGACAATAGACCTATCAAACTTTGATATTTCTTGTTTAGTTTGTTGAAGAAGTGGTCTACATATTGTCAAGAAGGTAAGCCTAACTCAGTTTCCCATCATTGTTTGATTAAATTGATAATAAAAGGAAGTTAATGCAAGTTTCTACTATCTATTGGGATTCTTTTTGATGAATTCTTTCCAATACTTAGTGGACCTAGGAGTTTAGGAGTAGGAAGAAGGGTTGCTACAACAACTGGTACTACAAAAATTATTGAGTGTAATATGTCTGATGAGCCCTCACCTAGGTAGAAAAAGAAGAAGATAGTAGAAAAATCACCATCCATCCCTAAATAGGAAAAAGGAAAAGGGAAATATGTTCAAGAAAACCCCACTTCACCTCAATTCAATGATATTGTGCAAACTAGGTCTTCTATACATAGGGTTGAACATGGTCTAGTTCAAGAACAAGAAGAACCTAACCTAGGTCACACATAAGAGTCAGGGAATGATTATGATAATATTTTGCCTCTCTCATCTTCTATTGACAAAAAGGGAGTTCAAAAGGAGACTCCTATTGCTTATGTTAGAGAAGGGTTTTCAAAAAAATGAAAGAAGGTGTCTAAAACACTTGTGAGGAGAAGTAAGAGGATTTATAGGAATTATATTACCAAAGACACCCATGAAGATTGCATTTCTCAAGCTAGTACCCTTAAAAATGATGAAGTAATTCCTAAACATGCACAACCAATAGAGTTAAGAAAAGAGTCTGGAAGTCCACTTTGGAATTCTAGCAAAAAAGAAGAAGATGTTGTTGGAAATATAAGAGGAGTAACTGAGAGGGGATGGGTGAATCACTTACTACAAAAATAAATCCTAGATCCCTTAGATGCCAGTAAAATAATTTTGTCAAAACTTGATTCTACCAATGCTTAACAAACAAAGAAATGTTGTAACTTGGTAAACACTATAATTGCTCAGTAATTATTTAACATGCAAATCTTAAGATGTTATTTGTGATTACTTATTACTTTAACTTAGTTGAAAGCAAAGAAAAGAAATAGCCTAAACATATTTGACACCAAGATTTAATGTGGAAACCTAATTTGGGAAAAACCACCAATTGCAACTAGTTACTATTTTTCACTCTTTTGAAGTGATCCCTATTAGGAGCCAACCCTATTAAAGGTTACAAAACACACTATTAGGTGTGACCCTATTAGAGGATTTAATCACCCTCTTAGGAGTGACCTTGTTAGAGGTCTTTAGACAATTCAATAGAACTATCGCCTTATTAAAGAATTTAAAAATAACTGTTAAGCTAACTCTGTTGAGAGATTTAAATCACTGCTACAATGGTTAGAGAGTAAAAATGAGATGACGTGATTTTTGATGCAACTAAATTGCTATGTATAGATCTCTATTTTGGCTTGTATACTTGATCCTTTATGATTGAATATATATTTTCAGCTCCACAATGATATTCTGCTTATCCTTCTAATTTCCTTCCTCTTGGCATCATCAAATCTTCCACACATTCACATAACCTTACATCTAATCTTCAACTTGACCTTATATTTATATCTTTCATATTGTCAAGTCAGCTCAAATACAACTTAGAATAATTAATATTCATCTTCTTAGTTAGCTAGAACCAACAACCAAATCAATTGAACTTAATATGATGAAATAAGAAAATCCTTTGTTAGCCAACCTTGCTTGGTAGACACTAACTCAAAAATTATTTTCTTGTGTTAACCAATTGAACTCAGTTAACACTACATACTTGCATAGATCCTTTGGTAACTAAGTCAGCTTAGTTGGCATTGGTTCCATCCAACATTTCCTTCATTAACCAAGTGAGATTGGTTAACACTCATGATCCAAAAACTTTCCTTTGGTGCCCAAGTGACCTTGGTAGACACTACCTTCTAAACTAGGAAAACTCTGGAATGCTCGATAGACGTAGAAAACTATCTTCACTACCCAAGTGAACTCAGCATACACTAACTAATAATGATATGCCATTTTTCATAACATCAAAGACAATATGCAATTAATCACTTGTTTCAACAATCTCCCTCTTTGGCATTGAACACAACATGTCATACAACGATGCTTTTTTTGTTTTGTTTTTTTGGAGCAAGAATAAAGTAAGGAACATATCCTTAGTTTCATTCTAAATCTCATCCCTGAGAACTCCCTCTGTTAGTGTGAACTCTTTCTGCCTTTAGTTTCTCCCTGTGTTAGAAAACTTTTGGCTACTTAGAACTTTTTCCAAGGTCATTCTCCCTCTATGACATCTCTTTACTATAACAACACACTTCTTCAACTTTTTAACACAATTTATATAAGATATGATAGTATACTTCTCCCTCTTTGACAATACATTCCAAAGACAATGCTTGATGAAAGTCAATGAACTTTAAGTACTAATTCATTTGCAATATGCCCTTGTCAATATTGCATCAAATGATTGATCTTCAACATGCTTTGGTTGATGCATTAGTAAAATTTATTTAGTGAGCTTTAGATAGGGTAATGAACCCTAGCTTACCTATTAGATACAAAAATACATCCTTAGGTAATGGCTTAGTGAATATGTCTACAATGTATAGTAGGGAAAGGAATGATTATCACAGGTCTAAAATGGTGTTAGTTCCAACTTCAACACTCCATAACATTCTGATCACCCATGGCATTAAAGAGTTGGAAAAACATCCACCATTAAAACAAGTAGAGCATCCATGTTAAAAGGAGGCAACACCCACTGACTGAAGTGGATTTAGTAGTTTCACCAATTGAATTGATGAAGGGTGTTCCCTTTAATACCATAAACTCATAATAGAAACAAAGAAACAACAAAAAATGTGAGAACAAAATATGGACTTCTTATTTGCACTACAAATGAGGTATTAGAAAATTCACAAGTAAAATATGCAACCCACATGGGCACCTTCATTACAGTAATCTACAAGACAAGCTGCAAACTATCACCTAAAGCTATTCTAGACAATGTTCTAGCCTTTCTTAAACAAGAAATTTTATGCAGCCCAGGAAGTTTCTAGACATTGAAACTTAATACCTAGGGCCAATAGACCCTAACAATAGATATAGAGTTGACCAAATACATATTTGACAATTATTTTAGATATTTCAGGTAGCCCAAATTCAAAAGGCCATAACTCACAAACTATTGCTGTGACTAGCTATTATAACCACTTTTCAAAAATGCCAGCTTCTAATCTATAGGCTTAGAATGGCACAAGCACCCTTCCCTCAAATTTTTGGACCTCATCCAGTCACTCTAAGGCCTCCAATGGTGAAACTAAAGCTTTTTCTACAAATATTTTTACCAAAAATCTACAATAACTTCTCTGATACTTATACTTGAGCAATGATATTTTTATGGTAGGCTTACAACTCTAAAATGAACCTGCCCATAGAAAATGAGAACATTTTGAGCTCATATGAAAAACTTACTAAAAATAGGAAGTTCCCATAAATAGTAACTACCTTGTCCACTAGTCCTTATTAAAATAGAAAATACTGAAATAAAAATATTTTTGGGTGATGCAAGATTGCTCTTACACTCAGGATGCTCTTGCATTAGACACCTGGGGTAATTTGAGAAGTGACCCCATCACATCTTAGGTGTTTAGAGGAAAACCAAGATGGTTAATCTCTTCCTTTGCTAACCATTATGAATCATCTACTATCCTCCCTTTCAATTTGACCATATATTCCTCATAAGTTTTGTTCCTTGTACTTTTTCCAACACGACTATCCAGTATCTCCTCAATCTCCTTTATAACCAAACTAGTTGCTGGAATGCTCCACTGTACTTCTAAAACTTCATCTCCATCACCTCCATAATACTCTATCAAATCTAAAACATTAAATACTAGTGAAATATTCAATTCAGCAGGCAACTCCACTTCATACGCATTTCTAGAATCATTTCTTTTCACTATCTTGCACAATCCAAACTTCTTCATCTTCAACTTATTATATGTACCCACTGGAAAATGCTCCTTTCTCAAATGAACCATGGCTTCATCTCCAACATAAAATTCCTTATACCTCCTTTTCACATCCACCGTAGCCTTATACTACGTATTCATCTTTATGATGTGCTTCCTTACCTCCTCATGGATGTTCTTTAGATGTTCAACAAAATCTTCTGCTTCAATACTACTTATCTCTCCTTTATCTAACTGCCTCAATTCAAAAGAATTTTTGGGACTACTCCCATATATAATCTAGAATGGTGATTTACCAGTACTTCTATTGACAAAATTATTATATGCAAATTCCACCTATGGTAAAATCATATCCCATCCTTTTGGCTTACCTCCAACCAAGCATCTTAGCAAGTTTCCCAAAGTGCGATTCATAGCTTCTATCTACCCATCAGTCTGTGGATGATGTAATGAATTAAACTTCAAATCTATCTTTAACTTCTTCCACAATGTACGCCAAAAAATACCCAACAAATTTGGTATCTCAATTTGAAACTATACTCTTTGGTAGACCACATAGTCTCACCACTTCTTTGAAAAACAACTCTGCTACATGAACCACATCACTAGTCTTCTTACAAGGAATAAAATGTACCATCTTTGAAAACCTATCAACCACCACAAAAATAGAATCATGCTTGTGCTATGTCCTCAGTAATCCAAAAACAAAATCTATGTTGACATCCTCCCATGGCTTTTATGGTATAGGTATTGGCTGATACAACCTTGTATTTTGATTCACTCCCTTCACCATCTGACATACTCTGCAACTTTGTAAAACCTTTTTCACATCTTGCTCCAACTATGGCTAGTAATAATTTTCAGCAACCAAAGCTATGGTTTTATCTCTTCCAAAATGTCTAGCCAATCCTCCACTATGCTTCTCCTTGATGAGATTCTCTCTCATTAAACTTTTGGGAATACACAACTAGCTTCCTTTGAACAACATATTATCTTGGATCATGAAATCCAACCATTTTGTACTATCAAGTGTAATAGGTTTCGTACAAGCCTTCCATGCTTCACCAAAATTAGGATCATCTGGATACAAAGTATTGAGTTTGTTTAACCCAACCACCTCTGTCTACATTTTTGTTAGCAAAATTTTTCTTCTACTAAGAGCATCTACAACTTTGTTAGACTTCTCACTCTTGGGTTTCAAAAAAAATGTATAACTTTGTAAAAAATCAACCCACTTTAAATGTGTTTGGTTCAATTTTCCTTGACTATTCAAATATTGCAAAGCTTGATGATCAGTATACAAAAAAAACTCCTTAGGAAGAAGATAGTGTATCCGCTTCTTCAATGCTTGAACTATAGCATAAAATTCTTGATCATAAAAAAAATATTTTCTTTTTACATCGTTCATTTTCTCATTGAAATAAGCAATAGGTCTACCTTCTTGGCTCAAAAAAACTCCTATTGCAATACCACTAGCATTACAGTCTACTTGAAACACCTTGTTAAAATAAAGAAGTGCTAAAATAGGCTGCTCAGTAACTTTCTGTTTCAATAGATTAAAACTCTTATCTAATCCTATGGTCCACTTAAACTCTTTCCTATCCCCTCTCATTGTTTCAATCAATGGTCCACAAATACTGCTAAAACTTCTTATTAACTTTCTATAAAATGTAGCTAGTCCATGAAAAGATCTTACCTCTATCATACTCCTTGGAGTAGGCCATTCAAGGATAGCCTTCACTTTCTCTAGGTCCATTTTCAAACCTTCTGTTGAGACTAAAAATCCTAGGTACACCAACTTCTTATTTACAAAACTGCACTTCTTCAAGTTTATCAACAACTTTTCTTCCCTCAACTTATCAAACACCTTGCACATATGAATCAAATGCTCCTCTAATGTCTTACTAAAGATCAAAATATCATCTAGGTAAACAATGAAAAACTTACCTAGAAATTCTTTCAGTACCTCATTCATGAGCCTCATGAAAGTGCTTGATGTATTGGTTATCCCAAAAGACATGACTAACCACTCATACAATCCTTCTTTGGTCTTGAAATTAGTCTTCCACTCATCACCTTCTCTAATAGGAATCTGATGGTATCCACTCTTTAGATATATCTTTGTGAAATACCTAGCTCCACTCAAATAGTCCATAATATCATCCATCCTTGGTAATGAAAATATGTACTTGATTGTGATCTTGTTGATAGTGCAATAATATATGCACATCCTCCATTCTCCATTCTTCTTTGGTGCTAATACTACTGGTATAGCACATGGAATTAGACTCTCTTGAATCAACCCCTTCTACAACAACTCATGAACTTTTCTATTCAACTCTTCACTTTCCATTGGTTTCATTCTATGCATTTCCTTGTTTGGAAAACTGGCCCCTGGAACCAAATCCATTTGGTGACTAATCTTCCTCATTGGGGGGAATTCATCAAGTACATTATCTAATACAATATCAAAAAAATCTTCCAACATATCTACAAATTCTGTAGGTACCTCCTCTATTTCTTCTTTACTATCTTTTTGAATTATAGAAAAACACACATGCTCATGCTTGATACCCTTGAGAAACTCTTTTTTATCAATGAAACATATTATAGCAGCACTACATACCTATTCTCCTTTATTATTCAATGATTTCAACTTATGTTTCACTCCATCCTTGGTTAGAGTGTAGGTATTTGTTCACCCATTCTATACAACATGCCTATCAAATTGCCACAGCCTACCCAACAACATATGACATATGTCCATAGGTATGATATCACATAGTACCTCATCTTGGTAGCTTCAAATCTTGAACTTTACCGAGCATTGCTCATTGACCATGACCTTGTGGTCATCTTGCACCCAAGCAATATAGTATGGATGTGGGTGTTTTTATCTGTTTAGCTTCAACTTGGTGACCATCATTTCTAACACTAGACTACTATTACTTCCACCATCAATGATCACATCACAAAACTTATCTTCACATTTGCACCTTGTGTAAAAAAAGCTCCTTCTTTGACCAGGTTCATTCTGACCACTTAGTAAGACTCTTCTGTTAACTAGGACTTATCCTCTTTTAGCATCTTCAAAATGTGATGATCCGACATCTTCATCAACAAATGCAACTCTGGCTTGGCCTTTTATTCTTTGATCTATCCTTGCTTAGTGATGGGAACATTCAAATTCTCTATGCCCTTCTTCTCTACAGTGAAAACATTTTCCATGGAAGCCTCCTCTTCCAGATCCTTGTCCACTACCTCTTCCTCTTTTATCTCTATTGTTCTGATCATGGAAATGATTAGAATTGTTTCCCCTCTAGTTCTGAGTAATACTTCTAGCCTCATCCTTGGTCTTCTAATCATCATTACAACCTCCATAAGATCATCTATTAGATCTTCCATCAGAACCTCTTCTACTATTCTTGTTGTCAAAATTCTTGCTTAGTTTCTCCTCAACTTTTAGGGAAAATTGGTATGCCTCCTCAATACTGTTCATTCAAACTAGACTTAGCTCATCCTAAATGCTTGGCCTTAACCCATAAAGATAATGGTCCACTTTCTCTTTATTAGCTTCTACATGGCTGGTTCTAGTGAGAACTTGGTAGAACTCTTTGGTATACTCTTGAACTAATTTTTTGGCTTGCTTTAAACCTTGTATTTTCTTTAATAGTTCAAGCTCATAATCCATAGGAATAAATTGTCACTTTAGTTTAACTACCATTAGTTCCTATCTAGTGATTTTGTCCTTTCCCTTTCTATTTGGCTCCAACTAAACCTCCTGCTACTAGATCTTCAAATGTCCCTTCAGTTTTGTCTTCACAAACTTGACCCTATCAAGATCTTCAATATCTTCATACTCAAAGTACTCCTCCAGTTCATTGATCCAATCGATCAGCTCCTCTAGGTTAAGATTTCCCAAAAATGTGGAAACCTCAAACTTAGGTCTTTTTCCAATCTTGGAGATGGCCCTAAAAAGCCTCTCTTCCTCTTGGTTTAGAATTGCCTCTGCTCTAGCATTTTCTTCTACTTCGTCCTCATCCTCACTTTCATCTCTTAGAAGAAGATTTATTCATCTACGCATTTGTTCTTCCAATGCTTGTATTTGTCTTTAGAGAGCTCTAAAACCCTCAAGTGTAACACCTACAAATCTTCCACCATGCTCTCTTCATGGAAGCATTTTTACTGCTTCTACTAAAATCCTAGTGCAAATTGCCTCATAATTGGCAATCTGTCTATATGCTCAGCCCAAACCACGGTCTTGGTGTGAACTGCCTCACAATTAGCAATCTGTTGACACACTCAAGAACTATGGCTCTGATATCACTTAATGAAGGTTGTTCCACTTAATACCATAAACTCATAATAGAAAAAAAGAAACAAAACAAATGTAAGAACAAAATATGGACTTCTTATTTGCATTGCAAATGTGGTATTAAAAAATTCACAAGTACAATAGGCAACCCACATGGGCATCTTCACTACAGTAATTTGCAAAACAAGCTATGAACTATCACCTAGAGCTGTTCTAGACAATGTTTGGGCCTTTATTAAATAGGCAATTTTATGTCACCCAGGAAGGTTCTAGATATTGAAACTTAATACCTAGGGCCAACAGACCCTAATAATACATATAGAGTCAGCCAAATATATCTTTGACAATTATATTAGATATTTTAGGTAGTCCAACTTTGAAAGGCCATAACTCATTAACTTTTTCTTCAATTGGCTATTATAACCACTTTTTGAAAATGCTAGCTCCTGATCTATAGGCTTGGAATGGTGACGGTGCCCTTATTTTGAGCTTTCAGATCTCATCCAAGCACTCTAAGGCCTCCAATAATGAGCGTAAAGATTTTTCTGCAAAGATTTTTACCAAAAATCCACAATAACTTCTCTGATACTTATGCTTGAGAAATGATATTTTTATGGTAGGCTTACAACTCTAAAATGGACCTTCATGTAGAAAATGAGAAAATTTTGAGCTCATATGACAAACTTACTAAAAATAAAAGGTTCCCATAAATAGTAAGTACCCTATCTACAGTCCTTATTAAAATAGAAAAGACTAAAATAAAAATATTTTTGGGTGATGCAAGATTTCTCTTACACCCAAGATGCTCCTGCATCATGAATGAAATACCCAAGAAGACATTTATCTATGACATTTTCCTTTTCCATATAGAGATCTTGAGGCATATTGATATAATGGCAGTAAGGACCATATCCAGAATAAAGTGGTCATGCCTCAGGTGGAAGTCCAAATCTCTACTAGTTAATATCCCACTTCATAGTCTAAAAAAATTATGATGACCCTATGTTGATGCCTCAGAGTGAACTATGTTAGAAGTAATTCAAGATGGATTAAAATTGATTGGTTAGTCTACTTTAAAGTTGAATCTTTCTAGGATCCAAGACAATAAGGTTCCATTAGGATCTAGCCATTCGTAGCACCAATAATAGAATAGAGGATCTCCGTTGGTAACTTCTCTACATCGAAGAGAATGATACAAAAAGATGATAGGGTTTGAGGCTTTTGTCTGACATTAGACATGTAGTCAATTTTTTTTATGTTTACAGGCCTAAGCTCACGACTATCAAGTGTCTTAAAGACATGCTTTGGAGACAAGAAGTACACACATGGTGGGTCTGGCTCACATGGTGACTATGCAAGGACCTAAATTTGAAGCTCATAGATTGATAGATGGGGTTCCATATGGTGCAAGTGTAGGTAGTTTGTAAGTTCATAAGGGGGAGTGAGAAGGAGTTACAAAGTTACAAAATCTACCCATTTCATAAGTTCATAAATACAATCAAATGGATATGTGATTCTTTGACTAACTGAAGATTGAAAGGAACATAAAATGGAGATAAGATGTCATGCCAAACATAGGAATCATAAGATCACCAAGGTATGGTTTGATCGTAAGATTGTAGTGTCAAATGGTCATAAAGCTAAAATTAGAAGCTTAAGATATTACGGGTTTCAAAAGATTGGGAGGCTGAGTTTGAAGTGTTAAGATATTATGACAATGCTTTCATTGTGAGATTGTGAGGGAGAAATGGAAGGCTTAAGATATTATTATTGAGGTATACATGGCCTACCTAGGTACAGTTAGCTAATGAGAATTTGGCACATGGCACTTGTGGATTGAGGAGATAAATTAAGGTAAAATGATAAAATCAAATATTAAGTTTCAAATGGCTGAGCATTCATATTTAGACTGAAAATTTAAAATGAATTTGATTATTTTTATAGTTCAAACTATTTAAATCTTTTAAATTTTTTATTTAATACTATATTCATGGTCAGGGGCCTAGATTTTCAAATCAACACCAGAGGTATTATTTTTACCTGAAATATGTAGTATCATATACCATTGGAATCAACAAGAGATAAATTTTCCATTTTTACAGTCAGTTTTTACACAAGTCTTCATTGGAAGGAGCTCTAGATAGTTGTGTGATTTTGAGGCATCTCACCATAAATGCAAATTTTATATTTCAAATGGGAATTAGATCAGATTTTGATTAGATTTTGATGTGAGAAGATTCATAAACGACCACCAAGATAGAATTGAATGTGTTTTAAAAGCAGTTGTTGAGATAGAGTTTTTTCGGTAGGAACAATTGAAAATTTTTCATGGCTAAGGCTAGTTGAAGACATGACAAGATTAGATTGAGTCCTTGCATATTATGATGTGTATTTGATATTTCTTTAGAAGGGAGGTTTCCTCATTACTCTTTAAGGAAGATATTTTCAAACATTCTATTACAACATTGAGTTCTTTTTGCTAGTACATGAGGAATGAAGAGACATTTTCTACAACATCAGGATGAAGAGTTTCAACTGGACACTTGGCAGTAGCAAATCAGATCTGAGAGCCTCTTCTTTTCTATATATTCCTCTTCTTTGCTCATTCTAAGAGTTCTAGGGTTAGAGAATTTTCTAATTGCTATGATACCATAGTTGGTTCCAGTTTTATGACTATGATACCATTCTCAGTATTTCCTCTTTTATTAACAACAATAGTTTAGTTTTCTTCTGAACACTAGCTAATATAGTGATTCATTTTGTATCCTCTGAGTTTTTTGCTTACACTTGATTTATTGATTTTAAGGAAATTGATACAAAGTTTTATTGAAAGTTTCATTCTAAAGTTTGTCTTCTCTATATGGGTTTGTAATTTTCTTTTGATATATGCCCAAAGTGTGTAGTGTCTAGTTGCAACTTGTTCTTGGAGTTGTATGCCTTTGTATATCTTGTTGTTGAATCAAGGACTTGAGTAATTTTCTTGATATATAATGACCAAGTTATAGAGATCATAAGAGGATCTGATAAGTACAAATTTCATTTGAAGATATATGTCTATTTGCAAGGTAGATAGATATATCTAACATCGAGATATATGAGTATGTCTTGGGTATCTTGGTGTTGTTCTGATTCTCTTGATGCCCAATGGATAAACGATTGTTTAGCTTGAGAGCCTACATGTTCTCTATTGTTGCATATTAGGGTTATTCTAATTCAATCATTAATTGAATATCAATTTACCATTTTATGTAATGAAGAACTAAAAGTGTTGGTTGTTACTTATTTTCTTTTACCTTCTCTTTGGTTATAGCTAGCTACTGTGATCAATAAGTTTATAAGAAAATCATAGAAGAACATTGACCAATATCTACTATAAGAGATAAGGTTTGAAAGAAGAAATATTAATGGGAAAGTGTTTTGAAGAAGAAGATTGAATAACCTATCACATTTATATCCTTAAGGTTTTCTACCTTGGACTTGCATAGACTAAAATGAAATGAGTCCTAATGACTCTGTTAATGTTGGCCCAAAACTAATATTCAACCCTAATGAATATAGGATTTAGCTAATCCTTAGGCTTATCCCTATCTTATGCTTCCTAGTATTAGGTTTAAACCCACCTGATATGTTTCCTTACAAGTAAGAACTCCAACATGACATTTGATTAGTTAGACTTTGACAAGACAAAGTGATTGTTTACATCATGTTGATGTTCAAGTCTTCATAGTGTAAGCCAAGATAGATTTGTTATGTTAAGCTTGATCGAGAAATAGAGTAAAAGATCAAGAAACTTTGAAGTTCATGTTGAGTAATGCTAGTATCAATCGAGCCACTATAAGTGGTGAGGAAATTTAGTGTTGACCAAGCATCAATATTGATTGAGTAAACTATGTTGATGTTGACCTAGAAAATCTATGGTGACTGAGCAATTTAGTAATGATTGAGTGTTAGAACTTAGTAAATAGTTGAGTGATAGTATTTTGAATGAGTATGAGAAATCATGATTTATAGATGACTCAGTTGATTTCTTGGGATATAGAAAGCATATTGAAGCTAAGCATTGACATGTTGAATCATTTAGTTCAAGGAAAGGATTAGGTAAGATACCTAATGAATGAATTTGATGAGAAGTTCCTAGAAAAGAAGGAAGATGAACAAATAAAATTAATCAAGTCAAGAACCCTAAGATCTACATTGATCATGAAAATGAAAAAGGGACTAGAATTATCTATTTAAGGAGGTACATAGATGAATTTTAAGTATGCACAAGAAGGGAGAGAAGTGTGTGAAGTGTGAAACATAAAGAAGAGAAAGAATAGAGAAGTTGTACATGTTCAAAGGCTTCCAATAAGATGGAACAAAACTGCTAAGGTTGATAAGAAAATCTAAGAAGAAGGCTTAAATTTTTTGTGAAGATAAGGGTGAATGCTTGAAGGATTTCCAAGAAAGTCAAAAACATAAATGACAACAAAGGTTTATCAAGGCTTTAACACATGAACTAGAAAAAGATCTAAAATTGTATATTGAGTTGTAATTATACAGATCAAACCCTATTGTTTTCTTTCTAATCATTGTAAATAGTTTGTATTAAAATCCTTTTAATCAAAGGTTGACCTAACAATCATTTAAGGGCTTAACAAGTCTGTACAAATACTTTAACTAGGTGATAGTCTAATGGAATGTTCTAAAGTCCTCTGACAAGGCCACTCCTAACATATTGATTAAATCTTCTAACTAGGTCAAATTTAATAGTTGTAGACACTTATAATTATCCCAAACACTATATTAATTTATTTAATATCTTCTTTGACACTATAACATGTAAGACTTTGGTATAGCTCTGATCCCATGTAAGAATATTCCTAAGGGAAAAATTCACCCAAGAACTAAGAACTCAAACACAAGTACAACTGTAGACCAAAAATGGATATGATCAGTTAATCAAAGTATGTCCTAATGCATTTCTTTGTTCAGTATATCATTATGAATGTACATATTAGGAGTGCCTGTATACAAAGGGCTCTCAGGAAGCACCTAGAATGTCTCTAGAAAGAACCAAGAGATAAGATAAGCATCATGACAACTAAACACATGCCTTATCCATCATTCTAGATGAGTGAATAAGAATGACAAGGTTGTAGACACAATTTTCTTAACTAGTGTGCTAACTCCTGTATTGTAGATAGATAAAAGTGGTGCAAACTCTTGTGTTGTCAACATGACAACTCACAAGAGTATGCATACTCCTAGTTGGCTAATAAATAAATAATAAAAAATATGCATTAACCTAAGTAAACTTAAGTAAGTGTAAATAGTGAATAATTATTTACACCAGCACACCCCCTTAAGTGCAACTTAGGGGAATTCCCTTAAAAGTACAAAACTAGGATGAAATGCAAGATGGGTCCCAACCACTAGGCCATGTTAGGTACCCATGTACAAAATGATATGAAAATCTCTCATAAAGTGGGGAAAGAGGGAAAAACTCATGGGAAAAACCCTCCCGCAAAAAGAGAGATGAAAAAGGATGCATGGATGGATGGAGTAATCAAGAACCCCCATTACAACATACATCCAGTATATATGAGAGAAAAATGGAGAAGGACAAAACCCTGTAAGAGGAAAAAATCCCACCCCCCAAAAAGGAGAAGAAGGAGATGAGGTAGTCCTCCCCTTAAAGGTAGTGTGTCAATCAGTGAGAAATGCTCCAATGTAGAAGTTGATCCATGACCTTTGAATGATGTTCCTCCCCTTTGAAAGAAGAAAATGCAAGGGTACAAAGGAGATGCAACCCCTATATGGAGAAGGAATCTCTAAGATGAATGGTGTCTCTAAAACCCATTCAAGTGCCCCTGTGTAATGTCCCCTTTAGGAACCTTTATGGGTTTCCTTCAATTTATATTCATTTCATTATATCTTCATCTGATTTACTTCTTAATTCCCATAAGCCTTCATGATAATTCATATCTGATTCCCCTTTAACGATTGAAATTCTCACATATATATATCAACACTTCATAGGGTTGCGTCTTTTCATTAATATATTTAATAATGTAGTTATTATATTATTATAATAGTTATATATAATTATATATTAATAATATATGTTAATATTAATAATATATTAATATTAATAATATGTGATTATATATTACCATAATAATATATGACTATATATTATATATTATTGTATTATATATGATTATATGTTATATATGAATCATAATTAAATATTACTTTAATATATAATAAAGATATAATATCATATATTATTGTCATACAAATATGTACTAATTATCTATGGCATATAAATATCTAACTCATAGATAGATTTATATGTATAATTAATACTTATAATTATATAATATATAATTATAAATTATATAATATATGATTATTATAATATTATAAATTATATCTTAATATAATTATAATATTATTGATTATTAATATTATATACTCTTTGTGTATAATTAATTTATATACTGAAATGGGGATATCACAACCATCCCCTCTCGAATTTGCTTGTCCTCAAGCAAATCATTCATACGCAAGCTTTGTCATTGACATAAAACATACTTGCATTTAAAATACCAAAAAGATTTATGAAATATACATTGAATTAAAACACAACGCATACATGATGTAGACAGATCATGAAAACACGAAGTCGACACGATGCAAACAGATGAAGACATGGAGCAAACACGATGCAAACACATAAGACACACATTATGCATTTCTTTAATTGTGACCCTGCAACCAAAAACAAATAATTAGTACACATTATTTATAAATCAATTTCCTGACAAGGTGTTTATAGTCTTAATCCATTTATTAACTCATCATTTTCTAAATATGGGAGGAGGAACCATAATAGGGTACCTTGTTACCCAACTAGTGGGCCTCACTGTTCTCCCTCGTTATCGTTACCTCTCTCCGATCATCATTTCAAAGAAGGTGCCTTTGTATGATGTACCCTGAGATGTCCCATTACCGAGGCCTTACCCGGTACCCATAGGCTTTATTTGGTACCTCGCGTGATGTCCCCCAGTCCATTCCACCATAGGCCTTATCTCGACTTGGAGAATCATGATCCTAAGGTGATTCTATCAACTATTTTCCAATAAGAAGTCTTTTAAAGCACAATATTTGAAATATCAGATACATAATCTTATCACTTATAGGAGGAGAAACCATAATGGGGTGCCCTATTACCCAATCAATGGGCCTCATTGTTCACCCTCATTATTGTTACCTCTCTCTGACCATCAGCTCCAAGATAGTGCCTTTGTATGATGTACCCTGGGATATTCGCTCCACCTTAGGCCTTACCCTATACCCGTAGGCTTTACCCAGTACCTCCGAGTGGCGACACCTAGCCCATTCCACCGCAGGCCTTATCTCATCTTGGAAGATGATGATTTAATGTAATAGAAGTATAAATGCACATAATGTTCTCACTAATTGAAATTTCACTAGTACTATCTCAATAATACTAAAGTAGTTTCCATGCTTAGGACTAGCCATAATTTCTCTCAAATTCCCACTAATTAAAAATTTTAATTATCATACTCTTATCATGTTACAAATATATTCAAAAAATATAAAATAAGTTATATATGTATATTCAAATTAATAATAAAATATCATTTATAATTCTATGTTAGAATCTTTACATAGCCTTGTAACCTTTATAATAACATCTCTTATAAATATAAAGTTATATGACATAATAAAAAGTTAACTTTCTTATTTAATAAAAGACATTAGCTTTAAAAAATCACATACCTAGCTTTAAAAAATCACATACCTCACATTATGGGATCCCTATAATTTCTGGATTTTGAAGTTGGTCTTCATAATATACCCATATTTTTCTATTTGCCCTTTTTGATAACAATATCATCTGCCACATAATTATATATTTTCTTCCTTTTTTATTATTTGTTCCATTCATGATAGGGGTAGGTCCACCATTCAAACATATAGATCTTTAAGTTTGATTTATTTGCTGACAATATATCCATTGCTTTTTCCGAATTCTTTGTTTACGTATATCTCCACATTGTTATTTTTGTGATTGCCAATGACTCATACTAGTTTTGTCACCTTTCTGTGAGATATTGCATGTTATTCTTATTCTTTTTATGAGCTCCTTAATATAGGGTGGCAACAATTCAATTGTTTAATTTTCAGCCCTATTTTACATCTCATTCTCCTCTAATCAGTATTTATCAAACTTAGAGCATAATGTGGAGTAAAAAAAAAAATCCTTGCAGTATGTTCATAGCTCACAGTTTAGTGCAGGCATGGAGGGTGATGTCACAGCTTTTCTAATTTCATTTGCCAAAAATATTATTTAAAATCTTCTTCAATTGCTGTGCTCATTACATATAAGACTAATGCATTGTGAAATTTGTTGGAGGCGTTTGGCTTCTTGGATATTCCCCAATTAAATTGAATACTCTGCAATATATATAGATGATTTGTATTTGATAGGGGCATGAATTTAACTCTACAATTGGACCAAAGAAATTCATGTGTTATTTTCTATTTTTAACACTTTTCTTATGTCCTTTTTGTATTTTTTTTTGTGAGTAGAAGGCTAGTATTTAGTGGATTTTGTCAATTTAGACGCCTAGGTTTTGTATTGATCTCTTTTATTATATCCAGCCAGTATGTCTGAATCATAATTATTGTATTCAATGATTTAACTATCCTTCTTACATCTTATGTTGACTAGGATGGGACATTTCTCATGTTGCATTGGAGAATGGGACTCGACGCCTTGGTTTTTCTACGTTACTTCGTGATGTTGGAATTGTACAACATAATATCTGTTGCTGCTTTTATTGCTGATATTTTTTTTTTTCTTCTCTTTTTTTCCATGTCCCTCTCCCATGGGAAATTTGGCTATGATGTCCTTGTATTTATGTTAACCAGAAACTGACCTGTGCATTTGGTGATGCTCCACATCTTTTGTTTTTAAATGATGTATTCTTGCTATGTCATAGCAGTCTGGATCTTATAAATTCCCACTCGGTAATAATATTCCTAATCAATTTTGTCACCAAAACATGAACATGTTTATTACTCAATCTATGAATCCTTAAAACTGTCAGCCTAACTTCAAATTTGTAGATTGGATATATGATTCTCCTCTTCTTTCGATAACTCAAAGGACATGATTATGACAACCCTCATGGATCACATATGCACATGAGATATTCTCACTGAAAAGTATATTGTTAGTGGTTCTCTTCCTTCAACTATTACAGTAGATACTTCCTTCACATTTCACAAGCCATTGTGGTGGTATAGCACAACTTCTGGTAGTCGTGCTCGCCTTTTACTTGGCCACAAGTAATGCTTTCACTTTGGCTTCTCAATTCGATTCAATTTTCTTTTTGTGAATCATCCACAAGGAAGAGAAGGAAAATTTACAAAAGGCCCATTTTTGCATGAAATATTTGATTTGATTGGTGCATTGAAGTGTGAGGCAACTTGGCCTCATCCTCATTAGTTTTTAATACATATTCAATTTAGATTTTTGAGTGAGCAACATGGTTTACACAAGCATATAGATCATATTACATTGGAATCTAAGCTACTTGCTCGTACTCCAATATTTATTAAATCCAAACTTTAATCAGTCCATTCCAATGTTGTAAACTACAATGATCCAGCAACTAATCTCTAAAAGGAACACAAAAATAAAAAACCTAAAGAACACTACTCGAATGAATCCGAATATGATCTTGCCTAAACCTAGCTTTGATCTCTGATACCAATGTATTAGATTTAAAACTCTGACTACATATATATTTTCTATTTTTTCTACTGGTGTTTTCATTTCTTTGTCTAATATATTTCCTTTCATGAATGATGATTTTCTTCATTTCTATCATTCCACAGGCTGGCAGGAAGGATGCTCTGATACCACTTGTAATGTCCCCTTTAGGGACCTTTATGGATTTCCTTCAATTTATATTCATTTCATTATATCTTCATTTGATTTACTTCTTAATTCCCATAAGCCTTCATGATAATTCATATCTGATTCCCCTTTAACGATTGAAATTCTCACATATATATATCAACACATCATAGGGTTGCATCTTTTCATTAATATATTTAATAATGTAGTTATTATATTATTATAATAGCTATATATAATTATATATTAATAATATATGTTAATATTATTAATATATATTAATATTAATAATATGTGATTCTATATTACCATAATAATATATGACTATATATTATATATTATTGTATCATATATGATTATATGTTATATATGAATCATAATTAAATATTACTTTAATATATAATAAAGATATAATATCATATATTATCGTCATATAGATATGTACTAATTATCTATGGCATATAAATATCTAACTTATAGATAGATTTATATGTATAATAAATACTTATAATTATATAATATATAATTATAAATTATATAATATATGATTATTATAATATTATAAATTATATCTTAATATAATTATAATATTATTGATTATTAATATTATATACTCTTTATGTAGAATTAATTTATATATTGAAATGGGGATATCACACCCTGTGTTGATGTTGATGATGGCTTCCTCCAGAACTACTGAGAAGAAGTGCAAATTGAACAAGGAGTGATGTAGAACCTATTTCAAAAAACCAAAAGTTTTCTCAAATGATAAAGAGACCTCCTATAGATGCTGTACATAAGTATCCACAATCACATCAGCCCAGAAAGACTGATCATGTAGAGAATGGACATGAGGGTTAGAGTAAGCCCTCACAACAATAGGAGAAGGATCATCCTCAACAAAGAGAAGTGATAGATCATCAAAGAAGTCTTCCATATTAGTTGTGTGTAACTCCATGAACAGAGCTGAAATTTCTAGTAAGAAGTCATCACCTGGAAGACCATGTGTACCCTACAATACTAAAGTACATGAATTTGTCACTATGGAAATAGAATTTGCCTAAAAAAGAAGATGAATATCATTAAGAGTGTCTCCCACATCTTCAATGTGAGACTCCATGAAAAGGCCTACAAGGGCAAAAAGGATATCATCACATGAAGGTAGAGTAGGAAGACACAAAGGGGCCCACTGCACTAAATCTGAAGCATCTTTGGCTAGAACATGATTGGTAGGAGCAACAAGAGCTAGAGGTGTGATCTCATCTGAAGAGGATGCAACTGCAACTAGAGGTAAAAGATCTACTAGGAATGGAGGAATGGTTGGATCTCCATAGTGCTCCCAAAGATATATCCAAAAAAAATATGGATCAGATGACTTAATGTCAAACATTACAGTTACTAGTGAGCCCATAATAGTGGGTTACACCTTTTTTCCTAAACTGACACTGAACTTTGAATTTTCAAGAAAACTTTCACTTTCAAATGCAAATTCCTGTTTAACGGTTGGGAATCTGAAGATGAAGTAAACTAGAGTCTTTTAGGATTTTGTGTTTAGATTCTAAATATATTTATTTTAATTTTTTTAAAATTGAATTTATTGAATTATTTTTTCTCCTACAAAAATTGGTATGATATCAAAAACCTGATTTTTAAAGAGTGACACTTTTTTTGACACACAAACTTTTTTTCTACAATAGATATCAACGTGATTCTTTCAAATTTAGTTTTTTAACATCCATACCTAAACTATAGAGTTGGTCTTATATCTTTATCATTAGTATTTCATATTTTATTGTAGTTTAAAGTTGGCATAACACTAATTTAGACATACGTGGCTTTTGACACATGTAACTTATTATATATTTACCCAATTTCAAAAAAAAAAAATAATTGAAAGGTGACTCAAATACAGAGACCGTACTTATTTTTCAAAATTTTTATTTTTGTATTTACTATTTTTCCATGAGCATTGAATATCTCAGTTTATTTTTTATAATAAACCTATATTCAATTCATGTTAAAAAATATATACCTAAAAAATTAAAAAAGCAACAAATTCATAGTCATTAGAAAGCTAGTTTAGAGTACTTCAGTCATGCAAAATTTTAGGTCTTCAATGCTCCATTTGTACCTAGTAATTCAACTTTGAAGAAAGGAAATCATTGAAAAAACTTCAAACTATTCTTGTGGCCTTCTATCTTCCTAGTTTCGATAGAAACCTAGTTTCGATAGAAACCTAGTTTCTATCGAAACATTTTTCCAAAGTTTCGGTAGAAACTAAATCACTTAGTTTCTGTCGAAACTTTAAGTGGTTTAACCAAGCAGTTAACAAACTAGCTTCATAGTTTCGATTGAAAGTGTTTTAATAGTTTCGATCGAAACTATGAAGCTAGTTTCGATCGAAACTATGGAAAAATATTGTGGGATCTTGCCTAGTGTGTCCCTAGGGGTGTTTCTCTAGTCGGTCCCTAGGGGTTTTTACCTAGTCGGCTAATAAAGATATTTTTTTAAAGAATTTTTTTTTAATATAAATATGAGTTTCATTTTTTTCAATTTAAATTTATGTGAAATCAAGTTATTGGCTTTTGAATTGGGAAGAAAGAAATATTTGACAAACTTCAACCTATTTTCGAATTTTGGAGGAAGAATTTACGACATGGGCAATAAAGAGAAAAGAGCTAGTAAATATGCATGAAGAAGAACTAAGGAACAAGAAAATGAAAATCATCGAAAAATGCTAGCAATATACTATCTTAGATCAAGTACACATGCACAATCTTTTTTCCAATGTATTTAATTAGTTTATTTAGTTAGGATTAGGGTTTAAATCCAATTAGGAATATGATATTTATCTTAAATTAGCATTACTATTAAGTTAATATTAAGAGTTCATTTGAAATTATGTTCATATTTAGGCCATTAGGGTTTATTCAATTATGTCCATATTTAGTCCGTAGGTTAAATATTACATTATGAATAAATTTAAATTATGAATTTATTTAGCACAGAAATTACCTTGTTTATTCAATTATGTTAATAATCTATAGTCCATTAAGGTTTATTAGATTATGATCAATTTTAAATAATTGAATTTATTTAGGACGTAGTCAACTAGGATAACCTACTGACATTGGAGAAGGTTCATCCCAAGTTCAAACAGGTACATGTGCATCTCTTGCAAGTATATAATATAGATCTCTCTAGATTTCTAGGTCTCTATCAAACTTTATATATTTAATTTTTAAATTTAGTGAGTGATATTCCCCTTATAAACTTACTTGATTTTATTTGTTATCTTGTGCACATGCAACTCTAGTAGATGATGAAAATGTTGGACATGAGGAAATTGAAGATGAAGCAATGGATATTGAAGAAGGACCATCTGAAGGTTAGATAATTTAATCAAGTACATAATATTTCACTCAAGTTAAACATGTATATATGTATACATATATGTCCCCTAAAGGGATTGTATCTTAAGACTTTGTTTCATTTTTTCTTGTGCAGCCCGAGATCAAACAACAAATGAGAATGTTAATCTAGCTCAAAGATTGAAGAGAAAAATTAATCATAGAAACATAGATCATTTAATTGAAATGGATGTGGAAAAATTAAGAGAATATGCTAATCAACTTACACATATTACGAAGAGGAAATTGAATAAAAAATCTAAAGACATAATTGCACAATTTGAGAATCTATCAACAGTGGAGAAAACTCAACTATTATCAATTTCACTTCTTAAAGATGAATTAAAAGAGCCACTGAGACTATTGGGTATAGATAAAAGTATAAAAAAGAGGAGGACTTCTAAACTAGAAAAAAATATTGTTGAAAGTGTTAAGGAAGGGTTACATTCCATTGGGAAAAAAACTAGATCTGCAGATAAATCCATTGCACGAAGAGTGATACTGACATCTATTTTAAATAAGAAAACATACCAAAATAGATAGATCTCTTCATTATCATCTCATTTCAGGTATAGTCGAAAGACAGTACTACATTATCTAAAAAGGAGAAACAATTTGAATGATAGTACATTAGAAGGAAATTGGGCACTAATGTGTAGAGCTCCTTGATCTGACAGGATTGGGGAAACAGTTAAGAACTTAGTTATTCAATTTTGGATTGATAATACTTGTCCTTCACCAAATAGAAGAGATATCATGAAGCAAAGGATTGGGCCTAAAGAACATATTCAACATGAAAAACATTGGTTGGATGTTACTCAACATGAATTGTATCTCTCATTTTGTAATTTAAATCCTAACATAAAGATTGGACAAACAATGTTTGAAAGATTGAAGCCCTATTTTGTGAAGATAAATAAATCTTTTGAAACATGTTGTTGTCGATATCATGTTGAATTTGATCTATAATATGAAGGGTTCCGAAAGATGATAGAAGAAAGTGGTGGAACTTCTCAAAATACTTTTCCTAAATGACCGAGTCAATTCAAAACATCAATCTTATGTGACAAACCAAATGATTGTGCAATAGGTGAAATAGATTACATAAGAGGAACTTGTGAAACATGTGGTAACTTGACTAAATTTCCTTTGAGAGAAGAAGATACTGATACAACAAGGATGGTAAAATGTAAGAGATATAAGTACATAAAGTCAGAAAAAAAAGTTGGAAAAGAATCAACAAGGT
The DNA here is from genome assembly GCA_028749045.1 of Cupressus sempervirens. NCBI lineage: Eukaryota > Viridiplantae > Streptophyta > Pinopsida > Cupressales > Cupressaceae > Cupressus > Cupressus sempervirens. The sequence goes on along the minus strand of CM053791.1, from coordinate 806,736,504 downwards.
TAGAATATGTAGAGGATGAGATATCGGCTAGAGAATTTATGTCAAATTTTCATAAATTGATTCAACCATATATATGCCATGCATTTTTTGCTAAGTGGAAAGCAGAACAATTTCAAACTCTAAGAGAAAATTTCCCACCTGGAACAATTCTATCTCATGTTGACTTGGCAGAGATTTACTCTTTCATATCTCAAAAACAACTTCAAGCAGAATACTACTATACAGAGTAGGCTATTATTATGGTTCAAGTGTCTTATTAACATGCACAAATTGATCTGGATGGTGTGGAAAGTACAGATCAAGCATGAGTCATTAAAAAAGAGTATCACTTTTACATTAGTGATGACAAAGAACATGACGCACATTTTGTGGAACATTATTTTAAGACATTTTTTGAATATTTGAAAAACAAAAACATTAAAATAGAAAAACATTTTGTATGGTCAGATGGATGTGCAACACAATTTAAATCATTTAGACCATTTTATGCGTTATGTAGATATCATCAATACCTTAATATACCACACATTTGGAATTTTTTTGAGAGTGGATATGGAAAGGGTGAGCATGATGGTGCAGGAGCTTGTATCAAATGTGCTTTAAGAAAGTATCAAATGGACTATAAAGGATATCAAATTAATAATGCTCATGATGTGGTTGAGTGGTGCAAAACACATTTTTCGGTGCCAACAAATATAGATAACACATCATCACAAGCGGATCGAGTCATACCATTTAGAGTGTTTTGGGAGGTATCAGGTATATATAAATTAATTTGTTCATATTTTTTAATTGAATCTTAAATTTATATTTAATATGTTACCTTGGATGATCTCTAACTAAATTATGGACCTTGTGTACACATTCAGGTGTTGATAGAAGATCAATGCATGCATGCAAGAGGGTAGAGAAGACACGATCTTTGCATTCAGTTATGAGTACAAATAGTAATGTGTGGTCATTGTACACAAGAGAATACTCATGTTTTTGTCCTGATTGTATTGATGAAGACTATGATGTTTGTATTAATCAAGAACGTGGATATGTGGGTGAATGGACTTTGGTGCCACTAGATGTTATTAATACGAATGAGTTTGAGGATGAAAACTATGATGATATTCCATTGATTTCTTGTGATTATAACCATATTTTAGGATTGATCAGAGTTGGTATGTATGAACTATATATATACCTAGATCATGTACATTTATAAAATTTTCATAAATTTGGTTAATTTTTATTATATATATGTACTTATGTACATGACATGTATCAAAAATTTTGACATATATAAGTTTTTGTAGGAAATGTTTTTGTAGTCATGGCAGAATTGAAAAATGTAGAAGGTGTTAATTATTATTTATTATGTTGCACCATGGAAAGAGAGAAGCTAATAAAGACTAAAATAAGTGATGAAATTATTTTTCCCACAGGTTAGTATATAGTTGAATTATGTACATGTATGTCAAGTATGTATGTTTTTTATGAATTCAAATTCTTTGACTTAAATTCAAGATTGATGTATTTTTTAAATGTGTACATGTGTAGATTCTGTTGTTGTACAGGGAACATATTTGAAGCAAAGAAAAGTACTTAAAAATGGGATTCATTTCACTGATTATCAACCTAACAATAAGGTATATCAATATAGTAACCATGTTATTGCCATTGGTCTAACTCTTCATCTAGTCAAAGGACCTGGAATACATAAGTTGAGACTCCATATTGATGATCATGAGAAAATATTGAATGTTATCCAAGAACGAGCTGATCCACTTGATATGAGATAGAAACAACTCCTAATTTGAAATGTAATTCAAGAACAATTTGAAATTTGGTTCAAACTATTTGAAATTTGGTTGAACAATCATTTGATCAATTTGAAATTTGGTTGAAACTATTTGAAATCTGGTTGAACAATCATTTGATCAATTTGAAATTTGGTGGAATAACTAATTTTCAAAATTGAACTTTTACTCTTTCATTTTTAACTCAATGTCTTGAATTCAAATTGTCATAAAGTAACTAATTATAGAAATTATGAACTTATATGTATGTGTGTACACTAATTAAACCTAACATGTGTATCTTGAGGGAAAGAAATTCGAACACCACTTGCCTTAAGGGGATGAAATTAGGAGTCTATAAAATTAATTATATTGAACTTTCTATTTCACTTAACTTGTCAATTTTAGGACACATGTACACTTTCAATTTAACTAATTAGGACATGTGCTTTCAATTTTAGGACATGTGAGCTTCCAATTTTAGGACATGTGAGCTTTCAAGTTCAAATTGCAATTTGTTTAACTAAATTTTGAACATGTACATGTTTTAAGTTGGACTTGAATTAGAACATTGAGCTTAAGGGGATAAAATTATAGGATATGTGTACAAATTAAAATTTCACTATGATCAAAATTTGAAATGTAACTCAAGAACAATTTGAAATTTGGTTCAAACTATTTGAAATTTGGTTGAACAATAATTTGATCAATTTGAAATTTGGTGGAATAACTAATTCTCCAAATTGAACTTTTACTCTTTCATTTTTAACTCGATGTCTTGAATTCATTTAACTTTCTATTATATTGCACTTTCTATTTCATTTAACTTTTCAATTTTAGAACACATGTATGCTTTCAATTTAACTAATTAGGACACGTGCTTTCAATTTTAGGACATGTGAGCTTTCGATTTAACTAATTACCTGACATGTGAGCTTTCAAGTTCAAATTGCGATTTGTTTAACTAAATTTTGAACATGTACATGTTTTAAGTTGGATTTGAATTAGAACACTGGGCTTAAGGGGATAAAATTCTAGGATATGTGTACAAATTAAAATTTCACTATTATTAAAATTTGAAATGTAACTCAAGAACAATTTGAAATTTGGTTCAAACTATTTGAAATTTGGTTGAACAATCATTTGATGAATTTTAAATTTGGTGGGATAAATAATTTTCTAAATTTAACTTTTACTCTTTCATTTTTAACTCTATGTCTTGAATTCATTTAACTTTCTATTATATTGAACTTTCTATTTCATTTAACTTGTCAATTTTAGAACACATGTACGCTTTCAATTTAACTAATTAGGACATGTGCTTTCAATTTTAGGAAATGTGAGCTTTCGATTTAACTAATTACTTGACATGTGAGCTTTCAAGTTCAAATTACAATTTGTTTAACTAAATTTTGAACTTGTACATGTTTTAAGTTGGACTTGAATTAGAACATTGGCCTTAAGGGGATAAAATTCTAGGATGTGTACAAATTAAAGGGATGAGTTCTATAGATTTACTCAAGTTAGGAATTATGTACAACTAATTACCTGATACTTGAACATTTAATACATGATATATTACCAGACATTTAAATTACATGAATTATATATATATATATATATATATATATTTAATCAATATATTACATGTGTACATATCTAAATAAATTACTTACATATCTTAGATAGAAACAATTTATAATATACTAGATCTAGATCTATAATGTATTAGATTCCACAACATAATGTAACATGTATCAATCATCTTGAGAACAAATAACAAAAAGATGTATCTATCTAGAGATCTATCAAAAGATAATATCAAATATAAATAGCATGCACATGTATGTAGACATGCAGATCCAGGCACATCTATATCAAATCAAATATAAACATAACATGCATCATGTGTGTATATAAAGTGTCTATCTAATATATAAATGTCTCTCTGGATGAAAGTTTAGAACAAATTGTCTAGATAAAAAAAACTATAAATCATCAGGTGTAGGACTATCATCACCATGCCTCCTCACAACGCGGTCTGAAGACTGACTATCAAGGTGCTCACTAGGATGTGCTGACCCCTATATATAAATTCAAGAGAAAGTGATATAAATACATACATACATTTAATCAAGAGAAAGTGATATTAAAACACATGTACACATAATCAAAACATAAATAAACATTATCTGTCCACTACTGACATCATCCAATGAGTCTTGACAACGTACATGATCTGGCATCAAAGTTGGAGTAAAAAGAGGTATGTGCCCCTACATTGTACATGTGCACATACAACACATCAAATTAAAATTTCTCTATGATTACAAATCTATGTTCATGATATACATACATGTGCACGCATGCACATGTGTAAATTAAACTAGTTTCAAATGATTGAAATTTTAACATGAACAATTTTTTTTTTTACTTGTGTAGATGGTAGCATCTGATAATACTCAGACTGCTTAGCATCGATTGTGTCCACTAATGCATCCAAATTTTGCTGTGTCGCATCAAGGTCCATCTCTACATCTACGCAAGCTCCATGACTGGTGACTGGCACACGTCCTAAAGAGCCAAGTGGACTATGAAGATGAGGTGACATAGAAGTAGAATCATCATGTGTCAACAAGTCCATCCATCTTGTGGTCGACAAGCTCAAATCAACATCATTAAGGCCCACCTTTGAACTTTGAGCCTACCCTTTAACACTGGCTGAAGGGTCTATGGTATGTACATGTCTCTCTGGAGAAAAAGAGTGGTCAGTAGGTGGATCATCATGTGCACTACCACCATGACCACTACTTGATCAATGAGAGGAATATGGCTGAGGATGTGTCCTAGTACTACAATGGACATGATCTCGAACATCTAATATGGGTATGCCAAGATGCTTTGATACAAATCTATATGTATCTAATAGATCCTCAGCTAGACAAATCATAGTATCTCGTTCCAACACTCTAGTGAGACCCTCTAAGCTAGCCACTGAAGGGATGCCTGCTGCACTATACAATTCTCCTGAATATGAAGCATAGGATGATGATCTAGAATGCCGACAAGACATCAAATACTGACCAACCTCATCACTCAAAGAAGATTTGACAGCTACTGTAATCTCTCCAACTCCCTGAATGATTCCACGTAACTGAGTGCTACACATGGCCTCATCAGCTGATGGACCTAACATAGGGGAAATAGCAGGCGCTCTCTCTTTGAAAATTGATCTATGTGCTAGTGAGGGATGACCTAGCTACCTATCAGCCAGTCTACCATGCCCCTGTCCTAAATGTCCTGGTAAATCTGTGTAGTTCACCGCCCTATGTAAGCGAACCTCTGCATAAAGCTGTCAGGCAAAATAGAGTGGAATTTGGTCATTATTTGGATAATGACCGTGGGTAGCAAGGAAGTGTGGGTATATCAATGCAACCATCTGTGGATCTGTACACTTAAGGGGAGAATACCCCTTCACATAATTTTGTGAAAGATAATGAGGGAAACATTCCCTCTTTAGGACATCTTTGGGCACCAAGCCCTGCACCTCTTGGAGTGAAAGACTAGAGGAGACCTCTTGTCTCTTTCTGTCAAGGACAATCTGTATAGTATGTGCAGAATATGGGGTAGCGCCATGAATCTCATCTCGAATAAATTTTAGGCTACATAAGATACTTTGGCATGTACCACTATAGATAGTAGAGCATGTGCCACTAGTTAGGGATTCCTAAAGTCTATGAATCTCCTGGTTAGTGCGATCATAGAGCTCCTAAGGTGGGATAGGTAGCTGATCACGGGGGACATGATGCTACTCAGGGGTGATAGGCTACTGCTCAGGGCCTGGGATAGGCTACTCAAGCTAAGGTATAGGCTGCTACTTAGGGCCCGAGATAGGTTGCTCAGGGGGGATAGAAGGTTGTTGATCAACCATGTGTCAATGTATGTAGGTGCATGTATAATGTGTAAACCTAAAAATTAAAATTAAAATGTACGACATTTAATAAACTTGAAATTTATATTAACATATGTACGTACAATTTGACAAAATTAAAAATCTTGTATTTAAATTGTTTTAATAAAATTAAACATGTGTGTACATGTGTACATATATATAGAAGTCCTAAAACATAAATGAACATGTACCTTAAAAAAACTAAATTTTAAAACACACATGTTGTTATATATAATGTTTGTAACTCAAGGACCTTTTAAAAACTATGTGTGCAAGTTATATTTCTATCTAAGTTAGATTGAATGTTCAAAGGTTTTAGACATACATGTGCACATAAACTTGTCAAGTGTAATTTAGGTCCATGAAGTAAATATGCATATATATGTATATATATGTATATATAGATATATGCATATACACATGATATGTATATTTGCACATATAGATAATGTGTGTGTGTATATATATGTGCATATGCACATATATATACACACATGTGCATGATATGTACAAATATACATATTATGTGTATATGCATATATATATATATATACATGCATACTAGGATAAAGTTTAGGTTTAGGGTTTTTCATTGAGGTTATGGTGTGGTTGTTTAGATCATGGTTAGCAAATTAGAGTTAAAAGTTGGAATAATTTAATATAGATAGGTTTAGGGTTTGGGGATGGCTAGTGTAAGTGTTACTACTAATATTAAGCTTTAGGGTCAAGGTTAGGTTTAACATCATGATTAAAGTTTGGGTTAGGTTAAATTGTATTAGTGATATAGTTAGGTTTAGAACTATTCTTAGGTTAGAGAAATAATTTTCTTAGGATTATTGTTAGCATAACTTTGGTTATGATTAAGATTGTAGTTAAGGTCAAGGTTTATGGTTAAGGCTATAATAAAGGCCAATGTTAGGATTCATATAATGCACCATGTAGGGTTAGAATTATGGCTTTGATTAGGGATAGGGTTACGATTAGTGTTTATATTATCTCTTAGTTAGGGAGAGAATTAGAATTTGGTTGGGTTTTAGAGGTTAGATATAGTTTGAAAATATTATTTGAGGTTAAGGTTAGGGTTTACATCATGGTTGATCATGAATAGGGTTTGGGTTAAAATGACATACCTAGGTTTTATGTTTGGGTTATATGGCTAGGGTCAATGTTAGGCTTTATGGTTGAGGTTTTACACCACAAGGTAAGGGTTTGGATTAGTGATATATAATTAATTTTAGCATCATCTTAGGTTAGAGAAATAATTATATTGGGGTTTTAAAAAATTAGAGTTAGCATTTCAGTTATGATTAAAATTGAAGTAAAGCTTATAATTGAAGTTAGAATTAGTGTTAAAGATTTTTTTAAAGGTCATGGTTATGGCTAGTTTTATAGTTTAGATTAGGTAAAATAGTTAGAGTGTACTTAAATAAACTTTATTAAAAGATAATATTATATATTTAGATAATATGGATGAAAAAAAAAATCTTTAAACTCTAAATAGATCTAAGGATTTAGAACAATATGAAGAGACAAAAGGTAAAGACTACAACAAGAATACTAGTTGAAGGAGGAGGGAAAACATAAAAATTCACAATGCATACAAAAAAAACAATAAAATATACAAAGAAACATATATTTAAATACTAAAAACACATAAATTTTAATTGAAAACACATAAGAAGGGGAAAAGCAAAATTTGCATACCTTTTTTGGATGGTTGATGGAGTGGATGCCAATCTTTCTCTTACTTTTGATTGAAACAATGAGAAGAGAATAGCTTGCGCCCAGTTTTATATAGCGCAGTTTAGGGTTTTGATCGAAACTAAACTAAAGTTTCGATTGAAACTTAGAAACCCATGAGTGATTGCTTATCCATGCACAAATTTTCCAATTTTAATCGAAACTAAACTAAATTTTTGATCAAAACTTTTAGCTTGGTTTTGATCGAAACTAGCCATATATACTAGTTTCGATCGAAACTAGCATATTTTGATAGAAACTTTTAATTTAAGTTTCTATCGAAACTATTCGGATGATTTTTGCCATCCATGCTTTTTTGGAGGAATTTCTTCCTCCAAAAAAGTGTAACCCACTATTGTGGGTTCACCCTTGTATCCAAAATTTCATCAACCATAAAGAGAAAGAGAGTACACCAAATGATAAGACTCTTGTCATGATGATACTCAAGATCTAGTGCATAGGGCAATGCATTGTGCTGATTGAGATATTTGACAACAAGTTGACTCCATTCCTAATAGGTGTCTGGAGTCAAGTAAATTAGATCTGCCTCTTTCATGATGGACTAATGAATGAAACCTCCAAAGAATCAAAGAATAATGACTCAAAGAACCCCCTCTAATGTATGATTTAGGCACTTGGTAGCCACTTGCCAATTTAGGGCTTATTTCTAAAAGTAGTATTTTTGTCCACAAAACCGATAATATAATTGTAGATCTAGAAAGTAGAAAAAAAAAATGCGCTTTCAAAAAAAATGGAACCTAATTTGGAGTATAGATGAGCCTGTACTAAGCATTTTAAGTGGCAAAAATCAGGATTTGCAAGTTGTAGAAAAATTTAGAAACAAAGATCTCAAACCATCTGCACCAATGTGTTGATCAAAAAATTCTACCCCAAAACAAAAAATATTGCTTGCAAAAAGGAGTCCATATGAGGGAGATATCGCTGTTTGAAAATCACTGCTATTGTTATTTTTTCTGAATTGCCACTGTGCCTCCAAAAAACAAATGGCTCTAGATTTTGCCTCAGATGTCCAATTTGGATGAAACAAAATTTGATATGAGGGTTTTTGTACCTTCTAAATGTGATACAAATATCTGATTTGCACCAACAAGCTTCAATCTTCACCTAAAAAAAATCTCTCCTACGACCCAAAGGCCAATTTTTTTTTGGAAAATAATGCAGATCTGAAAAATGTAGAGATGCAGATGAAAAAAATACAAATGTGAAAATTAAATGTACATATCTGAAATGATCATACCAATGCTGCAAATTGGTCCTTTGGGTGCTAGTTTGCAAAAAAAAATTGCCTCACAATTTACTTTGGCCTAGGGTAGGCAACTTTAGAGTTGATTTTTACTAAATCAACATTCCAGATGCAATGGCAAGGTTAGATCTAGCTCTAGATGCTCACAATTTCTATAGTACTTCAAATTTAAGTTGAGGTGCTAAAGCAATCAATGGTCTCGAATGACTATGTGATGAGAAAATCTCCAAGCTCTGATACCATGTATGAATTTTCCTAAGGGAAAAATTCACCTAGGAACTAAGAACTCAAACACAAGCACAATTGTAGACCAAAAATGGACATTATCAATTAATTAGATTATGTCCTAATACATTGCTCTATTTAGTATATCATGATGAATGTACACACTAGGAGTGCCTATATATAAAGGGCTCTCAAGAAGCACCTAGAATGTCTCTAGAAAGAACTAGGAGATAATATAAGCATCATGGCAACTAAGCACATGCCTTATCCATCATTCTAGATGAGTGGATAAGAATGACAAGGTTGTAGACACCATGTTCTTAATTAGTGTGCTAACTCTTGTGTTGTAGACACCACATGCATAAAAGAGGTGTGGAATCTTGTGTTGTCAACATGACAACTCACAAGAGTACACATACTCCTAGGTGGCTAATAAATAAATAATAAAAAATATGCATTAACCTAAGTAAACTTAAGTAAGTGTAAATAGTGAATACTTATTTACACCAACATAATTAATTAGTTATATTTTGTCATATTCTTCTACTTATTTAATTAAATTTACTTAATTAGATAAGTTCACTTTCCTAATGTATTTGAATTTAATTTAAATACTTCCCACAATCTAGAGCACACTAATAAGGTCTCAATGGGATGCCCTTGTTGAGTTGCTTCGAGGTTGTGTGAGGACTCTTTTATATTGGTTGCATTAGTTGTAAAACTCAATGATAGTTAGTAGTTCTTTGTTTTATTTTAATCTTCATATATGCATATGCTACAAAATTTTTCTTTTTTATGCGTGCTCCCAATAGATTAGGTTTTCACATATACAATATTGTATATTGTAACCTTTAACAAGGTTGGCTCCTAACTAGGCTCACTTTAGAAGAGTGAAAATGTGGTGACATATTGCTTGTAGTTTTTCCCAAAATGAATTTCCATGTTAAATTCTAGTGTTAATCTTGTGATGAATGTTTTATGGTGTTTTACATTTAGGATAGTAAACTACTAGTTAACATTGTTATTCAGATTACAATAGAGATAGAGTTAAAACAAGATAAGAAGAACATTTAATATTTATTTGATTGATTGTTCAATTGGTACTTATGGACCTTGAGTAATTGATTCACCCCCCTTTCTTAGTTATTCTAAACATTCTAACATTTTCTTACCTAGAGTTAGTTATAAAGAGGTGATCTAGAAATGTCTTGAAAATGTCATGTAAAAGGACTTTTTGCCACTTTATGAATTTTGAAGCAGCCATATCATTGAAGTAGTATTTCTTCATTGATGTATACAAAGTTTTTTTTGAGGTGTTTTCAATTATCCTTGTGTATTTGAACATTATTTTATATATCTATTATATGAAAACTTAGTACCTCTTTGTCAAGTTCTCCATTTCATGAAGGTAATAATTTTCTTGGTTTCTTTAAAAGTACGATGATAACATAAAATTGGAGCTTACTCATTTGCTATCTATATGCATAGTTCATTGATTCTTGTGATAAAGTTTAGTTATTTTCTTATTTTAAGTTCTTGTAAAAAATTTGTACATTCATTTATCAAGAACTAATGTAATGAGGCATTGTATTTCTAAAATCTTACACCCGAAAACCAAACTATATCATATGAGGGAGCTACCCCTCTAAATGAAGAGGAAGATCATATTCTAAGGAGCTATCCAACTATTTATAAAAAACTTGTAACATACATTCCATTGGTCCAACATACTTATAAAGCTAAAAGTGGCAACTTATTATCAACAATAATGTAAGTCATTCATGATGGCATTATGAGTTCAAATTTTATCCATAAAGAGTTGTAATTTGTGAACTTCCTCACTAAAAATTTGGAATCTCCTCACTTATTTTGTTGCAATGAATGTTGGGGCGAAGGAATTTTTCCTTAGGGGTCTTTAAGATTTCTCCTTCCTTTCACTTTTCTTTTCTAACATTTGCAGAGAAGTTTTCTCCAACATGTTTTCTTATGATTTTCTCTATTTGTCATTGATTTATTTCAATTAATTATAGTTAAGCATGAAACCCTATCATAGCCTCATTTCCAACACTCATCTTGTATCTTATATTTAATAATAATCTCCCTAATTTATAGTAAACTGGAGATGTTTGTGTAGGCTTACATTTACTTAGGCATTTACAAATATCAATGTATTTTAGTTTCAATTTTAATTTGCCTATTAAGGTAGTTGGTTGAAAGTTGTTCTCATACCTCCCTTTGAACCATTTTTATACATTTTGGTGCCTGTACATTATGTGTGATTAGATTGGTCATCATTCTTTTGAAATTCTTCTTCATGTTAATTGACTTTGTGTTGTGGTTGTTTAGATGGTGAGAAGATTTGTTTCCCCTAGATTATCTATTAATAAAGTGGTTTAATATAGGAAGAATTGATTCAATAATACAAACATATATTTTGAGTGTTTATAGAATTCACATGATACATATTAAGACTACAAAAAATTTAAACTAAGAAAATACTTTTACATAAAGTAAAATTTTCACGCTTTTCCTCACATTTTACTCAAAATTGAGTACCCAAATAAATAAAAATCCTCATTCAAATTAAAATATATCTTATAGTTTTTCCTAAAATGAAAAAAAAGAATGCAATAATTCTATAAATATTAAAACTACACACAATCATATGAATGTTACATTAAAAGTTATGCATAGCTAATATATAATGCTATAAGTATTCATAAGAATGTGAATCTCAAAAATTAAAAAGCATAGATCAAGAAAGCTTAAATAGAATAGAATATTGTATCACTTCTTTTTAACATTACCAAGAGTTTTCTTTTTTTAATAAATATTTTATATAACTTATAATTTTAACATGATACATTAAATACCAATCAATTTAAAATGTAAAGTCTCATTTAATTTTAGAGGATTAGGAAACAATTTAGACATTTATATGACATTAACTCAAGGAAAAAACTATTGTTCTTTACATCTACATTTCTTATATTTAGATTTAATTTAACCTCCAACAATTATTTGATTTTCTTTAATTATTACATTTTAGTTAAGTTATAAAGGTAATTCAGTGTTCAACACACCATACTTTAAACCTAAGAAGACTATCAAATGTTCCTAAAAATAAATGTAATTCATAGTCATTAGCAATGATTAATATTGCATTTCTAATAGTCTTTATATACTACCTTACTATATAGAACACACGTTATTAAAAATCACATTGAACTTACAACTGAATTTCTCAAATCTTGTTATAATCCTATAATGATCATTATCTTTTAATAAACAAAGTAAATACTAACAATTTATAGATATTTTTATTTTTCATTCAATTACCACTATAATAAAATGCTTCTAAGACATAAAATTGAAGAAATTTTAATTCGAAAGTTGCTTGAAAAATAGAAGAAAGAGAGAAACATATGTTGGTATATAATGTACTTGTTATTGATGAATTAAATATTAATTTAATCTCGATATTGACTTGACCTAATTGGTAGTAGATAGAACATTACATAATTTCAATATACATATTTTTCATTTCACCAAAACAAGTTTAATAATTGTACAAGTAATTTTTGAAATAGTGATATAAACAATCAGACAAATATTCAATTGTAAATAAATATAAGCTTTTTGATCTTGCAAATTAATTCCACCTCATCCTTTTACAACTAGGAAAGTATTTTAGTTTTTACAAGGTCATTATTGACTATATATTTTACTTCACAAGAGCATGATTATAGTCATGGAAATAAAAAGTCTTGTAGATGAAATTTGATAGCCATCGTGATATCAAGCATGAAGCTAATGCAAGTCCAACCAAGAGTACATTCCAAACATTTAATGTTAATGATGCTTGCGTAGTAGTTTCCTTAAATCCAAGTATTGCAATACACAAGATGGGTAATTCTCTTGTAATGATTTCAAGAACCTTGAATACTCTTAGTGCACCTCTACAACTACGACATCTCATCACATGAGATTGATATCTGAAAAATATAAAAAACTACATGAATTAATAAATTTATCTTGGAAAATATTTTTTAGTATTATGGGAAAAAACTAAATGAAAATACAAACCATGCCAAAATCATTTTATTATTAATGAATAATAACATTAGTCAAAATGATTTATTATTTAAGTACACATACTATAATTTATAAACATGCTTAATAGTTCAATAACAACTAGCATCAAGGATTTTCTAATGGTTAGATAATGTGGATGCATATAAAATTTAAGTAAATTAATAAAAATACTTGCAAGTGTGGTTATTGTAGCACAAAAGATTGGCATATCAATTCTCTATATGACCACTAGACTTTAGAATATATTAGATGTAGTTAGTCCCTTGTCATAAACCCCAAGAGGAGTGTGACCATTTTTCTAACAATATCTCCCTTAGTGTTTCCCAAGGAGATTGAAACCTTTGACTAAGCTCTGACACCACTTGTTATAAGTATGGTTGTTGTTGCAGCAAAAGTCTAACCTATCACTTTACACTACACCCACTAAACTTATAGAATCCACATGAGGAAGTTAGTCCTTGTCATAGACCTTAAGGGGAGTGCTAACAATTTTTCCAACACAAACGTGTTCCCAAACATCTTCTAACATTATTATCTTTGAATTGGAATATATAGATTTAACAAAACTTGAATGATATAAAAGACACCCATTTCTAAAATTTATTGTATCATGGATATTTATAATATTGAGAAATACATTTGTTTTTATTTCTAATTTAGTTATGTGCCTGTTTTGAGACAATGTATACTCATACATGTGAAAATAGTGTCAAACTATATAATTCTAGGCCTATTTATGTATGCTTATTGATATGTATTAATTCTATATGTAGATACTTATATATGTTTTTCTTATATATATTTTATCCATATTTTGTTTACTCACTAATTCCTTGGTTAACTTTATCTAACATAAAAAAAATTTCTTGTCTCATCCCAAGTAAAGTGTGCAATCATGGGATCATCTTCATTTTAAATGTCAATGTTTAATTGATTATACCCCTTTTCATTTTAACCTATATTTCATTGTATCTATGTTCATGTGATCTAATTTCATGTTGTATAAAAAATATTATTTTCAATTATTCTAAAATCAAGTGACCTTCATTCATTTTAGAGAACTAAAAAGAGAAAATCCATTTACATTTACATTTTAAAGAATTAATGAATTAGATTTATAGTCAAATATGCTCATGTGATCTAATGTCATGTTGTACAAAAAAATTATTATTTTTAATTATTCTAAAATCAAGTGACCTCTCATTCATTGTAGACAACTAAAAAGAGAAAATCCATTTACATTTACATTTTAAAGAATTAATGAATTATATTTATATTCACATATATTATATTTTATGATTTAGTAAAAGACAATAATTTAACATGTTTATATGCTTTGGAATTAAGGAAAAAAGTAAATTACTATTAAGTGAAAAATAGAAAATATATTGACTCATTTTTATCATGATAAATTGGACAATATACCTTTTGGTTGTATCAAGACAAAAATTTATTTAATGTAAAAGGTTAAGTTCATATTTTAAAACTTACTCAACAAGTATAATTTAGATCTTGATTGATTGGAAAGGAAAAAAAAAGGAATATTTAAGTTCTAGGTCTTATATATTCAATTATTATAACTATTTGTAGATCCCAACATTTACATACATGCTCCTTCATTAATTAGAATTCTAGAACCTTTCTCTCTTTAAACTTTTAGACCAATAATAATTTATAACATAATTTATAAAAACCTATCTAAAGCCCTAGTCAACACACTCAAGCGTTTTCTTTATAACATGATAAAACTCAATCGAAATGGCTTTTTCTTTAGTACAAAATCCTTGAGTGCTACCTATAAATATTTACACTCTATGGAGAAGAGAAGACTCTTGAGGACCTTGAGGTAGATATCTTTAAAGCCTATAATAGGGTTGAATGAGACTTTCTTTTCAAAGTTCTTGAAAGATTTTATTTTGATCAAAAGTTAATTTTGTTGATTGAAGATTGTGTGACCATGGTTTGATACTCAATTCTTGTCACTAGAACCTCTAGAGCATTTTAATATTCTTCTTGGCTATTTTTCCCCCATTTAGCCCATCAAATATAACCAATCTCAAAAAAATTCAATGGGTTGTATTCTTCAATAGAGGGTTAACATGCTAAACTTTCAAGGTTAGCATCTAATATTTTTCGTATTTCACTACACAAAGTCACTTTTTTTCCCTTTGCGATATATTGAAACCTTCCTAAATTAATTACTTTTTGCTATTTTTTAATGCTATTTCTTCATTAGCGGTGGTGTTTTAATCATTCATTGGGGGTTCTTTTGTTGCATTTGTGCGATCCAATTAAAATACAAGGACCTTCATCAATGCTCATCACATATTCTAATAAAATTTGATCTTTTCCATGTCGATCAACTTAACAGATGTGTACATGGGTGGGTTAATACTACGTGTTATCCCATCCCATTTTTTTGACAAATGTGCATTTTGGTTGCTTGCATCCACAACACTTTTTCAAGGCTAATTCTTTATTTTTAGGAAACATTTTTGGCCTTTTTGCATAAAAAAAATGCATTTCCATGCTTGTTTATTACTTGTAGGGATTTAAAGCTATCAAATTTATCCTTCTATTAGCTAGGTGCATTAATTTTGGGATTTTACTATCAGTTAGGGATGAATGTTCATGGAAAACTTAGATTTCTTTCTA
This sequence comes from Cupressus sempervirens, assembly GCA_028749045.1. Classification (NCBI taxonomy): domain Eukaryota; kingdom Viridiplantae; phylum Streptophyta; class Pinopsida; order Cupressales; family Cupressaceae; genus Cupressus; species Cupressus sempervirens. The sequence goes on along the minus strand of CM053791.1, from coordinate 806,720,786 downwards.
AGTTTTGATTTGTTTCTCTCTAAACTTTAACTCCACCATGGTTGGGGTTTGAGCTAAATATGAAATTAGGGTTATGTCTTAACCCTATAAAGGAAAAGTTTGTAAACATTTTTAGGGGGTTCTCCCATGGTTCTCTTATAGAAGCCCTATTCTTTGCAATTATAACTCTTCGTTTCCTTATATCAATGAAATATATAGTTTTAACCTTTTCTTTCCATTCATTAGTATGTGCATTTATCTTGCCTCACTTTGAATGTTTCTTTTGTATTTTTTACATTTGTATGTTGTGTTTAACCTTCTCATGGATATTGAAATGTGAATATCTCTTTCCTTGCAATATTTCATTCATTCAAGCCTACATGAAAGATTATAGAAGATGGAATAGAGTTAAGATGTGTATTTGGGTGTTTCATTAATGTGTTGTGCATTCATAGGAAGATGTAGTAACCAGAGTTCAATTAGGTTCATCACCACTATATATTTTAGAAATTTAATTTCATGCATTCCTTCAACCTTTCATCTCTAAGTTTTAGGTTATATGCATCCTAATTGCAAGAAAATTGGCCTTCTATAGAGATCCAACCTCGAGCAAAAGTCCTACACTTGCTAGTTGTTTCTATATTTCATGAGGTCGTTTGAGGGTCGTACCTTAAGCATGGGTGTAGAAGTTTGTGACAACAATTTTTTGCATGCCTAGTGGGGCAAAATTTCATCTTCATAAGTCCACTAGTTAGCCAGTTTGAGACCTTCATTCATTAAGAATCTAGGTATTATTCTTAGAGAAATTAGCCTTTGTAGGCATTCATATAATACTATGGTTACTCTATGCATCTACTGATTTCAAGTAGTAACAATGTTAGTGTGTGTAAAGAGACTTTTTGATCTTTTATGTTTCTTCAAGATTTTATATAAAGTTTTTTCTTTAAATACTTTGGCATGGATCCCTTTCATAGAGATGTCTCCCACCTTCCTCCATATTATGAAGAGGTTATCCTCAAACCCTCTTATTCCCCATCTCACCCCCAACCTGGTTATGATCAACATGTTTACCTAAATTTCCTGGAGGCTAATCCTCCCCTATTTTATCATGTTATTGGTGGTCAAAAGTATGTTCAAATTTCCCTAACAAAATTCATCACAACTCAAGAGTTTGAATATTTCTACCAACATGATTGTCCACTATCTCCTTAATCTCCTTTGTAGCTAAATTAGTTTCAAAAATACTCCACTGCACTTATGTGACCTCATCTTCAATGTCATAATTGTGATCTTATATCAAATTTGAAATAATAAATTTTGGAATATTTAGTTCAACAAGAAACTCTACTTCATAGGCATTTCTCGAATCATACTTTTTTAGTATCTTGTATAGTCCAAATTTCTTCCTTCCTAGCTTATTATATGTACCAACTAGAAATATCCCCCTACTGAAGTGACCCACGACTTCATCCCCAACCTAAAATTCCTTATACCTCCTTTTTTTGTCTATGTTAGCCTTGTATTGTGTATTCATCTTGACAATATGGTTCCTCACCTCCTCATGGATGTTATTCAAGTATTCTGCAAAATCCTCAACTTTAGCACTAGTTATCTCTCTTTTATACAACATCCTCAATTTAAATTAATTTATAGGACTAATCCCATATACAATTTGGAATAGTGATATACCTATGCTTTTATTGATAGAGTTATTGTATAAATTTTTTGCATATGGTAAAATCAAACCCCATCCTTTTGGCTTGTCTCTTATCATGCATCTCAAGAAGTTCCCCAAACTCTTATTCACAGCCTCTATCTATCCACTAGTCTATGGATGATGTGATTAGATAAAATTAATATATATCTTTAAATTCTTCCATAATGTGTGCCAAAAATACCCAAAAAACTTGGTATCTGAAACCATACCCTTTGGCAAACCACGTAGTCTCACCACTTCTCTAAAAAAAAACTCTACCGCATGAACACTATTACCTTGATGATTTACCCAAGAAGTTAAAAGAAAGTTTAGTTCAAGAATGAGAGTAAATTTAAAATGCAAAAACCTTCTCTCCCCATACTAAAACCTTCTCTCTATTTACTAAAACCTTCTCTCTTTATGAACTTTTTTCTCTCCATGTACTAAAACCTTCTCTCTCTCTCTCTCTCTCTCTCTCTCTCTCTCTCTCTAAACGATAAAACATTTCTATCTTTATGAACTAAAGTTTTCTCTCTCTACCTACTAGAATTTTCTCTCTTTCTATCAACTTTAACTTTTTGAAAGTTAAGGTTAGAAAGTTAGAGTTTGAGAGTTAGATAACTTTTTAAAACTTAAGGTTTGAAAGATAGAGTTGTGAAAGTTAGAATTAGTTATGAACCATCTTAAAAATAGTTCAAACTCTAACTTTTTGAGTAGTTATGAACTCAAAAATTTGGTTATTCTAGAATAGCTATAAATTTCTAAATCTCATTGTAATAAGGGACTTTTTGGATTTAGAGACAAGGGACACTTGTGTTTTGATAGAAAGACAATTTTTGGAAAGTGCATAAAATTCTTGTTCTTGTAATAATCAATTCTCTTATGTTCTTGGTATTTAGAAATAAAAGAAAGTACATTTTGTGTTCCCTTTTCTATAAAATCTGATCTGTTTCAGTGTTGGTTATGTTTGTAATTGATATTTTCATAGTATTGTGCAAATGTTAATGAAACATCAAATTACCACTATGATAATGTTAGCCTTTAAGCATAGTTCTTGATTTCTCTTGTTAGTAATTGCAATTGGTTATAGGAGGCTTGAAAGTGGTTTGGTGTATTCATTTTCATAGCTTTTTTCATATCTTTTAAAGTTTGAATACATTTTTCAATTTGAAAACCAAAATTACATCTTATGAGGAAACTACCCCTCTAAATACAAATGAAGGCTAGATATCAAGGGCACATCCAAATATTGGAGAAATTGACTTGCCACATATTCCATTGGGCTAAATCATGTGCTTTCTAGGTGACAAAACAATTTACCAACAAACACTATCACTAGTCTTCTTGTAGGGAATGCAATATGTCTTCTTTGAAAACTTGTCAACCACTAAAAAAATTGAATTATGCCCTCCCTAAATCCTTGATAAATAAAAAAAAAATTCATGTTGACATATTTTAGAAATAGGGGAATACTGAGAGGGGGGGTGAGTTAGTATTCTACAAACTTTAGCCCAAAATTAGATAATATTAATTTCCTTGTAACTTTCATAAGAAATCAATCTAACAATATTGAATAGTAAACATAAGAATACATAAAGAGAATTCATAACACCACTTTTTTAACTAGGGAAGCCTTGTCCAAGGGAAAACACTAGTGGGGATGATACCGACAAAATGATCCACTAATCAAAAGTATTTGGTTAAGGATATTGACCTGTTAAGAGTCTATTGCATACATATAGAGTCTCAGTCCTTGTTAGAGGACATATCCCTATTAAAAGACCCATCCCTCTTAGGAGTTGTTGTATAAAATTACAAATTATATGTAAGATGATCTGACTACCCCAAAATGCAATATACAATATAGTTCCTTGATACAAAGAGATAGACACAAATACCTCTTGCTTATTGTTGACATCTTAAATATTTGATATGTTACTACATCTCATTACAAACTTTGAAATCCTCTAATCATACATAAAACTTTGTATCACATAAAGTTTTCATTTTATTCCACACACTTTGCATATTGCAATCTTTCTTTTATACCCTTACAATTTACAAAAATTTTCCAATCGACCTTCAAGCTTTCACATGCTTGACAAAATGAAAAACTAACTCTTTCCCTCTTAAGGTTAACCTGTAGAATGTCATCCCTAAATATTGAAGTAATTATTTTGTAGACAAAATATTTCCTTAACTCATAATTACTCATTTACTTTTATGCTATGTTTTGCCTATGTACTATCACAACTAGTAAATCTATCATATCTTCTTTTATACTGACCATACTGACTTGCACACTTACATACATCATCCTAACACTCTATAAAGTCTATAACCAAGTACAATTATGCCAATAATTCCTCTATAAACTACACTTATCAAATCTCTATTTTCAATGTTTAATTATGAAATCTTGATCTATACACAACACCTTTTTTTTACAAAGTATATGTTGTCATAAATGTCAACTCTCACTTTATTCTAACTTTTCCTATTAGCAAAATTTCCAAAAATTCCCCCTTTGTAATTGATAGAAACATATGGGAAAATTGGCTAAGTCTTAAAATATTGTTCAAAACTTTTACAAAACTTGGCCTTTACAAAATTTATAAAATTTCAAAATTGTGGATCATTACATTTATAGCCATATTTCCTTATATCTCCTATACATTATAATAATTTTCCTAATTACTAATCCCCCTTTTCTATATACATCATACTCTTTTACATTTATTATGTTACTCAACCTTACATTCTACAACACTTTCTTATATCACTCCTCCTTTGCCATCAATGACAAAGGTGTCAAAATCCATGCACAAGTCAAAATTTCAAATCTTTTTACCTCTGTATTAAGCTGATACATGTGTGACATAGTCATCAAATCTTTTTGTCAAACTCTTAAAGTTCTCCCATGTGTCCTTGACTCCATCTAATTTATTAAGTATAGTGCACAACCCATAGGATGTTATTTCAACTAAATTTAGGTCTAAATGAAAAACTTGTCAAGATGTCTTCACTTTTAAACATTCTTCCAATTTTTGCTCAAGTGTATTGTTCTTTAAATACAAATATTCTCTTAGAAGTAAGAACATCTTTTTTATCCTTTTTTTTTTCATCTCTATGAGACTTATCTCATCATAAATCTTCCCTATTTTTGTCTCAATGTTTTCAATCTTTATACTTGGTTGTTGATGTTGACCTACTAGTGCATGTACCTCATTACACTTCATCTTCATCTCATCTTCACAATCCTTGGTGAATTTAAATGACGTTTCACATTTGGCATACAATCCTTACCTTCTTTCTCACATCTACTCAACTCCTTGATGCATTCATTAGGAGTGCTAAAGTCATTTATGATGTTTTGGTAGATGGCATCAAATATTTTTAATTCATGTTTAGCTTGGGCTTGTACTACTACCACATCAAATAGACTTGTGAGTTTAGCATCAAAATCATGAATCAAATCTTTTTCTATATCTTTTAGATCAGGGTCTATCATCTTTACAGCTAGGGTTCTCTGCAACTTCTCTATCACACCTATTAGGTATCTCTACAAGATTTTTACCTTTCTATTCTTGTTAGTTATCTTGCTCAATGATGAGACCATCTAGGTTTAGCATTATCATCAGATCTTGTTAGGGTTTCAAGAGTTAAGGGTGTCCTAGATGAGTTGGGTACACTAACCTTCTTCTTTTCTTCCTCTATTTTCTTCTTCTCCTCTTCTTCTCTTCTTCTCTTCCTCTTCCTTTTTTCTTCTTCTCTTCTTCTTCTTTCTTTTTCTTTTCTTCTTCTTCCTCTCTTCTTCCTCTCTTCTTCTTCCATCTTTTTTTCCTCTTCTTCGTTCTTCTTCTTCTCCTCACCCTCTTTTCTCTTCCTTTCTTCTTTTCTCTTTGCTTCTTTTTATTTTCTATTTTTTTCTTCCTTATTTTTCTCTTCATCCTCTTTTCTCTTCCTTCCTACCTCTTTCTTTCTCTCTTCCTTCTCTTTCTGCATTTTCTCTTCTTCCTCTTTCTTCATTTTATTTTCCTCATCCTCTTCTTTCTTCTTGTTTTCTACCTCATCTTCCTCTAAGATGGTGTAGCTAGTCAAATTGTTAATATTGGGGCCACAATTTTTAAATATATCCTTAGTTGTATCATCATTTTAGTATTATCAATCTACATTGAATCATTTCCAATAGTGACTTGAGGTGTTGTTGCTGCCTTGTTTAGATCAGTCATCATTTGAACTATAGCTTTCTCTATCTCTTCATTTACTTCCTAATAATTTCCTCCCATTATCAAAATTTCTCATCTTGTTCCTAAGATAAGGTTCAAGACTCTTCATCAAACTACCCATATTCTCATTAATGTCTACTTGGTATAGCTTTCTTATCTAGTTTTTTCCAAATGCCCTTATCTTCATCAGTTACCCTCTTCCTTTTATTGATTAATATTTGATAGAGATCTTTTTGGATCTCATCTTTCAAGTCCTCAAACTTCTTATTAGATAGTATCATATGTCTAATAATAGTTTTCTCAAGATCTACTCTATCAATTCTAGTGTACAAATGATAATACTTATTTAATTGAATAAAAGTACCTTCATTAATGATTATGTTGTTTAGCTTTTCAATCTTAGGCTTCCATGCCTTCCTTCCCGAGATCACAACTTTAGGTTTCTTTTCTATTTTCTTCTTGGACTCAATATTTCCTCTCATCATATTTTTTATTACTTGAATTATCTTCTTTTTCCTTTTTCTAGGTCTTGCTACCATAGGCTTAATAATTTTATTCTTAGGAGAATTTGGTGATTCTCGTTTCACTTCAACTAGTCTGAATAATTTTCTCTTAGTTTAAACCATCTTTACATCTTCTCCTTCTGAAAATTGTGTTTGTGTGATAACATGTGTTATGGGTGTGTTAGGATTAACCACAAACAAAAACAAGAATTACATGCAAGTATAACCAATATCAAAAAATAATAATTCACTTAGAAGAGAACACAAGACACTAAGATTTAATGTGGATCACCAAACCCCTAGGCTACATCTACCAAACAACCACTCCAATATTATTACTATCTAGTGATTACAACTTGATTATAATCTCCCACTTAGGGGCTGATTAGGCTCCACACTAAACAATAACCTCATACTTGGAGACTGATCCTATAGAAATACCTCTACCACACGGGCCTCCCACTAGATCAAACTACCCTGGACTCAACTATTCTTTTATCTTGTTCATTTGAGAAGACCAACCAAAGATGAAGAGGAGTTCATCTTCTCCCTTGTCACTACCTTTGTAAATATATTTGCTAGATTTCCATCTACATGTATCTTGTCTAGCTTTAATTATCCATCATCCAAAACTGACTGAATGAAATGGTACCACAGTTGTATGTGTTTTGTCTTTGAATCTAGAGAAAAATTCTTTGCAAGATGAATGAAACTATGACTATCTATAAAAATATAATTATCCCTCTGAGGGTGTCCCGATTATTCAAGAAATAAATGAAGCAATATCATCTCCTTGGATGCCTCTTTAGAAGAAATATACCCTACCTCTGTAGTAGATAAGTCATTAACCTTCAACAATCGATAAACCAACTCACTACTACCCCACTAGTAGTAAATACATAACCTATAGTACTCTACTTGGTATCAATATCCCTTGCCAAATTTGAGTCAACATATCCCTATAAGTTAGTAGTAGAGCCCTCAAAGTGTAAATGCTTACTGGATGTTTCTCTCAAATATCTCAGAATGCATTTGACTGCATTCTAATGCTCAATTTTTGGATGACTTGTATACCTACTAAAAAATCCAACTACATGTGCAATATTTGGCCTTGTACATACCATAACATACATCAAGATTCCTATAGCTGAAGCATAAGGTACCTTGGAAATTATATCCTCCTCTTCTTGTGTCTTTGAAAACATCTCCTTAGCCAACTTCAAATGACTAGGTAAAGGTGTGCTAATAGCTTTAGCATTCTCCATAGAGAAATGTTGCAACACCTTCTCAATATAATCAACCTAAGATAATGTCAATTTTTTGTTCTTCCAATATTTGCAAATTTTCATGCCAAGGATTAGTTTGGTTGTTATAATATATAGTCCACTAATATAACTGAGAGGGGGGTGGTGAATCAATTATCCAACTATTATCACAAACATCAACCTTAAACAAACTTAACCATGTGAGTAATATAAATTGAAACCACAAAAAAATACTTATATACAATTAACACTAGATATTTAAACTAGGAAAACCCTTGATCAGAGGGAAAACCTCAGTGGGGATGGTACCCACAAGATGATGTACTAATATAAATATTCCTTGTTAGAGGATAGACCCTGTTGAGAGTATATTACAACATTTAGTACTTATGAGTCCCTAATAGGAGACTTTGAATCCATGTTATGAGATTCCAACTCTATTAGAAATTGTCCCAACCCTATTGGGAGTTGTGGAAGACAACTAGACCCACAGCCCAAACAACTTCAAGGTTAAGACCAATGAACCCATTGTCCAAATGATCTTTCTATTATTCCTTATAGAATAATAGAACTAAAATGTACTTCCTTCCTCTATCTCTATCCCGTCAACTAGACTTTTTCTCCTTCAGATCTTATATCTAGATCTCATACTACACATCCAACAATCCCTTGGATCAATTACTTGCATTTAGTAAGCATTGTGCTCCTTCTAACACTTCACAAAATACAATTTAATGGATACTATTTACAAACAAGGAAAACAACTTTCCTTTATACTACATCTTCATAATAATTCCTTGAGTTGGCCTTGAGGCTTTCCCAATTAATTATAATAAGATAATTAATTAAATTACAATTATAATAGTATTATTGGCTCACAATCTATACAAAACTTCACACATCCGATAATAGGTCTTGTACACTTGGTGACATCACCACATAACTATCTTCTGTAACTATGTGATTGTGCACTTCTTCATTACATCTCAAATGAAATATAGTAATCAATCATTAGAATAATGTTTTCCAATGTTTTTGCATTGCTCTCAGTAAATTGTGTGTAACTATCATATGCCATTGACTTCGACTTTGTGCCCTTAACCATATCATCAAAACATAGTCTAGAATATGTCCTTAACTACACATCACCATAAAATCAAACCATTGTCCATACCAATAAAATCTTTGATTGTTTCTCTTCGAGTCTTCACAAAAACACTACTACGTTGACATTAATGACAAACATAGTCATGAATGCAACATACCAATACTCTCCAATGCTTAGGATACTCCCCCAATATAGTATCATCAATATTCATGCTAAAAATATCACCCTTTGGTATTGATGGCAACATAGACAAAAAAACATCTAAGTACCAAGAATACCAAACTCTACTCTATTATTGTTGTTGTCATCTCAAATCCTCTTCATCAATCTGAAATCCTTTAGCTGCTAGAATTGACATCAATTGTTCACATGCTAAAATATCTCAACACAATAGATGCAAATCCTCTCTCTTGATACATGTTAATTTTTTACTTCACACTAAAAATTTCATAATACATTAGATGCACATTAGGTGCATACTCTTTCTTCTCTACATGAATCTATCTAAATCTCCCTAAAGACATATATCTTCCTCATACATACTTATGAGTTCTTCTCCCCCATTTCTTAGGAGATGTTTTTCATTTTCATTCTCTTCCCCATTGACATCAATGTCAAAGGCCTAAAACAATTGGTATAAGTGTTAAAAACTTGAAAGTTGTCATGTTTGTTATTGTACTAAAGATTAAATTGTTAATGCATGATGCAACCACACAACTTATTTAACACAGGAGCTGGCTAAACCATGTCATGAATCCTAAAAGTGATGCTAGCCCACTACCAAAAATCCCCCTCCTAGCATCACTCATTGCGGCCCATGGGATTCAAACCTATAACCAAGCTCTGATACCAATTATTACATACCAATTGCTATAACTACTTCTTCAACTCTTTAATCAACTCAAGTGTCCAAGACACTATTCAATACCAAATATCAAATACCAAGATTCCTTAATGAATCAATACATACCAAATACTCCCCCATACATGAAGCATCAAAATTTAGTCCAGTCTAACCATAGTGCTTTGTACTACTAGACTGATGCACTCCTTGCATCATCTACTGAGTAGTAGGTAGGGGCATAACCCCAATCATACCTATTAGGTACTCAAAGTATCTTTAGGAAAAGGATTTTTAAAGATATCTACAATTTGATCTTTAGTACTTACATACTCCAGTCTTATCTCCTCTTCTATTGTCTTTTCTCTCAAAACATGATACTTGATAGATATATGCTTCATCTTAGAATGTAATACATGATTCTTAGACATACTCACTGTACTTGTGTTATCATAGTAAATGATAATAGGTTCTATAAACTCAATTCCAATATCCTTCAATAGTTTCTTCATCCATATAACTTGATTATAGTTATTTTCTACTGCAACATACTCAACCTCAGCTATACTCTATGAAATACAATCATATTTCTTGCTCAGCCAAGAAGCCAATCTTTCTCCAAGAAAGAATGCTCCACCACTGATGTTATTTCTATCATCCATACTACCTACCCAATCTACATCAATCTATGTACAAAAAGTAAAATCACTTGATATGTAATACCAAATCTCATAATTAAATGTTCCTTTCAAATATATGAATATTCTCTTTATTGTTGTATAATGGTACTCTTTAGGATCAAATTCAAATCTAGCTACAATCCCAACTACATTTTCTATATCTAGTTTGATATGAGTCAGATATTGCAATCTACTAATCATAGATCTACACTTCTTCTACTCAACTATAGGTGTCTCATCTTTGCTAGATAACTTATGACTACTTATCATGGGTGTACCAATAGATTTACAACTCTCTAATCCAAATCTTTTCAACAAGTCTTTCAAGTACTTAGCTTGTGAAATGAATATCCCATCTCTGCTCTATGAAATCCAATAATCCCTTGGATCACTTACTCACATTTGGAAAACACTTTGCTCCTTTTTAAACTTCACAAAATACAATTCAATGGATACTATTTATAAACAAGGAAAAGAACTTTCCTTTATACCATATCTTCATAATAATTAATTGAGTCAACCTTGAGGCTTTTCCAATTAATTATAATAAGATAATTAATTCAATTACAATTACAATTACAATAGCATTGTTGGCTCACAGTCTATACAAAACTTTACACATGTGATACCAGGTCTTGTACACTTGCTGACATCACCACACAACTATCTTCTATCACTTTGTGATTGCACACTTCTTCATTACATCTTAGGTGAAAGATAACAATCAATCATCAAAACATTATTTTCCAATGCTTTGTTTTTGCACTTCTTTCAATAAATTAGGTACAACTATCATACGCCATTGACTTAGACTATGTGCACTTAACCACATCATCAAGACATAGTTTGGAACATGTCTAAATTGTGCATTACCAGACAATTAAACCATTGTCTATACCAGTAAGATCTCTGACTTCTATTTTCCTAGTCTTCATAGAAACATTGCTATGTTGACATCAATGACAAACATAGTCATGAATGCAACATGTCAATACTCTCTAATGGTTAGGATACTACCCCAATGTAGTATTATTAGCATTCATGCTAAAAATCTCCCCCTTTGGCATTGATGGAAACATAGATAAAAAATATCTAAGTTCCAAGAGTACCAAACTGTACTCTATTGTTGCTGCTATCATCTCAAATCCTCTTCATTGATCTAAAATCCTCTTGTTTCTAGAACGAACATTAATTGTTCATACACTAAAAGATCTCAAAACAATAGATGAAAATCATATCTCTTGATAGACATCAATTGTTCACTTCACAATAAAAATATCATAGTACATCATATTCACATCAGGTGCATATTCTTGCTTCTTTACATGCATCTGTCTAAATCTCCCTAAAGAGATATCTCTTCCTCATACACACTTATAAGTCATCATGTTGACAGTCATTGTGTTAAAAGATCAACATGTTAATGCAAGATACAACCACATGGCTTATTTAACATAGGAGGTGGTTAAACCATGCCACAAATCCTATAAGGGATGCTGGCCCACTGCCAACAATCCCCCTCCTAGCATCACTTGCCATGGCCCACAAGATTTGAACCTATGACAAAGCTCGAATAACAATTGTTAGAATACATAGCCCATTGATATAACTCAAAGGGGGGGTGAATTAGTTATTCAACTATTATCACAAACATCAACCTTAAACAAACTTAACCATGTGAGTAATATAAACTAAAACCACAACAAGATACTCATACACAATTAACACCAAGTATGTTAACTAGGGAAACCCTTGATCAAGGGGAAACCCTAATGGGGATGGTACCCACAAGATGATATACTAATATAAATATTCCTTGTTAGAGGATAGACCTTGTTAGGATTCTTCTACAACATTCAGTACATATGTGATGCAGGAGAATCCTGTGTGTGAGGGAAATCTTGCATCACCCAAAAATATTTTTACTTTTTACTTGTATCTTTTTAGTTTTAGGCTTTTCTATTTTAATAAGGACTAGAAGACAAGGGGGCTACCATTTTTAGTAAGCTTTTAATTTGAGCTTAGAATTTTCTAATTTTTGTCAGGAAGGTTTATTTCAAAATTATAAGCCTACCATAAAAAGTGCATGGCTCCAGCTTCCATATCAGAGAAGTTATTACAGATTTTCAGTGGAAAATTTTGCAAAAATATATTTGAACTCTATTTTGAAGGATTTAGGGGCTCCAAAATGGGATAAAACATTGAGTGAATGTCACATCACATCTCAAGCATTGTAGTTCAAGATCTACCCTTTCCAAAAAGTGGTTATAATAGTCAATCAGAGCTACGGTTTGTGAGTTATGGTCTCTGGAAGTTTGGTTACCTTACTCATGGTCATAAAAATTAAGTTTGTAATTCTTTGAGCTGACTCTAATGTAATAAATTTAATTTATGTAATTTGGGGTTTTGTTAGCCTCAACGATTAATTTCTAGAACCTTCTTGAGTGACATAAAAGTACCAATTTTAGAAAGGCCCGTAGGTTTGTTTAGGACAGTTCTAGGTAGCTCTGAGTGATAATTTTGTATCTTTCTCTTACAAATATTTGTAATGAAGGTGCCCATGTGGGTTAGTATATTGTAATCTTGAATTCTATAATTCCTTATTTGCAGCAATAATAGAAAGCCCATATTTTGTTCTCTCAAATATTGTTGTTTCTTTGTTTTTGTTATGTGTTTATGGTATTCAGGGGAGCACCCTTCATCAAGTGGTATCAGAGCTAGATTTCTTGAGTGTGTGGATAGATCACCAACTATGAGGTAATTCACACCAGGACCATAGTTTGGGCTAAGCATGTAGATAGATTTTTGATTGTGAGGCAATTTGCACTAGGGTTTTAGTGGAAGCGTGAAAATGCCTCCACAAAGAGAGTGTGATGGAAGAGCTATAAGTATTACACCTGAGGGTTTTAGAACCCTCCAAAGACAAATGCAAGAATTGGAAGAACAAATGCATAGAGGAATAAATCCTCCTGTAAGAGATGATAGTGAGGATGAGGACAAAGTAGATGAAAATGCCTAGAGGAAGAGAGGCTTTTTAAGGCCATCTCCAAGATTGGAGAAAGACCTAAGTTTGAAGTTCCCACATTTTCAAGAAATATTAATGCAGAGGAGCTGATCAATTAGATCAATGAACTGGAGGAGTTCTTTGAGTATGAAGATATTGAGGATCCTAATAGGGTTAAGTTTGCAAAGGTGAAACTGAAGGCACATGCAAAGATTTGGTGGCAAGAGGTTCAGTTAGAGTGAAATAGAAAGGGAAAGGAAAAAATCACTAGATGGGATTGAATGATAGCTAAATTGAAGCAAAAATTCATTCTCATGACCTATGAGCTTGATTTGTTGAAGAAAATGCAAGGGTTGAAGCAAGTGGGAAAATATTTTCAAGAGTATAATGAAGAGTTCTACTGAGTTCTCATTAGAACAAGCCTTGCAAAAGCTAATAAGGAGAAAGTGGCCCTTTATCTTTATGGGTTAAGGCCAAGTATTCAGGATGAGTTGAATTTGTTTTGACATGATAATACAAAGAACAAGGATGAGGCTAGAAGTAGCGGTCAAAACCAGAGGGGAAAAAATTCTAATCATTTCCATGATTACAACAATAGAGATAAGAGATGAAGAGGAGGCTTCCATGGAAATAAGAACATAATAGTAAATTGCATGTTTGAGTAGTGATCTCTTCTTATAGTTGAAATCACATGTTTGGGTAGTGGGCTCGTCTTGCATACATTATACTACAACTCCTATTAAGGATTAAAAGTCTCCTAATAGGGACTCATATGTACTAAATGTTGTAATAGACTCATAACAAGGTCCATCCTCTAACAAAGAATATTTATATTAGTACATCATCTTGTTGGCATCATTCCCACCGAGGTTTTCCCTCTAATCAAGGGGTTCCCTAGTTAACATATCTTGGTGGACTATTGTTTCTAAAAATTGGTATTAGAGCATCATGTCCTTGAAGATAAAAGTTTAACAATTCTAGGAGATCCATGATTAGCATGTTCAATAAAGATAGTTCAAAGTTTGATGGAACAAATTATGATAGATGGAAGGAAAGGATGAAGAGATATCTATTGTGTATGGGTCTGGGATATTGAATCTTGACAAAAATAGCAAAGACAATCATTGCTGAAAAGGATTTGAAAACTTGTAGCAAGGTAGAAAGAGATCTTTTTATGTGTGACATGAGAGCTAGAGAAGCACTATTGAATGCACTTCTTGAAATTGAATACAATCAGGTAAAATCACTTGCTACTTCTCATTTGATTTGGAAAGCCTTGGAAAATAGTTTTGAAGGTGATGAACATTCCAAGATATTAAGGGTACAAAGTTGGATTTGTGCATTTCAAGATGCTAAAATGATGGAAGATGAATCTATAAGAACATTTCTAGGAAGAATATTAGAAATTACTGTAGGTATTAGATATCAAGGAGGAACCAAAGAAGATAATGAGGTTATATGGAAGATATTGAAGATCTTAACACCACCATTTAAGCCAGTAGTTCAAATGATACAATTTTTGATATCTTGTACAAAATATTTCACAAAGGAGACATTGCTTGGAAGACTTTAAGTAGTTGAGAATGAGCTTAGACAGTCTAGAGAATTGACTAGAATAGAGACAACTTTCAATGCCTTGAATATTTGACCTAGTTTATCAAAGAGCACAAGTGCTAGAGGATATTTTTCATAGCAGCAATAGATTTGAGGAGGACATCAAGATTGAAGAAGGAGTAGCCCTTATAGTAAGAAGAGAAAAAGGAGGTAAGAAAATCTTTAAATTTTGGACTTGTGATGAATATGATTATTATGCATCTAAGTGTCCTAAAAGAGAGAAAAAGTATAAAGGAAATTACAAACTTAGAAGAGGTAGAGAGTGTTTGTATGCCAATGAAGAAAATGATTCCAATGAACAAGTAGTAAGTGCTAGTGATGAAGAAATAAGATTTATGAAAATTAAAGAAGAAAGTCTAGAAAAAGTAGCATTGGTATCACAGGTTGAAAATAAATCTGATTGGATAATTGACAGTGAATTTTCACATCATATGACTAGTGATATCAAAAAGTTTTTTGACTTCAAAAGTCGGGATGGAGGCATTGTCAGAGTTGGAAACAATGCAACATGCCAACTTAAAAGTATTGGATCTATAACTCTTAATGGTAAAACTAATACTGAGGATGTATATTTTGATGACGGTTTGATGCACAACCTTTTGAGTGTTGGACAACTAGTAAACAAAGGTTATTATTTATAGTTCATAGAGAAAACATGCATGATCAGAGACAAAGATGGAAAGGTAATTGGAATAGGAACTAGATCTAGAGGTAATGAATCTCAATTGAATCCTCCTAAAATGACATGTTTGATTGCAAAGGTAGATGAAAGTTGATTATGGCATAAGAGATTTTGTCATATGAACTTTGACAATATTGTGAAGACTATTAGTATGTTTGTAATTAGAGATTTTCCTAAGATTGTAAAACCTACTAACACAATTTGCAAGGAATACATGTTGTTAAAGCATAATAGAACTTCTCTTCCCAGCAAGAAGTTTACTACTACAACAAAATTGGAGATTTAACACATAGGTCTTAGTGGTCCTACAAAGACTAAAGGATTCTATGGTGAAAGGTATTTTATGATTCTAGTTGATGAATTTTCTAGAATGATGTAGGTTTCATTTCTTAAAGAGAAATCTAAGACATTTGATAAGTTCAAGTTATTCAAGAATAGAGTTGAGAATAAATTTAGTATGAAGATTAAATGCTTAAGATAAGATAGAGGAGGAGAATTTACTTCAAATGAGTTTAACATATTTTTTGAAGAAAAAGGAATCAAAAGATAGTTATAAGCTCTGAGAACCCCTAAACAAACTGGCATTGCAGAGAGAAGGGATAAGTCAGTTACAGAACTAGCAAGAGCTATGTTAGTAGAGAATGATGTATCTGAGCCATTTTGGAGAGAAGTTATGAATACAACAGTCTACACTAGGAATAGAGTGCAAGTTAGGAAAGACACAAACAAGACCCCTTATGAACTATGATTTGGTCACTCACCTATAGTTAAGTATTTCAAAATTTTTGGTAGTAAGTATTATATCAAAGGAGATGACGATATTGGTAAGTTTGATGCTAGAAGTGATGAATGTATGTTTCTTAGTTATTCATTGAAAAACAAGGCTTATAGATGTTATAATCAAAATACTAAGACTATTATGGAAAGTGAAAATGTGAGAATTGATGAGAAATTCAAGATACAAGAGAAAATAGTTGATTACAATTTAGATGATGATGTTGTTACTAAGCCAAGGAATGATGAGGTATTTCTTGAGATTAATGATGATTTGTAGAATGAAGGAGAGCCAAGGAAAGAAAAAAGCTTGGAAACTTTAGTAGAGCCAAGGGTTGAGATAACAACTCCTACTTTAGGAAAGAATATGATAAAGAATCACACATCTGAACAGATCATCAGAAGCAAAGACAAAGGTGTGATGAAAAGAAGCAAAGTAAATGAAGAACTATGCTTGATATCTCAAGTTGAGCCTAAGAATGTGGATGAAGCATGTAAAGATGACTATTGGAAACAAGCTATGAAAGAGGAATTGGATCAAATAGTAAAGAATGAGACATGGGAATTGGTCCCCAAACCAGTAGAAAAGAATGTGATGGGAACTAAATGGGTATTCAAAAATGAAACTTGTATGTAAAGGTTACTCACAACAAGAAGGAATAGATTATGAGGAGACTTATGCTGTAGTGGCTAGAATAGAAGTAGTAAGATTATTCTTGGCCTATGCAACATAGAAGAAATTCAAAGTATATTAGATGGATGTCAAGTAAACATTTCTAAATGGAGAACTTGAAGAAGAGGTATACATTGAACAACCTGAAGGATGTCCTTTCACGAATGACAAGGACATAGTATATAGACTAAGGAAAGCATTGTATGGACTGAAGCAAGCACTTAGAACTTGGTATGCAAGGTTGGACAAGCATTTGAAAAAGCTTGGATATAACAAAGGTATGATAGATAGTAGTTTGTATTGGAAATAAATTGATGATGGTTTGATGATTTTGGTAATATTTGTTGATGACTTCATATTTGGAGGAAATGATGAAGAAAGTGAAAAGTTTATAGAATAGATGAAGAAAGAATTTAAAATGAGTATGATAGGAGAGATGAAATATTTCATAGGATTGCAGATTCTATAGAATAAAGAAGGAATTTTTATTTCTTAGACTAAGTATTTGAAGGATCTATTGAAAAGGTTTGGTTTGGAAACATGCAAACCCTTTGGAACACCTATGGTAACTAGACACAAGTTATCTACAAAGGATGAGACACGTAATATTGAGAAAAAGAAATACAAATCTATGATTGGAGGGTTGCAATATTTGACTCACACAAGGCTAGATATATAATATGCAATTGGAATTGTTGCAAGATTTCAAGCTAGTCCCAGAGAAGCACATTATGTAGCAGTGAAAATAATATTTAGATATCTAAAGGGAACATCTCAGTTTGGATTATGGTATGATAGATCTAATCATTTCACTTTGAGTGCTTATATTGATGAAAATTAGGCAAGCAATATGGATGACAGAAAGAGCACTAGTGGAAGAGCCTTCTTTCTTGGAGGAAGATTGGTTTCTAAGATAAGAAAGAAGTAAGATTGTACATCACAAATGAAAAAAAAATTAGAGTATGATGTAGTAGAAAATAATTGCAATCAAGTCATTTGGATGAAGTAGATGCTAAGGGATATAAGGATAGAAAGCAGTGAACCCATTGTTATACATTGTGACAACACAAGCATGGTAAATATGTCTAAAAATCTAGTGTTTCATTCAAGGACTAAGAACATTTCTATTAAGTATCACATGTTGAGAGAGAAAGTTGTAGAAAAGGAAATTAGATTGGAGTATGTAAGCCCTAAAGAGTAGATTATAGATATATCAACTAAGCCTCTTCCCAAAGAGACTTTTGAGTATTTATGAGGTATTCTTAGGGTTATAGCCCTTCCTACATCAGAGTAGAAGATGCAAGAGTGCATCAGTCTAGTGTAATAGAGAACCATTGTTTTTCTGGACTAGATGTCGATGCTTCCTATATGGGGGAGTATCTGTGATGGACAAAGTTATCTAGGACTCTTGTTGGATGTTATTTTGAACAATGCCTTTTGACACTCGAGTTGAGTACATATTAGTTGTTGCAAAATTTGATGCAGAGATGTTGGTTGCTAAAACCTTTGACAGTGATGTCAATGGGGGAGAGTATTGCATAAAAAAAATTATGGTTGTAGCATCAAGTTGTCGTAAAATCAAGCATTCATAGGATCGTAATGATGCAAAGTGTAGCTATGTAAAGGAATCTCGATGCTATAAAATAGGGTGGTTTGTGAGATCGTCAGATCAAGGTTTCAGAATGGAGATGTTTGACATGAGTACAATATGTTTGACCTGAGCACAACATGGATACATTGAGCTATATCAATGGGTAGAATGATTGATGAAGAGGATTTTAAGGTTAACAATTTTTATTGGTATTCCTAGAACTAGATTTTTTTTCATTTATGTTGCTATCAATGCCAAAGGGGGAGATTGTAAGAAGATTGGTTGAAAACATGACTTTTGATGATACTCCAATGGGGGAGTACTATAGATATGTTACTATGATGATATTTTATATTCATGACTAAGTTTGTTATTGATGTCAACATAGCATTTTTCTATGGTATCTAATAGAAGGATAGCAAAAAGATTATGTTGGTACAGATGGCTAGTTGAGTATTATAACCACCTGAGGTTATGGGAGAAAATTTTGAGTATCTGGTATATGCAGTTAACATAGGAAGAAGTTATATAAGTTTTGATGATGTTTGTTCTAAGATAGAGTTTACAGAGGCATATTCTAGTAAATTTTTTATATCTCTTAGCAGATTTGATATCTTGAGGATTGAGGCTGAGGACATGAAGAAGACATGTTGAGGATGATGTGGCTAAGCTTTCTCATCATAATATTGCATGTATGGAAAGTTATTCAAGTTGTAAGATGGAAGATTTATGTTATCACTAAGCGCAATATGTTCTTAATGTGGTCCTATAATAATTAATTGAGAAGGTCTAACAACCAACTTAGGGAATGATTTTATCGACTTGGTATAAAGGAAGGACATTTTTCTTTATCAAGGTATGAGAATATATGATGTTATGATTGATGATAAGTAGCAGAGAGTGTGGAATGAAAAGTTGAATAGAGTAGTGTGGAAGTGAAGGAAACTTCATTGCCAAGGTTTTATTAAGTGCTCCAAGGTATGGTATTAGGATCTAAGGTTTGTGACCTAGTCTATAAGGTTTGATAGTGATTGGTTTAGTTGATAGGATAGAGGAAAGAGAAATATAATAGTAAATTACTTGTTTGAGAAGTGAGTTCTTCTTAAATTTGAAATTGTATGTTTGGGTAGTGGGATCATCTTACATACATTTTACTTCAACTCCTTACAGGGTTGGCACAACTCCTAATAGGTTTCCTTCTGATCAAGGGTCTCCCTAGTTAACATATCTGGTGTAATTATCTATGTACATCTTATTATGGTAATTGTTTAATTTGGTTGAATGGTTAAGTTTTTTTAAAGAAGATAGATGTTTTAATTGGTGGATAATTGATTAACCCCCCACCCTCTTAGTTATCTTGGTGGACTATTATTTCTAATAGGATGGATGATATTATGGACTATTTAAGTGGAGCTAAGTATTTCACAATGATAGATCTAAAGAGTAGGTACCATCATGTTCACATCAGAGAAGGAGATGAATGGAATACTACTTTCAAGACAAGGGAAGGACTATACAAGTGGTTAGTCATGCCTTTTGGGCTAACCAATGCCCCAAGCACTTTCATGAGGCTAATGAATAAGCTATTGATGGTGTTTCTGGGTAAGTTTTACATTATTTACCTAGATGGTATTTTGATCTTTAGTAAGAAATTGGAGGAGCATATGATGCATATTTGCATGGTTCTTGAGAAGGTGAGGGAAGAAAAGTTGTTGATAAATTTGAAAAAGTGCAATTTAGTGAAGGAGTTAGTATACTTGGGATTCGTAGTTTTATGTAAAGGACTAAAAATGGACCCTAAGAAAGTGTAGGCTATCCTTAAATGGCCTACTCCAAGGAGTACGACAGAGGTAAGATATTTTCATGGACTTGCTATTTTTTACAAAAAGTTCATAAGAGGTTTTAGTAGTATTTGTGGACCCTTAACTAAAACAATGAGAGGGGATAGGAAATGATTTATGTGGACTATAAGAGCAAATAAGAGTTTTAATCCATTGAAATAGAAAGTTACTGAGTAGCCTATTTTAGCACTTTCTAATTTTAAAAAGATGTTTCAAGTAGATTGTGATGCTAGTGGTACTACAATAGGAGTTTTTTTGAGCCAAGAAGGTAGACTTGTTGCTTATTTCAATGAGAAATTGAATGATGCAAAAAGAGAATATTTTGTTTATGATTAGGGATTTTATGCTATAGTTCAAGAATTGAAGAAGTGGAGACAATATCTTCTTCCTAAGGATTTTTTTTATTTGTATACTGATCATCAAGCTTTTCAATATTTGAATAGTCAAGGAAAATTGAACCAAAGGAATTTGATATAGGTTGATTTTTTGTAAAGTTATACATTTGTTTTGAAACACAGGAGTGGGAAGTCTAATAGAGTTACAAATGCTCTTAGTAGAAGACACATTTTGCTAACAAAAATGCACATTGAGGTGTTTTGGTTCAAGGAACTCAAGAATTTGTATCCTGATGATCCTAATTTTGGTGAAGTGTGGAAGGCTTGTACATAACCTATTACATTTGACAAAACAAAGTGGTTAGATTTCATGATCTAGGATAACATGTTGTTCAAAGGAAGCCAGTTGTGCATTCCAAGAAGTTTAATGAGAGAGAATCTCATTAAGGAGAAGCATAGTGGAGCATTGGATGGACACTTTGGATGAGATAATATTATTACTTTAGTTTCTAAGAACTATTATTGGCCATAATTGTAGCAAGATGTGAAGAAAATTGTACATAGTATGTCAGCTGGCGAAAGGAGTGAAGAAGAATATGGGGGTTTTATTGACAATTGGATAATTATGATATTTAATTTTTGTTATTAATGTAAACACATGATGTACATGTTGATAGGAAACCTCAAAAATGAAGATACTTAGTGTTTGGTTATCAAAAAAATTGTTTAAGTATAGAATTTGGTTTACATCAATGTATTGTTTTGTTTATAACATGTTGTAGATGTCATATTATAACAAGTGAAGTTACATGGAGATAGTATACATGTTGATGATGTCATGTATAACCTCAAAATTTTGTATAGACTATATGGAACAAATTTAATCATGTTTTGATGAATCAAGATAGCAGAATTGAAGGAAAAAATAGTTTTGGTTGCAAAACAATTACTTGTCCAATTAGGGCTGACATCCTAAATGTTTACTCTAACTTGAAAAAGTGAATTTTGGTCTTAGTTGACCTAGTAGTATTTAATGTAGAGGCATGGTATTTATGCAAAGGAATTCTTGCGATAAGAAGTGCACAAACTTGTGAGTTTATGTTATTGTGAAGTGAGCGAACTTTTGTGAAAGTGATATATGGAAAGTTTTGTATGAACTATCTAGTGATCTGAGATCAAGCTAAAGATCAGAGATCAAACAAGGAAGGAAAATGATAGTAAATTACTTGTTTGTGTAGTGAGCTCCTCTTGTAGTTGAAATTGCATCTTTGGGTAGTGCGCTCATCTTGCATACATTACCCTACAACTCCTAATAGGGTTGGCATAACTCCTAATAGGCTTGGAATCTCCTAAAAGGGATTCAAAGTCTTCTAACAAGGACTACTTATACTAAATTTTCTCATTGATTCCTAATAGGTCCATCCTTTAACAAGGAACTTATATATTAGTATATTATCTAGTGGGTATCATCCCCAATGGGGTTTTCCCTTGGCCAAGGTTTCCCTAGTTAACAAAATATGGTGTTACGAGTTATCTTTATGCATTATTACTACTACTATTCAACATTACTTTATTTCTTTTTTATGCATGGTTTAAAGTAAATAATGATATCTAGTTGGTGACTAAAGTTTGTAGATTGCCACCTCCCACCCTTTTAGTAATCCCTATTTCTAAAAATTGGTATCAGAGTACAATTATTGCAAAGAGGCTTAACAGCTTAAGTAAGATCCCTATGGATATGGAATAGTTAATGAAGAAAATTGAAGAATCTCTTAAAAAAATTGATCTCCTTACTGAAGAGATAAGTTAAAGGAAAAATATGAAGACTCCAAAGTATACATTGGTTGGTTGAAGGAAAAAGATTGAACATCTAAAATCAAAGCTTGAATCTATTGAATCTGGAACTACTAATGATGACTATTCAAATTTGAAGATGAAATATTATATCTTGAAGCATGAGTTAAAGATTACAAATCTAAAGTTGAATTTGAGAAATGATCCTAGCAAAGTTGAATTTAATTTAAAGACTGAAAATGAAGATTAGAGAGCAAGTCTGGCAAAGAAAACATTTGATTTTGAAATATTGAAAGAAGATCATTAAGAACTCTATAAGTACAATACTATTGTGAAAGGTGAATTGACACAATGCAAATAGTAGCTTGAGAAACTTTATGTCAATATAGAGATCTTCTTATGACAAGATTGGTCTTAGTTACCTAATTAACATGTTTGCAAAGAAACCCAAGATTAGATTAGATTCAAAAGAAAAAGACAAATCTAATGACAAGATTGAATCTAGTCAATCTTCTAAGAAACATAAAGAAATTGAGCAAAACAAGGAACTTGAAATCTTGGAAGAATCAAAGAAAGTAGAAACTCCTAAGGAAACTAGGTATGAATTTAGAGGTAAGTGCTTTTTATGTAATGAAATAGGTCATATGAAAAGAGATTGTACTAATAAGTTATTTAATTATGTTAAGGACTTTTATTGTCATAATTGTCATGGTATGGAACATAATGCAATTGATTGTAGGAAACCTAAATAGAAGAAATAGTAGAATGTCTAGAAAAACTAACCCTATAGATAGAAGAAGATCTAATGAAAGGACATCAAGAGAAAGAAGGCCTTATGATGGCAGAAGATAGATTGTGTTTTATTAGTGTAACAACTTAAGACACATTACTCAAAATTGGCATGCACTTGATGATTAGTAGAATCCTAGAAGAAAAGCACTTGTATTTTAGTTATGTAATAACTTTGGACACATAGTGAAGTCATGCAAAATGGACATAAACTTTGGAGATAGAAAGAACAAAGGAAGAAACTTTGGGAATAGAAGGAACCATGAAAGGAACTCTGGATCTAACAATGATGAACAAAGAAACACTATGAGTGAACTTTGAGAAGAACTTAATGAAGTATTTGTGAAAGGAATAGATATTTCAAAACAAAAGTTAAATGATGATGAGACAGAAAGATCGAAGTTAGCTATTGAGTTTGATTCAATCAAGTTGAATTAAGCTTGTTCGCAACATAAAAATTTGAGAACTTCATGCAAAGACCTAATTAGAGGTAGTGAAGTTGGATAAAGGTTATCCAATTGTGTTTAGATGGTACCTAAGCTTTCTTGTGATTTGGAGCTCATCTAGACAAGTTATGATGAAATTCAGAGTTACTGGTATTACAATAAGAGTAGATTCTCTAATAGAAGATGAAAAGTACATTTTTGTAGAGAATATCATGATGTGAAATTTGGAGGATGTTTGTCATGATGAAAGGAGGCTATAGTAAACCTTGAATGATATTTGAAGATTAGATAGATGATTCTAGATAGTTATTTGATTGCAGAATGCAAATAGCAATTTTTTTGTATTTGTGAAGTACGCAATAAATGCAAGTTTCAAGTTGATGGTTAAATGGAGTACATAATTTAATTTTACTTCATTGTGAATATATTCAAAGTGATCATTCAAAAGTGACTTGTTAGAGTGATTTTTATCATTTTTTTTGCAAAATTTATTCGTAAAAGGATATTGTTGATAAGAATTATGGATATGTTAGTTGTTCACAGTGTTGAGAATGAGGATAGACCTAAGTTTAAGGTAGTTTCCATAAAACCTAGTGATGGAAACCCTAATTTTGCATTGTCTATCACCCTAAACAACATAGTCTATTTGGAAGATGTAGAAATATTTGAATTGTAAGTTTGAGTCAATTGGTAATGAATATATGAATAAGAATATGGAATTGGTCTTTAACCATGACATGAAAGTGAAGGATAGATTTGAACATTTAAGTGAATTGAACTTATTTAAGTATCATTTCTACCATGAGCTAGATACAAATGAATGGACTCAAATTATACTAAGTAGGATACATGATGGAAAGTTATGGATGCAAGATAATGTAGTAGACATCTCAACCGACCTTATACATGAGGTAACTAGTCTTAGCAAACAAGGCAGTGTACGATAGAAACTAGTTAAGAAGAAAGTAAAAAGCTACACTAAGGTAGTATACAATAGAGAGGCTATGGTAATCAGCTCCATCAAGTAGGATGATGTAAGATTTCTTAGCAGAATAATAGCTTATTCAATTTGTGCAAGTTCTAACATAGATGAAATTTCAGTAATATTTATATATGTAGCTTACAAGATTTGTGTTGAGAAAGAACAAGTGAATTTGAGTGAAATTTTGAGAATGCAACTCTTGGAAAACCTTGAAAAAGTTAAGAGGACAAAGAATGGTGTATTTAGATTCCAATCATTAACTAATCACATAGTCTTTCATGTACTGAAGAGATTTCCCTACTTGTTAGTAACAGATATAATGAGTACTGATAGATGCACTATGGAGAAGATATTATAAGTATGCAAAAGACACCTTGCAGACAAGGTATTGAATAGTGGTAATCTGATTATGACAACATTCCAAAATGAGATGAAACAGAGGTTTAGGATCTCAGCTACAATTGTGGATAGGTTCAAGGAGGACAAATGTATTTTAATTGATACTAACTACACATATATTCAAGCAGTAGAACCTCAAGAGACATTTCTAGATCCTTTAAGCTATGAATTGAGTGATGATGTTGTAGTTGGCTACATTGATTTATTTTTTAATTTTGAGAAAGATAAAGTAGAGTACAGATTTGGAACATTTGATGAGATCATACAACATGCTCATCAAGCATCCTTGGAAAATGCATCTCACAAGAAGGTTGAGTCAATTATGAAGAAGGCATTATCTGAGGCTGAAATGATAGAAAGTGAATCTAAGGTTGTGAGATAGAATTTGAAACAAGGTGTATTGAATATACAACCCTTGTCAGTTTTAGTTGCTAAGAAAACTTTGGGACAAAGTATACCTTATGCAGAAATATCTGATGTCTAGCCAAGTGAACATAAGAGAAAATCAGAGAGATTAGTTGAAGTAGTAACAAAAAAGACTAAGAGAGTCAAACAAATGGCTACAAGACCTGGCAAGAAGTAGAAAGCATTCTTGACAATAGAATCTAGTAGTGATGAAGAAGTTGAGGAACAAGAAACCAAGAAAGCTAAAAATATGACTCTACCTAAACAAGTAGCAAGAAAAGCTCAGCAACCATGGAAGCCAATGATTGAGAAGATAAACATAGTGATTGCCAATAATGGAAACTTTGTTCAGATGAACAAATTTTATGATCTATATAATCATTTTTAGAAGGATCAAATCGATATCTCTATTGTAAGACATATCATTGTGAATGATCTAAGTATGATGAATATCAAAAGAGTAGTAAATCAAAAAGTCTATGAGAGGCTTATAGAGAAGAAGACTCTAGCAAGGGAAGAGGACCTTGAACTTTGGAAGTCTATGCTAAGAATAATCTACAAGACAAATGATGAAGATGAGATTAAGAGATTGTTGAATAACCTCACACCATACTTGAGGAATAAAGTAAGGCCATTCTTATTTATGGTTTTTGAGAAGGATAAGTTGAGAAAGGAGACTACAATAGCTATCAACAAGATGTTAGAATCACAAACAATAACTCCTCTAGCTCCTAGAACTATGAAAGTATTAGTAAGTGGTGATACCATGAAGATTGATCAAACCAATTTTACTCTTAACATTGATGATACCAATCCATTTGGTGGTTACAAAACAAATGTACTTGATACAGATGATGTTGAAGATAACTTGAAACAAATTCAGGAAGAGAAGAGGCTATTAGAAATTGAAAAGCAGAAGATAGAGGAAGCCAAGCAACAATTGCATGAGGATAAAAGGAAAAGAAAGGAAGAAGAAGATACTAGGAGAATTGCAAAAGAAGAAAGGAAAAGGAAAATAGAGGAGGAAGAAAAGAAAATATTAGTAGAGAAGAAAGAAAGAGAAGAAAAGGATAGGAAAGAAGAGGAAGAGAGGAAAGTTAAGGAAGGAGCAAAGAAATAGAGGGAGGATGAGACTAAACCATCTAGTTCATCTACTCCACTCTCTCTTGCAAGTTTGGCCACTGATGATGATAATCAGACTAATCCAATTTCATCCTTATATGAAGAGTTAATAAAGATCACTAATGGAAGTGACTAGCATATTTCACAATACTTTGATAGTATAGCACACTCAGTTAGATCCCAAACTAAGAGCACAAGTAATGCTAAAGTCTTTTCATGAAGAGTTTACCAATTTGTTGAATGTTGCGAAGGCAAAGGCTCAAATTTCCTATGATTCTAATATCTTTAGCACCATCTACCAAAATATCAAGAATGACTTAGTCAATATTGATACATGCATAAAACTTTAGAAATGTCAGCTAGAAGGGAAAGCTTTGTATGTTAAGTTTACCTCATCATAAAAATTGACTAAGGACATTGATAGTCAGATAGATGCAAAGATGAGTGAGCTAGAGGCTTTATCTAGCCAAATCCAACACCCATCTAGCAAAGTTGATGATTTTGAGAGTCAAGTTGCTAGTGTTCATAGTGAGATCAGGAAACTAGAACTTTAGAAAGAGTAGATATTAAGGAGAACATCTAATTTTAGAGAATCTATTGCTCTAAAGTTATCATTTTTTGAGAAGTAGCTAGAAGTATGTGTCAAGGCTAAAGACACATATACAAAAAATTTGTATTTAGATATCAATGCAGTTGAGGTTGC
Source organism: Cupressus sempervirens (assembly GCA_028749045.1). NCBI lineage: Eukaryota > Viridiplantae > Streptophyta > Pinopsida > Cupressales > Cupressaceae > Cupressus > Cupressus sempervirens. The sequence continues at coordinate 806,693,331 of CM053791.1, read as the reverse complement.
ATCATATGCATTATGTACAATTCTCACATCAACTAAGTATACCAAAGAGACATGGAACAAAGGTATGGATGGTTTGAAGACTATATTTGATGATTATATGAAGATTATTTCAGTATAAAGGCAAGGATAATAGTTTTTATAGTTTTTGGACACAATCTTGACATTTTGTGACCTTTGTCATTGATGTCAAAGGGGGGGTAATAGTAGAGAAAATTGAAAACTAGAATATTGAGATTTTTGGGAGAGATACATGTATAGTATGAAGTATAGTAAGGGGGAGCATATGTAAAAGATAAAAAAAATAAAAAAACTTAACTATTAGATGTAAGGTGTTATTTACTTTTTTTTTTGTCACTTAGCCAATTTTCCCTATTTTTTTGCCATCAATCAAAAAGGGAAAGATTGTTGACAATTAGCTAATTGTGATATGTAATTTCTATCATTAATGGCAACACATGATGTACATGTTGATAGGAAACCTCAAAAATAAAGATACTTAGTGTTTGGTTATCAGAAAATTGTCTAAGTATAGAATTTGGTTTACACCAATGTATTGTTTTGTTTATAACATGTTATAGATGTCATATTATGACAAGAGAAGTTACATGGAGATAGTATAGATGTTGATGATGATGTGTATAACCTTAGAAGTTTTTAGGGACTATATAGAACATAGTTAATCATGTTTTGATGAAGCAGGACATTGAAATTGAAGGAAAGAATTGTTTTGGTTGCAAAACAATTACTTGTCCAATTAGGGCCCACATCCTACATATTTACTCTAACTTGGAAAAGTGAATTGTGGTCTTAACTAACCCAATAGTATTTTATGTAAAGGCATGGTATTTATGCAAAGGAATTCTATGATAAGAAGTGTGCAAACTTGTGAGTTTATGTTATTGTGAAATGAGCAAACTTTTGTGAAAGCAATATATGCGAAGTTTTTTATGAACTATTTGGCGATCTGAGATCAATCTAAAGATCAAAGATTAGAAAAGGAAGGAAAATGACAATAAATTACTTGCTTGAGAAGTAAGCTCCTCTTGTAGTTGAAATTTTATGTTTGGGTAGTGGGCTCATCTTGCATACATTACCCTACAACTCCTAACAGGGTTGGCACAACTCCTAGCAAGGTTGGAATCTCCTAATAGGGATTCAAAGTATCCTAATAGGGACTGCTTATATTGAATTTTCTCATTTACTCCTAATAGGGTCCATCCTCTAACAAGGAACTTATATATCAGTATATTATCTAGTGGGTATCATCCCCATCGAGGTTTTCCCTTGGCCAGGGTTTCTTTAGTTAACAAAATATGGTGTTATGAGTTATTATTGTGCATTGTTATTGTTATTATTCAACATTAGTTTATTACTTTTTTATGCATGGTTTAAAGTGAGTAATGATATCTATTTGGTGACTAAAGTTTTTAGATTATTGATTCACCCCCACTCTCAGTAATCTTTATTTCTAATAGTTGTATCAATAATTACCTATACCAGAGTAGCAGTGGAAGGATGTCAGCATGGATTTTGTTCTTAGATTACTGAGGACACAATGTGGGCATGATTTTATTTTTATGTTGGTTAAAAAGTTTTAAAATATGGCATATTTCATTCCTTGCAAGAAAACTAGTGATGCTATTCATGTAGCAGAGTTATTTTTCATAGAAGTGGTGAGACTACATTGTCTGCCAAAGAGTATAGTTTTAGATCAAGATACCAAATTTATTAGGTATTTTTGGCATACATTGTGGAAGAAGTTGAAGATAGAATTAAATTTTAGTTCATCGCATCATCCACAAACTGATGGACAAGCAGAAGTGGTGAATAGGAGTTTGGAAAATTTGTTATGTTTGGTTGCAGACAAGCTAAAAGGATGGGATATGATTTTACCACAGGAAGAATTTTCTTATAATAATTCTATCAACAAGACTACTAGTAAATCACCATTCTAGATTGTATATAGGAGTAGTCCTAAAAATACTTTTGAATTGAGGTAGTTGGATAAAGGAGATATAAGTAGTGTTGAAGAAAAAGAATTTACTAAATATTTGCTAAATATTTGAAGGACATCCATGAAGAGGTGAGGAAGCACATTATAAAGATGAATACATAGTACAAATATAAGGCTAATGTGAAAATAAGGTATAAGGAATTTTGGATTGGGGATGAATTCATGGTTCATTTGAGGAAGGAGCATTTTCCAATAGGTACATATAATAATCTCAAAATGAAAAAATCTAGACCATGCAAGATAGTGAAAAGGCATAGTTTTGGAAATGCCTAGGAAGTAGAGTTATCTATTGAACTAAATATTTCCCCAGTATTTAACATTTTAGATTTGATAGATTTTTATGAAGGAGGTAATAGAGATGTAGTTGTAGAAGAATAGTGGAGTATTCCAACAGCTACTTTAGATACAAAGGAGATTGAGGAGATATTGGACAGTTGTACTAGAATAAGAACAAAGAACATAATCTATGAAGAGTACCTAGGAAAATGGCAAGGGCGACCAGTCAAAGATTCATCTTTGCTAGCAAGGGAGGAGGTTACTATTTTTAGTAATTCTATCATATGAGCTCAAAATGTTTTATTTTTGTTAGGAAGGTTCATCTCAGAATTATAAGCCTACCATAAAAAGTTCATGGCTCCATCTTCCATATCAGAGAAGTTATTGCAAATTTTTGGTGGACAATTTTGTAGAAATATCTTTGAACTCATTTTTGATGGCTTTAGAGGCCCTAGAATGGGGTCAAACATCAATTGAATGATGCTTTGCATATCAAGCATTGTAGTTTAGAATTTTCCCTTTCATAAAAGTGGTTATAATAGTCAATCAGGGCTACAGTTTGTGAGTTATGATCTCTGAAAGTTTGGTTACCTTACTCATGGTCATAAAAATTAAGTTTGTAATTATTTGAGCCAAATCTAATGTAATAAATGTAATTTATGTAATTTGGGGTTTTGTCAGCCTCAATGGTTAATTTCTAGAACATTCTCAAGCAGCATAAAATTACCTATTTCAGAAAGGATTATAGGTTTTTTTAGGATAGTTTTGGGTAGCTCTGGGTGATAGTTTGAAGCTTTATCTTGCAAATATCTATAATGAAGGTACCCATCTGGGTTAGCATATTGTAATCCTTAATTTTGTAATTCCACATTTGTGGTGATAATAGAAATCCCATATTTTGTTCTCACAATTATTGTTGTTTCTTTGTTTCTGTTATGTATTTATGGCATAAAGGGGAGCACCCTTTATCAATATGAGTCCATGTTAGGGGAATTTGATCCTTGTTAGGAGATTCTAGCCCTATTAGGAGTTGTCCCAAGCTTATTAGGAGTTGTGGAAGACAGTTAGACCCACTGACCAAATGGCTTTGAGGTTAAGACCAATGAACCCATTGTCCAAATGATCTTTGTATTATTCCTTGCAGAATAATAGAACTGAAATGTACTTCCTTGCTCTATCTCTTTCCTATCAACTAAACTTATGCTCCTTTATATCTTGTAACCATATCTCATACTGTGCATCCAATAATCTCTTGGATTACTTACTCATATTCAATAAGCACTATGCTCCTTCTCACACTTAGAAAAAATACAATTCAATGGATACTATTTACAAACAAGGAAATTAACTTTTCTTTATAACATATCTTCATAATAATTCCTTGACTTGGCCTTGAGGCTTTTCCAATTAATTATAATAAGATAATTAATTAAATTATAATTATAATAGCACTGTTGGCTTACAATCTATACAAAACTTCACATGTACAATACTAGGTCTTGCACACTCGTTGATGTCACCACATGACTATCTTTTGTTACTATGTGACTACATACTTCTTCATTACATCTCAAATGAAAGATAGCAATCAATCATCAGAATATTATTTTCCAATATTCGTTGATCTTAGTAAATTAGGTAAAACTATCATATGCCATCAACTTAGACTCTACATGGTTAACCACATCATCAAGACATAGTCTAGAAGATGTGCTTAATTGCACATCACCAGACAATCGAACTGTTGTCTATACTAGTAAGATCTATGATTGTTGTTCTCCGAGTCTTCACAGAAACACTACTATGTTGACATCAATGAGAAAAAGAATCATGAATGAAATATGCCAACACTCTCCAATGGTTAGGATACTCCCCCAATGTAGTATCATCAAAATTCATGCTAACATTAGTTTCCCCCAAATCCTTCATAGAAAATGAATGTGCTAACTAGAAAATCAACCCCTTAATGTGAGTCATGTTAGACCCAACTACAAGCATATCATCTACATATAAACATAAAATAATCTAGTTTTCATCATCTAACCTCTTAAAATAAATACAATGATCTAAATGACATTAAGTGTAACCATGCTCATGTATACAACTGTCAAATTTTAGATATCATTATCGAGGTGCTTGCTTCAAGCCATATAAACTTTTCTTCAATCCGCACACTAAGTTCTCCTTACCTTTGACCTCAAATACTTATGGTTGTATCATATATATCTCTTCATCCAAATCACCATGAAGAAAGATTGTTTTAACATCAAGCTGCTCTAAATGAAAATCTTCAATAGCTACAATACTTAAAACTATACAAATAGAAGTTATTTTAACAACAAGAGAGAATATCTCATCAAAATCAATGCCTTTTTTTTGTGTAAATTATTTTACAACTAACATAACTTTAAATATTTTCTTACGTCCATCCTCTTCTTTCAATCTCTAAACCCATTTATTTTGTAAAACTCTTTTACCTATAAGCAACTTACATAAATCCCAAGTCTTATTTTTTAGCAAGGATTCTATTTCTTCTATCATCTCAAACTCCCACTGAATCTTAGTATCCACCTACACAACTTCATTATAATATTTAGGTTCACCAACATTAGTTAGTAAAATAGAGTACAAAGAGGGAGAAAATCTTTTTAGAGGTCTACTTAGCCTTTTTGATCATCTAACATTCACTAGGATGTGTGGTATTTATTGTTACAGTTGTTATCGATCATGAGGTACTACTGGAACATTATCTTTCAGAGTATCATCCAACACTACATAATTATTTTCTTTCTTCTTATACTGCTACAACATATCTTTGTACATCACTTTCTTATTGAATATGACATCCCCACTTCTTACAATTTTATAATTTTCAAAATCCCAAAGCCTATAACCAAATTCATCAATTTCATATCCAAAAAATATACATTTCTTTGACTTAGCTTCTAGCTTGGTTCTATTTTCAAAATCTATATATGCAAATGTTTCACAACTGAAAGTTTTGAGAAAAGAATAACTCACCTTCTTACCACTCTATGCTTCCTCTAGAATATTACATCCCAAAGGAATAGAGGGACCTCTATAAATAAAATATGTACAATAGTATTGACAGCCTCCACCCACATGTTTAAAGGTAACCCAACATGTAACCTCATTCTCCTTGCATGCTCCATTATTGTCTTGTTCATGCATTCATCTACTCACTTTTCTTGTGGAGTCTTTGGAAAAAAAATTTCTCTATGAATACCATTAGTAGAACTCAATAATATTCAATTTCATGACTACAATACTCACTACCATTATCAAATCTAGGACATTTTAATCTCTTACTAGTCTCATTTTCAACCAAGCATTTTCATTTCTTAAAAGTTTGAAATACATCAAATTTCTATCTAAGAAAATAAACCTATACTTTCCTAGTTGCATAATCAATAAATGTAACAAAATTATGAGATCCACCAAGGCAAGATACCTAATCTGGTCCCATACATCTGTATGGACAATCTTTAATCTCTCACTTTTCTTTTCCTTCCCACTTTTCACAAAATTGGCTCTCTTTTATTTTCCATACACACAACTTTCACAGAAATTCATATTGACACATTTCAAACCTGGTAAAACTTTATTTGAATGAAGTTATTATGTACCTTTTTCACTCATGTGCCCAAGTCTCTTATGCCATAGCATTGTATCAAAATCTACAACAATTGTTTGTTCTCTGTGCTCAATTGCAACAACTATTCCTAGACATTTATTTTTCTTTGAAACAATTAAAGTAGAAGGAAAAATGTGACTTGTACAAAGATATAAGGTGCCTACTTTCACACCTTTTTCTACTACAAGGGAATCTTTTTAAACCTTCCAATTTTTATCATTAAAAGTAACTACACAACCCTCATCACCAAGTTACCTTGCTTAAATTAAATTCCTACTTAGTCTTGAAACATGTCTTACCTCATGTAGTAGCCAATGATTCCCATTCTATAACTTAATCTTAAATTTCCCCTTTCCAACAATCTAACATGGTTTATTATCCCCTAAATAAACAAGCCCAAAATCCCCTTAGATATAATCAATAAAATAACCTCTATGGGTTGTAGCATGGAATGAAGCCCCAAAATCTAAAACCCAAGAATCATAAACACTTTCTAAAGAAAAAAAGAAAAGTATCATCTTTAGATCTATTACTTATCACACTTGCCTCCTTTTTCCCTTTTACTTTATGTCCTTCATTGTTCTTTTGATTCCATCAATCTTTCTTCTTATGCCTAGGTTTACCATAGTACCAACAATCTCTCAATCCTCTAAATTGAGACCTCTTTCCCTTTGATTTTCCTCTTGATTTTCTATGATTTCAAAAATGATTTCATCTCTTAGTTTTTCTACCTCTGCTTTTTGCATTCAAAGTACTTCTTGATGTAGATCCACCTGAGGTTTTCCTACGAGTTTCCTCACTCAGAATAACACCAATTGCATCATCATATTTTAGGGTATTAGACCCAGAAATAAAATTACTCATATCTATTAGAATGTCATTCCAACTTTATTTGGGTTAAGGATCTAGTTGGTTATTAAGTCACTTTAATAACCTAATTTATAAGTCACTTTGGAAAAATGCTTCTATTAGCAAAACGTAACTTTATTGTTCACTTTCACTTTCTTTTTTCATGCTTAGAGAGAAAATTGCCAAAACCCTCTTCATGGCATTTTCTTTTGTTTCTCTTTGGGTGAGATTGGCTTGACAGATCATCATGAGGTTGGTCTAATTGGATTTGTAGTAGGGAGATCTTGATATGCCAAGCATTTCAACACATTCAGTGAGTCTATTTTTTTATGGCACCATTTCTTGTTTTAGCCCTTTTGGCTACGAGTAGGGCCTTCTAGTTTTAATGGTTCTACTACATTTTAGCTTCTGATTCTTGTTGCTAAATGTTAGGGAGTCTAGAACTAGTGTTCCCCTTCATTTTTTTGCAATTTAATCACCCATTTGGACTAGTGTGAGTATTTGAGGTTTTCAACATATGGGTTTGGAGATTTTCCTGTGAGAATTCTATGAAGTCTTCGGGTTCATGATTTTATCTAAAAAGGTGCGATGTTGGGTGGATTTAGACCAGTAGGTTCTAATCTTCTCAATTTATTTGACATTTGAATTTTAGGTTTTTTGGCATCATCTCGTATTGCATGCCATGCGGTTTTTTTTTCCATTTCTATGTTTGGCCTAGTTAGAGGTTGCATCTTGTAGCCCTTACCTCAATGATTAGGATTGTGGAATCAGAATGCTTATAGGACATTTTGGGGTATTTTATTTCCTAATCTAAACTTGTGCTTCCATAGTGGATTTTTTGGACTTGTGTCTTTTGCCAATTTACCAGATTGTGAATCTAAGACTATTTTGTGAATTTGATTGAAACCTTGGTCTAGTGACCTTATTCTTGAGTGGGGGTTTCAGTTTCATCTCTTTCTAAGAATTTATTATTTTGGGCTTTTATTCTTGCCTCATTTTTTATGCCACTCATATTTGGTTGGGATTTTTGCATTATCGTCTTGGATTGTGGAAGTGGATTGTATTCCATGTTTCCTTGTATGTTATGCTTCTACTTCATGGACATTAGGATTTTTGTAGAATCTATACTCTCAAATTTAGGCTAGTTGAGTGAGTTCATGATGTTAGGATATTTTTTTGCTTCATTGGAATTCATCTGGAATCCATACTCTTAGATATAGGTTGGTTAAGTGAGATTATTGTACTTGTATTATTTGGTTGCATTTCACATATCCAACCCTTGTATTGGTTATATTGGTTATATTTGTGAAGTTAGTTATACTCACACATGAGCATGTGCACATGCATATGATGAGATCTTGTGAGACTCAAACTCCCAGATATTGGCTAGTTGAGGGACTATTCATTTGGAGTTTGGGTTGGGAACTTGTATTTCCTTTGCGCACTCATCATGTGATGAGCATCAGTTTGTAGGGGAGACATGTGGAGTGGCTTCTTTCATTACTTAGGTAACATCTCCGACAAGGTAAATGTGAAGGAGTTTCTAATAAGTGATAACTAAATAAATTAATGGGTAATAAAACTAAGATAAGATAAGAGAAAACTTGTATGGGTTGATCTGAGGGTATGTGCCTATATGATTTTTCTAAGCATGAGTGTCTATATGGGTTTACCGAGGCCACAGTGTGATGGCCTCCTAAGGGAGAGTTTATGCATGATATTTAGGTTGGTATTTCTGATGCCAAGTTTACACTCCACTAGAGTTCCTACATAGTAAACCCATAGAGCATCTAACTAGGACCTATTGTATTGCATTGTCTCATGATCTTGGTTTCAGCCCTTTGTACTATTTGGTGTCAGTGTTAGAATTAGATGACTATATGACATGTGGTTGTGGTTAGATCATTATCTCCATGAGCACGATGGGTGTTGACCTATGGGTACCATGTGGTTGGGAGACATAGCTACCTATACCACTATTGAGGACTAATGTATAGAGATGGTCTACTTTAGATTGAGGTCATTGTTAGATATTCACTTGGTACTTTGGTGTATTCAAAGTATGTTCTCTTATGATTTATGGTTGATCTTGGGTGCATTGATATAATGTTCTATATGATTTTTTGTATGTTTACTTTATGCATTAATTTATCATGATGCTGTATCATATTTCTAGATGATGTTTCTTTCCACTACATTGGATTATTGATGCTATTGGTAGATTAACATGTTGTACATACTTGTTCTTATGATATTATTTGATGGTTATTGGTAAGCACAACCTCATGAGACAACTCCAACTATCTTGTTGGAAATTTGAGATTCATGCTTGGGGGTATGGTTAGGGCCTTTGAGGTCTCATGATGCATTATGGTAGGGAGGAAATGAGCATGATTTTTTAAAGTTTCGTGGCTTATTTTCTTGTGTTTTCCTTTTGAAGATGTTTATTATGTACATGTATCCTATGAGGATGTTGTTTTACTTCATTGAAATTTTATGTATCTACTGGATACAATTATCCAATTGTGTGTTGTCTTTGATGTTACACAAATGTCATACAAGTCATCTATTAGCACTTACCAAGATCAGTTGGTTTGCAAGAAGATTTACAGTGTCTACTAAGTATTCTCAAACTTTACCTTGTGTAGATAGTTCTTACCAAGCTTTCAAGGTTAGCGAAGGAAATTCAGTGTCTATCGAGCTCACTCGATCATCAAAGGAAAATGTTGCAGAAAATAGTTCTTATTGAGCTCTCATGGTCAACGAAGGAAATTCAATTCTTATCAAGTTCACTTGGCAGCCAAAGAATTTTGCACAATTTGTAGTGTTAACCAAGTTGAGATGGTTAACTCAAGAAATTATTTCTAAAGTAGTGTTTATCGAGCAAGGTCAGCCAGTAAATAAATTTGTTAATTTATGATTTAATGCTTAATTTTTTTAAGTATTATTTACAGCCGACTATAGTAATGATTATAGGTAATTGTGACTTGTAATTGAGTTGAATTCATAATCTGAATGGTATATATGAGAGGTCAAGTTGCAAATTTTAAGTGTGATAAATTTGATGTGATATGAATGTGAAGGTGGACTACTTATTGTGAGAGTGAATTTTGAAGGATGAACAGAGATCATTAAGGAGCAGCAAAGCTATATTTGATCAAGGAGGATCTAATGGTGCATAATAGAGATCTGTAATCAAAAAATTTAGTTGCATCTTATTTAGGTCATTTCATTGTTACTTTCTGACCATTGTAACAGTAATTCCTAAATCTCTTAATAGAGTTGGTCTAACAACCATTTTGTAAATCCTCTAACAAGGTGGACAATTCCATTGAATTGTTCTAAAGACCTCTAATAAGGTCACTCCTAATAGGGTGAATAAATACTCTAATAAGGTTACACCTAACAGTGTGTTTTGTAACCTTTAACAGGGTTGGCTCCTAATAGGGCTCAATTCAAAAGAGTGAAAATTGGTAGCTAGTTACTTGGTGGTTTTTCCCATATTGGGTTTCCACATTAAATTTGGTGTCTCTTGTGTTCATGTTATTTCCTTTTGCATGCATGTTAGTAATTGTGAATTCTTAAAGATCAATAACAAGTTAATCTACCGAGTTACAACATTTTTGTGAATGTTTACCAAGTGACAATAGTAAGTAACTTGTTTGAAATCTAAGGGATCTATGGATTTGTTTTTTGTGGTAATTGATTCACCCCTCCCTCTCAGTTACCTCATCTATGATTCCAACAATTGGTATCGGATCTTTTGGTGCTTGTAGGAAAAGATTTCAAGGATCTAAGCTAAAGATCAAGATGTCTTACAAGAGGGAAATTCAAAGACTTAATAGGGACAACCTCTCAGCATGGCAGGGACTGATGAGACTTCATCTAGCTTCTATTGGTGATACAGGGCTAAAGTACCTTGATGTAGAATATGTAGAACCTACTGACACATTATCTATCAATGATATTGCTGAAAAGAAAATTCACAACAACATGATGATAGATGTTTCATCTACTCTAAGTTATGAAGAATTTGATGATATCAAGGATTGCAAAACTACTTTTGAAATGTGGAACAAGTTGAAAGATATCTATGGAGGTGATGATAATGTGATAAGAGCCAAAGTAGAAAGCTTGAGAGGTCAATTCGATCAAATGAGGATGAGGAAAGATGAAAACATTGCAAAATATGTTGAAAGAGTTAAAGCAAGTGTTAGTGCAATCAAAGCTTCTAGAGGAGATATCAAAGAAGAAATAGTTATAAGTAAAGTTCTTAGAACACTGCTTCCCATTTATGCAATTAGAGTTTCGATAATTCAAGAAAGAATATGTGAAGCAAATCATAAGATAAATTTAGAGGCCATAGTTGGAAGATTGGCTGCATTCAAGCTAGATAACTATGATAATTATGTTCCAATTTCCAATAACATTGATCAACATTTGAAGCCAAGCTTTCACTCAAGGAGAAAGGCAAGAAGATAAAGGATTCTCAGTTAGATAGTGAAGAAGAATTAGACAAAAGTTTAGACAGCAATCTTGAGGTGGTTGAAGCTCTACTAGCAAGGAAATATCAAAGATGCAAAGGGAAATACAAAGGTAAGGTTCCTCTAATCTATTTTTCTTGTGAAGAAATTGGACATATTGCTGCTAGGTGCCCAAATAAGTAGAACAAGGATGAGAAGAAAGGTCACAAGTGAAATGGCAAGAAAGACTTCAAATCATTCAAGGACAAAAGTAAGAAAACATGTTTCATGGCTAAGGACTCTAATAATTCTGATGATGAAGAAGAAGATGAAATTGTTTACATTACCATAAAAGATGAGTCTAATAATGATGAGGAAATGACACTTATTTCTCATGTGAGCAAAAATGGTATATGCATTATAGATAGTGGTTGTTCTCATCACATGACTAGTGATAAAACTGAGTTTAAACATTTTGAAGACTATGATGGTGGTAGTGTGAGGTTTGGTAATAATGAACTTTGTTACATAAAAGGAAGAGGAAGAATCTCACTAACCAAAGAACTTGTATGTGATAATGTATATTGGGTAGAAGGACTAAAACACAATCTGTTGAGTGTGGCACAACTACTCAATAATGGATTCAAAGTGGAATTCATGTATGGAAAAACAAGACTACTGGATGGAAAAGGAAAGCTGATTGGATCAAGCACTCAAACAAAAGGTAACTTGTTTTATCTTGAACTTGGTGAATGTTCATGCTTTATTGCTCAAGTTGAAGAAAGTTGGTTATGGCATAGGAGGTTGTGTCATGTGATCTTTGATAACTTGGTGAAAATAAGTAAATTTAGGAAAGTAAGAGGCATTCCTAACATAAAGAAACCTGAGGTTGGTCTATGCAAGAATTGTCAAATTGGCAAAATGGGAAAGACTAGTTTTAAAAGTAAGAACTATCAGTCTGAAGAAGTTTTAGAAATTGTGCATACTGATTTGTGTGGACCTATTGGAATTGAAAGCTATACTGGTGAAAAATTCTTCATTCTTTTTGTTGATGATTACTCAAGAATGATGATTGTCATGTACCTAAGAGAGAAATCAAAAGTATTTGAGAAGTTCAAACAGAATTTGGCTAGAGTAGAGAAGGAGATAGGAAAAATAATGAAATGCTTGAGGTCAGACAGAGGTGGTGGATTCATTTTACATGAGTTCAATAACTTTTGTATTGAAAGTGGAATCAAAAGGTAGGTTTCAGCACCTAGAACTCTGGAGAAAAATGCAATAGCTGAAAGAACGAATAGATCTATCATGGGCTATGCAAGAACCTTAATGATTGAAAAGAGCATTGCTATCAAATACTAGAAGGAAGCTATTAGCACTATAGTTCATACCTTGAACCAAGTATAGCTGAAGAAGGACTCATTCAAAACTCCCTATGAGTTATGGTATGGCTACAAACCCAATGTAAGTTACCTAAAAGTATTTGGAAGCAAATGTTACATTTTGAAAGAATATAGAAAAGTTAAGTTTGATGTGAAGGGTGATGAAGGAATATTTTTGGGATATTCTTGCAAGAGTAAAGCATATAGATGTTTGAATTTGTCTACTCACAAAGTCATAGAAAGTGCACATGTGAAAGTTGATGTGTTTGCAAAAAGAACTAAAGAAGAAAGCATGAAAGAACCTAAAGATTATAGAAAATTTATTTTTATTGACACATTACCAGATACATCTTTCAGCAAAAGGACAGTACCTACTGAGTCCATCATAACTACTGAGTTGCAGGAAGTTCAAATTGAGCTATAGGAACCCAAGTCACATTTTGATGCTACCGAGCCAATGTCTACCAAGTCTGAAGGACCCAAGTAGTAGACAGAACAATTAGAACCTGAAGTTGAAGTGCAAGAGGATGAAAATGCAAAGCATTCAAAAGGTAAAGAACCTATATTAGCTAAGTATTTCAAGAGGCATCATGCACCAAATCAGATCATTGGAGATAAATCTGAAGGAACTATGACAAGTAAGTTGAAAGGTACTTGTATACTTGCTAATTTTTAACCTAGAAATGTAAAAGATGCATTAAAAAATGAAAGTTGGATTGAGGCTATGAATGAAGAGATAGAGCAGATTGAGAAAAATAAAACATGGACTCTTGTACCTAGGCCTAAAGACAAAAATGTGATTGAAACTAAGTGGGTATTTAGAAACAAGTTAAATGAAGATGGTAAAGTGTCAAGAAACAAAGCTAGACTAGTATGCAAAGGATACTCTCAAGAAGAAGGAATAGATTATGGAGAAACTTTTGCTCCTATTGCAAGATTGGAAGGTGTGAGGACCTTACTTGCATATGCTACATACAAAGGGTTCAAAGTTTATCAGATGGATGTCAAGTCTACATTTCTCAATGATATACTAAATGAAGAGGTTTATATTGAATAGCTTAAAGGTTTTGTTGATCTAGACAAGAAGGACATGGTCTAAAAATTACATAAAGCATTGTATGGTTTGAAGGAAGCCCCTAGAGCATGGTATGAGAGATTGCATAACTATCTTATTTAGATTGTTTTCAAATAACTAATGATAACAATAGCTTGTATATCAAGGAAGGACCAGATAATAAGATTGTTTTGGCAGAAATATTTTTGGATGATACGTTGTTCACAAGAAATGATGATCTTTGCAAAGAATTCTCAAAACAAATGAACAAGGAATTTGAGATTTCAATGTTTGGAGAGATCAAATTCTTTGGTGGTCTTCAAATTTAGTAGAATAAGAATGGTATCTACATCACTCAATCAAAATACATCAAGGAGATATTGAAATTTTTTGGTATGGAAGATTGCAAACCAATTGGGACTTCTATGTTTACTAGATTGATACTTACCAAGGATGATGAATCAAAGGAAGTGGATCAAACATTGTATAGATCTATAATTGGAAACATATAGTATATACTGCATACAAGACTTGATATTGCCCTTGCAGTTGGTATTGTAGCAAGATTTTTAGAAAAATCAAGAGAAAATCACATGATGGCAATCAAAAGGATCATGAGATATTTGAAATGCACTAAATATTATGGATTATGGTATAAACTTGGAGGAAATCTGGATTTAAAAGTGTTTACTAATGCAAATTAGGTAGGAAACATTGATGATAGAAAGAGTACAAGTGGAGGAGCTTTCTTTCTTGGAAAGAGGTTGGTTTCTTGGACAAGTGAAAAGTAAAATTGTACATCCTAGTAACCATCAGAGGCAGAATATGTTGTAGCAGTAGTAAACTATTCAAACATTGTTTGCTTTAAACAATTATTAGAAGGCATGAAGGTAGAGATTAAAGAACCAGTTGTCATGTTTTGTGATAATACAAGTGCAATTAACATTTGAAAGAATCCAATGATGCATTCCAAAACCAAGCATATTGCTATAAAGTATCACTTTGTTAGATAATTGGTGCAGGATAAGGAGATCAGATTGGAATATGTCCATACAAAAGAAAAAATTACTGACATATTCACAAAGCCTTTACCTAAGGATGCATTCTTGTATCTAAGAGGTAAGTTAGGGGTCATTCCCCTATTTGAAGCTCACTAGAATATACTTTTAATAATGCATCAACAAGAAAAAGTTGAAGATCTATGAGTTGATGTAGCAAAGTAATAAAGACATTGAATATGAATTAGTACTTAAGGTACATTGAAATTCATTTGTGTTGTGTTGTCTTTGGCATGTGTTGTCAAAGAGGGAGAGTTTACTATCATACCTTTCTGAAATTTGCAAGAAATTGAGTTTATGAAAGAGGGAGAGATTACTATGAAAGAGGGAGAGTTTTCCTGTAGCTAACTGAAGTTTGAGGTGTAAAATTCTAGAGGGAGAAAACCTTCTACTAGAGAAAGTCTTGTTCCAAAATTTTATTATGCTATGACATGTTGTGTTGCCATCAATGCCAAAGAGGGAGATTGTTGGATACAATTATCCAATTGTGTGTTTTCTTTGATGATACACAAATGTCATACAAGTCATCTGTTAGCATTTATCGAGCTTAGTTGGTTTGCAAGAATATTTATAGTGTCTACCAAGCATTCTTAGACTTTACCTTGTGTAGATAGTTATTACCAAGCTTTCAAGGTTAGCGAAGGAAATTCAGTGTCTACCGAGCTCACTCGGTCATCAAAGGAAAATGTGGTAGAAAATAGTTCTTATTGAGCTCTCATGCTTAGTGAAGGAAATTCAATTCTTATCAAGTTCACTCAGCATCCAAAGGATTTTGCAGAATTTGTAGTGTTAATTGAGTTGAGGTGGTTAACTCAGGAAATTATTTTTGAAGCAGTGTTTACCAAGTAGGGTCGACCAGTAAAGAAATTTGTTAATTTATGATTTAATGCTTAATTTTAAGTATTATTTCCAGCAAACTATGATAATGATTATAGGTGATTGTGACTTGTAATTGAGCTAACTTGATAATCTGAATGGTATATATGAGAGGTCAAGTTGTAAATTTTAAGTATGATGAATTTGATGTGATATGAATGTGAAGGTGGACTGATTATTATGAGAGTGAATTCTGAAAGATGATCAGAGATCATTAAGGAGTAGCAAAGCTATATTTGATCAAGGAGGATCTAATAGTGTAGAATAAAGATCTGTAATCAAAAAATTTAGTTGCATCTTATTCAGGTCATTTCATTGTTACTTTCTAACCATTGTAACAATAATTCCTAAATCTCTTAACAGAGTTGGTCTAACAACCATTTTGTAAATCCTCTAACAAGGTGGAAAATTCCATTGAATTGTTCTAAAGACCTCTAACAAGGCCACTCCTAACAGGGTGAATAAATCCTCTAATAGGGTCACACTTAATAGTTTGTTTTGTAACCTTTAACAAGGTTGGCTCCTAATAGGACTCACTTTAAAAGAATGAAAATTGGTAGCTAGTTACTTGGTGGTTTTTTTCATATTGGATTTTCACATTAAATCTGGTGTCTCTTGTGTTCATGTTATTTCCTTTTGCATGCATGTTAATAATTGTGAATGCTTAAAGATCAATAACAAGTTAATCTACTGAGTTACAACTTTTTTGTGAATGTTTACTGAGTGACAATAGTAAGTAACTTGTTTGACATCTAAGGGATTTGTGGATTTTTTTTTTTTGTGGTAACTGATTCACCCTCACCCCCTTGCCCCCCTTAGTTAATTCATCTATAATTCCAACATTTATCATGGTTTAGAGTAGCATGTTTTGTATATGAGTTATCTAGATCTTCTCTATGCTTTTGATGCCCTCATGTGTTGTTCCTTAAGCTTAGTGGTTCTAGTACTCCCCAGTGTGGAGATTCTAACCCTACTTTGACTCTTAGATGTCTAATTGGCCTTATGTTCAAAACCTAAGTGATATTTGTTCAACATTGTGCTATACTGGAAAAGTATCAGTGTATAGTAGTGAAGAATATCGTATGATACTAGTAAAGTATTGCATGGCCATAGTAGAAAGTATCACATGGCCATAGTAAGGAATATCACATGGCCATAATATATAGTATCACATGGGTAAAAATTATGACATGGTTATAGTAAGGAATGTTGCATGGCTATGGTATATAGTATCGCATGGGTAAAAAGTATCACATGGTTGTAGTAAGAAGTATCACACATGGTCTACGAGAAAACTTGTTTGGGAAAACAATGGGCACTTTTAGACTTGTTAGATGTGGTCTTCAAGGATATTTGGGGTACCCTTTTGGGGGTTATTTCTTTCTATATATAAAATATATCATTTAAGTATAAGTGGCACTCTCTTCTTCATCTACTCTTCTTCTTCTTCTTCTATGTGTGTGTGTGTGTGTGTGTGTGTGTGTGTGTGTGTGTGTGTGTGTGATAGTTCATTTGAGATAGGTTCCAGACCTCTACAAGTTAAGATAAAGAATCTAGAAAATCTCAAGGCTTTAGGAATTTAGACTTAGTCAAATTTTAGGGCTTCAGGATTCTAGACTTAGCCAATTTTAGGATTTATCCTTTGTCTTTAAGCATGGTGTCTAATAGATGAGTGCTTGTAACCATGAACCCTCATCTTGAACATGACTATTTGATGGTCTCTACCTATAATTCTTGATTATGCTATGGTTAGTTGTAAATGGACTTGTATGTTTAATCATGCTAGGAACTTATTCTTTGGGGCTTAAAAAGAAAATCTCTCCTTATGTATTCTCATGATTCATGTGATCTTTGATTTTGAGTTTCATTTGGTGCTTCAAGATCTTTGGAAGTATTTGTAGGAATTTCATTTGGGTAGGTGAACATGTGAGTTTAGCCATGTTCCCTATTCTTATTATCTTGTATACATGTGTCATTCTTACACTTGGTTACTCGATGTTGTTGTTAAGTAACTTATCTTAAGGAAAAAAAATTCAATGCATGTTTTATCCTTGTGTTCTAACGATCTCTAGATAGGGCATTGCACTTGGCCTCATCATCAAGATACAATGTAGAACATGTCCTTAATCATGCTTGACCTAGCCATTAATTATTTTCCTATATGACCTCGTTCACTATCTGCTATTATGTCAATCTTCACAGAAAGATTGCTATGTTGTCATCAATGATGAATAAAATCATGAATGCAACATGTCAAACATGCTAATAATCTCTAGAAGATCTACTAGTGCTTAGGATACTCCCCCAAAAGAATACCATCACCATTCATTCTTAACAATATCCTACTTTGATATTGATGGCAACATAGATAAAAACATTTAAGCTCCAAAAATACCAAAAAAACACTCTACTATTGTGGCTACTATTCTCTTATTTTCAAATCCTCTTCATCAATCAAATTTGAAACTCTTTAGAAAAATTCTCTATATGTATCTCTTTCTTTAGGATTGGTGTTAGTTGTTCACACTCTAATAAGTCTCAACTTCTCCCTCATTCAATGTATCTCCCCATTGAATCCTTGAACATAGGAGATCTCAATTTTTCCCCCATTAGTCAATCTCTCCCTCATTTTTGATACTTCTAACTTAGGAGATCTCTACTTCATTCATGCAATCTCTCCTACATTCATACATAGGAGATGTTTTTCATGCATTCTGTCCCCCATTGACATCAATAACAAAGGATTCACTATTTCAATCATCTGCTCCAAGTCTTCAACTAACTCAAGTGTCCAAAGACACTATTCAAAACCAACTACCAAAAGTCCTAGATGACTCTTCTCATCTTAGATACTCCCCCATATAGGAAGCATCAATATTCAGTCTAGTCAAACAATAGTGCTCTGTACCATTTTGATCGATGCAATCTTTGCATCATCTACTCTGAAGTAGGTAGGGACATAACCCCAAGCATATCTTGCAAGTATTCAAATGTATCTTTAGGAAAAGGATTTCTAAAGATATCTGCAATCTAATCTTTTATACTAACATACTCCAATTTGATTCCTTTCTCTACAACTTTCTCTCTAAAAACATGATACTCAATAGATATATACTTAGTCTTAGAATGAAATACAAGATTCTTAGAAATACTCAATGTACTTGTGTTATCATAATGTATGATAGTAGGTTCTGAAAAATCTATCTCAATGTCCTTTAGCATTTGCTTCATCCACATGATCTTCCTCCAAGGAAATTTTGTCCACCACTAGTATTTTTTGTGTCATCGATTCTTCCTACCCAATCCACATTAGTCTAAGCACATAAAGTGAAATCATTTGATCTATCATACCATAATCTATAATCAGGTGTACCCTTCAAATATATAAATATCCTCTTTACTACTACATAATGAGATTCCTTAGAATTAGCTTGAAATCTTGCTATTATCCCAACTACATTTTCTATATCTGGTTTGGTGTGAGTCAGGTATTGTGATCCTCCAATCATTGATCTATACTTCTTCTGCTCAATAGTAGGTGTCTTATCTTTTCTAGATAAATTGTGACTGGTTACCATAGGTGTACCAAAAAAAAATTCAAATACTTAGCTTGTGATCTGAAAATACCATCATTACTTTGCACAATCTGTAAACCTAGCAAAAACTTCATCTCACCAATCATGCTCATCTCAAATTGATTCTTCATCTTTTCAAAAAACTTATCACTTGTTTCATCATTACCTCCAAAGACTATTTCATCAAAACATATCACAATGATCAACAAACCATTTTTAATTTTCTTTCAAATACAAGTTAGTATATGTCATATCTTTAGAAAATTCAAAATTTTCCAAATACTTATTCAATCTTTCATACCAGGTTCTAGGTGCTTTCTTTAGACCATATAGTGTTTTATTTAGTCTGCATACTATGTCTTTTTCTTCTATCAAAGGAAATCCTTCTAAATGCTCAATGTAGACTTCTTCTTCGAGCTCTCCATTTAGAAAAGCTAACTTGGCATCCATCTAATACACTTTAAATTTTCTATTTTTTGCATAAGTCAAGAAAATTCTTATTGCTTCCATTCTAGATATAGGGGAAAAAAATTATTCATAATCTATGCCTTCTTGCTATGAATATCCTTTAAATACCAATCAAGCTTTTTTTCTCATAACTTCACCTTGTTCATTCATCTTGCTTTTGAATATCCATTATGTTCCTACAACATTCTTATCTTTAGGTCTTAGAACCAATTCCCATGTCTCATACTTCACAATCTAATCTAGTTCCTCCTTTATTTCTTGAATCCAATGATCATCCTTACATGCCTTGTCTATGCTCTTAGGTTTAACTTGATAAATTAAACATAATTCCTCATGTACATTATTTCTTTTCATTGCTCCTTTGTCTTTTCTTCTAATAATCTACTCTACGAGATGATTCTTTGCCAAATTCTTGTTAGGTGTAGAAGTTTCTATCTCAACTCTTATCTCTTCTCTTGTATTTGTTCTCTATTCTCCTCTTTTTTCAAAAATTTGTACATCATTCCACAAATCATTTTTAGTCTCGAAGAAAACTTTGACATTTTCTCTAACTAATTTAGGATTATCTTCTTCCTCATCAATAATAGTTACCAAAGTTATTTCTTTTAATAATTTCTCTTTCTCAACCAATTCATCATTATTACTATCATTCAAGAATCTTTCCATACATTCTTTAAATTCTTCATCATCATCAAAAAGTGAAATATTTCTATTTTTTCTTACTTTCTTAGGACATCTAGATGAAAAATGACCAAATTACTTACATGTCCAAAAAACAAAAAATTTCATACCTTTTGGCTCTCTTTTTATAAGTAGATCAATACCTTCTTTGATCCTCTTGTCTTCTTCAGATTTAGATTTATCTTTACTTGTGTTTCTATTATTTTTTATGCAATAAAAGGATTTTGGATCTAGAAACTCAATACTCTATTCTCTACACAATTTTCATATGACACCAAGAAGCTCTATCTTCTAAATATCAAAGTTACCTTGATGTGACTTAGGAATTTCCTTTTTGAAGTGACTTTCCATTGATCTCCTAGAGCTATTAAGATTTCTCTTCAAGGACCTAAAGCTTTGATACCAATTTTTAGAAAGTAAAGTCCACCAATATAACTAAGAGGGGGGGGGGAGGGGGGGTGAATAAATTATCCAATTAATATAACAATTATCAACTTTATTAATCCTTAACCATATCATAAATATAATCAACAACCATAACAAGATACTCATACATAATAATACTAGATATGTTAACTAGGGAAACCCTTGATTAGAGGGAAAACATCGGTGGGGATAGTACCCATAAATTGATGTCCTAATATAAAATTACCTTGTTAGAGGATAGACTTTTTAGGAGTCAATGAAATAAATTCAATACATATCAATCCCTTTTAGGAGATTCCAACCCTGTTAGGAGTTGTGCCAAACTTGTTAGGAATTGTAGAAGGTAGATGGACCCATTGTCCAAATAGCTTTAGGGACAAGATCACATAACTTACTATCTAACTAATATCTATATTATTCCTTTCATAATAATAGAAATGAACTATACTTGTACCATCTCTTCATTTGTCCTATCAACCAGACTTCTCTTCTTTTTTTGATCTCAATACCAGATCATTAATTTTACATCCAACAATCCCTTGGATCATTTACTTACATTTACCAAACAATATTCTCGTGTTCACACACTTCACACACTCAATAGTTTTTCAAACAAGGAAATTATCCTTCCTTTATACCATGTCCTTAAAAAAATTCCTTGAGTTGGCCTTGAGGATATCCCAATTAATTATAATAGGAACACATTAAGATAATTGATTATATTACAGTTACACAACATTGTCATCTCACAATATTGATAACTTCTCATACCTATGACCACAAACCTTACACACTCTTTGACATCATCATCAACCTATCTCTACTATCACTATCTAACCTCACATATCATTATTCTATCTCTATTAAGAGATATAATCCATTCATCAAAAACTGCTTCTCAGATACTCTATTTGTATATTACTCTCATTAAATCAAGCATATCTTATGCATATATTTTCCTTACTTGATACACACTTAGGCTCATCATTAGGACATAGTCTAGAACACATCCTTAACCACTCTTGACCTAACTATTGAACTAATTGATTAATTTTCTATTTTCTTTGATGTTACAAAAAATGTCATATCATTACTAGTCAGTGGATGTCAATCTCACTTGTGCATTGAAGATAGTTTTCTGTGGTTACTGAGCATTCTTGAGTTTTCCAAGTTCAAAAGATAATATCTACCAAGTTCACTTGGAAGCCAAACAAAATTTTAGAAGTTGAGTGTTAAACAAGATCACTTAGTTAATGAAGAAAATGTTGGATGGAACCAGTGTTAACTGAGCTCACTTGGTTACCAAAGGAACTTTAAGAGTATGCAGTGTTGATCGAGTTCACTTGGTTAACACAAGAAAATCATTTCTCAGTTAGATTCTACCAAGTAGGGTTGCCTAATGAAGGATTTTCTTATTTTGGCATATTGAGCTCAATTGATTTATCTATTGGTTCTAGCCGACTAAGGAGATGAATATTAAGTATTCTAAGTTGTATTCTAGCCGACTTGAAAATATTAAAGATATAAGTATAAGGTCAAGTTGAGGTTTGGAAGTGTGTGAATGGAAGACAAAATGAAGAATTGAAGATGCTAAGAGTAAGTGAATCAAAAGGATAAGTAGAATATCCTTAAGATGCTAAAAAGATATATTCAATC
This sequence comes from Cupressus sempervirens, assembly GCA_028749045.1. Lineage (NCBI taxonomy): Eukaryota > Viridiplantae > Streptophyta > Pinopsida > Cupressales > Cupressaceae > Cupressus > Cupressus sempervirens. The sequence goes on along the minus strand of CM053791.1, from coordinate 806,670,901 downwards.
AAGAAGGATCAAGTACAAGGCATAATTGAGATTTGTAATCAACAATTCAATTGCATCTAAATTAGGTCATGTCATTATTACTCTCTAACCATTGTAACAATGATCTAAATCTCTTAATAGAGTTGGCTTAACAACTATTTGTAAAATCTGTAACAAGGTGGCATTTCTATTGAAGTGTGTAAAGATCTCTAACAAGGCTAGTGATTAAATCTTCTAATAGGGTCACACCTAATAGTTTTTTTTGTAACCTTTAACAGGGTTGTCTCCTAATAGGGCTAAGTTTAGAAGAGTGAAAATCAGTAACTAGTTGCAATTGGTGGTTTTTCCCAAATTGGGTTTCCACGTTAAATCTTGGTGTCAAATGTGTTCATGCTATTTCTTTTATGTGCTTGCAACTAAGTTAAAAGTAATATGTAATCATAGATAACATCTTAAGATTTTCATGTTAAATGTTTGTTGAGAAATCTAAGTATTAATAGAGTTACAACATTTTATGTGTGTTGACCAAGCATCAGTAGTGTTCAATCTTTCAGAGTTTACTTTGTACTAACATCTATGGGATCTTGGATTTATTTTAGTGGTAAATAATTCACCTCTCCCCTATCTGTTACTCCTCTTATATTTCCAAAATTTGGTATCATAGTTATTTGGCATTTCCAGAGAAGGTTTCAAAGACCTAAGCTAAAGATTAGAATGTCTTACAGAAGAGAGATTCTAAAGTTTCATAGAGATAACTTTGCAGCATGGCAAGAACTTATAAGATTACATCTAGCAACTATTAGTGATTCAAGTTGGAAGTATCTTGATACTAAATACAAGATTCCCTTTAGAATACTATCGATTGAAGATATTGTTGAAAAGAAAAATCATAACATCATGATGATTGGTATTGCATCTACTCTTAGTTATGATGAATTTGATGAAGTAAAAGACTATAAAATAGCTCCTAAAAAGTAGATCAAATTGAAAGAAATTTATGGAGGAGATGACAATGTAAGAAGAGCTAAAGCAAAAAGTCTTAGAGGCCAATTTGATCAGATGAAAATGAGAGAAGATGAAAATATTGCAAAATATGTGGAAAGAATAAAGCAAGTGTGAGTGCAATCAAAGCATCTGAAGGAGACATTGATGACAAAATAGTTGTAAGAAAGGTACTCAGAACCCTTCTTCCTATCTATGCAAGTAGAGTTTCTTCTATTCAAGAGATGAGATGTGATCCAAATAAAAAAATAATTTTTGATTCTCTAGTTGGAAGGTTGACAGCTTTTGAGTTGGATAATTATGATAACTGTGTTCCTAGCTCCAAAGGTATTGATTCTAAAGTTGAAGCCAAACTCTCACTCAAAGAAAAGAGCAAGAAATCAAAGACCAATCAATTAGGAAGTGAAGAAGAGACAAAAGAAAGTTTTGACAGTGATCTTGAAGTTGTTGAAGCCCTACTTGCAAAGAAATATTTTAAAGGTAGAGGAAAGTACAAAGGTAAGATTCCTCTAATCTATTTCTCTTGTGAAAAAGTTGGTCAAATTGCTACTAGGTGCCCAAATAGAGAAAACAAGGATGAAAATAAAATTAAAAGGTGCAAAGGTAAGAAGAAATTCAAGAACTACAAGGAAAAAGGTAAGAAATATTGTTTTATGGCTAAAGATTATGATAATAGTGAAGATGAAATGGTATATATTTCTGTAAAAGAATAATCTGATGATCAAGGAGATAAGATGGAACTTATCTCTCATGTTAGCAAAAATGATACATGCATTATTGAAAATGGATATTCACATCATATGACTAGAGATAAAATAAAGTTTGAGCACATGGAATATTATGATGGTGGTAGTGTGAAATTTGGAAACAATGAGCCTTGTTCCATAAAAGGAAAAGGATGTATCTATTTGAACAAAGAACATGTATGTGATAATGTTTATTGGGTTGAAGGACTAAAGCATAATCTATTGAGTGTGGCATGGTTGAATAACATTGGATTCAAGTTAGAATTCATGGATGGAAAGGCCAAATTGGTGGATGAAAAAGGAAATCTAGTTGGATCTAGCAAACAAACAAAAGGTAACCTATTGTATCTTGATCTCAATGAAAGTTCATGTTTTATTGCTCAAGTATAAAAAAGCTATTTATGGCACAAAAAATTATGTCATGTAAACTTTGATAATCTAGTTAAGATAAGAAAACATAAAAGAGTAAGAGGTATTCCTAACTTGAAGATACCTAATAAGGGACTATGCAAAAATTGTCAAATTGGTAAGATCAAAAAGACTAGTTTCAAAAGAAAGAACTATCATTCTAAAGAAGTCTTAGAGCTTGTGCATACAAAATTATGTGGACCTATTGGAATAGAGAGTTGCAAGTTTTCATTCTTTTTGTTGATGACTATTATAGAATGATGATTGTAATGTATCATAAAGAAAAATCACAAGCTTTTCAAAAATTCAAATGGTATTTGGCAAGAGTAGAAAAAGAAACTGAAAAGAAGTTTAAATTTTTGAGATCAAAAGACAAGTATCAGTTTCTGGTACACCTCAGCAAAATGATATAGCTAAAAGAAGGAATAGATCCACCATGGATTGTATGAGGATATTGATGATAAAAATGAATGTTGCAATCAAATATTGGAAGGAAGCAATCAACACTGCAGTTCATACCTTGAATAGAGTACAACTAAAGAAAGACTCAAATCAAACTCTTTATTAACTATGGTATGGCTACAAACTTAATGTAAGTTACTTGAAAGTATCTTGTAGCAAATGTTATATCTTGAAAGAATCTACGAAAGGAAAATTTGATGTCAAAGGTGATGAAGACATATTCCTAGGATACTCCTACAAAAGTAAAGCATACAAATGTTTAAATTTATCCACTCATAAAATCATAGAAAGTGTAGATGTGAGAATTGATGAGTTTGCAAAAAATTGTGAAGAAGAAAGCAACAAAGAGCCTGAAGATTATAGAAGAGTTTTTTATTATAAATGTGATACCCTATCAAATCTATATGGAATAAAGGAGGCTTCACCTCTCGAGTCCCCAAAATCTCCAACAACTACTGAGTTGTAAATATTGCAACTCAAGTCACATTCTGAAGGACCCAAGTCAGAGGCTACCGAGCTAGAGCATACCAAGTCTAATGGACCCGAGTCACAGATAGTGGGACCTAAGCTAGAAACTGAAGTTCATGATGAAATTAGTGAACTTCACTCTAAATCCAAAGAACCTATGTTAACAAGGTATGTCAGAAGGCATCATGCAGCTGACCAAATCATTGGAGACCAATCATATGGAACAATGACAAGAAGAAAATTGAAAGGTACATATTTACTTTTTGAATTTGAACCTAGAAATGTTAGAGATGCTTTGGATAATGAAAGTTAGATTGAAGAAATGAATGAAGAAATAGAACAGATAGAGAAGAACAAAACTTGGACTCTTGTTCCTAGACCCAAAGATTAAAATGTAATTGGCACAAAGTGGGTATTCAGAAACAAGCTAAATGAAGATGGAAAAGTTTCCAGAAACAAAGCAAGGTTGGTATGTAAAGGTTATTCTCAAGAAGAAGGTATTGATTATGGTAAAAAAATTTCTCTTATTGCAAGATTAGAAGGTGTTAGAACTTTACTAGCATATGTAGCTCACAAAGGATTTAAAGTTTATCAAATGGATGTAAAATCTGCATTCTTGAATGGAATTTTAGATGAGGAAGTGTACATTGAACAACATGAAATTTTTTAGATCCTAGAAAAAGGGACATGGTTTGTAAATTACATAAGGCATTATATGGTGTCAAGCTGCTCCTAGAGCTTGGTATGACAAACTTCATAATTACTTGATACAGATTGGTTTTCAAAGAACTAATGATAATAGTAGTCTGTATATCAAAGAAGGACCAGACAAAGGAATTGTGTTGGTAGAAATATTTGTTTATGATACTTTATTCACAGGAAATGATGACTTGTGCAAGGAATTTTTAGAAGAAATGAGTAAAGAATTTGAGATGTCTATGTTTTATGAGATAAAATTCTTTGTTGGATTGTAGATTTAGCAAAACAAAAATGGTATCTACACTACTCAATCTAAATATATCAAGGAGATATTAAAAAAAATTGGAATGGAAGGTTCAAGACTAGTTGGAACCCCTATGTCTACTAGACATAAGATTTCCAAGAATGATGATTCTAAAGAGGTAGATTAGACCACATATAGATCAATGATTGGAAAATTATAGTATGTAGTACACACAAGGCTTGATATTGCATTGGTAGTTGGTATGGTGGTAAGATTCTTAGCAAATCTCAAAGAAAATCACATGATGGCAATCAATAGAATCATGAGATATCTGAAAGGTACTGAAGACTATGGCTTATGGTACAAAATAGGAGGCAATTTGGATTTAAAAATATTCACCAATGTTGATTGGGCAAGAAGTATTGATGATAGAAAAAGCACTAGGGGTGGAGCATTCTTCCTTAGTAAAAGACTAGTGTCTTGAACAAGCAAGAAAAAAATTGTATCTCTCAGTTCACAATAGAGGCAGAATATGTGATAGCAGCAGTCATTTGTTCTAATATTGTTTGGTTCAAATAACTAATGGTAGGTATGAAGATAGAAATCAAGGATCCAATAGTTATATATTGTGATAACACCAATGCAATCAATATATCAAAGAATCCAATGATGCATACCAAAACAAAACACATTACTATAAAATATCATTTCTTGAGAGAATTGGTACAAGATAAAGAAGTTAGATTGGACTATGTAAATACAAATCAATAAATTGCTGACATATTCACCAAGCCATTACCTAAGAATGCATCTTTGTATCTAAGAGGTAAGCTAGGGGTCATTCCCCTATCTGAAGCTCACTAAATTAAATTTAGTGATGCATCAACCAAAGAATTTTGAAGACCAATTAGTTGATGTAGAATTGAAAAGGGCATATTACAAATGAATTAGTACTTGAGGTACATTGATATTAACTAAACATTGTCTTTGGCATGAGATGTTAAAGAGGGACAAGTTTACTATCATATCTCATAGATATTTTTGTTGAAAAGGGGGAGAAGTTTGTTGTCATAGAAAGAATTGCCAAAAGAGGGAGAATGAACTTGGCAAAAGTTTTAGTAGACAAAAGCTTTTTGATAGAGGGAGAAACTAAAGATAGAGTTCACATTGATAGAGGTAGTTCTCATGAATGAAAATCAAAATAAAACTAAAGATATGTTCCTTACTTTATTCTTACTCCAAAATTTCATTGTGTTATGACATGTTGTGTTGCCATTGTAGACACCTAAATTTGATTACACCGCTTTGGTAATCCTATTTAGTTATCTCTAAAGGCATTATTAATTAAATTTCTATTTAATTAATCCTTTGCCATCCCCTAGCTGATTAATTTAATTAATCATCTATAGTCCTAATTGATAAATCAAATAACCTATTATTTATCAATTAATCCTATTCTTCTATCTAAATTCTAAAATCCTCATTTATTAAATAAATCTATTTGATAAATCAAGCCCTCAAATCTAATAACTCCTAAACTATCCTAAACCCCCCTTTTTAGCCTAATCCACCCCATCCACCCATACTAACCAAGCTTAGCCATTAACTCACCCACACTCATGAATGCCATCCACTTGCAAATCTTTAACAAGCCTAATCTAATCTTAAATCACCTCTAATCCCCCCCTAACCTTGTCACATTCCCTAAGTAAGCTTAAGACTTTCCTAAGCCAGACAAAGTCAACAAACTCAACTCCCTCCAAAATATCCCAACCACCAAGCCATGAATGCTCTTACAAAAGTCATAAAGACTCTTACAAGCCCATTCATTTCTTGTACAAGACATTATGAAGGGTCTTTATGAAGATATTATCCCTTGAGCCTCCTTTGTTGACTCATCCATCCCCTTGCCCCCATCCACTCACCCTATGACATGTGTCACTCCCTGGTTAGTGCTAAACAAGCACAATCCATGTGCTCCCCTTTGAGTGCATCCTAGCCCTCCTTAAGCTTTCATCTCTCCTTGCATCTTAACCCTCCATCCCTCAAGCCCTTAGCCTATAAATTGAATCCCCTCCCAAGCCATTTCATCACAACCTTGGAGCTAAAGTTATAATGCCCTTTTAAGAGCCAAAAACCACCAACCTTAACCTTATAATGCCAAATTGAGAACTCACAAAGCTACCAATTTGCCATTACCCAACACCCATTGAAGCAACTTTTAAGCACTTGAGCATACATCCCAATTCTTAGACTCATCTACCAAGCAAAGAGCTAAATCCTATTGGGAGAGTCCATTTATTTGGCTCACATTTCCAATTGGGGTTTCCTCTTTAGTATCTCATTTATGTTATGGTATTTTAGTTTGTAAATGCTTTTGATTTCTTAATTTAGTGTTTCTAACATACTAATATAGCATATACAACCATCAATGCCAAAGAGAGAAATTGTTGAAATAATTGATTAATTGTGTATTGTCTTTGATGTTACACAAAATATCATATCATTATCAGTCAATAGATGCTGAGCTCACTCAGGAATTGAAGATAGTTTTCTATGGCTACCGAGCATTCTTGAGTTTGCCAAGTTTAGAAGGCAGTATCTACCAAGTTCACTTGGGTACAAAAGGAAAGTTTGTGGAAGTTGAGTGTTAACTAAGCTCACTCAGTTAATGAAGAAAATCTTGGATGGAACCAGTGTTAATTGAGCTCACTCGATTACCAAAGGAACTTTGCAAGTATACAATTTTGACCAAGTTCACTTGGTTAACATAGTAAAATCATTTCTTAGTTAGAGTCTACTGAGTAGGGTTAGCTAATGAAGGATTTTTTTATTTTGGCATATTGAGTTCAATTGATTTATCTGTTGGTTCTACCTGACTGAGGAGATGAATATTAATTATTTTAAGTTGTATTCTAGCTGACTTGACAATATGAAAGATATAATTACAAGGTCAAGTTAAGGTTTAGAAGTGTGTGAATGGAAGACAAAATGAAGAATTGAAGATGCTAAGAGGAAGTGAATCAAAAGGATAAGAAAAATATCCTTGAGATGTTAAAAAGATATATTTGATCAGGAAGGATCAAGTACAAGGAAGAATTGAGATCTATAATCATCAATTTAGTTTTATCCAAATCAGGTCATATCATTGTTACTCTCTACCCATTGTAGCAGTGATTTAAATCTCTTAACAAAGTTGTCTTAATAGCTATTTGTAAAACCTCTAACAAGGTGGCATTTCTATTGAAGTGTCTAAAGAGCTCTAACAAGGCCACTCCTAATATGGTGATTAAATCCTCTAACAGGTTCACAACTAACAGTGTATTTTGTAACCTTTAATAGCGTTGGCTCCTAACACGACACACTTTAGAAGAGTGAAAATCAGTAACTAATTACAATTGGTTTCTTTTCCCAAATTGGGTTTCCATGTTAAATCTTGGTGTCAAATGTGTTCATGCTATTTTTTTAATGTTCTTACAACTAAGTTAAAATTTGTTGAGCACCAGTATTTAAATAGTATCAAGTTGCTGCATTATTTCAAATAATGAAGATTCACTAAATCTTAGCCAACATAATGGTTACATTGAATTTTGTGAACAAGTTAGAAGATAAGGTTGATGAGCTAGTGGCACAAAATCCTATGCAAACCATTTTTTGGTGAATTTTAAAGGATTATTCAAGAATTTTATAGAGGAAATAGAATATGATTTAGATGCAATGAATCCTACCTAATCCATGCAAATTGAAAATAAAGATTGGAAGAATCGAGCTAGAAAAGGAACTCTAAGACTTCTATATAAGGATTCATAGACCAAGAAGCAACGAGCTACTAATACTATTGCTATTGAAGAGCCAAATCTATGAAGAAGCTAGAAGGGTGTCAAGGGGGAGACATCTAGGAGAAGGAAGAGCACAGAGGCTCTGCTTCTATGAGTGGCCATGAAGAGATGATTGCACTGGTACATTGTGTATGGAGACTCAAGGAGACTAAGCTTGAAAGGAGGGCAAGTTGTTAGAATTGTAGAGATTGAAGGCTAGGCAAGGGTATAAGTTGAGAAGTGATTTGAGATCTATAAGATAAGTTGTATGTTATAGTCAGGTCAAGATTTATCTAATACTCTCTAGCAATTGTATTAGATCTGAAAAATCCTATGGACTTAGGTTGGCCTAACAATCATTTGTAAATCCTTTAACAAGGTGGCATTCCAAGTGAATGTTCTAAAGTCCTCTAACCAAGCCCACTTCTAATAGGATGGATAAATCCTCTAACAAGGTCACATTTGATAGTGTGTTGTAAGTCTTTAACAGGGTAGGCCTTTCATAGGGCATCACTTCAGAAGAATAAGAATTGAGTAGCATGTTACTGGTAGTTTTTCTCAAATTGAGTTTCCACATAAATCACTATGTTATGTGTTGATTTCTTATGTGTTATACTTTCATGTTGATTTACAGTAACTTGTTGATTAGATAAGTTAAAGCTTGGATGAATGAATGGTTGAATGGGCTCACTATACTTAGTGAAAAGTTTGAATAAGACAATTGGACCTTGAATAACTGATTCAACCCCCCTCTCAATTATTCTAAAAAATTTCTAACAAGATGACCATAAGGTCATGGTCAATGAGCAATGCTTAGTGAAGTTCAAGATAAAAAGTTACCAGGATGAGGTATTGTGTAATATCATACCTATGGACATATGTCATATGTTGTTGGGTAGGCCATTGCAGATTGACAAGCATGTTATACACAATGGAAAAGAAAATACCTACACTCTGACCAAGGATGGAGTGAAACATAAGTTGAAGTCATTGAAGGAGAGAGAAGAAAAGGTATGTAGTGCTGGGAGAATATGTTTTGTTGATGGGAAGGAGTTTCTCAAAGGTATAAAGCATGAGCAAATGTATTTTGTTGTAATTTCAAAAGATAGTAAAGAAGAAGTAGAGGAGGTACCTACAAAAGTTGTAGATATATTGGGAGAGCTTTCTGATATTGTGTCAGATAATGTACCTGATGGATTACCCCTAGTAGGGAAGGTTAGCCACCAGATGGATTTGATTCTAGGATCTAGTTTGCTAGACAAGGTAGCATATATAATGACACCAATAGAAAGCAAGGAGCTAAATAGAGAAGTGCATTAGTTATTGCAGAGGGGGTTAATTTGAGAGATTCTAAGTCCATGTGGTGTACTAGTAGGATTAGCATCTAAGAAGAATAGAGAATGGAGGGTGTACATAGATTCTTGAGCTATCAACAAAATTAAAATGAAGTATATATTTCCATTGCCAAGGATGGACGATATTATGGACTATTTGAGTGGAGATAAGATTTCACAAAGATAGATCTAAAGAGTGGGTACATCAAATTCGCATCAGAGAAGCATATAAATGGAAGACTACTTTCAAGACAAGGGAAGGACTGTATGAGTGGTTAGTCATGCATTTTGGGCTAACCAATGCACTAAGTACTTTCATGAGACATATAAATGAGGTACTGAAGGAGTTTCTGAGTAAGTTTTTCATTGTTTGTCTAGATGATATTTTGATCTTTAGTAAGACATTGGAGGAGCATATGATGCATATTTGCAAGGTGCTTGAGAAGTTGAGGGAAGAAAAGTTGCTAATAAATTTGAAGAAGTGCATTTTTGTGAAGGAGTTGGTATACTTGGGATTTTTAATTTTAGGTGAAGGTTTGAAAATGGACCCTAAGAAAGTGTAGGTTATCCTTGAATGGCCTACTCCAAGGAGTGTGATAGAGGTAAAATCTTTTCATGGACTGGCTAGTTTTTATAGAATGTTCATAAGAGGTTTTAGCAGTGTTTGTGGACCCTTGACTGAAATAATGAGGGGGCATAGGAAAGAATTTAAGTGGACTATAGGAGTAGATAAGAGTTTTAATTAGTTGAAATAGAAAGTTACTAAGTAGCCTATTTTAGCACTTCCTTATTTTAACAAGATGTTTCAAGTATATTGTGATGCTAGTGGTACAACAATAGGAGTTTTTTTGAGCCAAGAAGGTAGACCTATTGCTTATTTTAGTGAGAAATTGAATGATGTAAAAAGAAAATATTCTATTTATGATTAGTAATTTTTTGCTATAGTTCAAGCATTGAAGAAGTGGAGACACTATCTTCTTCCTAAGGAGTTTATTTTTGTCTACTAATCATCAAGCTTTGCAATATTTGAATAGTCAAGGAAAACTAAACCAAAGGCATTTGAAGTGGGTTGAGTTTTTGTAGAGTTATACATTTTTTTTGAAACATAGTAGTGGGAAGTCTAATAGAGTTATAGATATTACTCTTAGTAGAAGACACCTTTTGCTGATAGAAATGTAGATTGAGGTGGTTGGGTTCAAAGAACTCAAGAATTTGTATCCAAGTGATCCTGATTTTGGTGAAGAGTGAAAGGCTTGTATGGTACATATTACACTTGATAGGATGAAGTGGTTGGATTTCATAAGTTAGGATGGTATGTTGTTCAAAGTGAGTTATACATTCCAAGAAGTTCTATGAGGGAAAATCTCATCAAGGAGAAGCATAGTGGAGGATTGTCTGGACACTTTGGTTGAGATAAAACCATTACTTCGATTGCTGAGAATTATTACTAGCCACGATTATAGATGGATGTGAAGAAATTTGTGTAGAGTTATAGAGTATGTCAAATGGAAAAAGGGGTGAAGTAGAATATAGGGTTGTATCAGCCATTACCTATACCAAAGAAGCCATGGGAGGATGTTAGCATGGATTTTGTTCTTGGATTATCATGGGCACAACATGGTCATGATTCTATTTTGTGGTGGTTGACAAGTTTTCAAAGATGACACATTTCATTCCTTGAAAGAAGACTAGTGATGTTGTTCATGTAGCAAACTTATTTTCTGGAGAAGTGGTGAGACTACCTGGTCTACCAAAGAGTATAGATTCAGTTTGAGATACCAAATTTGTTGGGTATTTCTAGCATACATTGTGAAAGAAGTTGAAAATAGATTTGAAGTTTAGTTCATCACATCATCCATAGACTAATGGACAAATAGAAGTGGTGAATGAGAGTTTGGGAAATTTGTAGAGATGTTTGGTTGGAGACAAGCCAAAAAGATAGGGTATGGTTTTGCCACAAGTAGAATTTTCTTATAATAATTCTAGCAATACGACTAGTGGTAAATCACCATTCCAAATTATACATGGGAGAAGTCCCAAAAATGCTTCTTAATTGAGGAAATTGGTTAAAGGAGATATAAATGTTTTTGAAGCAGAATAATTTGTTGAACATTTGAAGGATACCCATGAAGAGGTGAGGAAGCACATTATAAAGATGAATACATAGTAAAAAGTTAAGGCTGATGTGAAAATGAGGTATAAGGAATTTTAGATTGGGGATGAAGTCATGGTTCACTTAAGGAAGGAGCATTTTCTAGTTGGTACATATAATATGCTCAAAATGAAGAAGTTTGGAACATGTAAGATAGTGAAAAGGCATGCTTCTGGAAATACCTATGAAGTAGAGTTTCCTGATGAACTAAATGTTTCCCTAGTATTTAAAATTTTAGATTTGATAGATATTTATGAATGAGGTGATGGAGATGTAGTTACAAAAGAGTAGTTTAATATTCCAATAGCTACTTTAGATACAAAGGAGATTGAGGAGATATTGGACAATCATACTAGAAGAAGTACAAGGAACAAAACCTATAAAGAGTACCTAGTCAAATGGAAAGGGTAGCCAATTAAAGATTCATCTTGCATAGAAAGGGAGGAGGTTGACTACCTTGGTTTTCCTCTAAATATTTGAGATGTGATAGAGTCACTTCTCAAATTACCCTGGGTGTCTAATGTAGGAGCATCCTAGGTGTGAGGGCAATCTTGCATCACCCAAAAATATTTTTTACTTTCAACTTGTATCTTTTTAGTTTCAGGCTTTTCTATTTTAATAAGGACTACTAAACAAGGGGGTTACTATTTTTGGGAACTTGCTATTTTTAGTAAGTTTATCATATGAGCTAAGAATATTCTAAATTTTTTTAAGAAAGGTTTGTTTCAAAATTATAAGCCTACCATAAAAAGCTCATGGCTCCATCTTCCATATCAGAGAAGTTATTGTAGATTTTCAATGGAAAATTTTGGAGAAATATCTTTGAACTCAATTTTGAAGGATTTAGAGGCTTCTAAATGGGGTCAAATGTCAGTTGTGTGGCATTTCATCTCTTAGGAATTATAGTTTAGGATCTGCACTTTCTGAAAAGTGGTTATAATAGTCAATTGGGGCTACAGTTTGTGAGTTATAATCTCTAGAAATTTGGTTACCTTACTCATGGTCACAAAAATTAAGTTTGTAATTCTTTAAGATAACTCTAATGTAATTTATGTAATTTAGGGTTTTTTCAGCCTCAATGGTTAATTTCTAGAACCTTCTCGGGTGGCATAAATTTGCCTATTTAAGAAAGGCCCGTAGGATTGTTTAGGATAGTTCTAGATAGCTCTGGATGTTAGTTCATAGTTTTCTCTTGTAGATTTTTGTAATGAAGGTGTCCATGTGGGTTAGCATTTTGTAATCCTAAATTCTATAATTTTGCATTTGTGGCAATAATAAAAAGCCTATATTTTGTTCTTGTAAATTATTGTGTTCTTTTTTTTCTATTATGTGTTTGTGGTATTAAGGGGAGCACCCTTCATCAAGATCTTGTTGGAAATTACATGGATTCCAAACTTCAGCTCCATGTCAGTGGTTCCACTTTATCTTTATTCTTATTCCGTCCCACTCAAAAAGAGTCCTCTTAGCTAGTTTAACCCAACCTAGGGTTTTGGTTGCTTTGGCTTTGTGTAGCATTGGTAGTCCCATGATTCTATGAATCATCTTCCTTGTGATCTAAATAGGTTGGTCTAACCATAATTTCCCATTGTGAACATAGCTTAAGATAAGTCTAATCCATTTTGTTTGAAAGTCCCTTAGAATATGTGAAATATGTGTTAAACCTTTGGATTCCAAATGTTGATGCTTGGTTTTCAACACACCATCCACACACAATTCATTTAATGCTTCATTCATCTTGAGGGTTCCAAGTTCTTGAAGGGAAAAATGGAAAAATGAATGGATATCATGTACAAGAAATACCTTAGGCAGAATTTATGATTGTGCACTAGCTAGGTCAAGTGCTTCTACAATTTCTAGACTCAACTTGAATGTAGGAAACTCACAATGCTCTCCACAAACTAACATTTCTAATCCTTTCTTAGTTTTTCTACTCGAAGATGCCATGCTTGGTAGGGTTTTTGTAAACTCAAAAATTCTTCAATAGAAAACACTCAAATTGATTGAAAGCACTAAGTTTTCTATTCACAAGTAGCTCTAGAAATTCATGGTGAAATAATGCATTCAATTTCTTCCTTTTAATGAATTTCCTCTTTGCAATCACCATAAATGCTTGGTATGTATACTTGCTCAGTGATAGGTTGTCCTTCACTTGATTCAACCATTAATTTTTGAGAGACATTTATATCTTGGTAGACCTTCCAACATTTCATAGAGTCACCAATAACTTGGTGTCTACATTCGATGCTCTAGTGTATCCTAACCTCTCTTGGTAGGGTCTTGTGACCTGACCTAGCTTGGTAAGGTCTTGAACTTCTACAATCACTTGGTGATCTTTATGCATCTTGAATACTGATATGGATCTTTTCTTCTTGATGGCTAGAACTGATGAGGGATGTCTTCTTCTAAATATCAGTTCTAGTTATTTCCATATGGAACTAAGTCAAAACACTTGAGTCACCCAACTCTTGAGTGATATTTACTTCATGACTTATGCTTGCATTCTTAGGAGATTTTTGTATCCATTTCTGCCTCATTTTCTTTTTGATATTGTCATCTTTAGTTTTCTTTTCATCTTCAATTCTTCCTATGTTCATATAGTTCTTGGAAAGGTGTCCAAGTTTTGTACAAATAAAACATATTTTTGTGGTATCTCTTTTCCTCATGTGATGTTTGTTGGGTGATACGATGCGCTCCCCTACCCAAAGGTGGTTAATTATGTGGTGTTCCATGTTCACTAAAAGTCATGGCTTTTGGTGCAATGGAAAATGGGCCCTACAATTGGTATCAGAGCCTGGTTTTGGCTTGGTCATGGGTTCAAATCTCCCCGGTGCCTTCCTGACCCGCGTAAGCACCTGGTATGCGCGTCGAGGGGGAGATTGTTGGGTGATGCGACGCGCTCCCCTACCCACAGGTGGTTAATTATGTGGTGTTCCATGTTCACTAAAAGTCATGGCTTTTGGTGCAATGACAAATGGGCCCTACAATGTTTTACATAGTTTTCTCCAATGTGCCCAAATTCACCACATTAGTGGCATCTAAACCATGTGTTGTAGTCCCATCCAAATATTGCTTTCACAATTGGTTATGTTGGATTCAATTTCTTGGTTTTGCATTTAGAATATTTGTGTCCTTTTTTATTGCAACTATAGAATTTTCCTTCAAACTTGGATTTCTCCTTGCATTCACTTTCTATATGCCCATACTTATTACAATTGTAGCACTTTCCATTGAATTTAGGTTTACCATTTCTCCAATATCTATTTGATGTATGACCTATCTTACCACAATGATGATAAGTAGGCATTTTTGTTCTTTTGAGCTCCTTGTTTGGATGATTCTCCTTCTTCTATATAACCTGATCCTGCTTTTTGTTTTTGTCTATACTAATTTTGCTCATTTAATTGATTCATGCTTTCTTGAGATTTTATCATCCTCTCATAGTTTATTTTTCTATATTGAGATTATTATGTAGTCTTTCATTCTTTGATCTTAGATTCATGAGTTCTTCATTTACACCAATGAGTTGATCCAGTGAGTTGATCAATAAAATTTACTTGTTGAAGGGATAGTTGATTGATTTCATTGTTCTTTCCTTCTATCTCTTCTATGGTTTTTTTCCTTTTGTTCTCTGAATTCACATAGTCTAACTGATTGAAATTCTTGCTCTCTTTTTAGCTTTATTACTTCTTCTTGGAGAGTAAGATTCTTCTCAAGTAGATCTTTGATTGCTTCATCATCTTCATCTAAATTTATTTATGGGCATATGTCTTCAATTCTTTCTTCAATGTATAGATTTTCATTTGAATGTATTGCTAGTTCCTTCCTCCTTTGTAGAGATTGAGAGAGATGTTGCTTTTCTTTTATAAAATTTCCAATAGACAATTCCATATCCAACTTATCATTTTCAACCTTCCTTTTCTAGCTTGTATACCTCCATTACCTCTGATCTTTTCTAAAGTTGTTAAACTTTTTCTGTGAGAACCAAAGAAGCTCTAATACCAATTGTTGAAAATATAAGGTAGGAAAGGTTACTAAGAGGGGAGGGGTGAATCAAGAACCAATAAAACTTTATCTTATTTCACCAATTAATCCTTCATATAATATTTTGATCTAATTGTATGCATGAAAGAATGAAAGCAGTAAAGCATTCATAACACTTTCACACAAGATATGGTGACCTAAAAACCTTCCAAATAGAAAGTAAAACTAGGGAGAAGATGATACCCACAAGCTTTAGTACTGTAGTATAAAGTTGGATTGTTAAGACTTACAATTGATCACTTTTGGTGATCTACTTTATTAGGAGTAATAAGGACTGTGAGATCCACCTTGTAAAAGTATTTACAAAACATACAATGAAGTATGCACTTGGTTAAGAGATTTAGCAAGAGACTATTAAGTCTACCCTATTAAAATATTTAACTAATACACCTATTAGGATGAACTAGTGGCTAATATCTGATCTACAACTTTGATTTGTTGGTTGAGATTCCTTGTAATGTAATAATCACCTTTTTGTGATAGATGAAACTTTTTTGTACCATATATTTCTTGTACCCTTCAATTTTCACTCATATACTTATTGATTCTTTTCATCATATATATTATAAATGGATGTGATACAATACATTATATATATATATATATATATATATATATATTCAATTAAAAAATTACTAGAGTTAGCTACAATACCAATTTCATCATAATTCACAAAGTTGGTCCAACTGCTATAACTTGAGTTCCAAGAATAGACTTGGTGAAGTTATAACACTTGACAATCGCTGTTAACACTCAACATTTTCTAGCACTTGCTTGAAGTAGAGGCTCAATCCATATTGATCACTTCAAGTAGTAAGAACTCGGTCAGCTTTGGTGACTCAGTGAACACTAAGAAACTTGACATATATTGAATCACTTGGCTGACACTCCATGGACATCAACACTAGATTCACATTACTAACACTACAAGCTCAGTAGATACTGTAGAACTTGGTTAACATAGGAGAACTCAACTAACACTAGAGTTTCCATCACTTCCAATGAATAGCTCGGTAGATACTACCACACTCAGCATGAATTGTACATAGACTCTAAAGCTTGATGACAACTGTGAAACTTGGTAGCAATTGTATATTGACTCTTGGCTCGGGAGCAATTGGAACACTTGGTTAACATTGTTGAATGAAAGATAATCTCGGTAGAAACTGTAGACATTGGTAGAAATGTAACCAATTGACTAAGTGTAAGTCTTTAATAGACAAATTGACCTTAATGTCAATAATATTGATGTCAATTGGAGAAACACATTGAGTTACTTCAAAAGAGGAGAAGTGTGAGCAATTGATTTCCATGCATGTAAGAATGAGAAAGCACAGATGGAGGATTTTTCTTATGAGTTAGAGTATGAACAACTGATGTCGATCCTAAGAATGAGGAAGCACATATCAAGATTCTTTTAAATTTTATATTTGATTGATGAAAAGGATTTTAAAAGAAGAGAATAGTAGAAACAATAGCAGAGTTGGATTTGATATTCATGGAGCTTAGATGTTTTTCATCTATGTTGCCATCAATTCCAAAGGGGGAGACTTTTAGCATGAATGTTGATGGTATTCCTTTAGAGGAGTATCTTAAGAATTGGAGAGATGGTTAGCATGATTGAAATGTTAGATTCGTGACTATGTTTTTCATTGATGTCAACATAGTATTATTTTTATAGAGACTGATGGAGTAGAAGATAGAGAATGATGTCGTATGGATTTTATATTGAGGATAAGGTCAATCATAGTTAAGGATATGTTCTATATTGTATCTTGATGACATGGTGATGAGGGGTTCTCCACTTAAAACCATAAACTCATAACAAAAAATAAAAAAACAACAACAAATATGAGAACAATATATGGACTTCTTATTTGTGTCGCAAATGTTGAATTAAAAAATTCATAAGTATAATATGCTAACCCACCTAGGCACCTTCATTACAATAATCTACAAGACAAGTTGCAAACTACCACTAGAGCTATCCTGGACAATGTTTGGGCCTTTCTTAAATAGGTAATTTTATGCCACCTGAGAAGGTTCTAGATGTTGAAACTTAATATCCCTAACAATACATATAGAGTTGGCCAAATACATCTTTGACAATTATTTTAGATATTTCAGGTAGCCCAACTTTGAAAGGCTATAAATCATAAACCATTGCTATGATTGGCTATTATAACCACTTTCCAAAAACACCAAGTCGTGATTTACAGGCTTGGAACTCATATGGGCACTCTAATGCCTCCAACGGTGAGCTTGAAGATTTTTCTACATATTTTTCCACCAAACATTTGTAATAACTTCTTTGATACTTATTCTTGAGAAATGATATTTTTATGGTAGGCTTAAAACTCTAAAATGAACCTTCATATAGAAAATGAGAACATTCTAAGTTTGTATGAAAAACTTACTAAAAATAGCCAGCTCCCATAAATAGTAACCACCCTGTCTAGTAGTCCTTATTAAAACAAAAAAGACTAAAAGGAAAATATTTTTGGGTGATGCAAGATTTCTCTTACACCTAAGATGCTCTTAAATCACATGGGAAAGTGTATTTATAGAGAGTCAAACACATGCAATAATTATTCAATAATTATAGAGGACGGTGTGGAGACAGAGTACCTGATAAGTGGTTTATGATGTTTGGATTGTATCTCTTAATAGGTATAAAATCATTATGAGTGAAGTTAGATAGTGATAGTAGAAAGCCTAATGTTGATGTCAACAAGGGCACAAGATGAGAAGTCACACATGTAAGTAATTGCAAATTTGTAAAGACTGTGACCTGATAGTATTTTGTAATTGTTAAAAGATGTAATGAATTGTAATATCTTAATAAGGTCTTATTATAATTAATTGGGAAAGCTTCAAGGCCAACTCAAGGAATTATTTTGAGGATGTGGTATAAAGGAAGGTTATTTTCCTTGTGATGAAGGATAAGAAGTGTGTAAGCAAGTGAACTTGTATTGGATATGAAAATTTTGTAAATGCATGTGAGTTATCCAAGGGATTATTGAGTGCAAATTGGAAGATTTGGTTTTTAGATCTAAAAGAGGTTTGGTCTAGTCAAGAGGACAGAGGATTTGAAGGTTATTTCATTTCTATTACTCTATAAGGAATAATATAGAGATTAGTTAGAGAGTGATTTCGGTGGTCTTGCCCTTGAAGTTGTTTGGACAGTGGGTCTTTCTACCTTCTACAACTCCTAACAGGGTTTGGAATCTCCTAACAAGGATTTAAAGTCTCCTAACATGGATTGATATGTACTGAATGTATTTTATTGGCTCCTAATAGATTCCATCCTATTACAAAGAACTTTTATATTAGTATATCATTTTGTGGGTACCATACCCACCTGAGATTTCCCTCTAATCAAGGGTTTCCCTAGTTGACATATCTGGTGTTATTGTTTATGTGTATCTTCTTATGGTTACTAATTATATTTCTTACATGGTTAAGGATTAATAGGGCTAATAAATATTTTAATAGTTTAAATAGTTGGATAATTGATTCACCCCTCCGTCCCCCCCAACAACCCTTAGTTATCTTGGTTGACTTTAATTTCTTTAAAAAAACCCTTATCGTCTTCCTAACCACATTCTTTTACCTTATATCATGCAAATGTAATATAATTCTCATAATATTATTTTTAGTTGCTTCTTTATAATTATTAAAAACTAAAATTAAGATTTATTTAAATATTAGTTTTATAAGGGTCTTTCTATTATTTCAATATATTTTTAAAATTAAAATATGATAATTTTCTTTATGGGAAATATAGGTTATTAAAAGAAACTTTAGATTTGTTACATTTTCTTTAAGGATGTCAACATTGTTGAAATGTGTGTGTTTGTGTGTGTGTGTGTGTGTGTGTGTGTGTGTGTGTGTGTGTGTTGCAGTGAAAGCTGGAAGAATTCCCAAAGGAGATGTCCTAGCCCCCAACAAATAACCACATAGCAGAAACACAACATTGCAAGATCTCATACCAAATCACAACTCTTTATTTATAAAAGAATTGATTACATGTAATGTGTCAAGTTGTAAGGCCTTCCCAATTATGGCCAAATACAAAGCAAGTAATAATAGTTCTTCAAGATCCCTCAAGATCCAACCTAAACACTAACTAGTCTAGATCCACACTCTAGTAGAAACCTCCAAGGAAGATCTAAACTTGTCCTCGCAAGCCCACTAAGAAATCTTTTTGTTTCCCAAGCCTTAGCTACTAGCTCTTCAAAGTTTGCTCCTCCTCCACATCCTCTTCTCCAAGATGGACCAATAATGACTAAAGACTCCACAAGACCCCCTACTTATACCCAACAAAACCACAAGTCACCCTAGTAAGATAAAAATTAAATAAACCCTTACAATAAATACATGTTGAGCCACAAGTTGGCCTCCAAGAGAAATTAAATACCAAATGCCTTAAAAGGCTTACAATAGTTATTAAATACATCAAGAAATTTAACCAAGACCAAAATAGGTCCCCACAAACTCCAATGATCAATACACATCATGATCTCAATTTTGAACAAATCTATGATAACTCCATTCCACCATCCACACTATTGAGCATCAGCAAAACCACAAGCATCACCAAACTGCCATAAGCATTGTTGAGAAATATAGTATACATCAATAAAAATAATGTAGATGTCAAGCAAGCCTACAATGATCAAGGCCCCTTTCATAGGTTGAGCTCCCTTCATTGACCAAGCTCCTCAGCCATTACTACACCCAATAATGACTGAGCACCACTCCTTTGGTGACCGAGTCTACAACTCCAAAGCTAAAATACCACCAATACGTAGGATTGCTAACAAGCCTAGGATGATCTTTTATCTATGTTTGTGTTTGTGTGTGTGTGTGTGTGTGTGTGTGTGTGTGTGTGTGTGTGTGTGTGTGTGTGTGTGTGTGAGAGAGAGAGAGAGAGAGAGAGAGAGAGAGAGAGAGAGAGAGAGAGAGAGAGAGAGTATGTGTATGTACTATTGGTCTGATTTTTCACAGTGCAAAGATTGTCCAAAATTTGTGTAAAAAATCATATAATCCTTGTGTCTTGTAGATTAGGGTTAATGTTCTTATCATTTTTCAAATTTTATGTTATCCTAGTTATGCTCTAGTTTTTGTGTTGCTTGAATTTTATTAAATTCTCAAGGTTTGTCATCAACATAGTCTTCAAAATGTCCTAAGTATGTTAAAACCCTAGGTTTATCTTGAATTTTTGAAAGGTTTTGAAAAAATGCCTAAGTTCCTCTCTTTTACAATTTTACAGTGTTAGGGCTTCCTGTAAGAGTGAAGTGCTTTCTTGCCTCTATCTCTGTAGATATGTTCTCTTGACTAGTGGGTGTAAAGGAAATTTTGGTTTATAGATATGCGGTTGTGTATCTCATAATAACAGAGCGATCCACTTTGGGGTTTTCTAATCATAAGATTGATCCTTGGGCAGAGACATGTAAAGGGTTTTTATTCTTTGTAAGTTTGTCTTATGGTTCCACGGTGATGAGTTAAATCATATCAATGAAATCCTAACATTAGGATACCTCTAGTTGTATGTTCTCTTTCTTCCCGTATGAGCATAATAAGGTTTAAAGGTGTCATGTTTATTAACTTACGAGGGGTACGAGTAACAAGTTTGGCATATGAGTAGGAGGCTGAGCTTGAAGGATTTATGCTTTTCTGTAGTGGGACTTAGCATAAAAGTGTAAAGGTGTAGTCATAAGCATTACAATGCTATGAGAATCAAAGTTTGGTGTGAGAGCCTAAAGAATCATCTCAGCATAAAGGTATATTAAAGAAATATCAAATGGTTTTATGGTTCTATGATCAAGGGAAGCTCATAAGAGTGAAGCAAGGTTTAATTTCATCTATGTGCTTCTACTGTTTTGGTTTGTGAACAACTATAAAGTGATGACATAAGGAGGAATGTGTCATGTGGGACCTAAAAAACTACCACTTGGGCCCTGAGATGAGCGAATCAAGTTGTCACACATTGCATAAGTCATATGGGCCTAACCCACATGGAAGATAACTTAAGTCATTCTTTTTGCATGTGCTTAAATCAACGGTGATGTTTTTTCTATTTGTCTAAAATTTGATCTTGGTTGTTGATTTGTTGAAAAGGAAAAAATTTCCTTATGCTCTTACAATAGCAAGGATATTGTGTGGACAAAGAGGTGCTTCATCTCTTTCTCCATGGATACAATATTACTTTAAGCATGTGAGCATAAAAGGTAAAATGGGGAATGAAATGAGTACTTTACGCTACTACAAAGGGGATGAAATTGATGCAGGAGCATCCAGAGGTATAAGGGCAATCCTGTGTCACCCAAAAAAATGTACTTAGAATTAGTTTCTATTTCATATGTTTTCTTTTTTGGATACCCATTTGGGTCAAATAAAGGTTCCAACTCTCACAGTTCCACTATTAGTGTTCTGGGTTAGAGTTTTTAATCACCTTGGGATACGTGTAAATGCAAAAAAAATAGGAGTATGAAATTGAGCCATCATTTTGGTGAACTAGAGGGTGTAAATTGTCTGGATGAATATAATTGTAATTTAGAGCATTCTAGAAAAAGAATCAGGTTAAAAGGCCCCACAGTTAGAAAGTTATCGTAGTTTTTCAGTTTCTAGAGACCTCCTAAGAATGCTTCAAAGTCAGGTTAGGGGCATTAAATGACCTCAAATAGGGCCAAAAAATGGGGGACAAGTGAAGCTATCCATAGGGCTATAGATTGCTTTGAGAGCTTTCTGGAAATGTAAACAATTCATCAATCGGAGCTACGGTTCAAAAGTTATGCCTCCTGAAAGTTCGGTTACCGTTTCTGGATTCTTCTAATTTTGTGTCAACTTCTAATGCAACTTCTAGAGCCTTCTATTTGGTTGGTGGATTCCAACTAGCACTTTCTAGAATGTATTCCTAATCCTTAACCCTCTAGGGTTGATTTAAGAATATTTTTGGCATTGTAAAAGGCAGTTCGGAGTGGAGTTTGAAAGAAGGTACTAGGAGAAGAATTTATCTCCAAATTTATGCTATTGTAAGCCCATAGGGCATGTTTTGGAGTTTTTTTCTCTACACTAATTGTACTAGCATATTTTCATAGTTAACAAAATTTTCCTCTTCCTATTTTGTCCATTCTGTGCTTGGGTTGTGTCCCCATCAAAAATGTAAGAGTGGAAGGTAGATTGTAAAGGCTTCCTGATGCTATGGGACATGCTTGTAGCATATGGTCAAGAGTAATTTTTCAAAGGGCCCCAACACTAAAAAAAATGAAGTAACCTATATGG
Organism: Cupressus sempervirens; assembly: GCA_028749045.1. NCBI lineage: Eukaryota > Viridiplantae > Streptophyta > Pinopsida > Cupressales > Cupressaceae > Cupressus > Cupressus sempervirens. Next base: position 806,648,261 of record CM053791.1, on the reverse strand, counting down.
GCATAAAGAAAAATAAAGAAAGTTTTAAAGGGCTTCAGTGGTACATGAGTGTAAGAACATAAGGATCTATTCAAAGGGTTTGAGATCTTATGGTAAAAAGAGATCGTGTAGGAGCATAAAATGAATTGCAAAGCCATGCTTAAAAGGGGCTAACACTTCTATGCTCAAAGTTTTCTAAAGCATCACTAGAAAAATGTAAGGGTTTGATAACTATATCTTTGGAGTTATGAGGGTTTAAGGGTTGGACCCAATGTATAAGTGAAAGACCAAATTTGAAAAAGAGATTGGCTGAGGTGTTGTGCCAGTTTAAAAAAAGGGACAAATTCACCATAGCCAATTAAAATAAAAAATAGAAAGGTAATTCAGGATCGTATTACACGGTTGATATTCTTTGCATAACATCCTACAAGGGTGGTATTAAAACTCATGCATGCATAATTCATTAAAGCTAGTAGATTGCATGATTAAACTACAAAGATTTGATTGAAAGTTTAGAGCATTTTCCATTTCAAAGAGCTTCTATTTTTTGTTCTGAAAATTCTCTAAGCATCCATAGCTTTGTGTTCTATGTACCATTTTTGCAGGAGTTTGAGATAGATTTATAGAAAATAATGGCTGAAATGGATGTTGAAGAGATTCCTGCTAAGGAAGTAGAGGTTGAAGAGGAAGGTGATGATGTTGTAGAAGTCACACCAAAAGGGAAGAAGAAGAAGGGTACAGTAAAAATATAAAAGAAATGAAGGGTCTAAAAGTCGAATAAGCATGCAGAGGACTAGTTGAAGATACTTTCAGGGTCATCCAATGCAATCTCAGCTAATGACCATGTTTTTAAAGACCCTTACTTCTTATGCAGAGATGCAAAATTCCCTAAGGTTGATGGTTTTAATCTATTTTTGTATTTTTACCAAAACAAAACTGAGAACATACCAGTATGCAACCCATGGAATAGGAACATGGTGAAATTGATATTCCCAAAGGTATTTGTTGATGTGGACTTGTTGAAAGCTTTGATAAACTCGTATAACCTAGTTATGAGGTTGTTTCATAGACATAATGGGAGTATTTTATGCACACTTGATAGGACTTCTTTCATAGAAGCTTTTGGTTTGGACAAATGGATGTGCCCATAGACATTGAGGATTTATAGGGAAAATTTGGAAGGAACAAGACTTATTATCTAAATAATGTGATTTTATCCCACATCCCTTACAATGTCAAAAAGGTAGGGCAGATTCCAAAGAAAGTAGAGGATCACTTGCCATTGAGAAGATTCAAAAACTACTTCAAGAATAAAGCGTATGGATTACACAAGGTTCTGGAAGCGATGGGGGCTCATTTTTTCTGATAGCATGTGACGTAAAAGACCCTTTCCACAACAAAGAATATGATAATGTGGGTTTCATTATGGATAGCATGCACCATTAGATTGTGTATGCCAAGAAGGGAGAGATGAAAGACTTCAAATTTCATCATTACTCATTGTTGATGCACCTGATCCTATATAAGAACATTGGTTACATTAGTCAGGATTTCATTGATCAAACTTCTGATGAATTTGGTGAGTTACTTGTGCAACTATGGACTCGCATTTGGGATAAAAAAATTCATTATTCAATTTGTTTAGTTTTGTGATCATGAGGATGGTAGACCATAGTTTCTTTAGGGCCCCCAATTTTCTGAGAACATTACTAAGACCTTCCTATTTAAATGAAAAAGTGAAATTAGATCATAATTGGTGTAATATATTTTTGTTTAAAGAGTGTACATTGATGAGATTTTATGCATGCCCATAGCCTCCCCATATATTACCTAAATATCTTCCTCCTAGGTTAGCTATTATTGAATTCTTTTGGCAATTTTTATTGATGAACAAAGAGATGATTCCTCCTTCCCTCACAAAACTACATTTTTCTATAGAATTTTTAAGGTAGGAGATTTTATAATTGGGAAGAATGCCTATGAAGAACTAAGTGAGTATCTAGGTCAATATAAGTTTACTATTGGACCTTACAAAATGTATGACCCATAAAAAAATTACATAACAAATGAAGTAAAAGCCATTAGGGGTTACATTCTACCTCCCAGCAAACCCATCCCTATAGAAGATTTAATTGCTAATATAGTAGCAATAGGGGAGGCTGATGAACTACTAGGGAAGCATTGTGAGATTAGGAAAGTAGAAGAGGCCTTGAAGAGGACCAACCCAAATTTCAAGGGTTTCTACACAGAGATTCCATATCCTAGCAATTTGAGGAAAATGGTTGAAAAATTTGATCATATCATGGCCCAAATGCTAAGTGAGCCAATAGGAGAAGAGGCAACAATGAATAGAGAATCCCCTAAGCTTGATGTCTAATTAGAGATTGATATTGAGGAGGAAGAACAACCCTCATCTTCCACATGGGTGGCAAAAGGAAACAAGAGATAGAAAACCATGCACATCCCAAAGAGGGTGGTGAGCAGAGCCCTACAAGTTATACCATGAAATGATTAGTATTTTGTTGATATCAGGTAGAATTACTTTCAAGAAAGGGCAACAAAGGTAGGAAGAGTCTCAACTGATCTACAAATTGTAGCCTCCATATTGGATGATAAACTCATTCAATCTAATAAATTTGTGGAAGATGATGATTTTATTAAATCATCTAAATTCAAAAGTTTTTTATATAGAATTAAACAAAATGAGCTCATATTGAGCCTTTTGCTAGGAGAAGATCCTAAGAAGAACAAAGAATTGGTGGATAAATTACTGGTATATGATCCAGACAGTGATACTATGACCCCTATAGAAGCCAAGGAGTTGGTACATAGAAGTGGTATGATCTTGGTGCCATGATGGGACATAGAAAGGGCCTTTGTACTCGACCAAATTAGAAGGCAAGACAAGGTAATAAATTATGAAGCTAGCAATAGTGAAGGCTTGAAGAGAGGGTCAAGTTTTAGTATAGATACAAAGACCCTAGCTATATGGAGTGTTTCCCTTGACACCAAGAAACCTAAAATGATGGATATAGAGGAGACTTCTCAGGGCAATATGATTGTTTGGACATTAGATAACACCACTGGCAAGGAAATCTCTAGCATGGTTAAATACTTTGCACTCATGAATGAGGCAAAGGTAGATCAAATTGAGGATACACTTGCTACTACATGTAATGAATTCTTAGATGTTAGGAGGTTGTATGAAGAAGAACTTAAAACAAGCTATGTGCAAAAGCAAAGAATAGAAGAGTTGGAAGGAAAAGTCCAAAGCCTGGAAGGGGAAATTATATCTTTAAAGGACCAACTCAAAACTATAGTAGAGGTAGAACATGCACAAGGGAATGTGGAGGAGGTTAGGCACACTATTGAAGCAAAGGTCCAAATAGAGGATATACCCATAGGGGTAATAATGTCAGTGCTAGTGGCAAGTGTAAAAACTAAAGTTTCTCAATCTGATAGTGTAGCAAAGAAGGGTGTGATGATGAATATGCTAAATCAAAAGGTAAGCATCTTGAAGAGAATATCTCAAGATGCATATAATGCATTCACCAACTTGCAAGCTGTTGAACAAATGTGCAAAGAAGCAGAAAGTTGCCTTGTTCCCATTTTTCAACAATGGGGACCTTACATGCAATTCTTTGATAGATTAATACCTCTATTAGCTAAGAAGCCAAACCTTCCTAATAAGGTCATTGCTATCAAAGAGGGTATGGATAAAGTAAAGGATTTGTTGGAATTATTTACAAGGAAATTAACAATAATTTAGAATAAGATGAAAGTGTTGATTAATGGCTTTTATTCCTTAATCCTTTCAATCCTTAATTTTGATAACCAAATGGATTCGAATGAATGGTCTAGTTCTTTTGACCATATTATAAACTTTCCACAGGTGACATCCATTCTTGAAGGTGACACTGATGAGTTTTCTTTCAATGAACACATTGATATATTGTTCAAAATTGAAACTGAAATGAATAGGTTCATAATAGAGGGAAAAGCAATCACAAATGCCAAGTGGAAAAATTTTGTTGGTGAATTACCAACAATCATGACATGCAAGTGGCCAACCAAAAGAGAAGTCATTGTGTGGGAAGTAATTGTGGAAATAAAGGCTTTACCAATAGGGGGTAGTTGAAGAAGAAGACAAAATTGATGATTTGATGCTCTAGCTATCATGTTGCAACAGTTTCTATTGTTATTTTTTTGTGTTAAGGTTGCAAAGATATTTTGAAAAATGTGTTGTCTTCCTCATTGTAAAAAGAAAATTTTCAATCACATTTTCCCTTTTCTTGTTGCAACTCATGCTTATATAAATGAGTTTTCAAGGCATTGTGATGGGTTTGAAGGCTTGTATAACTTTTGTTTCTTATCAAAGAAAAGTATAGTTAGTCAATTTTTTTGTTGTTGTCATTAAAATTTTACTTTCAATGTTGTATTCTTTGATAATATATAGAAATGATAGAACTAGCAAGATATTTGGGGCTTTTCATTGAGTTTTATTGGTCATTGTATCAATCTTTTTGAATGATAATACAAAGGGGTACTTACACTATATCTGTGTCACCAATTTCTATCTCCATTTCATGAGTTTTTTTATTTTGAGATCATTTGAATAAGGTTCAATTGATTGAATGTAGTCTAGATGGGTTGTATATTGGTTCTATTATTGCTTTTAATTCAGGAAATTATGTAAATGCTTTAGTAGAATCAGTAAATTTTATGAGTTTATGAAAAGGATATTTCATAAGAATGGAAATGAGTGTTTACAATTGATAGATTCATTTACAAGTTATTTGAATTAGATCTCCTTTTAATAGTTAATCCTTTGCCCAATGGATAAGGTACTAGTCACATAAATTAGAAGTAAGTGAGAGTAAATTCTACCACTACCTGTCAAATCAAATATAAAGTCAAAAATCATTTTATTCCATTTTGTTCAATGTTATAAATGCTGGTTACCACTCATTTACATCTAATTTCTAAGTCTTAGGTAGTTGTTATTTCTAGAAATATTTATGAACCATAGGAGGATTATGACCAAATCTACTTATGAGGTATGTATGTCAATCTGAAAATATCAAGAATTGAATAAACTGTGTATGTGTTAGGAAATGGAGAATCAGAATTAGAATGAAACTAATATAATTCTCATACAATAGAATTCATTTGAATCATCCCATAGGTATACCCACCTTGGTTCTACCAAGCCTAACGAGTAAGAAATGATCCCTGGTTTTTGTTGAAGTTGGGTCCAAATGGTTTGCACATATAATTGTTAATGGGAAGTGGCTAATCCTTAGATTATGTGAGTATTACCATGTTGGTATTGAGCATTTTTTTGTTCAATGGTTTCAAACACCAATATGTACATATACATATACATATGCACACACACATATCTATGTGTGTGTGTGTGTGTATGTATGTATGTATGTATAAATGTATGCCTGTGTCTATGTATATATGTATGATATGTGTATCTATATATATATATATACATACATATACACATGCATATACATATATACATGTAGATGCTTAAAATCATCTCTAAACACTATATTAATTAATTTTAATATTGCCCGTGACATTTTAATTAATTATTAATTAATTAATTATATTGCTCACATTCTTCTACTTATTTAATTTAATTAATTAATTAAATAAGTTCATTCTCCTAATTATTTAAATTTAATTTTAATACTCCTAGCTTTAATGTGTTAAATTAATTTAACACATGATCCTCCATCATCCTTTTTTAAAATAAATTTTGTTTATTTAATCCTCACATCCTATTAATTCTTCTAAACCTATGATTAAATTAAATTTTATTTAATTTAATCTTAAGCCTAACCTAGAACCTAGCCTATAACCATCATTTTCATCCTCTTAAGCCTACTTCTTCTCTAATCCCACTTAATCATTTCTAATCATATCCCTAATCCCCCTCATTAGCCTAAGAGTGTGCTCACACATGTGTGAGATGGCATGCCTACACACTCTTGTCTCCCACTCTTCTTCTCAAGTTTTCTCACACATGTGTGAGAAAACTTTGAATTCTTGACCATTTGCATGGCTTGCATGTCACCTTATGTGGCATCTACATGGATGCCACCTCACCAAGCCCTCTCTTGAGCCTATAAATAGAGGGCTTGTCTCAAGCATTTGCATCTTCCATTGTTGCATTGTTACCATGCCATTTTGAGTTTTGAGTTCTCATGCTAAGAGTTTGTATTGTAGTTTGATTTTCATAGAGATTTTAAGTGCATACTAACTATTTGGTAGCTGATTTAGTTTATCTCATGCATTGTTAGCCTAGTTTCTTCATGTATTAGCATCTCCATTTTATTTACATCTTAATTTAGTTTGCACATCTCATTGGTTTCTTAGTTGCATTCCATAGTTTCATCCTTGAATGCTCTGAAGTATGGCTTTCTCCATAGCCATTTCTTGAGGTGTTCTTCATCTCATTTAGCCTAAGTTCATATTTTATTTTCACTCACATTTGCACATTCATTCAAGAGATTCACTCGATTGTTGTGTTTGGGAGAGCACACCAAACATACCCCCCCATCTTAACACACCAACAAGGCCTCTTATGGGTGTCTTTGTTGAGCTGTAGAGGTGGCTAGAAGATTGAGTTTGTTAGTGCCTTAGGGTTGTAAAACCCAAGCAAGCATTAGTTAATGTTTGTTCCAAGCATTTTGATGAATCTTTGCTATACTTTCAAGGTTTTTAACTAATGTTTGCTTGTTAACTCATGCTACTAATAGGTCACATTTTTTAGCACACATTTTGGCACACCCGATGGGACTCACATCCCTATTTTCATCTCAAAAATTCATCAAAAATTTACAGTCCATCGCAAAAACCTCTCTTTGTCGTCTGTGTTGAATGTAGTGTCGTCTGCATTTTGTCATCTTCGCAGATCAGTGTCTGCACAGATTGGCATTTGTATAGATTAGCATTTTTGCATTTTGATTAAAAAAATTCAAAAAAAAAAAATTTCTATCATCTTTGCATCGTAGGTTGTCATCTGCATTGTGGGCACACTAATTATCGTCTTTTCCTGTAAAACTATCATCTGCGCATTTTGTGACCTATTCTATCATCTGCACTTTTTTGAAAACCTCCTATTCTGGCGTCTGTGCTTTTTTGATGACCTTCTATTCTGTCATTTGCGTGTTTTGTCATTTCTACATTCTATCATCTTTGCCTGGATTCTGTCATCTGCGATTTTTGCTTCTTCTTCTTTTTCTAAGTATAAATCAAATTTTGACTTTTGGTGGTTCTGTGGAATTTAGGTCATTCTAAGCTTATTCATGTATAGAAAAAATTACAAAAAAAAGTTAAAATAAAAATTTTCCATAGTTAGCCTTCATTTTTGAGATTTTGTTGAACCTAATTAACTTGTTTATTGTAGCATTGCAGATGGGAGCATTTTAGAAACCTAACCATATTTTCTTGCAAATTTTTCTTAATGTTCATTACTCTTAGAAATTAACTTTGAAAGACTTAAAACAAACCAATAGTGATTTTCATCACTAAGAGAATTTGTAGTGATTTTTATGACTTAGACTCAAAAGTTAATGAACTTGTATGGCTTAATCACTTTCATTTGAATGGATGAATCTTAGCATAGAAAACATTTGGACTTGGTGTTTAAAATTGACATGAATGTTTAGGCTAACACACATTTAGAATTGGTGCTTAAAATTAACATGTATGTCTAGGCTAGAACACATTTGGATTTGGTGCTTAAAATGAAGTCACACTCTTGAATGCCCTAAAGTAAATTGACTTTATTTTCAGCATCTTTCATTTTCAACATTTTTGTTTACGCACACTCGCTTTACTTTCTTGTTGATGAATCTATATTTTTTATTTACATTGGTGCCATTTCAAGTTGGAAAGAACATTGTATGCTGTAAACACGTGTGTCTTCAAAGTAGATAGAAAACCTAAAGTTTCATTGGGAAAGAATATGTATCTTTTAAACCCCAAGACCACTTATGTATTCTCTCCCCTTGTGCCTTCGGGTGATCTTGGGTGCACAAGAAATAAGTGGTCTTATTTTTCTTTTTTTAGGAGGCCTGCTTGGGGATTTTATCACCCCTTGGGATGACCTCAACTCCAGTGTTCTGGCGGAGTATAAAAATTAGGAGGTGAATTGAAAGACACCTTTCTTGGAAGAAAAATATTGTCACTCTTGGCTAAGCCCCAAAGAACTTCATACCTTTGGGAAGTGAAGGAGGAGATTTGGGTTACTGTCTCCCCCTGGTTGTGTGGTAGTATTTTCTTTCATCTACAGATTTGGGCCTCACATACCTTGCGTATAACGAGAATGCCCTCTAGTTGAGCTTGTATATCCCAGTCAAAACCTTATAGGTTTGTTGGTGTGTTCTACGTGCTTGAATGTTCAAAAACCTCCCCATTTGAAGGGGACAAACACCATCTAAACTTGTCTTGTATATATTTCCTTGTTTGATTTTGCATTCCAAATTTGAAAAATCCAAAAAATCGTAAAAATTCAAAATCCAAAAAAATCAAAAAAAAAAATTTAAAAACAACAAAAAGAAGCTCATGTTTTCTCCATCACTTCTTCTATCCATCCATCCCATCACCCTCATACATCTCTTGTCTTCATCATTGACATCATTGCTTGACATCTTAATCATCTCTATTCATCCACATCATTTAATTATCTTCCTCATCATTCAATCTCAATCCCTAATCTTTATCCTAATCATGGTTCATAATCCACATCAGGATCTAATTCATTCATTCAATGATTCATCTTCATGATTCTTAATCCAATCCCTTGTCAAATTCATTCCTTTCTAATCAATTCTTAATTCAATCCATTTACATCTTCATCCAAAATCAATCAATCTTTCTTCATCTATTCAAACATTCTTCTAATTTAATCTTCATAAAACCATTCTACTTTGTACATAGGAGCATTGTCATCAACATTGGACTTTAATTCAAATCTCACATTCACTTATTGGCAATCTCATAGGGTTTTTATCAAATCAAATCAAACCCTCATCTAATAAAATAAAATCAAATCAAAATCAAATCCAACCAATTTCAAGTCCAATCCATTTCAAATCCAATCAATGCAAAGTCCAAGCTTGCTCCTAGTCCTAAGTTCATATTCCATCCATCATCAAATCTTTCATCCCTCTTCCTCTAGCATCTATGGATCCGAATTTGCTTAATCAAATGGTTGACGATCTTCAAAGAAAATATGGAGTTATACCTCCCATGCAACCTGCATATCAAATTCATCCTCAACATTTCATAGCCAACTCTCATCCATCTCATGTTCATTATTCTTCTACCTTTGACAAGGGAAATCCACCTCATTATCCTTCAACTATGCACAATTCCATTCATAGCCCACACAATTCTGCAAACACAAATGACCTTGTGAAGGAAATGGAGCAACTAAAGAATTATCTCTTAGCAAGTCAACAGAAAGAGGCCACCTTTCATGCCATGTGTCCTCTTCCCCCATGTTTCAAAGACCATAGTCCTCATGTCCCATCCAACCCCAACCCTTCATGTAATCCCCTACCCATAGTTCCACCTTCACACAATCCTAATCCTCCACAAACATCACCCCCACCTCGTAAGGGGTTTTTTGCATCACTCTTGGCTAAGTGTAATGAACAAGATAAAGTGAACCAATCATTGACAGTGATACCCCCAATTCCACCTCAAGACCTTCATCCAAAGCATGTCACTATAGATTCCTCTTCTCCTCTAGATCCAATCATTTCTTCATCCCCTCATTCCCTTATCCCTCAAGATCCATCTATCCCTCCTAGTCCATCTCATGATTCCCTTTCTAATCCAGATCAAGACATTTCATGTACCACACATCTTACCAATTCCATTCCATCTAACGAGTTAGCCTCTATAGATCCTCCACTTCATGAAGATTCTCCTTCCACTCCATCCACTAGCTCTCCTCCATGTCAAGATCAAATCACTCCATCTCATGAACCTATTCCATCTCATGATCCACTCATTCCGCTACATGATCCTCTTTCAAGTCAAGATCTAAGCACCCCTTCATTTTCTTTTCATGATCCCACTCCATCTCATGATCCTATTAGCCCTCATAATCCCCTTCATGATCCTAATCCTTCACATGATCCTCTCACACCTATCCAATCCACTCATGAACCCCATATGCATGGACTTCATCTTGTGTTGAAACTGATAAGCATCCCATTAAAGAAATAATATCTCAAGATGTTGGTACACTTCCACAGTTACTTCTTCTAAACCTAAAGCTTCCCATCATTCATCTTCCAAGTCCATTCTAGGTCCTTATATCCCATCCATTCTAGGTCCCTATATTCCACCGCCAAACCCTTCATCCTTTCCATCAATTTTGGGTCCTTACATAGATCCATCCACCATATCCATGTTTTCCCCTTCATCCTGTCATGTTCCTAGTAAAGATCAACAAAGGCACACATCCTTGAATTCCTTCCAATGTCCACCATCCATTTTCTATCCTTCATGCACCCATACCATAGCCAATAAAAGAAAATTGGATGCCCAAGAAAAAGAGCATAAAGCCAAAAATTCACAAAAGCCCAAGGATCAACATGTCACCTCTAAAAGACATGTTCAAGAAAAGCAAAAACTGATCCAAAGCAAAATCAAAAGGCTGCAAAGGCTAAAATAAAAAATGCAAAAATTATGTGGATCCCAAAGCTACTTAATATAGCAATGAATCTCAAACAAAGATTCAACATGACATCCAATTTTGCTAATCTAAAGGCTTCCCGCATTCATAATCCATCCAAGCTTCCATCTTCCATCTCCATTTTGGGTCCTTATATACCCAAATCCACCATCCTAATTCCCTCATCTCTTTCATCCATTTTGGGTCCTTCTATCCCAAAATTCAAACTTTCTCCTACATATCCTCCACAATTTCCTCCTTTCCATCACCCTTCAAGGTGTGTTCCAATGACAATCTTTCCATCTGCTTCATCCACCCATCCACAAGTCCTCCAACCTAGCATCCATCAACCATGTCTTTCTCCCACCCCCTCCACCCCATTAATCCAAACTTTTTCATAAGTCCTCATCCTCCTTTTCCCTATCCTATCAACATATATGAGAAAATAGTATAAATTGCTTGAAAATAACAAATAAAAATAAAAATAAAAATAAAACATATCAAGGGATACCATCCATATATGTAGATGCTTGAGTCCTCCTTTCATCTTCCTATCATGTATCCATTGCCTTCCAATTCCACTTATCCATCCATTCACTTTTCCTCTTCCACTTGCACTCTACACTGGGGGCAAGTTCCATCCATATGAAACTTCCTTACATATCTTCCCTCCTTCCCTCTACCATTCATTAGCCCTTTTCCATCTTTGATCTTGACTTTCATTTTCCTTTCATCCATCCACATGCTCACTTTCCATATCCCTTATGCATTATCCATACATTGTCATATATACTTCCATAATCCTTCCATACATTTGATCTTGACATACTATCCATCTCTTGCATTCCATACTCCTTGTCATGTTCATTTCATCCATTTTCCATCCATACTCCTACATACTTCCATCTTTTTTTCATATGTCCTTGATCTTGGTTATCTCTGCCATTTCATCCACTTCATACCCCACATTGCATCCATACCCTTCATATCATTATCTCTTTTTCATAAACACCCTCCTATATCCCCTATCCCTTATTCATTCCCCTTTCATACCCATGCTCGTGATTGCTACTAGAGGCATAATACCAAAATGTTCATACATGCTTTGGAAGAGCACATGCCTTCTCTTCCTTCATACGCTAGCCTTCGTACTATCTTTCCCTTTTCATGCATCCTTTCCCACCATATTGTCTTCCATTTTCCTATCCTTGGTATGGGGTATTTGAGCTCCTTTGAAACATGGTCCTTGGTTCCACATTTTTTGATACCATATCATTTGGGCCACTCATACCCTTTCACCATTCCTTTCATCCACCAACTCATGTTGCTTTTCCTCCATTTACCATCCCTAGGTTATCCCTTGCCATTGGTTCTAATCCATTCCACCTTCCATCAATTTTTACCTCTTCCAATCCATTCAATCAATTCATTTCTCCTCTAATCTAATCATATTCCCTTCTTCTAATCATTTCATTCAAATCATTTCCATAATCAATTCCTTCATCTATTTGCATCTACCTTGGTCAAATTTCTAGTCTTCCATTCAACACACTTTCCTCTATAGAACATTTATCACTTTCTCTCTCACATTCCTCTTCCATTCCAATTCAATTCATCCATTATCTTATCTTATCCACATTCTTCTATTTCTCTCATGACACTAAGCTTCAACCCATGAAACTGAGCTTATGAAATAGTGATTGCAAATAAAATTCACATCAAGACTAAATGATTTAAGAACATTGTTCCTTTCACACTATTACCAACAAGCAATCACATACATTTAAATACAATTCAATCAAACAATCTATTTTTTCCTTACAGGATGGATCCTTCCTACATAGGCTTAACAATTTCACTATCAGAATCAAGTTCATGGCAAGATTTGTGAATTGAATGACTACTTGGTCATAAAGTCTTTGATGATTTTGTCTTTGTGTGTCAGTGATGGCCTCTCCATGTGTTCCTCGATCCTCACTATCTTGGTATCATTTGAATGGCTTAACCTAATTACACGTCTCATTTTGCAATATGATCTATTTTTATGATTCTTTAGCACATCTCTGTCAGTTTTTGAATTATGATTATGCATCGCTCACTAGGGGCAATGGGTTAGTACACTTTCCACCAAGAGCCCTAATAGGACTTTGGGTGTGCCCAAACCTCTCTAGTGTGTATATGTCATTTTTTCCATCATGACTCTGAAACCTATATCTATTGTGTTGAGAGTCTAGTCCATGCAAAGGAATATTGTCATCTATGCTACTATAGAATTTGATGCATAACTCCTCTTGCAATATCAAAATAAGGTGTGCTCTCCCATATGAACACAACTGAATCTCATGCATTCATGTAGTTAAGTTGCATTTAGATTAATCATTATCTACTTCACCCCACTTCATGTCAAGCTTACCAACAAGTCATGCAAGGTCATCTTTTAAGACCTTTCTCTTTCCCTTTTCCTTCCCATGCCTATTTTTGAGAAAATGGGGCAAAATATATTCATTTTCACCCCATTCCCTCGAGGGGGCATCCTCCTCCCCTGTCGTTGCTTTGACATAACTCCTAGGACTCCCTCCTTCTCTGGGGAAACTTATATTTTTTTTTCTTTGATATGATGTCATCTTGACATCACATCAAAAAGGGGCAAAATGTAGATTCTTAAAATCATCCTTAAACACTATATTAATTAATTTTAATATTGCTCGTGACATTTTAATTAATTATTAATTAATTAATTATATTGCTCACATTCTTCTACTTATTTAATTAAATTAATTAATTAAATAAGTTCATTCTCCTAAGTATTTAAATTTAATTTTAATACTTCTAGCTCTAATGTGTTAAATCAATTTAACACATGATCCTCCATCATCCCTTTTTAAAATAAATTTTGTTTATTTAATCCTCACATCCTATTAATTCTTCTAAACCTATGATTAAATTAAATTTTATTTAATTTAATCTTAAGTCTAACCTAGAACCTAGACTATAACCATCATTTTCATCCTCTTAAGCCTACTTCTTCTCTAATCCCACTTAATTATTCCTAATCATCTCCCTAATCCCCCTCATTAGCCTAAGAGTGTGCTCACTCATGTGTTAGATGGCATGCCTACACACTCTTGTCTCCCACTCTTCTTCTCAAATTTTCTCACACATGTGTGAGAAAACTTTGAATTCTTGACCATTTTCATGGCTTGCATGTCACCTTATGTTGCATCTACATGGATGCCACCTCACCAAGCCCTCTCTTGAGCCTATAAATAGAGGGTTTTTCTCAAGCATTTGTATCTCCTATTGTTGCATTATTACCATGTCATTTTGAGTTTTGAGTTCTCATGCTAAGAGTTTGCATTGTAGTTTGATTTTCATAGAGATTTTAGGTGCATACTAACTATTTGGTAGCTGATTTAGTTTATCTCATGCATTGTTAGCCTAGTTTCTTCATGTATTAGCATCTCCATTTCATTTACATCTTAATTTAGTTTGCACATCTCATTGGTTTCTTAGTTGCATTCCATAGTTTCATTCTTGAATGCTCTCAAGTATGGCTTTCTCCATAGCCATTTCTTGAGGTGTTCTTCATCTCATTTAGCTTAGATTCATATTTCATTTTTACTCACATTTTCATATTCATTCAAGAGATTCACTCCATTTTTTTGTTTGGGAGAGCACACCAAACATACCCCCCATCTTAACACACCAACGAGGCCTCTTATGGGTGCCTTTGTTGAGCTATAGAGGTGGCTGAAAGATTTGGCTTGTTAGCGGCTTAGGGTTGCAAAACCCAAGCAAGAATTAGTTAGTGTTTATTCCTTGCATTTTGATGAATCTTTGTTATACTTTCAAGGTTTTTAACTAATGTTTTCTTGTTAACTCATGCTACTAATAGGTCACATTTTCTAACACACATTTTGGCATACTCGATGGGACCCACGTCCTTGTTTTCATCTCAAAAATCTATCAAGAATTTACAGTCCATCACAAAAAACCTCGCTTTGTCATCTGTGTTGAATGTAGTGTCATCTGCATTCTTTTGTCTATGCAGATCAATGTCTACATAGATTGGCATCTGCGCAGATTAGCATTTCTACATTTTGATAAAAAAATTGTTCTGTCATCTCCGCATTACAGGTTGTCGTCTGCGTTGTGGGTGCACTAAATTATCATCTCTGACTCTAAAACTTTCATCTAAGCATTTTGTGACCTATTCTGGCATCTGCACTTTTTCAACAACCTCCTATTTTGGTGTCTACACTTTTCCAATGACCTTCTATTCTGTCATCTACACATTCTATCATCTTTGCCTGAATTTTATCGTCTACAATTTTTGCTCTCTCTTTTTTTTCTAAGTATAAATCAAATTTTGACTTTTGGTGGTTTCATAGAATTTAGGTCATTCTAAGCTTATTCATGTATTAAAAAAATTACAAAAAAAGTTAAAATAAATTTTTTCCATAGTTAGCCTTCATTTTTAAGATTTTGTTGAAGCTAATTAACTTGTTTATTGTAGCATTGCAGATGGGAGCATTTTAGACACCTAAGCATATTTTCTTGCAAATTTTTCTTAATGCTTATTACTCTTGGGAATTAACCTTGAAAGACTTAAAACAAACCAATAGTGATTTTCATCACTAAGGGAATTTGTAGTGATTTTTATGACTTAGACTCAAAATTTAATGAACTTGTATGGCTTAATCACTTTCATTTGAATGGATAAATCTTAGCATAGAAAAAATTTGGACTTGGTGTTTAGAATTGACGTGAATGTTTAGGCTAACACACATTTGGATTTGGTGCTTAAAATGAATTCACACACTCTTGAATGCCCTAAAGTAAATTGACTTTATTTTTAGCATCTTTCATTTTCAACATTTTTGTTTATGCACACTCGCCTTACTTTCTTGTTGACGAATCCATATTTTTTATTTACGTTGACGCCATTTCAAGTTGGAAAGAACATTTTATGTTGTAAACACGTACATACATAATAATTACACACGCACACACACGCACACACACACACACACACACACATAATGGAAATATCATATCAAAATAATTGAGTTGGAAGAAACACATAAAAAGTGTAAAATATACTAAAAAGGAATAAATATCATACAAGAAAGAGCCACCAAATAATTTATTTTTTAAAGTCATAAAAGTAATAAATTATTTTTTCTTTATGTTTTTAAATAAATAATGATATCATAGATTCTACCAAACATATGAAAGCATACCTATCCATTAATTGTTCTTTTGGAGGGGTGGATAGAAGAGTGTTATTGAGCTTGTCTCCCCAAGGAATTCCACGAATAGAATATTGTTTCAACCATTTTCTAAATGCAACCACCAATGCATCTGCTTTTGTAGGCACATAACAAGTCTTTTCCCATTTCCCTTTTCCATCCTTGTAAAGTATGTGTTCCTGTATTAAGAAAAATTTACTTTTAACAATAAGTAAAAATAGAGATATTAAAATAATGAATTTGTAATCTAAGTAGAAAATATGTTAAATTTTTAAAAATATTTTTAAAGGAAAAACAATACTTTAATTGATGTATATTTATATTCTAAATTGGACATAGAACCTCTCATAAACTACAATGTGCTAGATAATTATTTTAATGTGACTAGTAATGTTGGTGTGACACACCCTCCAATACCATGTGAGCTAGGAGGAGACTAGATCTTATGACCTTGTGCTTTACCACTCAAATCTCTTTCCAATTGAGTCATAACACTGTTTTATGAAGTTGCATTAAAAAGGAGAAAAATATTATTTCTCTAAAGATGTGTTAAATAAATAAAAGAGAATTACTACTTTATTTTAAATATGAATTATTTAAAAACATTATCTTACATAAGATTCATTTTCTAAGTTATCATTGTTAGAATATTTAGAATAACTAAGAGTTGGGGTGAATCAATTATCCAAGGTCCAGATGTACCAATTAAATAATTAATCACTTTAATTAATTCAGATCTATGCATCCAATAGCTCAGCCACTATAGTAAATAATCAGCAACATAAACTTGCAGTCCATTGTCCTAATAATTACCAAACTTGCATAATGTAAAATATTAACAGTAAAACATCACAAATGACATCCACATAAGTCAACACTAGGATTTAACATGGAAACCCAATTTGGGAAAAACCATCAGTAACATGTCACCAATATTTCATTCTTATAAAGTTAGCTTTGTTATGATCCAACCCTGTTAAAGGCTACAAAAAACATTGTTAAATATGACCTTGTTAAAGGATTTAATCACCCTGTTAAGAGTGGCCTTGTTAGCAGTCTTAAGAATATTCCATTAGATTTCTATCTTGATTAAATGATTTATATATGACTATTAGGTCAACCTTGATTAAAGGATTTCAATACTGATACGTGGGTTAGAATGTAACAGTAGCTTTAATATGACAAATACAAATCACTTTGCAAATACAAATCATAGTTTGGTTCACATGTTGATCCACTAACTTTGCTTCATTGTCATCTCTGTGCCTAATCTTCTTGGCACTCCTTTAAGAAATCATAATTTAATTCTACACAATTCCTTTTAGCCTCTAGCTTAATTTTGCCAATCAATAACATCAACAACTATTCTAACCTATCTAGGTCTTCACCAATTTTGCTAACCTCCTTCTCTATCATGTTTATATTAGCCCTTATACATCCTTAAATAGGTAATTTTGATCTTTTACCACTTAGACACCATTGTAGATCTTAGTTTTTTGTTAGATTCATTGAATCCTTTAAAAACTTTGTCTCCTCTTTTCTCTTCTAGAAACTTCTCCAAACTTTTCCTTGAATTCTTAAATAGAAATTCCCAAACATAGCTTCCTTCAAATTAAATGCTCTAGATAATCCATCCTTATCTTCCACATGTTCTACATATTCCAAAAAACCAATTGTATCAACTAGAAATCATGATTTCCTCATAATTTATCAAATGTTGTCCATCGGCCAACACTATGTTCTATCCCTCTACCAACATTGTGTTGATGATTGGCACATATAATCTATTACTAAGAAACTTGCTACTTTAACCTAGCATTCATTGTTATTTTATTTTGATAAATTTATTCTCTTGCATAGGTAAGATGTACGGACAATCTTCATCCACATAAATAAATGTGTTGTAGTCTTCAATTTCTTTCTTGCATTCAACTTCGTTCTTTTATTCATATTCATCAACTTTCACATTTTCACTTTCAACAACTTTGTTAGTGTTAGAGTTCAAACACTTATAATATTTTCTCTTAGTGGAATATCCTAGGAATATGCTTTCATCACCCTTAGCTTCAAGTTTTATGTTTCTATTATCTTTAAGTATATAGCATTTTCTTCCAAAAAAATAAAAATACTTCACATTAGGTGCATACCCATACCAAAATTCAAAGGTTCTAACATTTGTACCTTTATTGACTTGTATTCTATTCAAAGTGTAGACTATTATACTTACAACTTCTCTCCAATATTTTTGTAACACATTCTTCTACATCATCAATCTTCTAGCATAGTCCATGATTGTTCTATTTCTCCTTTCAGTTATTACATTTTGGGGAGGGGTCCTAGGTGCTAACATTGGTCTTTTGATTCCTCTATAATTGCAAAATATATTGAATTCATTAGAGATAAACTATCCTCCTCTATCATATCTCAAGCACTTCAGACTCTTACCTATTTCATTTTCAACTATGGCCAAATACCACTTAAACAATTGAAAAGAATCATATTTTTCTTTAAGAAATATCATAGTCATCATTCTATAATAGTCATCAATAAATAGAATGAAATATTTATCTCTAAAATAGCTTTGTACTCCAATAGGTCCACATAGGTTAGTATGAACCATTTCCAAAATATCATTAGATGTGTATGTCTTTCTCTTGAAACTAGACTTTGTCATTTTTTCCAATTGATGTTGTTTACACATAGCATTATTAGGTTTATTCAATCTTGGTAACCCTCTTAGTTTTTTAATCTTACTAATGCTTACCAAATTATCAAAGTTCACATGAAATAACCTCTTATTCCATAACCATATATATTTATTTTGTGCAAACAAGCATGTCTCATAAAATAAATCTAGATAGAAAAAGTTACCTCTTATATAATCACCACTTCTAATCAGTTCACCAATGGCATCAAATATATTGGCATTCTTGTGATTGAATTCAACTTTGTATCCTATTTTGTTCAACTATGAAATACTCAATAAATTATAGTTAAGTCCTTCACCCCAAATAAATATTGTCACTTTTGATCTTATCAATCAATTGTATTGATCCTTTACCTTTCACAAGATGTGGTCATCATTACCAAACATAACACATCTAGCCTTATATGATTCCATGGTTTCAAATTTACTTTTATTACTAGTCATGTGATGTGAATAACCACTATAAATTATCCACCTATCACCTTTACTCACATATGAAATTAATGTAGTGTTCTCATTTTCATCAAAATCTTCTTTTATAGAAACATACACAACTTCTTCACCATTATTTTCAAACTTATTATGTGTTTCTTCTTCAGTAATTTAACAAGATTTCTTACCTTTTTCTTTGTAGTCCTTGTTTCTCTTATTGTCTTGGTCATCTCTTCTTCCTTTTTACTTCATCAAAATCTTCCATGCACCATGTAGGGAAGTTCTCTTTATTCAACTTTAGTACCTCCTTTTTGTACATCTTGATCTTTAGCTTCAAGTACCTTAAAACTTTTTTTTACAAGAACCAATGATTTGATACTAATTGTTAGTGTATTTAGAATAATTGAGAAGGGGGTTTAATCAGTTATCAAAGGTCTAGAAGTACCAATTGAATAATTTATCACTTCAACTAATCCTTATCTAAGCATCCAATAGCTCGGCCTCTATAGTAAATAATCAGTAACATAAACTTGAAACCTATTGTCCTAATGCTTATCAAACTTGTAGAATGTAAAATATTAATAGTAAAAAATTGCAAATGATGTCCACACAAGATGACACTATGATTTAACATGGAAACCTAATTTCATAAAAGCCTCTAGTAACATGTTGCTAATCTTTTAGTCTTCTAAAGTGAGCTCTGTCAGGAGCCAACCCTGTTAAAGGTTACAAAACAAATTATTAAATTTAACCTTGATAAATTATTTAATCACCCTATTAGGAGTGTCCTTGTTAGAGGTCTTAAGAACATTCCATTATAATTTCACCCTAATTAAAGGATTTATATATGACTATTAGATCAACCTTGACTAAAGGATTTCAATATTGATACAATGGTTAGAAAGTAATAGTAGGTTTGATCTGACAAATACAACTCACTTTGCAAATATAGATCATGGTCTAATCCACTGAATAGACTTCATTGTCATCTCTATCTTTGATCTACTTGGCACTCCTTCAAGCAATCACACTTTGACTCTTCACAACTCTTTTAGCCTCTAGCTTAGTTTTTCCAATCAATACCATTAACAACTCTTCCAACCTCTTTAGGCCTTCACAAGTTTTTGTAACCTCTCCTTGATGTTTTTTTCATTAGCACTCATGCCATCTTAAATAGGTGATTCTAATTTTTTCCCTCTTAAACACCACTGTAGATCTTAGATTTTGGTTAGATTCATCGAATCTTTCCAATATTTCATCTCCTCTTTTCTCTTCTAGAAACTTCTCCAAACTTTTCCTTGAATTCTTGCATAAAAATGCTCAAACACATTTTCCCTTGAATTAAATGCTCTAGGTCATCCATCCTTATCTTCAACATATTTTGAATATTCCATGAAATCAACTATGTGAACTAGAAATATTGATTTTCTCATAATTCATCAAATGTTGTCCCTCATCCAACATTGTGTTCTAACACTGGTCACTACTAACATTTCTGTTTGGCACATATACTGATGGTTAGTCAATAATAATGCACAATCGACACTAAATTTTCTTATCTTATACTAGTGCTCAGTTGGCACTAGCATCACTTGGTATAAACTTCAAGTTTCGTAGTCTTCTATTCTTTTTCTTAGTCAAGCCTATATGTGGTCAATCTTTGATTATTTCTTCAAGGGTTTAGTACAACTATTTTCTTTACTTGTAGCATGATTTAAAAAATCACTTTATCTTGTCAAAGTTTAACTAATCAAGTACCCATTGTAATTCCTCTCAAAACTCTACCTTTTCTCTAAATACTTTTGTTATGTCCATCTTCTCAAATCCTTGTCATCAATAATCTTGATATGGCACTCAAATCATATACCAAATTATCTTACCAATTAGGTTTGACATCAATGACAACATAACAATTATCTCAATTGTAGTTTCCAACAATAATATAGTTTTAAAATTTATTTTATTATTAAATTTATTTTTCTTTATAATGAAATAACAAAATTTGATTTTTTTAATGTTTATTTTCATTTTTATAAAATTAGATTTATTATACACTTCTAAGAAATTGATAGGGAGAGTAGGGATGAACTAATCACAAGTTCATGCTTCACATTTTCCTTTGAGACCTAAGGTGTCTTACTAGATCACCAAATTGACCTATAGGATCCCTATTAACCAAAAATCCCCCAATCCTAAGCCCTAATCTACTATCTTGATCAATCTTCACTTCTTGTCATCTGCTAGGTTCCCACACTAGATGGAGGGTACTCAAGGTCTTTCAACTGAACTAGGTCTTTTTGACCATTCTTCACACTCAACTTGTAGGGTCATGGAGGAGATTCAAGACTTTTAAATACACTTCTTTTGTATTCCAAAACAGCTCACTGTGGTTGCACTTCTTACCGATTTCACACTTTTCCTTCAAAATAGAGCTACAAGAAAGAGCCCCAATTAGCCCTCATGTTCCTATAAATTAGGAATTTCTTCAAATTTTCTCCACTAAAAAATCCAAATTTTCTTCATAAACCTTTATTAATATCATGAGTACTTTCATATTTTCAAGGTTTTAAACCTCAAAACTATCATACAATATCTATGCTGCATTTGAGGGTTTTAAGGGTTTTCAAGGCCAACCTATTGTTTGAGTTTGCTAAGTTCCTTAATGGATTGGTGGAACCTTTTCTTTCTACCCAAATGACCTTATCATACTCCCCTTCAACCTCCATGTTCACTCTTCTAGAAATCTTCACAACCCTATTGTCTTGGTGCTTTGTAATGTCCAATTTCCCTAGTTGGGCATGCTTTGGCTCACCTAGGGCAAGAGCTCAAAATTTCATCCCAAGATTTTGAGGGCCCTTGCTTCTACCAAGTTGAAGTACATATGTACACTCACTATCCCCAAGACGTCATAGTATTTCTACAATGGGATAGTGAGTTACATCATTTCTAATGCAAATGGATTAGAACAGGACAATAGACTGGCAATAAAGAAGAGACTTTACAAGCAATGAAAAATGAAACAAACACAACTACTCTATTGAACCATAAATTTCCTAAATAAGAATATCTATAGTATTCAAGTGGTACATAAATCAAACTAACTCTCAAAAGCTTTCATTACTCTCAAATTTTTCTTCTTACAATAAAAAAAAAACATTCCAGCATATAGTCCATACACTGACACAACCAACTAGAAACTTTATGGTTTTAGAAGATTAAATAGGCCCTCTTAGGTCATTCTCCTTCCCATTTAGGTCTTCTATAAGCCTCCTTTATGTTTGGAATGGTAATCAACAACTTTTTGTTGAATTGCAACATTTCTTGCATAGCAACTTTTGCATTTTTTCTTGTTTTCAATTTGTAACATCTTCTTCTTGCTAATTTGTCCATCCCTTAGATTTTCCATGCTAGGTACCCTTCTCTAGGCTAGAGACCTATGTTAGGACTCCAACAATAGGGAATCCCTTAAGTTCTATGTTATTTATTGCTATACACCAAGGAATGCCTTGATTCTAAGGTCATTTAGTAACTTCCTACACCCTACTTATTGTTGCCAAAACACACCTAGGTCCTTACACCCTTGTTCTACTTGCAAAGGTTCTCTTGGAGCACATTGCAAAAAAATTTAAAATGGTGAGGGCCTTATGTTTCAAGGTGCCCCTACACCATACTCCCCACCAAAGAAGCTAAGTCCCTTCTAGAGGCAAAAGGTGGAGATCTATACTATGAAGCTTGAACTAATTCTTTGGGTTCCATGTAGCCTCTGAGTCTATTTTTCCTTACCATTTGACAAGGTGTTCTTTGTATGTGCCATGTCTAGTTTTGGTATGAATCCAAGAGTCCAATATCCTCTCTGCTTAAAGCTTTGGCTTAGGGGGAAAAGTTGTTGTTTGAGCATCCTTCTGAGGTTCCTCCACATGTTGATCCACCTCAGTAAGAGGTCCTTTATATATGACTAAGTCTGCTACATTGAAGATGGAAAAAATGGCTAGATCATCTGGTAGCCCAACCTTGTAAGCATTTTTCCCATACTTTGCCAGTATAGGACATGGCCCAAGACTTCTCATTTGTAACTTTGTTGAGGTCCCCTTTTCCATTCTTTCTTTGTTTAGGTGAACCATGACCAAGTCTCCTACACCAAATTGTACTTCTCTCTTCTTGAGATCAGCTTTGTCCTTGATCTTCTTAGTGTTATCAATGAGGTACTTTTTTACTTGCTCATGCACTTCCTTTATGGATTAACTGAAATCTTTAGCATAACAACTATTAGGTACTTGATCATCTAGGTTTCTCAATTCACATACACCCCTAGGATGTATCCCATTTACAATTGTTTTCACAAAGGTTTGCACCCTTGTCCAAAGTTTTTACCTAAGGACAACCTTGTGAAACATGGAAACAACCTTCAAGCTATGGGACTTGAACTGTGAGGTTGAGTCTCTGGAGAAGGTCAGCTTCCTTTACTATCAGGGTGCACCTAACTACTCTTGGAGAGGAAAAGGGAGAAGGAATGCGTGAAAGAAAATATACCTACTCTAACCTAAGGGGTTTATGCACCAAAATAGAGTGTTCAAACCAATCTTTTTCCATACATGCACTTTTGAAACATCATGAGACCAAAAGATATACACAATTAGACTTGCTTTAATCTAACAATCACATGCAGATTAGAAAACCCAAATGAATGACACAAGGAAAGAGAGGATTCACTTATATACCATTCATAGCCCAAAAGAGATATAGTCATGCAAGATTTCAAATATCTACAATACACCAATGAGAGGGAAATAGTTCTTGCACTTTACATCAATGGTTGAAGGAGATAAGGTAGAATTTCATACAGTTTAGAGACAAAGGGAATTTATAGTGAAATTGTAGAGCAATATCAGAGAAGTTAGAGAAGAGTCGACCAGAACAAAATCTACAAAAATTGCCTTTATAGTTCAAGCATAATTGAGATATTTTCTCTAAAGTTACTCCACAACCACTACCATTAAGTCTCGATAAGGATCTGGAGAAAATCTAATTTGGGTACAAATTTAGATACAATGAAACCTGATATTTAGTTGAAATAGGGCTCTGATAGAAACAACCTTTAAACCATTCTGACCAAGTAGGTGGATGAACTAAGGTAGTGGAGTGTTCTCTTGCTATTTACTAGACTCAACATTCATTTGAGAGTGGTTAACATTGATCATGAGAATCAAATCATGCAACAAAACGTGATCTCCTTTATTTTTGGCTCATGAATTAGCAAAGTTAGAAAGTCAACCGAACTCTACCACCAGGATGAGCCATGTGGGCCAATAGTCTTTCAATTTTCTACCACCTCGCAAAGTCTTATTGAGTTTTACCACATCTTCATAACTAATTGTACCACATCCTCAAGACCCTGACTGTGGCGGTCACATAACTGCTAGCCTCTAACTATTAATGCCTTAGCTAGGCCCACTAGGTCATGTGTCCTTCAAGTGCTTCCTTGTAATGTTTAATTTCCTCACATCTTCATATTGTGGGAAAGTATTGATCGTTGATCTCTCCAAGATCAACAATTGTGAAGATCCTCATTACACTGCGCCTGCCCCACTAAAATTTTTGGGCCCACGAACACTCAACATCTGACTTAGCATGACCTAGCACCACCTTGACATCCAGCTGTGGCATAAGGAATAGACCTGACCCCACAAGGACACAAGGTAGGTAGGCACATGCTCACATTCCTTAACATCCCTGCATCTTCTTATTGCAGGAAAGTGTCAGCCCTTGATCTGTTTGCATCAAATGGTTGATCTTTCTACTCAATAGAATATCACCTTTTCAAACCCATGTGTTCTAACAAGTGCCATGACAAAAATTATTTATTTCTCCTAAGAAGAGTGGGCCCCTGACATCACACTAGGCCATGCATCACAAGGGTGCATACCTACATTATTTAATTTCCTTGCAACTCCTTATTGTGGGCATGTGCCAGCCATTGATCCTTGAAGATCTAACAGTGGAAGGTATAACTGGGAACATGTGACATCACTGCAACTTTAAATTTTATTCCTTTGGGCCCATGAGAACACATGGAAACCTAGTGCTTTCCCACATTGTCGGGAAGTTTGACAAAACACAAAATGCAAAAAAGCGAGCACTAACCAGAATTCCAACTGGATTGATACCTCTTCCCTCTATGGACCACAAAAGAAGATGAACCCACCTGCCATATGTCATGAAGGAGCTTCCCCACAATGTTTAATGGTTGTTTGTTTTGAAAATGCGAGAAAGTGCCCACCTTAAATCACCAAAGATCTGACGGCACAAAAATTTGTAGGAAAATAGAAAGTCAAATCTTTTTTTTTTTTGTATTTCCCAGGCATTTAAATAATAGTAAAGATGGTAAGTGGCCATTGGGAGGTCTCAAGTGTTTGAATTCAAATTTTGGTGAGGGAAAAAATAGGTAAAAACAATCTCAAAGGGACTCTTGCTTGTAGTTCTATTAATGTTGTCATTATAAGAAAACTCTACTTGGTGGAGGACTAAATCCCATGTCAAACCATACTCCTTGTTTAAGCATCTTAACAAGTTTCAAAGTATCCTACTGACTAATTCAGTCTAACCATCATTTTGAGGATGGTAGGCTTAACTAAAGGATAAATTGGTACCTAGTATTTTCCATAAGGACCTCCAAAAATGTCCCATAAATTTTCTATCCTTGTCAAATACAATGCTTGTTGGTAAACCATGAATCCACACAACTTCCTTGAAAAACAAGTAAGCAATATGACTTGCATCATGGGTGAACTTGCATGGAATAAAATGACTCATTTTTCTTAATTTGTCCACTACTACATAGATGCTATAAAGAGGTAAACCAACCACAAAATCCATACTTACACATTCTCATGGTCTACTTGGTATTGGGAGAGGCTAATAAAGTCCTACATTTGTAGAAGTCCCCTTTTCACTTTGACATATGATGCATTGCTCAACATAAACTTTGACATCTCTTTGCATTTTAGGCCAATAGTAGCACCTTTGAACCAATTTCAAGGTCTTATTTAAGCCAAAATGGCCACTCAAACTCCCATTATTTTTTCTTGAATGAGGTTCTTGCTCATGGAACCTTTTGGCACACATAATTGTCCTCCTTTGAAGAATACCCCATTCTGCAATGTATAGTCTACAAACTCACCATGAAAGTGATTTAGGTGCTCTTGACACACCTTGTATGCTATTGCAAAATCTCCATCAGTTTGGTAGAGTTATTTGAAATTATCCAACCCTATGCTTCTTACTTGGATTTCTTGAATAGTGAGTAGCCTTCTACTCATTTGAAGCATCTACTTCTTTATTGAGTTGCCCCTTCTTCTATTTTGTGGTGAAAG
Source organism: Cupressus sempervirens (assembly GCA_028749045.1). Lineage (NCBI taxonomy): Eukaryota > Viridiplantae > Streptophyta > Pinopsida > Cupressales > Cupressaceae > Cupressus > Cupressus sempervirens. Next base: position 806,621,810 of record CM053791.1, on the reverse strand, counting down.
TATAAGATTTTAAATACTCCACCCACTTGACATGTCTATGCCTTAGTTTGTCTTGGGACTTGAGGAAACTCAAAGCTTAATTATCAGTGAACACTACAAACTCCTTGTGCAAGAGATAATGCCTCTATTTTCTAAGGGATTAAACAAGTGCATAAAGTTCCAAATCATAGGAAGAGTACTTTTTTTTTTCTAAATTTAGCTTTTCACTAAAGAAAGCCACTAGTCTATTGCTTTGACTTAAGGCTCCTCCCACTATTATATATTACTAGCATCACATTCTACAACAAAAGGTTCATTAAAAGTAGGTAACCTTAGGATAGGCTTGGTAGTTACCTATCTCTTTAATGTCTCAAATCCCTTATTTGTTTCTAGTGTCCACACAAACTTGGTCTTTATTCCACCCTTGATAGTATCCATCATGGAAGCACATATCCCACTGAAGTTTCTAATGAACTTTCTATAGTATTGAGCTAGGACATGGAAAATCCTCACTTCACTAGCATTTTTGGGATTTGGCCAACTCAATAGTGCTGCAACTTTGTCTTCATCCATTTTAAGATCTCCTTGAGGTAGAACAAAGCCTAAATAGACTAGTTCCTGCTTCATGAAATCATACTTGTCTAGATTGATGGTTAGGTGTTCTTCTTTCAACTTAGACAATAAAATTCTAATATTCTCTAAGTGTTCCTCCTTACTCATGCTTAAAATTAATATATCATCTAAGTATACTACCAAAAACTTACCTGTGAATTTTTTCAACACCTCATTCATGAGCCTCATGAACATACTTGGAGCATTGGAAAGGCCAAATGGCATGACTATCCATTCATAGAGTCCTTCATTGGTTTTAAAAGTTATTTTTCACTCATCTCCCTCTTTTATTCTTATCTGATGATAGCCACTTTTAAGGTTTATCTTGGTGTAGTACTTAGCCCCTCCTAGGCAATCCATTAAGTCCTCAATCCTAGGTATGGGAAACCTATATCAGATTGTGATATTGTTTATGGATCTAGAGTCTATGCATAACCTCCATGTTCCTCCTTTTTTAGGTGCCAAAATAGTAGGAACATCACATGGGTTGGTACTCTTCCTTATCAACCCTTTATCCATCAACTCTTGTACTTTCTTTGCAACTTCCCTATTTTGTTCAGGAGTTAGCTTGTAAGGTGCCTTATTTGGAAGAGATGCCTCTAGAGCCAAGTCTATTTTATGGTTGAATTCTCTTTAAGGTGGTAGGATTTTAGGTGTTCCATCTAATATAATACTTTTGAATTCATCCAAAATCTATTGTACCTCATGAGGTATGTCCTCCTTAGTCTCTCTTCCTTCTTTGGGTTTCACCACAATAGCATAACCCACTCCTTCTTCTTGGTCAAGAGTTTTCATGAACTCTTTCCCTTTCAACATCAGCACATTAGGTCCACTCCCTTGATTATCTAATTCAAGTAGTGATTGAATTTTATAACTCACCCCATTCTTTTTAAAGGTGTAAGAGTTGAGCTCACCATTATGTATGGCTTTCTATCAAACTACCATGGCCTACCTAATAATAGGTGACAGGCATCCATGGGCAAAACATCACATAAAATCTTGTCTTTATATCCTCTTATGGTGCACTCAATCCATGCCTTCTCATTCACCAAAATATGTTTCTCCTTGTTTAGCTAGGTGACCTTGTTAGGAGTGCTCTAAGGTATTTTAGGAATCTTGAGTTTAGCTATGGCCTCTTCTAAAATTATGTTATCAATAGACCCTAAGTCTATGATAACTTTGAAAACCTTCCTCATAATCTTACATCTCACCCTAAAGAGTGATCTTCTTTTCTTGGGCTCTCCTTTGACTAGTTCTTTAATTAGGAACCTTTTTATTATTAAGTTCTCACCACTTTCGAAATCCAACTAGATATTAGGTGAGTTCACACTTGAAGCATCTTCATGAATGTATGCTATCTTATTTTATCCTTGTGATGGTGTTCCCTTTTTAGGACACCTATAGATAGGGTGTCCAAGTTTTTGACAGTGGTAACACTTCATTGTAGAAAAGTAGGATGGTCTCGTTCCTCCTGATGATCTACCTCTGCCTCTACCTCTACTTGAACTAACTCTTTGACTAGTTTCTCCACATTGTTCAGTCAGCTTGGATTCACCTTAGGACCTACTATCATTGCTCCTACCTCCATAGCTTCCCCTATATCCTCTCTTATCTTTACATCTTCCTCTATTCTTTGAGGTACAGTCTTGCTTTCTATTGGTCTAATTTTTCACAGTATAGAAAAAGTCTAAAATTTTGGTGAAAAATCAATTTAGGTCTTTGCATTTTGTAGACTAGGATTTTCATTCCTCATAATTTTCATAATTTTAGGATACCTTAGTCATGCCCTGATTCATGTGTTGTTGAAATCTATTAAATTATCAAGGTTTGTCTATCAACACAACCATTATAATACCTTAAGTGAATCCTAAGTCTCCTGTGTTTAAAAAAAAAAAAACTCAGGCATGAATTTGAAAAAAAAAAGTTTTCAAATATTCCCTTATGTTCTTTAGATTTTGTGCCCTACATCTCTTTTCCTTTTAAGGAGCACCACCCGATAATGAAAAGATCAAGGGCTATCACTTTGTCGTTATGGTAAGATGTGAGTTAAGTAACCATCATGACATAGCGACTGCCGTCAAAATAAGCTATAGTGCTTGGATAAATGGAGGTAGTGACTGGAAAAATTTCACGTTGGTTTTTAATCTCGTGAACTTTTTTTTGCTCCTTGAGCTAGAAAAGTAATTGGGGATCCTAGGAATATTTTAGGCTTTGGTACTCATGTCTTCCTCGTCCAAAAGTTCAAGTTTCTTGCTAATAGTGAGGTAGCAATCAACCTAGAAACCCATGTCAAGATAGTCATCAAACTTCCCAGTGGTCATTAAGAGTCCCAAGTGGTATCATAAATGGTGATATCATTTTTGTGTCAGAACTACTAAGTGGGTAGCTGTGATGTGACATGCTTTTTTTTTTTGACATTGAGTTTTGTTAAGTCACCAAAGCTTGCTACCTTGCTAATCAAAAAATCTAGGCCTCTCACCATTAGCAATATGGCGAGTTGCCATGAAATGAGCATATAGTGGAACCCAAGCAATGTGGAAAGATGACTAGAATTAGAATATTATTTTTTCTTTTGCCAGTTGTGCAAAATTTATCACGTCATCAGTTTTCTAGACCTGCCCCCCATTCATAAAATGTAGGAGGGATTTTGATCGTCAGATCAAGCTAAGATCAATGATTCTCGCTATCTCACCATGAAAAAGAAGTGTGTGGTTTACTCCATGCAAGATAACAAATATGGGACCCACCTCATCTTAAGAAGTTTGTGCAATTTCTTTACCCTTGGATTGATCTTAGATCAACAACTGTCACTATCTTGCTATGGAAAGTTTCTCGGAGGATATGTACAATAAGATAGTGAATATGGGGCCCACCACTATTCTTTTGAGTAATGCAGTTGTGTGTCATCCACATGATTTAGATCAAATCAATAGTTATTGTTACTTTGCTATGGCAAGGTGCTCATTCCATTATGTATAGTGAGGTAGTGACTTGTCGACACGTGTCCTAAGTTGCCAGTGGGTCCAAACGGAGATGCCACCAGGAAGGGAGCTATATACATGGTAGCCATTGATAAGGTGCCTAAGCCCAAAAATGTGAAAGGAATACAGTTTTCTTTGGGAAAGTTAATTTTCTAAGGAAGTTTGTTACAAATTTTGCTGAAATTAGTAGACCTATTTCTAAAATGCTCAAAAAAGGAGCTACTATTGACTGGAATGGAGAACCTTCATAGTGATTTCAAGATATTAAGACTACCATAAAAAATGCCCTAGTCCTCAGAACCCCAGATTATGCAAAGCCTATGCACATTTTTTCTTTTGCTTCCTTTCACACTATAGTCGTAGTCTTGTTGCAGAAAAATGAAGAAGGATATGAACAACCCATTTCTTTTTTCAGTAAGTCACTGCAGCTTGCTGAATTGAAATATGACATAAATTAAAAACAAGCATATACTTTAGTAAAGGCTATTAAGGCTTTCAGATGATACTTGATAGGTGCTACTATCATTGCATTTGTGCCTAGTGCTATTGTCAAAGACATATTTTCTCAGCAAGAAGTGTCAGGAAGAAGGTGTAGACGGATCAATAAGATCAAAGAATTCAATATTGAAATACAGATAACTAAGTTGGTAAGAGGTCAAGGTTTGGCTAAACTCATGGCTGAATCTAATTTGGATGCCAATCAGATAAATGTGGTAGTTGATGACCTCAGATCCAACTTATGTGACATGGATCATTGTGATTGGTATATAAATGTTATCTATTATCTTCAACACATGGAAGCTCCTTCCCATTTGACAGAAAATGAAAAAAGGAATACTAAATTGCAAGCCATCAAATACATAATTATCAAAGGTGGTCTATGGTGGAGAAATTTTGAGGGAGTGTTACTGAAATGTATTGATCAAGAAAAGGAAAAAGAAGTTTTAAATGAAATGCATGCTGGAGTTTGTGTAGGACACTATATGGCTAAGACCACTGCACATAAGGTGATGAGAGTTGGATTTTGGTGGCCTTCTCTTTTCAAGGATGCTTAAATCATGATTATAAAATGTGATGCTTGTCAAAGATTTGCTGGAAAACTAAAATTCTTAGGTCATACTCCAGTAAAGCATGTTGAGGTCAAAGCACCTTTTCAACAATGGGGTATGGATTTCATATGTGAAATTTCTCCCAAATCTAGCACTGGCTATTCCTGGATCTTAGTTGCTATTAACTATTTTACAAAGTGGGTAGAAGCAATCCCCACAAGGAATACGACAAGTAAAGTTGTCAACAATTTCTTGCTAAATAACATTATTTCTAGATTTGGTTGTCCTCAAAAAATTGTAACAAATAATGCAATGTGTTTTATGTCTGAAGAATTCAAGAAATTCTGTGACAAATATGGAATCACTAGATCAACATCTTCCCCATAACATCCACAAGTAAATGGACAAGCTGAGTCCACAAATAAGAGTTTGTTGAAAATAATAAATAGGACATTGGATGATAATAAGAAACTCTGGGATTCTAAATTGCAATTAGCCATATGGGTTGATAGGGTGACTATTAAAAAGGCTATTGGTGTGGCACCATTTGATCTGGTATATGGAATTCAGGCCAGGATGTCTCAGAACAACTTGGTAGGACTCTATAATTACATTTAGTTATATGATGAAGATATTACAAATGACATGCAAGAAAGGCTAGATGAACTTGTAGGATTAGTAGAAACTAGAAAGGAAACATCTCTCCATAACCAAAGGTTGTAACTGCAAGTTAAGACACTCTATGATAAAAGGACAGTAAGCAAAAAGTTTGAAGATGGAGAACTAGTCTTAATGTGGAATGTCGGAATGGAGGATAAAGGAAAAGATGGAAAATTTGATCCTATCTAGTTAGGCCCTTATTCGATTCAAAATACTTGGGGTGAGGATTCTTATGTTCTCAAAGATCTATCAGACAATATTCTTGAACTCCTAGTTCATGGATAGTTCTTAAAGAGGTATTTTTCTTGAAAAATACTTATTTTCTCCATGAACAGTAGTCTAGGTTTCCTTGTACATTCTGTATAATCTTTGTGTCTTCTGTACAGTCCCTGTATATTCTTCTATTCTACATTTTTTCTCTCTCTAAGTTGTTAGAGTTTTTAAGGTCAAGCTTGTGGTCTGCCTCTCCCAGAAATTTTGAGCCCTCATTTGAATCCAAAGAATTTAGTGTACCCAAATAGAGCCACTGTTGGTTTGAATTTTTGCATGATAAAATTCCTTTTTTGACATATAAAAATTTAGATTGTGTCCATTAATGGTGAATAGGGTTTATGGTCTTTGGTCATCCAGATTTGTTAACCTTTGAAAAAATTCATTAAAACCCTTTGTCTCATTCCTTTTGTAATTTTTGGGCGTGAAACCCTTTTAAAATTTGGGTGAATATTTCCTTTTCTTTTGAATTTTTCTCACACCCTCAAGTAACCTTTCCTCTCAAGTTCCTCACCATCTGATTTGAATAGATCTACTGCTATCGCTACCTTGCAATGAAGAGTTGAGCACTTTTTATACATAGCGAGGTAGCGAGTGCCAAAAAGTTTCTAAAATGGGACCATAAAATGATTTCACAGCGGTCGGGGATTTGTTTTTTGGCCAACTTTTCAATCACATGCACCTTGAAAGTACCATCAAAATAGGAAAGGGACCCAATAGAAGCAGCCAGAAGTCAGCACTGAAATAAAGGTATTTCTGATGCCTCGCTACCTTGCTATCGAAAAAAATAAGCATCTTGCCATTAGCAAAGTAGTGAGGTGCCATCAAATCAAAGACACGGTGGCCTCCAAGTTTCTCGGTAATCATAGTCTATCTAGGTGGCATGATGAGTAATAATTGTTATTGTCAAAAATAGTTAGTAGGGATCATGGTGATTTGGTGGGTTTTTATTTTTTCCAGCACCGAGTTTTATTAAAGTCACTAGAGCTCGCTACCTCGCTATCAGAAAATTTTGACATCTCGCCATTAGCAAAGTAGTGAGGCACTATAAAAAGAACAACCAGTGGGACCTTAAGCAATGTGGAAAGGTGACTAGGATTTACAGGTAAGGTCTTGTTGGTTACCAACAGTGCAAATTTTCCTACGTCACCAATTCCCCAGACCCAAGCCCCATCCATAAAGTGTATAAGGGATTTTGATCGTCAGATCAAACTAGAATCAACAGTCCTCGCTATCTCACTATGGAAAGTTGCAAGTTGTTTAGTCTATGCAGCATAGTGAGTATGGGACCCACCACTTCTTCAAGGTACTTTATGCAGTTTCCTTATCTTTGATTTGATCTCAAATCAATGGTCATCGTTATCTTGCCATTAAGAGTTGCTCAAAGGATATGTATAGCGAGATAGCGAATAAGGGCCCACCACTATTCTTCTAAGCAATGCAGTAATTTTTCATCCACAAGATCAAGATTGAATCAATGGTTGTCATTGCTTCACTATGGCAAGGTGCTCATTCTTTATGTATAGCGAAGTAGCGACCTATTGACATGTGTCCTCAGTTTCCAGTGGGTCGAGATGAAAGTGCCATCAAGGAAGGAGCTGTGTACATGGGCAATTTTCATTGGATTGACTAGCCAACTTTTTGAGTGGGATGCCAAGTTGTCTTTCTCTGTATCCCATGATCGTAGGATTTTTAAAGATCGACGGTGTAGATTTAAACGTAGAAGATGGTGCCACTATGTGTATTAATTAGACATGAAAGCTCCACATGTGAGGAAAAATAAAGTATAATATAGAATTTTTTATTAGTTTCACCTTACACAAACAAAGATTTTGAGCCTTTCCTAAGCAGAAGCAATTACTGAAGAAGATCGTGCTGAAGTTTGGCAAGATTGTGAAGCAGATTATTCACGAAACATTTGTAGAAATACAGAGGAAAATGAGGATAGAATTCAAGTAATACTATTGTAATCTTTGTAAGTATGTCAATTCTGTAAAGCATAATCAAAGATGCCTCCGAAGAAGGAGTTTTCAGGTCAAGTAAATTATTTGGATAGAAATGTACATGATGATTTACTTGAATTGGTTCCTAAGTCTACTATAGAGACAGTGCAAGTTAAAAAGTTGACCTCATTAAACCCTAGGTTGAGGATAGCAAATGGATTGTATGATAAGGGTAATTAGGTCCAGGATGCTCAAACCTCACAAACTAGTTTAAATTTGTTCAAGAAATGGTTTGCAAAAAGGAAACTATTTGCTCCACATGCCAATATATGGAATTTCAACTTGGGAAAGCTAGTTGTTGCCAGTGTATTTATGGATGATGATATCCTTGAGGCCGTGGCAAAAAGTTATGATCAAGCCACTAGGGTAGTGATAAGAGTAGATGGTGAAATTCTAATCACCATCAGTCTAGAATAGATTAGGGAAGGTTTTCATTTGGGACCTCTCACTAGGTATCATGTGCCCATTAATTTGATAGATTTAGAAAAAGAATATATGTCTAAGAAGGACATAGTTAGACAAGGTGCACTGAAGGCCCACATCAGCAAAATTGAAACCCTACCAACAATAACATCATCCTCTAAAGAACCTTTCAAGAAAGCATGTTTGAATGCCAGGGTAGTAGAGATATACAGTGATGCAGGTGCATCTCATTACTAAATCATTTCAAAGGTCCAAGATTCTCCATATATTTTAAATGGTCAATTTTAATAATTTAGGATTATGTCTTAGTGGATAGAATTAGGTGTTTTATTAAATAAATGTTATAGTTTTTAGTCGGATATGTTAGAGAGTTAGAGGAAAGGGTTAATGATGTTAGTGTCGGTTTTAGAAAGGATAAAATTAGTAATAGAAATGCCATGTGGTCAATAATTAAAAGAATCTCATCAGAAAGTTGGTGGCAATTTTAAGAGTGTTCATAATAATGAAAAAATGGCTATGGAATAAAAGAAACCGTTTCATATTCCTTCTATTTGGAGGAAAGTCAGTTTTCTTTAAAAAGCCAATCCTATTCTTAGCAGTTACAAGAATATCCATGATTGCTGCATGGTATTGATGATTCCTATTCTTAGCAGTTACAGAATATCCATGATTGCTGCATGGTATTGATGGTAAAACATCTTTCAGATTCCTATTCTTAGATGGAAAAGAAAACATTTTTATTACTACTGGACAGCAAGGCCAGTAAGACTTTGGTTATTAAAAAAGCCAATCTTTTACGTGAAAAATGATTCAAACTTGGGGAGGAATGGGAAGCTTTATGTCTCCTTTGGTCTCCTGAGTTTTTTTTTTCAAGATTATGGTTCTATTGTTATGCTTCATATATTTCTCATGGCAATCAGTTTAGGGAATAACAATTGCAGAAAATTTTACTCTGATGCGGGGTCAATATCACAGGTTTGAACCGTTGGATTTCTCTCAAATTTTTATATGTTGTTTAAAACCTAGTTATTCCAAATATCAATGGTTGGATTGAGTAAATCATTTTTGGTTTGAAAGTTATTCATGTCTGAGTGCGGGTCTATCCGAAGGCAGCAAGAAGATATTTTGGGGGATTTCTTTTCAGAAAAAATGTACTCTGATGTGGGGTCAATATCTTGAGTTTGAACCGTTGGATTTCTCTCAAATTTTTATATGTTGTTTGAAACCTAGTTATGCCAAATATCAATGGTTGGATTGAGTAAATCTTTTCTGGTTCAAAATTTATTCATGTCTGAGTGTGGGTCTATCTAAAGGCAGCAAGAAGATATTTTGGAGGATTTTATTGTCAAAGTTTTGTTTATTGAATCTGATTTTAGTGTGTGATCCTGAAGGTTGTAGATGCCCCTTGAAGCAACTCAGTTGAGTGACTGATTCCTCCTAATTTTTCCAAGGTGTGGCTCTGCATCATACAGGACCCTATGCAAAGTTTTTGGAGAGGGTGAAGAAGACTTTATCCTTGTGAGTTTCATGTATATGATCACTCAAATCTCCTCTTTCGATGTGGAAATAATTTTTGATTTTGCTTCTTACCTAGTTGATGAGATTCATAGTAGATTGGTTGGGATTGCTAAGGGCAAGGTGGAGAAGGTTTGGGACCAATACTCCCTATTGATGCACATGTTTCTATTTAAGGGGGATACATACTTTGGTAAAGAAATGGTTTTGAATAGAGAACAAGAGGGGGAAGCATTGTCAATTCAATTGTGGAGAGAAAATATGACTGTAGAAGTAGAAAATGCTAGTTTTGTTAGATTTGATAGGCACTTCACCTCCAAACTAAGGTGCCTCATATTAAGAGACAATCCCAGGATCCCTAAGGCACTAATGCACCTTGTTAGGCCTATGGATAAACCCCATAATTTGAAGATTTCACATAATTGGGGAGATATCATCCCATATTCAATTTCAACTGTTATTAGAATTTATGGATTCAAGGGAACACCTCATGTACTACCTTACTAGGTTCCCTTAAAGGTAGGAGTAGCTGAATTCTTATGGTAGTTGGGAGGAGCAGAAGAAGCCTTTTTGTGCAAAAGAGGAAAAGGATCAATTTTTCCCACTTGCACTGTAGCCCACCAGTTTGTAATAACCAAGGAAGGGTGGGTCTTCCTCTACAAATTTTTGGATCAGTATAAGATGGCAATATCTCACCCTAATTTTTTTGATGCATAAGGTTTCTTTCATTTGGCTCTTAGGCATAGGATCAAACTTCATCCAGTTGAGCATGAATTTTATTTCCCTAAAGATGTGATAAGGAATGAGTACTCTTTGCAGGAGCAAGAAACAAAGAAAGAAAAATGGAGAGTTCAAAAGTTTTGAGTTTCATTAATTGTTTTGACAAATATTACAACCCTCTAAGTAATGTTGTAACTAGTGCAGATAGAATTAATAAGCTTATGAATACATTCCTTGAAATAATGGAGGTGATGAATGAGAAAAAGCAATATTTCATCGATTCTTTTCCAGATAAGGCCAAAGAAATAATGAGAAGATTGGGTTTCACTCCTAATATAGGGTTAGGCCCACTAGTTGTTCAAAGGAGGTCAGGATATACTATCATTTAGAGTCAAAGGCCCATTGTGGATAAAGGAAAATAGATAGTTGAATCTACTAGTGCTATTTTTGAAGAAAGGCCTCCTAAACCTTCTCCTAAGAGGAGAAAGATAATAAGGGAAGAGGAACCAAATGATGAGAGTTACTCACCTTCCCAAACCCCCATGAGAATTGAGGAGGAGCAGCTCACTAATGAGAAAATTGAACAAATTGGATCACGAGGGAGAGTTTTTTTTTACCCAAGCAGATATTGATGAAGGGAAACCCCAGGAGCCTCCTGTGCCAAGTTTTGAGTTGACTATAGCAGATTTCAGGGGAAGGGAATTGGATCCTATTTTGGAAAAAGCCAGTTAGCAATTTTTGTCTGATGACAATTTTGTAAAGTCTAGCACTTTCCATTAGTTTTCTTGGACGGCAGACATGCACAATTTTGAGGAAAGATGTAAGAATGTGAAAGTAGAGCATCCAAAAATGGATGAAGCCTCCATCCAAAATCAAATAAAGGAACAAATGATTCAAGAGTTCCAAAATATAAACCCTAAAGAAGGGAGATAGATGGTAAAGGCTGCAAATATTTTATTATTGCCCAATTGGGACATTGCTGATGCTTTGATTTTCAATTCATTGTCAAATAATTTGGGATTACAAGATCCAAATAAAAAGGAGTTCTTGGGAACTGCATTCAGCAATGACCAAGCTATTTTTGTCATGTGGTCATTGAGAAGAGGATCTAGGGCTACTCCATCATAGCCTAATGATTCAGGACTAACAGGGAATATCATTGTGAGGAGAGTTGGTGATACCTCACATGTACAAGAAGCCCACATGAATGTAGATTACTCTTAATTTGCCTTGGCTACTACAGAGAGGAAGGAAAAAGAAATGACTGAGTTGCAGAGAAAGTATGAGGCTATTATGGATGCCTACAATAAAGAGGTAAATAGGAGAATTGAGCTTGAGAACAAGCTAATGGGTAGGTCAGTAACACCAAGAATAACATACCCTCACCCCCCAGTTGAACCCTTCAAATCCATCCCCCTCATAGAAATACTAGATACACCCCAAAGGCCACAGTACTACACTGCTGAGGATTTTGAAGAAGAAAAGAATAAACTATGGGCCCTACATGTAGAGTTGGAGGCTAAATATGAAGATAAATTAAGAAAAGCTCTTACATATTTTGGGGATAAAATTGAATGGCCACTAGTTTATGATTAGTTGGCTAGGGTGATCAACATCTAGGATGAAATGAAAGCAAGTGTGAGGCTCTGAAACCCATTGTGAATAAGTGGGTAAGAAGGAGGAAGGAGATGACATTTTTATGTTATTCTATTATAAAAACCTCTTGTGATCAAATTGAGAAAACTTTTGATATTGTTTCTGATCTTACTAACTTTGACAATAAGAGAATTCATTTGCAAAGAATAATAGGTGGCTACTTAGATAAGTACAAGAGCCAAAATTTTAGTTTGTTTCCTCATGCCCTAGATAAGAAAAATAATTTGAAAAGTAAAGATGAATTGGCTAAGGAGCCTAATGATTTATTTTTTTAAGAATGAATCAAGTTATCAATGAAATAGGGCATGTGTGGTGGGCCACAACAACTGAAGAAATAGTGAAAGCCCAAATATTCTTTGATTCTTTGAAACAAAATTCTGTTACTATTGATAATGAGGCTGAGTATGTGCTCAAGAGGCAGAGTGATATTTTGCAATTCAATTGGATAGATGACACACTGTTTGACAAGTGGATGGCAGAAATAGCTCCTAATGAATAGTTTGAGGAAGTAGAAACTAACAATGATGAGGTGCAGGGTGATGAGATCCAAATCATTGACACCATCACTACACAAGGCCAATAGGGTGAAGAAGACAAGAATGCTTAGTCACTTTCAGTTGTAGACCCAAGCCCACAAGACATTGATACAACCAAAGAAGAGGGAAAAGTAGAAGTTACTCCCACTGTACAAGATAAAGATGGTGAAAACCCACAGGTGGAGACTAACTTGCAATCATCAGAACAAACTTCATCACTGGCTAATTTGGTAGTTGCATACAAAGACGGATAAGAATAGTAGCCAAATCAATAACAATAGAAGATGTAATAGAAGCAGACCCACCAAAAGGAATGTTTGATCTAGACATCTTCTGTTACCACATTTTTGTCATTTTATGATAGGTGTATGTAATTATCTCTTGTAAAGGACACCTATCATTTTCTCTTGGCCTAAAGCTTGTTGTATCTCACACTATATAAGTGAGATTCCAGGGCTAGAGAATGGTCCAATTTTCTAATGCTTAAGAGATATACTTAGTTTTTTTTCAGTCCAATGTTTGGAGCAAGTTTTATGATGTATTTTCTTTGTTAGTTCCTAGGAATACATGAATATAGAATGATCTTTATGTTTCTTCCAAAAATCATTCTAAGTTTACTGCAAATGTATACAATTTTCAAAGAAAATGAATACAAATTATGAGTTGTCCCTATATCAGTTCTTTCTAAATTTTGTCTCCTTTTAGTTACTTGGTCATCTTGATATTGTATGAGTAAAGGCTTGTGCAATTGAATGCAATCCAATTAGGTTGTAAATATGTTCACCACTGCTATTAGTTCAATGGATTAAGTAAAAGCTTTGATGAATTTGATAAGGTTGCTATAGTAATAGGAAGGATATTTTGAATGATGAATTCTGATAAGAATTGTTGATAATATTTTTTGTAAGGCAACAAATTAGATCTAAGGATTTGTAGTAGACTCTAAACCCTAATGGATTAGGAACTGGTCAAATTGATTCAACTGGAAGAGAAATATATCATAAATGGTTTTCAAATGCAGAATTATAATCAATTTTACTTTTGTTTCCTAAAGATCTTCAAAGTTGGCCTATACTTGTTTGCATGGAATGTTTTAGCTTCAATTAGCTACTATTGCTAAGAACACATGCAGATCTATAGAAGAATTTTGGCTAGATCTGTTATATGGGATGTGTTTATCAAATTATCAAGAATTATGCATGTATTTGAGGATATGAGATGAGAATCAAAATGAAACTAAAATAATTCTCATACAGTGTTTCCCAGTCTTGAATCATCCCTGGGTATACCCACCTTGGTTTTGCAAAGCCTAAAGAGTAGAAAACCACCCTTGGTTTTATTGAAGTTGGGTCCAAATAGTTTTCACATATAATTGTTAATAGGAATTGGCTAATCCTTAGATTTGTGTGAGTGATATCATTTTGGTATTGAGCATTTTGTTGCTTAGTAGTTTTAAAACACCAACATTGTGTATGTGCCTAAGGATAGAAGATGAAAATTAGAATGTAACTAAGATAATTTCATACAATAGTTTCCTATAGAATCATCCCTAGGTATACCCACCTTGTTTTAGCAAAGCCTAAAGAGTAGGAAACCATCCTCAATTTTATTGAAGTTGGGTCCAGATGATCTACTTGTGTAATTGACTATGATAATTAGCTAATCTTTAGATTATTTGAGCACTTTCATTCTGCTATTGAGCATTTTGTTTCTCAGTAGTTTTAAAACTCCAACACTTTCTTTTTCCTTTCTCTTCCACCTTTAGAGCCATTTGGTAGCACAGATGGACTATTTTAAGAGTAACAAGACTCGTGTCTTCTTGGATGGACGAATTGAGTCCATTCAAATATCTTGCTAATATAATGCTTTCATCTTCTACCAGCTTGGATCTTAAGCATAATTTTTGAAACTCTTCAGTGTAAGAGTGCACATCCATATCTTTTTGCCTAAGATTTTTTCTTCTCCTATGCAGTTATATTTCATAATCTTTAGGAATATAAGCTTGCCTAGTTTTAGCCACCATTCCTTTCCAAGTAATAATGGGGCTTTTCCCTTCTTTTTCCCTCTCTGTTTGAACAAACTTCCACCAGGTTAGAGTAGTACCTCTTAACCTTGACTTTTTGAGCATCAAAGACACCATCACATTCAAAAATGTTCTCCATTCTTCAATCAATTCCATGATGAGGTTTGGATTCATCTTTCTGTTGAATAAGGGAATGTGTTCCAAGGATTTACTATTTATTGTTTTTAGTGCCTTCAAGAAAGGTTCTTGTGGTATAATAGGGTCTAGTGTTTGGGATTTTTCCTCCAACTCAATCAATTTCTCTTTGGATTCCTACTCTTCTTTCTACTCCATCTTGTCCTTGACTTTATCTGTTGTGTCTTGGACCTCACTTAACAATTGTTCAAGTTGTGCCAATCTTTCTCTCAAAGACTTGTCTTCCTCTTGCTCTTCTACCTTCTTCTCTTGTTCTTCTACCTTCTTGTCCAATTCAACATTGGTCACCATTGTGCTAGAACCACTGGATTTAGTAGGTGACAACATTCACCTTGCTTTGCACTTTCTTTTCCCACACCTTTTAACAAAGCTCTAATACAGTCACTTGATAGGGTTTTAGGGATAAACTAATCACAAGCTCATGCTTCAAGTCTACCTCTGAGGCCTAAGGTGTCTTGCTAGATCACCAAATGGACCTATAGGATCCCTATTAAGCAAAGACCCCCCAATCCTAAGCCCTACTCCACTTTCTTGATCAATCTTCACTTCTTTCTATCTGCTCGATTCCCACACTAGATGGAGGGCACTCAAGGTATTCCAACTGAACTGGGTCTTTTTGACCATTCTTCACACTCAAATTGAAGGTCCATGGATGAGATGCAAGACCTTACAATAAACTTCTTTTGCATTCCAAAATAACTCACTGTGGTTGCACTTCTTACCAATTTCACACTTTTCCTTCAAAACAGGGCTACAAGAAAGAGCCCCAATCAGCCCTCTTGTTCCTATAAATTAGGAATTTCTTCAAATTTTATCCACTTAAAAATCCAAATTTTCTTCATAGACCTCTATTCATATCATGATTACTTTTATATTTTCAAGGTTTTAAACCTCAAAACTATCATATAATACCTCTATTACATTTGAGGGTTTTAAGGGTTTTCAAGGCCAAGCTGTTGTGTGGGTTTGCTAGGTACCTTAATGGATTGGTGGCATCTTTTCCTTCTACCCAAAGGAACTTCTCTTACTCCCCTTCAACCTCCATGTTCACTATTCTAGCAATCTCCACAACCCTATTTTCTTGGAGCTTTGTAATGTCCAATTTCCCTAGTCGGGCATGCTTTGGCTCACTTAGGGCAAGAACTCAAAATTGATTCCTAGGATTTTGTGAGCCCTTCCTTCTACCAAGAGGAAGTATATACTGTACACTCACTATCAAAAAGAGGCCTAGTCAATTACATGATTTCCAATGCAAACTACCTAGAATAGGACAATATATTGGTAATAAAGAAGAGAATTTACAAGCAATGAAAAATGAAATAAGCACAACTACTCTACTGAACCAAAAATTTCCTAAACAAGTATATGTACAATATTCAAGTGGTATAGAAACCAATTTGACACTTAAAATATTTCATTACTCTTAAATTTGCCTTCTTATAGTAAAAATAACATTCCAGCATATAGTTCATACAATGCTACAACCAACTAGAAACTTTAGCGTTTTACAAGGTTAAATAGGTCATCTTAGGTATTTCTCCTTCCCATTTATGGTTTCTCCTTCCCATTTTTCTTGTTTTCAATTTGTAACATCTTCTTATGGCTAATTTGGCCATCCCTTAGCTTTTCCATGCTAGGGACCCTTCTCTAGGCTAGAGACCTATGTTAAGACTCCAACAATAGGGAGTCCCTTAAGTTCCAAGTCACTTATTGCTATATATACCAAGGAATGACTTGATTCTAAGGCCATTTAGTAACTTCCTACACCCTAGTTATTGTTGCCAAAACACACCTAGGTCCTCAAACCCTTATTCTACTTACAAAGGCTCTCCTGGAGCACATCAAAAAAAAATTGAAAATGGTGAGGGCCCTATGTTTCAAGGTGGTTGTGCACCAAAAATTCATCATTTAAACATAATTTTATATGGTGAATGAAAGTTATAGATTTTGGAGCTTTATTCCTTTGAAATTTTATTTGGTTGTCAAGAAAATAATGTCCAAGGGTTTTAAATTTTTGTTGAACTTTATCAATCTTTTGAAAATCTATTGAGTTTAATAAAACTTAATACACATATTTATTTTTTGAATTTGTTTACTTTGAAGTACTTTTGAAATCACCATTAGTGCTTCCTGATTTTTCCACAACCATATCATTTTTTGACAATTGGAGGATTGAAGAACCCTCTTATGTTACAACATATCTTCTACCATGGTTTCCTTAGGGAGATATTTTTGTACTTTACTAAAAACCCCACAACCACATTCCTACCGCAAAATAGTTCACATTCAATGATCATTTCATTTACTTGCAAACATCCACTCTTATACCACTTGATAATATACTAATCCAACCGATGAACATGCATGGAATAATAAAATATATTAAATAAAAAATATAACATATCATCACATATAAATAAGATAGAAAGAAAAATTTCTACGTGGTTTCATTTCTATGTGTTAAGGTAGTTTAGAAAAATATTCATAAAGTTATATATAATAATCTAGAAAGATAGAGTAGAATAGAGCTTGGAAATATTTTAAGATATTCTAAAGAATGTCATGAGAGTGTTGAAAAAGAAGCTATTGAGGAGAAATAATTCACCAAAATTATTCTTACTCCAAACAGTTTAGACATCCTTGAACTTATAGATGAATATGAATAGATTTTGACTATAAAATTATTTTCACATCAATAATTCATTGAGAGAGTATGTTTATAGCTCAAATGTCAGTATTGGCAAGCAGTTGCATCTTTTTTTAGGACTTGTTTCAAGATTAATTGGAGTAATCTTCTAAAACATAAAATGAAGTTAAAATAACATTTAAGTTTTGAAGGTCTTGGAAGTATAAGAAAATGATATTCAAACTTGAATAATAAATATTGGAAAAACTAAAGGTGGACACTTTTTTTCCAAAAAGAAAAGATAAAAGTCCCATATTAGAACTTATCATCATAAATGGTCCAAAGAATTATAAATTCTCTAAATTATAACTCATCTTAATAGCTAATTTTTGAATGTTTTCCTAATCTAGGAAACTAATATGATAGGTTGATATTGAGTTGATTTTCTTTCATGCATTTGAAAGGTAGAAAAATGGTGATGGTAGATGCTAATAATATATTATATGGAATTGTATTACATGAGTAATGAATGAGGATTTTCTTTTGGGTTCTTTTCCTTGAGATCTCTTTTGAACCAATTTTTTAATATAGTATATTGTAGTTTCCACTTATAGTACACACACACACACACACACACACACACACACACACACACATATATATATATGTATATATATTGTGTGTGTGTGTGTGTGTGTGTGTGTGTGTGTGTGTGTGTGTGTGTGTGTGTGTGTGTATATGTGTGTGTGTGTGTGTGTGTGTGTGTGTGTGTATACATATATATACATATATATATGTATATATGTATGTATGTATGTACACACACACAAATATATATTTATTTATTTATTTATTTATTTATTTTATTTTTGTGTGTGTACATATATACATATATTGTTAGTTTTGGAGGATTGTTGCAAATGTAATAGCATTGCCATGTATTCAGTATGTGTGTTCCAAAGGATTCTCTCCTCATTATAATAAGCATAAGCCATGAATAGACATGTCCCTTTAAGGGACATGTCTATTTTTTAATTTAATAATTGATATTATAACATATTTATAATATTATTATTATATAAATATAATAAGTATAACCATAGTTAAAAAATTATTATTATATATTAAATTATTACATATATAATTATACCTCATGATATATATAAGATAAAGACATTTGAATTGACTAAAACTTTAACATCCCCTCTTAGTCAAGAAGGATAAATACAATTTGATAATCAAGGATAATGGTCTATCACTATTTTACTCAACTCATAGACATTCAATTTAATGATATCTAACCTCTTAGTTGGTAAAATAGTTAATATTTATTTATACAAATAAATCAAAGATATTATAATTAATTTCCAATCTCTTAGTCATAAGTTTCACAAAATTCATACTTACCAATATCTCTAATATGTATTTATACAAACAACTCAAAGATATTCAATTTAATGACATCTAAGCACATAGTTGTAGGTCTCACAGAATACATACTTACATGATTTAAGTACATATAGAACAAAATTATAGCCAACTAAAGTTGTCACACATCAGCACTCCCTCTTAGCTAGGGAGGATAAACACAAGACATATATTACACCATTGGTAATATTAGGAATGACAAGTTTTAAGGATCTCTTTGATCAAAAGATATTTATCATTATGATATTGAATTTGATATCATGAGTATTGGTCTCCCAGAATATATGATATTCACTAATTACTCAAATGTATGATATAACATTTGATGTTAAGAGTATTAGCCTCCCAAAATATCAATCATATTCTCCAAAGTACTCAAAATAAGGTTTGAGACCACATAATACAACTAATTGTAAGATCATCACCTTACAGTAATTTTTGCAAATACAAGTGACATCATTTTGAAGTCATCATTTCCTCATGATGTACATAGGGGGTAGGCACATTAAATCACATAGTCATAAGATATATTCATGAATTAGAGTCCTCTTGACTACTTCAATTTATGAGAATATCCATCTCAAAATAGTTTACTCCATCTGAATCAATATGATCGAGATCATCAAAGGTTGGTTGAATCATATCTATCTACTCCCTTTCTTTCAAGGTTGCATCTAATGAAATTTCAGGCTCCCTCTAAATCTCAATCTCCTAAACTCTTCATACAAAGTTCTCTTTAAAGAAATGTCAGACTGCCTCTGAATCTGAAATCATGTTAGAATAGATGATACTGGTAGGGTGGGGGTGAATCATAATTCTATAAACTTTTGCCCACAACTAAATATTGTTAATTACTTTATAATATGCATATGAAAGTAAACCAACAATATTAAATAGTAAATATAACCAAGCACGTAAAGAACTCATAACACCATTATTTTTAAACTAGGGAAACCCTAGTGGGGATGATACCCACTAGATGATCAACTAAACAAAAGAATCATCATAAGGATATTGAACCTGTTAGGAGTCAGTGAAATACATATAGTGTCTCGATTTATTGTTAGAGGACTAGGAATTGTTAGAAGCCTCAACCCTATTAGGAGTTGCTTCAAACCTATTAGGAGTTGGTAGATCAAATAAAATGTATAAAAGAAGAGCCCACAACCCTAACATGCAATTATATAATTCAATTCTTCACAAGAGTAGATATGCATACAATACTTTCTTACTGTTGTAACTCACACTTGTTCTAATCATACATCAAATATTGCATCACATAAGGCTCGCATTACATATAAGTTTCCTTCATAATAGTCTATATCACTTTTATTTATTGCACATCACATTACAATCACACACTTATCTATGCAAGATAAGATGTTTACTTATACCTTTCATATTAGAAAATATTTTCTCAGTCAGCCTTCATGTCTTCACATGCTTGACATGATATAAAATAACTTATGGATTAATATCTACAAAGTCAACACATTATGAATTAGTAACTATTTTTTTGTATATGATTTCTGGGAAAGATTCTGTAAGATTTTTTTCATCAACGTTTTGGATCATACTACATGATCCATCATCAGGATGTCAGAGTCAAGGAGAACAAAAATATGGATTGCAGATCCAAGAGGTGAGATAAAAAGAGGTTGGAGTGATGGAATGGGCACAGATAATTAGGAGACATAGTTGACAAAGAAATTTAAAAACAAAAAATCCAAAGGGAAAGAAAACTAAGAAATAGAAAAATAGAAGTGGTAGTCAACAAATAAGGTGGAACGATTAGAAATTTTCCCATAATAAGGAAGAGAGAAAAAATATAGCAAGGTGCAAAAAAATAATAACTAAAAAATAAATAAGAATAAAAATAATAAATATGAAAAAGGAAAGATAACATGGGAGAAAATTATATATATATATATATAACCTAGCAGGTGAGAAAAAGTAAGTGTACATATCTATATAATCTAGAAGGTAAGAAAATATAAATATAACTATTTTGTTACCAAAATAATTTCTTAAGCCGTACAACTCATATTAATAATATGCTTTGTTCTGTTTTGTTAGATACTCGTATTGGTATTTCAACTGTAACTCGAACCATACTATCTATACACACCTGTGCACTGGTAGACATTATGATGATTTTTTCATAGAGCTTTCCTCAACTATGCATAAGCTAACTCTTAATGATTCATCTATACACATCACATCTATCTATGTACTATTGCAAACTATCTAGCACTTAGACAATTTTCTAAATCTAAATGCATAAATGAAATGTCGAATGCATGTTTCCATAAATGATAACTATCAAGACATCTGTCTGACCATATTGCCAACACTATCTTGTTGGTCAAAGATTCATACAAGTATGATAATGTGTTTCAATCATTATTTTTTCACTGATGTCAAACCCACTACTAGCTGGAGAAATAATTGCTTAGTTGATTTGAGTACTATTATTTGTTTGATTGATGAAGAGGATTTGATCAAATAATGTAAAAAGAGCACCTAGAGGAAAGGTTGAGTTATGATATGGAAAAGAATTATAAAGATCAGTTGAGATAGTCATAACATAGTGGATTGATTATCTACTTAAGGTTGCAAAGGATGGATACAATGAATAAGTTTAGAATAACAAGTGGAACAAGTTGAGTCTGCCAAGCTTAACAAACTACATAGTAGGTGTTGAGAAATGTTAGTTTAAGTTGAGCAGAAAACTAGTTGGAGCCAAGTAAAGATGATTTTTAGTGTATGTGGAGTGAACTATAGATAGTTTTGAGCTAAGTGAAACATAGTGGTTGCTGAGTGAAGTTTAGTTGATGTTGAGCATCAGTAAACTTTAGTTTGTGTTGAGTGTTTTGATAGAGGATGTTGAGTAACATAGTATATTTCAAGCACCAGAAGCAAGATAATAGTCAGTGACAGTATTATGAGTTTAATCATGAATTTGATCAATCTAGGCTAAAAATTTTGATTTCTTGAATTATGTGAACCATGTGGAAGATAATATTGAAGAGTTGGTGGCACAGAATTCAAGATAAACCATTTTGAGTTGAATTCAAGGAGGATTGTGGAGGAAGTTTCTAAAGGAAGCTAAAAATAGAAAGATGGTTAGATTCAATGAATCTTACCTAATCTTGGAATGGATGATTGTGGTTGAGGGGCAAAATATCCAATTTTTCTTTGTAAGGGAACACAAGGCCAGATGAAACTATTGGCATATGCAAGAACCTAAGGAAGAAAAGAAGTCTAGGGTGTTGTTTCATATGGTGGCCTAAGGAAAGAGTCTACAATTGGCATGCAAAGTAGAAAGATTTGAGAGGATGAATGCTTGAAGGGTAGACAAGCTATCAGAGTTAAAGTGAATGAAGCCAAGTAGAATGGAGGACTAAATAGAGATTTGTAATCTGCAAAGTGAGTTGTATTTTTTTATTAGATCAATCCTTACTGTTACTCTATAATAATTGTATCAGTGTAGGTAAAATCCTTTGGATTAAGGTTTATCTAACAGTAATTTGTAAATCCTTTAACCAGGTGGCATTCTAATGGAATGGCCTAAAGTCCTCTAACAAGGCTCACTCCTACTAGGGTGATTGAAATCCTTCAACCAGGTCACATTTAACAGTGTGTATTGTAACTTTTAATAGGGTCAGCCTTTCACAAGGCATCACTTTAGAAGAGTGTAAATCAGTAGCATTTTACTGGTGGTTTTTCCCAAATTAGGTTTCCACATAAAATCCTAGTGTCATATGTGTGAATGATTATTTTGTGTTTGATGTTTACATTTTTGCAAAAGTGGTTTTGACCTAGGACAGTAATCTGCAAGTTTATGATTTAAATTATTTTAATGGAAGCATGTAAGGTTTATAAGAAGATGATATATGCATGAGTTTTGTTGAGAATTTTTAATTTTCATTAGGAGTTATTGTGGACCTTGGATAACTGATTCACCCCCACCCCCCCTTTCTTAGTTATTCTAAACTATTCCAACATCTCCCCCTTTGGCATTGATGGAAACATTTGGTAAAATTAGCCAAGTCCCAAAATAATGTCATACATAATCAAAAACAAATAAAAGTAACTACACAAAATTGCCTTCAAAACATAACTATTTTATTCATTTTTTGATTGATCATTACATTCCTTATCACTCCTTATATTGATACATAAATGCACTCCCCCTTACATATACACTTCCTTACATATATTACTTATCCTCTTTAGTACAAAAATACATATAATTTTTGTTACATATTACTCCTCCTTTTAAATCAATGGAAAAGGTGTCAAAAATTATATCTAGAAACTAGGTGGCAAGTTGTTGATCAACTAGACATTCTAGATATGCAATTTTCAAAATCATGTTTCAGCTTGTCAAAGTCCTAAGATGTCACTTCAATTGTGCTCAAGTTAACTGCAACACACTCCTCCAATTGCCTCTAGAAAAGGAAAACTTCGAGTGATAAGTATTCTCTGAGGATAGAGAATCTCCTTAGTACCATTTCCTTGTCAAACTCAATTTTTTTGATAGCATTTTGGATCTTTTCCATCTTAGTTTCAAAATCTTCAATTTTGGCCTCTAGTTGCTGCAATCTTGTAGTGAGTATATGAAGTTCACTCATTTGGCCTTTAATCTTATTTAAAAATATGATAGGTTATGACATTATCCACTATCCATACAACTTCTTACCTTCATCTATGCTCCTCCTTAATTCTTTTATGCACACATCTAAATTTCTTGGATCATTTTTGACATTTGTGCATATTGTATCAAATAGTGATGCATCATGCTTTGTTTGTGGTTGCGCTAATGCTACCTCAGCTAAAGTTGTGAATTCCTCATCAAAGGTCTTTGTAAGAATTTGGTATAGCTTTGATACCATGTAAGAATTTTGTGTAGCTCTGATACCATGTAAGAATTTTCCTAAGGCAATAATTCAACACCAAGATCAAAAAGCTCAGTAGATATCACATACTGAGAGACAAATAATGATCAAGTGAGAATGGATATCAGATGATTGAATATTAGATAATTGGATATCAAATATTTGGATAATTAGATGAATAAATCATAGAGGGTGCTTGTATATAAGAGAAACTGATATGTCTAGAAGTCACACAAGAGATAAGGATTACAACTCAACACATGTCCACCAAAGGTGGATTATCCTCCATTGAGCACAGGAGTTTGTGCAATGCTAAGAGGATAAGTTTACATAGGTGTATCTCATAAAGAAATTTTGTAGACACCATGTGCTCTAATAAGCCGCTAACTCCTGTGTTTTCACCAAGACAACTCATATGACTATGCATATTCCAAAAAGAGAGATGAAGAAATACAAGATTCATGCAAGGATGGAGTAATCAAGACACCCTAGTATGACATAAATCATGCATGTACAAGCACATATCCCCTATAAAAAAAATACATGATGGTATCCCCCCATATTAAATAATCTCCTGCAAGGATATCATGAAGATAAAAAACTATCCAATGCCTACAAATGACATTTCTCCCTTTAGGAAGAAGATACACCTAGTATAGGTGCAAGTATACTTCCCATTGTAGATAGGAATATTGATGAGGAATCCATATGTAGTATGTTATGGATGTTGCCTCTAAAGTCTTCTCATATGTTGAAAAGTCCTTGATGAATGTAGATGCCACAAGCCAATCTAGTGGATACCCAAAAGAAGGTGGAAAATAAGGTAACATGTCCATGTATGAAAGTGAATCAAACTCCAAAGACAAGGAATCATTCTTATAGGAAGATATGGGAAGAGAAGAAATGTAGCCTCCCCTCAATGAAAAATACACACCAATGAAAGAAGCTCCTTGATGACTAAAGAAGTTGCACCATGAAAATTGAATGATGTTCCTATAGGAAGAAGTGGTGCCATAGGTGTAGTAGAGGATGCTCCCCAACTAGTAGGAAGAATCCTCAAAAGAAATGATGTCTAAGGAAACTAGAATACAATCTCCAAAGACCGATATGTCTCCTTTGAAGTAAAAGAGTCCTCCTCTAACTATTGAATAGAAGTGTCCATAATCATGTCAGTATGAAAAGAAAGATCAACTGGTTGAGGGTTAGAGTGTTGCCTCGCAACAAGTGAAGAATAATTCTCCTAAAAAAAGAGAAGATGGATGTCATCAATAATGTCTCCCACATATTCAATGTAAGACTCCACAAACAACACTACAATGTCTAGAAGGAAGTCATCCCATGAAGTTGAAATAGGAAGACATAGTGTTTCTTGTTGCACTAAATCATGAGCATCTATAGTTGGATCTTGATTAGTAGAAGCAATAGGAGCATTAGGAGGTATGATCTCAATTGGAGTTGTAGGTACCACAACTAGAGTGGTTGGAGGTTGAATGTGTTGGAGTTGATGAAATCCAACTTTGAAGACTCCCAAGATCACCTGCATGTGAAAACCTATCAAAGAGAAGCCATGGAAGGAAGAGCATGGAGTAAGGGATAAACCCTAAATGGACATGAGAGAGAAAATATGAAAACACAAGAAAATATGTATTTACAATATGCAATAATGTTGATGTTGATTGTTTGATACATTGAGAGAGCCTGAATACAAAGAGCTCCAGGAATCTCCTAGAACAAGCTAGAAGACGCTAGGAGATAAGTGTGACAACTAAGCATACATCCACATGAGGTGGAAATTCCTCGAACAATGTGAGAGGATAAGTATGAATTAGGAGAGAACAAACTCTTGTATTGTCAACAACTTATAACAAACTCCTAGACTGCAACTAATAAATAAATGCATTTACCTAAGTAATCTTAAGTAAATAGAATAAATAATTAGTAAATTAATTATTTACTCTAACACCTCCCTTAAGTGCAACTTAGGGAAATGCCTTAAGCTCACAAAACTAAGAAATGCAGAATGGGTCTGGGCAATAAGGCCATGCTAGGTACCCATGAATAATCAAACAAAATACAACCTTTGAAAATGGGGAAAGAGAGAAAACCACGTGGGAAAAACCCTCTCTCAAAAAGAGGTGAGAACCTAGTGAGGAACTGAAGAAGCCTCCAACTAGGGAAATGTCCCCTAAAAAAAAAAGAGTGATCATGAAGAGTATCACTGAAGCATGAAGAAGCCACAAATCTGCCATCAAGAAAAAAATTGCTGATTTGAAGAACCTCCAAGGAAGAAGAAGGCACGAACCAAGCATGTCTATATGGTAGATGATCCATCTCACCAAAATGCATAGGTAGGCAACCACTGCAATCACCTTGTATATAGGATCAACCACTAAATATATAGTTCACACTACCAAACCATCAAACCAAGGATGCATTAGAACAACAACATAACCCCCCTTAATGCAGATAGGGTGAGATGACAAGAAAGTAAGAAGATAGGCCAAAGTCTCCTATAGACGAACCAAGAACGACAAGAGAGGAAGAGGTACAAACACCTATAAAGACACAGTCAAACTAACTCTGCATGGGGCTAATGTCATGGAAGGGACACTCACTTGACAAAGGGAGAATGCCTAAAATAGCAAACACCTATCCCCCCCATGGTGCTTTATGAAAATAGTGCATGTACAACTGACTCAAAACAACATTCATGACCCCGAAATGCAAAAGTGACACTTTATCTCAATGCGATACATAAAAGTGCTTCAAAATGATAGTTACAATGATTAAAACAAAAAACATGTTGCAACAAAACATAGTATAGCCCAAAACTTAGGAGAGAACAAACTCTCATATTTTCAACAACTTATAACTAACTCCTAGACTACAACTAATAAATAAATGCATTTACCTAAGTAAGCTTAAGTAAATAGAATAAATAATTAGTAAATTAATTATTTACTCTAATAGAATCTCCTCTGGTAATGGAGGGACTCATGGATCTCCATATGCTTCCCAAAGACACATCCAAACATCATGAGGACTACTTGCCTTACTAAGTGGAGCAAAAGACTCCTTACTCATACTATTATACATAAAGTGAAGAAGAAGAGAAAGATGTCCCCAATTAGTATTAGGTGGAAATATCTTTGAATATAGATAAGGAAACACTTCCTTATGTTCTCTTAAATGATCACTCATCAAAGCACTCCATTTCTAATAGTTCATTTTTGTTAATTTGAACCTTAAACCAAAGTGACATTTTGACATGACTCCATGAGATCAAATAATGTCTACACCCCAAAAATGCAAAAAAAATAAAGAAACCCTCCCTAATGCATGATTTTGCACCTTATATTTAGTGTGATTACAATGGCCACTTGCCAATTTAGGGTGAAAGTGGACTTCTAATTTTGATGGTTATTGTTGTGGTGTCCACAACACACACCCCATTCCTCACCACAAATGGGGACCCCCCCACTTTTTTGACTCCTAGACTCATAGTTTGAGAGTTGGGAGAAAAAAAATTTATTAGAATTTGAGTTCTAAGAGTCAAAAAAAAAAAAAAAAATCAAAAAACACAAAAACATTAGAAATTTTGAAAAAAAAAAAAAAAATCATGCGATTAGCACACACACAAGAAAAGTGCACGTCATGTGCGCCGAGGTGCGCTGCGCACCTAGCTTGACGAGGGGGAGTTATAAAACCTTGCAAACCCTTACACACTTCCCATATTTTTTTTATTTTGGAGTTTTCGCCACAGAACTTGAGGTAAGCACTTCCCATTCTATGGCCCATGGCAGGCAAGCAAACAACGCCCATGCCAAGTGCTTAGTGCCCACATGCACAAACCAACGGTGCTAAATACCCACGTTCATGGGGCCAAGTGTTTAAAACTAGTGGCACCAAATGCCTACACTCATAGTGCTAAGTTCTTACCATGAGTGGCACCAAATCCTCATGTTTGCAGCACCAAATGCTTGCGCTTACGGTGCTAAGTTCTTACCATGAGCAACACCAAATGCTTGTACTCATGGTGCCAAGTTCTTACCATGAGTGGGGTAAAATAAACCCTCATGAGCGGCACCCTTAGCCATGATGCTCATGCTCATGATGCCAAGCTTGTTTCGCGTGCAACACCCAAAAGATAAATAAACCCTTGTGAGCAGCACCAAATACCCGCACTCATGGCACCAAGCTTGTTTTGTGCATGGTGCAAAATTGAACCTTGCACTTGTGGCACCAACCTTCTTTATCCATGTGTGATGCCACTTGTGCCCACACCTATCATGCCTCCCATATTGATGGTTTTTTTTTGTTTTCCCATAATATCGCACCTATGGCCCTTAGTAACCATTGCATGTGCACATTTTCCTTCACACGTGCTCTTACACCATATATACACATACATTTTTTATTTTAGATTTTGAAAAGCCAAAAAATAATAATAATAATAACAAATAAAAAATACAAAATTAAATAAAAAATTAAAATTAAATTAAAAATAATAATAATAAAAGGGGATAAAATAAGAAGATAAACAAAATGCCCAAATGGGGGCATTCTTTTTCTTTTTCTTTTTTCCTTACATTTATTTTGATTCATAATTTTTATGTTTTAATGGACTAATAAATGCTCTTTTTTCATAATGTGCATATAATGAAATGGGGTCCACATCCAGAGTAGCACCCAAATCGGTCATGTTCAAGTTCCAAGGTGTACCTTCAAAATCAAGATTCCATAATGATTACGTTGAGATCAAAGACACTGACTTTAGACACACAGACTTAAGAGAATTCCTCAAAATTTGCAATAAACCAATAGAGAGGTTGGCCATGATGTCTGCATTGATCCATTCTTGATTGGTGAATATAGTATCACATCTTGTGTTAGTAAAATTAGCTAAGTTGATCATGGCTCTGTCACAACATTTTGTTCCTGATGAAACAATGGTCAAGAGCATCATGGGGGAAGTGGTTTTCAACCTGCGACCTAACAACATTGAGAGGGTCTTCCATCTTTCTAGAGTAGACTAGTTCATTTGACTCTTGTATGAAGTAGCTAAGACATGGTACAGGGAGCAGCAGCAAGAGGCAATTGACATCATACAGTCTTCATACCTCATTGAGAAGCCTACTCGGGGAAAGATAATGGGCAAGGTAGATATGACTTAGGGATACATAAAGGAAGACATTGGATACTCTATCAATCTCCTGAGCGGAGTCATGGGTTTACCTTTAGTAGGTCACCTTAGCACCTTAATGGTCAACTTTATTGAGACCATCAGATAGGCAAAGATACCATTGGATTGGGCTACCACACTAAGTGAAAACTTGTGTGAGCAACTGAGGATAGTGAAGGACAAGAAGAAGTTATACATGACTTCTTACATGGTGTACCTGGTTATAGCAAGGGAAAAAAACCATCCTAGTTTGTACAGGAAAGGTAGTATGCAGGACCACGATGCCTAGCCATGCATAGTCTACCCTTAGTTGGTAAAGAAGAAACTCTTAGCGTAGAGCAAAGAATACAGAATTGCAAATGATGCATTTATCTTTGTGATCATTTGATTCCTTGAGGGAGACTATGGGAAGAGGTTATCCGATGAAGCCAAAACATAGGTCATAGCTCTCGAAGCCTACTTCATACAGTTCAAGATGTTCACATATCTTCGAGTAGCTAGTGCATCCATCAATCCTAAGAAGCTACCAAGATACCCTAGTGACAACATGGTGTTGTTGGAAATATCCTAGAAAATTGAGTTGGCTTATGAGAAGATAAGGAGGCAATGAAGACCTTGTTGGGCATGGCCATTGGTCATAGGACCATATCAGGTGAAGAGGAAATGTGATATTTCATCTTTCGAATGGGAGTGGGAGAACTATCCTCTTGAAGAATACAACTTTGCTTGGCCATACTTTGACAATGTCAGGAAAGTGGAGAGTCTAGCAAGAAAAGACTTTCATCATGAGGATGTTGTTGAGGATCGCTAGATGAATGCAAAAAATGACTATGATGTCCACATTAGGGACTATTGTAGGATAACTTTGTATCTAGCCAAAAAGGCTCTCCAATTGAACATCTCAGTTGAGATAAGGCAACAGGATTCTAAGGAATTACTGGACCCCATGTTCAATGCTAACAAAATTGGTAAAAGACCTATTTTGAATGCTAAGGTTGACAACGAGGAAGAAGATTATATTAATCATTGAGCGAGGCATGTCATTAGAATGACAAAGAATTGGATCAAGAAACCTTTTCCATTTGATCCAATTCCTAACACTGTGATCTTCCATGCACATGCTCACCTAGAAAGAGGTAGAGGAAGGAAAGTAACAATTTCTACCTTCACAACTCAACCTCCTATTAGTCCAAAGACAATGTACCAGCTTGATCATACTGTGGGATATTATCACCCTCCTAAAAGGAAGGGAAAGAACAAAAGAAAGAGGACCTCTCCTTAGAGGATTCAGACAGAACAGGCACCTCCCTAGAAGTAGGAATAGAGTCCACAAGGGTCGCAAGATACTAGAGCTGCCCAAGTCTAAGATGAACCGCAGTTGCCTCTTGTTGTGTCTAGCCAAACAGAAGAGGGAGAGATTCCACAAGTCTCCATTCCTCCTACACAAGATGAGCTAACTTCTCCTTCTACCTCTAAGAAATAGAGGAAAAGAATTAAGACTCAGATGAAGAAAAGGAAAAGGATTAGTAGAAGATTAGTGCCTAATCCATCTATCCCTGAAAGTAGTCCAGAAGGATATGAAGAAGAAGAAGAAATAGAATTAAAGTGCAAGAAGATGAACAAGTGCCTCTATAGGGAAGAACTCAGCTAGCTAGAGCCACAGAGTTGCAAAGGAGAAAGAGTGCCATGGGTACCCCACAATCGACTCAAGCAAAACCTTTAGAGCTTTCTTCTTTGGAAGATGAAGTACAATAGTGGGTGGATGAGAAGAGTGAAGAAAGTGATGATGTTTTCTCAATGTCATATTTTGATTTCATGCCTATAGGTACAGAGTTAATTAGGGATAAGATCAGGGACACCCCTATGGGTGAACCTCAACAGGAAGACTGGACACAAATGCCACCAGAAACATAGGGTCTTGATCTTACTCCTCCATCTCCAACATGAGTTACAGTAATAGAACAAGGCTTGGTGACTCCCCCACCTTAAAGTTTAGAAGAAGAGCATGTTTAGAAGGAATCATTATCAGAGGAGAGATTGGAACTAATGACCACCGGTGAAGTGTTAGAAGGACAAGTGGTAGAATATTCTCAACCACTTTCCCAAGATACTGAGGTGTAGGCTATAGGATCCACTGAGACTAAGGACATAAAAGAAGAGCTCTCCTAGCAGGATATAACTCCCAACAGGAGCCACAAAGGGAAGGAAGTTGTAGAACATACTCCTTCGTCATCAAGAGCCAGGTCCTTAATAGGACGCATCCCTAGATGGATTCGAAAGGAAATAATGAGGAGTACTAAGCCTCAATTTTGTGCTTTAGAGGAAAAAATTTGTGATATTGCATAGATTTTGAACAAACTCGAGTCTCCATCACATGAGGTAGCCCCATTGGCATTTGTCACCACCATATGGAACTAGGTTTTATTTGCAAGTGGCTCTTCCTCCTGAAGGCATAGATGCAAAAGGTCTTAGCCTCAAAGATTATGAGTTAAAGGATGTTATGTTGGGAAGGCCTACATGGGATTTAGCCTAACAAATGATGACTATGGGAGACAAAGAGGTGTTCAAGTATATGGAACAAGAGGAGATTGAACTTCATGTGCTTCAAACGCAAGTTGAGATCCTAAAGGCATATCTAGCCGAAGTCGTTCATCCTCTTGATTGTAAACACCCTGAGCATACTTTGAACATTGTACTTAGAGAAGGGGGAGATGTACAACTTGACCCATTTTTGAAAGCTTTTTAGGGATGGAAAGGAAATTTTGAGGAGAAAGGTGTTACATAAGTCATAGGGAATTTAAAGTTATTGCATGCTATGAAGGAGAACATGAATAAGATCATATCAATTTTGAAGTAGGACATCAGTATCATGGATGAGGTATGTGCCTAAAGTAAAAATTTGCAGACTCTACAAGCCATAAAAGGCCAAAGACATCGAGTTTTGATTGATGTATATACTGGGGAAGAATTAGACATGATTGATGATTGGATAGAAAAAAAAGTAGATAGCAATAAAGTAATGGAAACATTACATGACGAGATTCATCGGCTCAACGACGAAGCTCGAGAGAAGATTTTGAAAGTAGAAAGACACTACAGTGATGCATGCTTGGATATTTTTGAATATGAGGAATGAGAGAGATTGTTACCTCTAGAGATAGTAGTGGAAAATTTTAGGAATATTTTTGTAGAGGTTGCTGTTGATGAAGACATTCGACAAGCCTTCTAGATAGAAGAAACCCTATTAGAGTTGGACACCAAACTTGAAGATTTTGCAGAGACTCAAATCGAAGTGGACAACTATAGATAGAAGGTGAAGGATAAATATGAGGCTTTAGATCTTCTATATGTTGCTAAGGTAACTAAGATGATAGAGAAATTCAAGGGAAAACATCCAAACATAGCTTTGGGATGAAGAAGTACAAAACCCAGATGCCAAAATTTTAGTTTTGACACTTAGCAAAATTTTGAGATTTTGACCCTATCAAGGTCTACAACTTTGCAAGTCCATAGCTCCACAACTCAGAGGTGCACTGATAATTAACTACTTGTTCCAAAAATAGCACTTTCTATGCAATAGGAATGCATTCTTATGATAGTTAAACTGCGACACATGCCTAGTAAAGGACCAGCTTCTATTTTTGGCACCTCTAGACACTCCTACGTTGATTGAAGGCTTCCTCCTACTTTCTCTTTCGTGCTTTCTCTATTTTTGACATATAAAGGGCTCATGCATCCAATTAATGAATAAAATATGGATGGATTCCCTCTAAGCACCAGATTAACTATTAGTTTGTATATATTTAGTTTGTTTTAATGTTTTAAAAGCACTTTATTGCATGAAAATATCTCTCACTCTCAACACAAATTGAGGAGACAATTTCTTATAAATACCCCATTGTAAAATGTAACAAGGGTCACAATTATTATGCAATAAAATTATGGTTTTGGTGCTTGCATTCGAGGTATAGTGATTCTTGTCTAAATGTGTCATTGTTTTGTGAATTTTGTTCATGAGATTGTGATTGAGCCAAAGATTTATTGCATTGTTTATGGTTCTATAATCTTTTAGTTTTTGTGTTTGCTACAGATTTATGAATTCCACTAACATAATGAGCTTGACAAGAGATCATCAAATTGTATCTACATAGCCTTTTGCCTCGTATGAGTGCACTTTTTGTGGCCTTGCAATTTGATGAAAGGTGAAATATCACATGATTGTTAAAGTTTCTCACCGATGATTGCATCAGTGGATTTTAGGAAGTGTTGCTCCTATTTTCATTGGTTTCCTATAGATTTCTTCCAAAGTTTAAACTCACAGCATGTTGTTTTATGTAGCTTATGTGCATTTAGGATTTCAATTTCAAGTTATTTCACTTTCATGTTATTTTCTTTTACTTTTTTTATTTTCTTTGCTAACCCCTTGTTAGAATAGGAACTCATTTTAGTTGCACTGTTAAGATTGCATTCATTGAAAAACCTAGAAAATACAAAAATATTGTTCTTTTGTATATTATTTTGAGACAATAGATAGGTATACTTCATTTCAAGTTTAAATCAAAACTAGCAAAGGCCTCCTCATGAACAATCACATTTATCTTCAACTGAGTGGATTTTGGTACATCGCAAGACAAATACTAAACCTTGGAGTTGATCCCAAAAGATTAGCTTTTCAAGAGAGGAATTGTGCAATGGATTCCTGAAATTGACCTCGTGCAAAATGATTGCCCAATAGTCACAACAACAAATATGAAGCTCTATCAGACTCAACAAGATAAGACACAAGACCTCTCAAGGATCTAATTAATTACAAGTGCAAAAAATAGGCCAAAAATAACCAAATTCTAAAAGTACTATGTCCACTCAAAATTACTCCAAATTGATATCAAATTTGGAAAGTAGACAAAAAATTATGCACTCTCAAAAAAAATAGCACCTGAATATGTGTCCATATGAACCCGAACAAAGCCCCTAAAGTTGCAAAAATTGAGATTTGTGATTTTCAAAAAAAATTCAAGAAAAAAGATCTCAAACAACCTGCACCAATGTGTAGATCACGAAATACTACCCCAAAACAAAACAAAAATACTCAAAAAAAGGAGTCCATATGAGGGAGATATAGTTGTTTGAAAATCACCTATGTAATTATTTTTCCTAAATCACCACCTATGCACATCCAAAAATCAAATGACTCTAGATTTCACCTCAGATGTCTAATTTTGATAAAACAAAAGTCGATTTGGGAGATTTTTGACCTTCTGAATGTGATGCCAATATTTGATTTGCACCAACATGCTCCAATCTTGACATGTAAAATATTTATAAAAAAAAAAAACTCTCCAATGGCTATTTAATGAAACTCCTATGGCTATGATACCATGTAAGAATTTGGTATAGCTCTGATACCATGCAAGAATTTGGTATAGCTCTAATACCATGTAAGAATTTTCCTAAGGCAATAATTCAACACCAAGATCAAGAAGCTTAGTAGATAGCACAAGAGAGAAAAATGATGATCAAATGAGAATGGATATCAGATGATTGAATATTAGATATTTGGATAATTAGATGAATACATCATAGAGGGTACCTTTATATAAGGGCAACTGATATGTCTAGAAGTCACACAAGAGATAAGGATTACAACTTAGTACTTGTCCACCAAAGGTGGATTATCCTCCATTGAGCACAGGAGTTTGTGTGGTGATGAGAGGATAAGTTTACATAGGTGTATCTCATAAAGAGATGTTGTAGACACCATGTGCTCTAATAAGTTGCTAACTCCTATGTTGTCACCAAGGCAACTCATATGACTATGCATATTTCTAAGTAAAATTAAGTAATGTTAATAATAATTAATTATTTACAATAATAGTCTTCACTAGTTCCTTGGCCTTTGACTACAAGTATGGAATGGTTGCAGTTGTGGTAACTATCTTCTGCATTTTTTCCAAGAATTTAGTTAGTGTCTTCTCCAAAGACTTTATTGATTAATTCTTCTCAAAAAAATTTCTTAATGAGCTTATTAATCTCTTCTAATCATCATCATCATCTGATAGTACTATTACTGCTACTATTGTTGGTACTATTGCTACTAGGGTTATTATAAGAATGAGTGGAACTGCTTTCAATTCTGCGCTCTTCTTTTCTTCTTTAGCTTTCTTCTTCTCTTCTTCCAATCTCTCAGCCTCTTTCTTTCTTTTCTCTTCATCTTTCTTATTTTTTCCTCTTCCTCTTACTTCCTTTTCTTATTTTCTTCTTCTTGTTTCCTTTTATTTTCTTCTTCTTCTATCTTTTTCTTTTCCTCTTCTATCCTATTTTCTTCCTCTAACTTCTCTGTCTCTTTCTTCTTCTCTTCTTCTTTCTTTTTCTCTTACTTTCTTTTCTCTTCTTCTCTTCTTATTGTTTTTTCTCTTCTTCTCTCTTCTTTTCTTTTTCTTTCATCTTTTCCTCATCTTCTTTATTCTTTTCCTCTTCTTCATCTTCATCTAAGCTAGTATATGTTATGATATTGCAGACAATGGATTAGTTAAATGTTGTAAAAGGATTCTCCTTTGCATCCACAGTTATATGTGTATTGTCCACTTGCATGGATTTAGTACCCATAACAATGTGTGGGGGTGAGAGTCCATGTCATGTCTCCTCTACTTCTTCCTCATCATTAGAAGGTGTATTGGCTTGTACATAAACTGGGCCCTCATCTTTGGACTATGCACTCACCTCTGCTATTGAGGTCATATATTTTATAATAGCCTCCTCTATCTCATTTTTGGCATCCTCATAATTTCTTCCCATTAGAAGAATTATTCTTCTTTTGTTCCTTGACAAGGGCTCAATACCCTTTAAAATTCTATCTAGGTCCTTCTTTGAGTTCACTTAACATAATTTATTGATCATTATTTATCTCAACTTGTTATCCTCTTTTGTTTCTCTTCTCTTTCTATTTAGTAACCAATTACATAGGTACTATGGTATCTTCTTCTCAATATTATCAAACATTTTGTATCTTAAGATCATGTTCCTTAAAATGGCATTTTCTAGCTACCTTCTATTCATGTTAAGGTTCTCTACCTTAGGTTTCCATGCTTTCTTTCCTAGTGGAGTTCTACCTTCTTACATTTCTTGCTAAACAAGTTTATCTTCAGCTTCGTCCTCAGAATCACTGACTTGCAATGTCTTCCTTCTCTTTCATAGTTTGTTGGTAGTTTTCTTGACCCTTTTCTTGATGGATGGTGCAATTTCTTGCTTAACCTTCACCAATCTCTCTGGCCTCCTTTGTGAAATAGGTGTTTCCACCTCTAGTTGCCTTCTAGCCTACTCGCTTCCTATCCTCACTAGTTGCACTTACGCAACTACAGAATAAGGTACTTACACACTCTATTTTGTGATGGTTTCACCTTCTAAAGGTCTAGAAACAATAATTGGGGTAGATTCTATCACTTCAAATTTCCCACTTGTCTTCATCTCTAGTGCAATTCATTTTACTTCATTGAATTCTTTATGAGTCATGCCTAATTCCTTAAGGATGGTGATGGGGAGAGATAGGGTAGATTAACCAGCCTATGCCACTAACCCACACAAGGATCTTGGTGTTATCCTAATGCCTAACTTGGTCTATAGGATTTCCTACAACTTAGAACATCCCCTGACCTACCCTAACCTTCTCACCAGGTGAAATGATCAAAACTTGCTCCATGACTCTCTTATCCTCCTAGGAATGTAATTCTTCCAAAAGGCATATGTGGGTCTACCAGGATTCTACAGTACTCCCTAGTCCAACCAAAATTTTGATGAGTTTTAAGGTGTTATTGGAACACTTTTAGCATGCTTGAATTGATGGTGACAATGGGTTCCTACCTGATTCCAAATTCCTTCACAATAGGCTACTGAAAAAGCCCCTAATTAGGCCTCCACCCAAATTTATAGGGCTAATAACTTATTACCCTTAAATATTCATCATACCTGGCCTTAAGAACATTTTTTTCACATAGTCCATACTCAAATATTTTTGAGGTTTTAGGCCACCAAAAGGTTGTACAATAATAATGGTAAAATTGAGGGTTTTGAAGGGTTTTGAGGGATGCCTGTTGTCTTCAATTTTTAAAAACCTTATTCAACTCACATAAAATTCTTGAGAAATAACCTTCTTTTATCCCTCTTGAATCCCTCTGAATGGAAAATCTTGAATCTTTATACTTTGCTCTTGAGAACTACTTCTTTGTTGATTGCTCCTAGCTGGGCATTGTCTAGCTCACCTAGGGCTTTGTCAAACAAATGCTTGCACACATTTTCTAGGCCCTTGCTTGCATTTTGTTACACCTTAGGGTCCATAGTCTTCAAATCCAAAAGGTCATGAAAATCCCAATATGGAAACAAGAGCTACAACCCTT
This sequence comes from Cupressus sempervirens, assembly GCA_028749045.1. Taxonomy (NCBI): domain Eukaryota; kingdom Viridiplantae; phylum Streptophyta; class Pinopsida; order Cupressales; family Cupressaceae; genus Cupressus; species Cupressus sempervirens. Next base: position 806,584,661 of record CM053791.1, on the reverse strand, counting down.
TCATTATTGAGAACTCAAAACTAGATAGCAAATTGTTACTTTTAAAGAAATTTACAAAACCCTTATAAAACATGATTACAGATTGTAGGTGCACTTTCAGTACACCATTTTAAAAACTTTTAAAGTCACCTCCCATAAAGAATTTTCCAAAATTGTTCCCAATATGCCTAACAAAGTTTCTATGAAGGATTGAATTACTTTTTAGTCCAGATATGCAAATGTGGAAGCAAATAGAAGTCAAAGTTCATTTTTCCACCATGGAGAAGCACTTTTTGAATTTTCCCCAATGGAGTAGTCAACTTGGGATTTTCCACCAAACGAAAAAAGCAAAGTGGAAAACTCATTTTTCGCTGCACCTTTCGCAGTAATTTTCAAATTTTCCATTGGAGAAGCAAATGTTTCATTTTCCACCAAAGGGAGAAGCGTATTGGAAAACTCATTTTCTGCTATGTCTTTCACAGTCAAAGTTCAATTTTCCACATGAGGAGAGAAAAGGAAAATCTCAATCCAAAATGAAGATATATGGGGTCCACTATCAAGATCAATCCAAAAAAATAATTTGGGAATCAATCTACATCAAAATGGTGCCCACTACATGAGAATGGAAAATTGAAGATTGGGTGCGCTTTTCGCACTCAAAAATGGAATTTCCACCAAGAATTAAATCCACAGTAGAGAGATGGAAAAGAGCTCATAATTTATTAAACAAAGAATGGTAATCTCATAATGATATACTACTTGAAGATTTGGACATCAACATGACATTAAATATGAAGTGGAAAACTCATTTTCTGCTATGCCTTTCGCAGTCAATTTAGAGTTTTCCACAAAGGGAGAAGAAAAAAGTCAAATTTCCACAAAGGATGAATTAGAGTGTTTAATAGCCAGTGACCTGATAGCAAAGAAGAAGTATTTCTTGTTAATTTTTTTCAAAGTGCAGTCATTACTAGAATGTGTGAATTTCACCTACAACAGAGAAGTGGAAAACTGAGAACTTGGTACGATTTTCAACCTTCATTTGGGATTTTTTGCCACAAGAATTCTCTATAATCACTTCCAAAATTCAGCAAGGAATAAACATGGTAAGCATGGAGGTTAACATAGTGAAAAATTGAAGACATCTGGGTTACATAGCATGTGAAAGAAGAGTAGCTGGAAACTTTATTTTATCAATTTTGATTTTGCAACAGTCATATAGACCAGCATTCAGTAGCTCATATCTTTTGACTCGATGATCATTTTTCCAATCACTTCAGTTAGAATGAAGATAATTAGATTTGGAAAAATATATCCAAAGATGAGCTTGATCGAACAGTGGAATCAAAAGATATTCCCCCCGAAACATGACCCATTTTTACCTAGTAGCAGTATTTATTTTGTTGTCCACTCAACAAAGGAAAGATTTTGATATTGATTTAACATATTTAAATGTCAATTGTTAAAATATAATTTAAATATGTTAATATTTATCATTATTAACTTTAAAAGTTAATTAGAATATCAGTTTTCAAAAGGAAAAATATGAGAAGTCGAAGAGACAAGATCAGTTACAGAACTGAAAAGTCAATGGAAGAAACCAAACGGTTGTTGGAGAACGTATTTATTGTAAAACCTTTTCATTTGAAAGGGTTCTTCTTTTCTGCAAGAGTAGGTATTGCTGGAGTAGAGGGGACATAGTAGTTTATTTTATGCATTTCATTTCATGCATTGATTTCTATAATAGATTTGGCCAGAGTTGCAGGAAAATAAAAATCAAAGCATTGTATTTGGTGTGTTCAAAACAAAGAAGATTTTTGCTTCAAATTAGAGAATTTGGGTATTATTTTCTGAGTATATTCAATCAAAGCATTGTTGTTTTTGGTTTTGGACATTATCTTGCATCTTGTGTCAAATAATGAATGTGTTGTAGATCAAAGTATTTGCACATATTCCTATTGCATAAATCTAAATATTAAAGCTTCATTTCTTTATTGCATTCACATAATCTGCATCCATATTGCATTATCGATATCAAGAAGTCATAGGAATTGTGGGTTATTGGCATTGGCTAGATTTAGGAGTTAAAATCTGCCTGAGTTAGTTCTATCTAGGGCTAGCTTGGTTTTCCTCTTCCATTCTCAGGTTAAGAACGTACCCAATTAGCTTAGGAACAAAAAAAATCATTGAATATCATTGATAAGGGAGTTGTACCTTTCAATTTAGAGGAAATCTATCAACCTCATGATAGATTTATCAAATTGTTTCTCGTAGGTTTGGGCATTTAAGAGATACATTAGAAATAACAATCTATTCACCAACATAGATCTGATCTAATACATGGATAATGAAGAATAAAAAAATATACAAACTATATCATCCAACAAAATGCTGACTTCAATGTATTTCACTGCCAAAAACAATGAAAAACTAGTAAATTTGCATTAAAATCAGTCACAATTTGCTATAGCAATACAGTGTCATACAAAACAACAATCTCCAACCCTTGGTTAGGGTTCCTCCAAGCTTACATAGGATGTCCCATGGTATAAAGACAGATTTTAGGGCTTTTAAAAAGCCACATTATGAAATAGTTCTTTTAGCAACAAAAATGGAAAAGTTGAAAAATTGCTTCAGCAACTTTTAAAAGTTGCTAGTAATTTTAAGCAATTTTTCTTGCTTGAGTAGAATTATTTGTTTCTACCTTCTAAGAACATATTAGGCCTTCCCAAAACAACCTTTGGAGTATTACCTTGTTTCACCTAAGACCTCCAAAATCTTGAAAGCAACTATTCCATATGGTGATAGGTTTTACATTAAATTGCATTGTTTAAGCATTGTGGTTTTCCAAGCCAATAGTCTACCTTGGAAGCTCTTCTAAAGCACATATGTGCTCAAAATGAAAAAAAAAAAAAAAAAACTCCCTAAATTAACCTTTCACCAACATGGAAATCCAATCCCAAAGTCAAGATACCATTCCCACCAAAGACCAAAGAAGAATTTTTAACCTATCCTAGCTTGGAGACACAAACATGAGCTATATGCTCTTATTGTATTCACATGATTATTAAATAAGTTCATCACACCAAAAATGAAATGGTAGGAGCCTTGAAAGGGTGCTCCTATGCCAAATGGAATAAATTACCTATTCTACTTTCTTCTTGTTTTCCTTGTTGTGTAGTTCAGAATGAACTATTCTCATCTTCTCATCATAGGTTCCCCATATATTGCATTTTGAGTCCTTCTTAGATTGAAGCATGATTTGTGCATACCCTTATATAAGCTCTACACTCTCATAGCATATCCCATGGGCTCTATGAACTTAACCCTTGGTTTCATAGCTTCTATGCATGTGTTACCTATCTCCATCATGAAGTATATATCATCCTTGTATTTCTCTACCGTGGAAGGAGGTATTGTGTACCTCTATTTCATTTAAGTCTATAAGTTCTTCATTATTCTATCAATGTCACTTTCTCTAACATTTTCCAGCTTAGATCTATAGCATTGAGTCACCATCTTCATTGTGCACTCATTGCTATCCCAATTTTCCATGCCTGGGAACTTATGTGTTGCATAAAAGAACAAATGAGTCAATAAGGAGTCAAATCTGAAGACTGCACTCTTAGTCTTCTTTAGTTTAGCAATGTTTTCTAACAACTACAATCTAATAATGTCACACAAATTTAATTTTCTTCCTTGAACTGCCATCACATATGCTACTTCTAAGAATCTAGCTGGTACTGAGTTAACCCTTGAAGCATGGTTAAACTTGTACCCTAATATCTTACTCAATAACTTCACTCCTTTTTCTTGAATCATATATACCATCATGTTCCTTCCATCAAATTTTGTGAATAGGTTGGTCTCAACCATCTTTCTTACATTCTTTTCATTAATAGGATTACATCCCACATTACTCAATTCTGTGATCTTATGAATTAGGTCATTGTCAATTGCTACCTATGCATAATGTATGGCTATTTTCTATTCTTTCTCTCTTTATTCTATTCTTAAATCCTATAATCACATTCATTCCATATTGATGGGTGATTTTCATAAAACCTTTGTGTCTTTAGGTAAAATACATAACCAGTCATCTAATTCATTGTAAATCTTTATAAGAGGGAGATGTACCTCTCAATTCAGAGGAGAGTTATCAATCAATGATAATCGTCCAACTATTAGTACATTTTGTTCTTTTTAGGGATATTGAGTCATTATTTATATTTCTTTCTAAAGGATGAATCTATTTACTAACATATTTTTGGTGACCCCACTGGGAACTCAAAAGAAAAGATCGGTGCCTAACTTTTGGCTACTCAATTTTCAATTTATCTCTTTATGGAGGAGATTGGCAACTCTATGAAAATGACCATGTTAGATATAAAGGTCATAAAGAAGATGAGATCTAAGCCTATCATCTTGGAGATTGTGAAAATGAAAGACAAAGTACTACAAGACTTCTGGGAGCACTATAAAGAAAAAATTTGTGGGATGTGAAAATAAACCTTAGTCTTGAAGATGATCATACTTATACGCTACTATGGAGGAGTATGTGTTATAGATTTCACAAGCTAAAAGATTTGGAAAGATTTAAGAAAAGAATACAATAGATTGAGAAGGAGCTAAAGGTGGATGACATTGATGCTTCAGTTATTTCATTTTCAAACCTCTCTTATATCTACCTTGTTATGAATGAGCAAGATATATAGCAAGAAGCATCTCAACCTAGTGAAAGGAAAATAACTTCTTATGGAAATGAGATGGAATTAGCCCCTAGGAGACAGCCCTATGGTTATAAAACTCTTCTCAGAAAGGATATTCCCAAAATAAATGGAGATCATGTTGATGATTATGTTGAAGAAACTTAGCCTCAAGGATCACCAAACAACTCAGGAGGTATCCTTTGTGAAGATGAAACCACAAAGAGGTCATACTTATCTAATGAGGGCATAACCCAAGACAAAATGAACACAATAGGAAATGGGGAATATTATTATTAGAAGTGATATTCTATTACATTTGGTACAATGAAAATAGAATCAATGACATGCCCTTGGGGCTTACAATGTTGTCTGATTCTGGAGAAAACCCCTCCTCATAGTACCTTCTCCCACAATCCACCAAAAACTATGCTTACAATGCCAAAAATGACCTTAAGTAACCTAAATTAGGTTTAGGCTTAGGAATAAATTTTAGAATATTTCATTTGGCATCCACTACCATAAAAAAAGGTTCTATAAAAACATGTCAGAAGTCGATGTAAAATTGAAAGAATCTAGAAATGGTAGTCTAACTTTTGGGAGGCATAACTTTTGATCTGAGACTCTGATTGACAAACCGCTTACATTTTTAGAAATCTCTCCAAGTGCTCTATAGCCCAATGGACTATATTTTCTTGTCCCGCATTTTTTGGGCCCATACGAGGCCATTTAGTGCCTCAAATCTAACTTTGAAGTTCTGTTAGGGTGTCTCTAGGCAACTTAAAACTACAATAACTTTCAAATCATAAAGCCTTTTGACTTGATTCTTTTTTTGGAGTGCTTTAAATTATAATTATTATCATCCCTCCAACTTACACACTATAACTCATCATAATTATGGTCAATTACAAAATAACATATTTTCTACATTGGCATGTATCCCAAGGTGCTCAAAAACTCTAACCTAGAAAACCAATGGTGGAACTCTAAGAGTTGGAATCTCTATTTAACCAAATGGGTATCCAGAAATAAAGGCACATTAAATAGAAACTAAAATTAAGCATATTTTTGGGTGGTACAGGATTGCCCTTACATCACTGGATGCCCCTGCATCATTATCTATTGAAAGAGAAATTATGCAGCCTTATGGAAGTCAAAAATTAACAAGAAAGGAATATAGGTATGGTTATTTAAATCAGCCTATTATGGATTCTTTCACTTCATATGATTTTTTTTATGTTGATAATAGAACTAATTCATGTATGGTTGCAATCTGACACAAGGAGGAAGAGAACAACTAGGGCCTAGGGCACACCTAGCTATCCAAATCAACTTGCCAGAATCACATAGCAGAAACACAACACAAAATACAACACCAAGGAGAGAAAACAATAATATCTTTATTAATTTATCAAGTAAACAACATACATGCCCAGCTATAAGGCCTTCTGGGTTACGGCAAGACACAAAATACAACTTCCAAATCCATGATCCAGATTTAAATTTTCATTTCTAGACACATATGCATTCACCTTTTCAATCCTCTAAGTTCTACAAGTTCTACCTTTAATCTAAGCCTAAGCACTTTATTTATACTTGCCAAAATGGCTTACAAAAGATTCTAGAACATTACATAATAGAAAGGCCAATCTTAAGATGGTCAACACTCATCTCTAAACAAGATCCTATCATTAAATTCATGATTGAAATTAAATACACAAGTCTACTACCATTAAGGGCCAAAACACAGAAAATTCAACACACACTAGATAACTTGGCACATACTAGAAAATTGGCACTTGGCATCAATTGGAAATTGGCACTCGGCATCAACTGGAAATTGGCACTTGGCATCAACTAGAAATTGGAAATTGGCATCAATTGAAAACTAGCACTCGGCATCAACTAGAAACTAGCAATCAGCATCAAACTAAACTTAGCAGCAACTCGCAGAATGAACAAAAGTGCAAGATTATAAGGAAACTCAAGATGCTCCTGCATCAGACAAGCAGGGTTGGAAGAAATGATTCTCCTGAATCATGCAAGTGTCACAACCTGAGTTGAATCCAACTCAGATTGAGAAATCCATGTAGCATCTTCAACTGGTCTATTCTTCCACTTCACCAAATATTTATAGTTATCATTTCCTCTTGTACTTTTACCAACTCTCTAATCCAATATATGTTCAACCTCTTCAATCTGCTTCTTAGGATAATCATCAGGTATAGCAACTTCATCATCTAACTCATGATACTTATACAAATCAGCAATATTGAATATAGGAGATATATCCATGTCCTCAAGTAACTCAACTAGATAAGCATTATCACTATCAAACTTCTTCAAGATCTTACAAGCTCCAAACTTCTTCATCTTTAGCTTACTATATGTTCCAATAGGAAATCTTCCTTTCTTTAAATGAACCATCACCTCATCACCAACTTCAAAAACATGATGTCTTCTATACTTATCAGCATTCTCCTTATACCTCTAATTACTTTTTTCCAACCTCAACTTTACTTCCTTATGCAAAGCTTCCATAAAATTAGTAAATTATTCTCCTATATTTCTTCTCTTTTCTTCACCAACAACATCTCTCAAATTTGATATACCTCTCGGATGCATTCTAGTAACAATCTCAAAAGGTGTTTCCTTGTACTCTTATTCGTAGAATTGTTATACGTAAACTCAGCTTGTACCAACACTACTTCCCAATTACTTGGCTTATCTCCAACTAAAGATCTCAACAAATTACCGAAGCTTCTATTCACAACCTTTGTCTATCCATTTGTCTATGGATGGAATGTAGAACTAAACTTCAACTCAGTACCCATCTTCTTCCACAAAGCCTTTCAAAAATAACCAACAAACTTACTATCTCTATCAAAAATAATACTTCTTGGTAATCCATGCAATCTCACAATCTCTTTAAATAAAAGTTCAACAACATGCTCTGCATCTGATGTCTTCTTACATGGAATGAAATGAACCATCTTAGAAAAATTTTCCACTACAACAAATATGGAATCATACCCCTTCACAATCTTAAGTAATCCAAGAACAAAATCCATACTGATTTCACTCCAATGCTTCTCAGGAACAATAATAGGTGTATACAAACTAGTATTTTGACTTACTCCTTTTGCAACTTGACAAACTCCACAACTCTTTACAAATTTCTAAACATCCTTATACACTTCTAGCCAATAATACTTTTCTTTCAAAAAACTCAATGTCTTATCAATTCCAAAATGTCCAGCCAATCCACCACTATGCTTTTCCTTAATTAGATTAACTCTCATAGAGCTTCTAGGGATACACAATTGAATACCTTTGAAAAACATACCTCCTTGAATGAAATACTCATAATACTTAGTTATGTGATCTATCAGATTTGTTGTTATGCACTCTCTCCACACCTCAAAAAAATCAAAATCAGCATCATACAACTCTTTCATTTCATCAAAACCAAGAACTTCAACCTTCATTTCAGTCAACAAAGAGCATCTTCTACTCAATGCATCAGCAACTCTATTGGTAACTCCACTCTTATTCTTAATAACAAATGTGAAATTCTTCAAGTACTCAACCCACTTCATATATCTTTGATTTAATTTATGGTGACTTCCCAAGTATTGTAAAGCTTTATGATCAATATATAGCACAAACTCCTTAGGAATCAAATAGTTTCTCCACTTCTTCAATGCTTGAACAATAGCATAAAATTCCTGATCATACATAGAATACTTCCTTTTAGCATCATTCAACTTCTCACTAAAGAAAGTAATAAGCTTACCTTCTTGACTTAATACAACTCCTATTGCACTACCACTTGCATCACATTCAACTTGAAATACTTTGTTGAAATCAGGGAAAGCCAATACAGATAATTCAGCAACCTTTTGTTTCAAAGTCTCAAAACACTTATCAACTCCATGTGTCTGCTTGAATTCCTTTTTATCTCCCCTTATTGTTTCAATCATAGCATTACAAATGGCACTAAAATTCTATATAAACTTTCTATAAAAACTAGCCAAACCATGAAATGATCTTACCTCACCCATATTCTTAGGTGTAGGCCATTCCAAAATTTCTTTAACCTTCTTAGGATCCATCTTCAATCCATCAACTAGAATCACAAATCCCAAATACACAATCTCCTCTTGCATAAAATAACACTTTCTCAGATTAATCAGAAACTTTTTCTCTTTCAACCTCTACAATACTTGTCTAATATGCTTAAGATGTTATTCCTTAGTCTTACTAAATATCAAAATTTCATCCAAATAAACAATCACAAACTTACTTAAAAATCTTTTTAGAATTTCATTCATCAACCTCATGAAAGTACTAGGTGCATTGGTCAAACCAAAAGGCATAACCAACCATTCATACAAACCATCTTTTTTCTTGAAAGCAGTCTTCCATTCATCACCTTCTTTAATTCTAATCTGATGATAGCCGCTCTTCAAATCAATCATCTTGGTAAAATACTTTGCTCCACTCAAACGATCCATTATGTCATCCATCCTCAGCATAGGAAACCTATATTTCATGTTATCTTGTTAATAGCTCTAGAATCAATACACATTCTCCATTCTCCATTCTTTTTAGATGCTAATACAATAGGTATAGCACATGGACTCAAGCTTTCTCTGATAAAACCTTTATGCAAAAAATCATGCACTTGTCTATTAAGTTCTTCATTCTCTGTAGGTGTCAATCTATATGGTGCTTTGTTTAGCAAACTAGCTACAGAAATTAGATCCATATAATGACGTATACTTCTTACTAGTGGTAAACCATCAGGTATATCTTTAGCAACAATCTCTTTATCATTCAACAATTCAGCAATTTCTTCTGGTACTTGGCTACCACTAGCTATTGTCACTTAGTCATTACTAGCTTCTATTGCTCGTTCATTACTACCAACACTTGGTCCTCTAGGAATTATGGCAAAACAAACCTGATTCTTCTTCACTGCTTTTTCAAATTGTTTCCCATTAACCATGCAAATTTATATTATAGTACAACTGACCTCATCTGGACTTTCAATCAAAGGTAACAATATTTTTTTCTTCCCATTTACCCAAAGAGTATATTGATTCAATCTTCCATCATGTATAGCATATATATCATATTTCCAAGGTCTAACCAATAGAATATGACAACAATCCATGGGCATAATATCACACAAAACTTCATCAAAGTAATGTCCAATCTTGAACTTCACAAGGCATTGCTCACTTACCAATATCTTATGCTCATCTCTAATCCATGAACCGTTATAGGGTTTAGGATGCTTCAGCTTCTACATTTGTAACTTTGTAACTAGCTTTTTTGATGCCAAATTTGTAGAACTTCCACTATTAATGATCACTTTGCAGCATTTACCAACCATCTAACAATTTATTTTGAAAAGAGTTCTCCTTAAAATAGCTTCCTCGTCACCTCCCTTATTACATAAGGTTCTTCTCACCATCATATTTTCTCTAGCCTTAGGTCCACTTGGTGAACCCTCATCATCTCCTTGAATCACAACATTTCTATTAGCTTGTCCAATTTTAGAAGATCTACATTCAAAAGATATATGTCCCTCTTTACCACATCTTAAATAATTACCATGAAATCCACCTCTATAATAATAATTACCTCTTCCTCGATAAGAATTAGTAATTCCTCGATAAGAATTACCACTTTTCCATTTGGTCTTGGTTTTGTCATCATTATTCCAGTCAAATTTTCCTTTATCTTGCATTGAACTATTAGATCTGCCACCTTCTCCATAGGATCTACCTCTACCTCTTTGGAATCTACCACGTCTACCTCTTTGTCTTTGTTCATGCTTCTTTGCTAAGATCTCCTTAGCTTTCAAGGCATATTGATATGCTTCTTCAACACTTTCCAAAATTACAAAACTTATTTCATCTTGAATTCGAAATCTCAATCCATTTATGTACCTTGCAATTTTCTCAACATCATCATCCACATGTCCAAATCTAATGTCCAATATATAGAATTCCTTAGTATACTTTTTCATAGTCATGTCCTTTTGTCTCAAATTTTGCATCTTTCTCAGCAAGCTAACTTGGTAATCAACATGAAGGAATTTGTTCTTTACCTTCTTCACCATCTTCAGCCAAGTTCTAATCTTCTCCTTTCCTCTCCTTTGTCTATCATTTTTCAAATGCTCCCACTAGAGTGAGACATGACCTTTCAAACTTGTAACTGCAATCTTTGCCATCCTATTATTAGGAGTGTTTTCATACTCAAAGTACTTCTCCATATCATAGATCCAATCCAATATAGCATTGGTGTCAATTCTCCCATCATAAGGAACAACTTCCATAGTAGACTTTGAATTCACTCTAGACAATAATCTCAACAATCTAGCTTCATCCTAGTCTTCTTTAGGTTCTTGATTAGGGTTAGGTGTTATTGCTTCATCATCACTTACATTATCAAGATGTGCTCCTCTCCTTTGGGTTGTCTCCACAACATCTAATCTGGCTACAATTTGTCTCAAAGTATCCAAGATAGTATTATTAGCATTTCCTCTACCTCAAACCATCTTCACAAATTAGGTTCCTACAAGATTGTAACCCTCTACAAGTTATAGGTCAAATTCATAGATCTGCCACCCTACAACTGAATCCAAATCAAGTTTCTACATGATCCAATCTCCACAAGGACAAACCTAAGAGCCTAACATAGGGAGGAAGGGAACAACTAGGGCCTACAACACACCCAACTATCCAAATCAACTTGCCAAAATCACATAACAAAAAACACAACACGAAATACAACACCAAGGAGAGCGAACAAGAATATCTTTATTAATTCATCAAGTAAACAACATACATGCCCAACTATAAGGCCTTCTGGGTTACAACCAGATACAAAATACAACTTCTAAATCCATGATCCAGCTTTAAATTCACATTTCTAGACACATATGCATTCGCCTTTTCAATCCTCTAAGTTCTACAAGTTCTTCCTTTAATCTACGTCAAAGCACTCTATTTATACTTGCAAAAATGGATTACAAAAGATTCTAGAACATTACATAATAGAAAGGCTGACCTCAAGATGGTCAGCACTCACCCCTAAACAAGATCCTATTATTAAATTCACAATCAAAATTAAACTCAATACACACTAGATAACTTGGCACACACTGGAAAACTGGCACTCAGCATCAACTAGAAACTAGCACTTAGCATCAACTAGAAACTGGTACTCAACATCAACTAAAAATTGGAACTTGACATTAGCTAGAAACGGGCACTCAGCATCAATTGGAACTCAGCAACAACTAGGAGAATGAACAAAAGTGTAGGATTACAAGGAAACCCAAGATGCTCCTACATCACAAGTATTCTAGACTCTAACAATTTAAAAGAGGAAGAGAAGTCTAAAATGGGTGTAGCATTTAAAAATGAAGAGCATATTATCAAAGGGTTCTTATTAGCAATCAAGGAAGAAGATCCTAAAGGTAAATTCTCAAATAGTAATTTGTTTAATACATTCTACTTGGAAAAGAGTTTTCAAACCTAGATGTTGCAGCAAGAAAAATAGAGGAAGAATGCATAGAACCAAAAGGAAAGGTTACATGGAGAATGCCTAACCCATTATACCTACCAATATGGATTTATGAGCATGTAGAAAACCCTATGTTCTAGATGTCACCTTCAGGTGAGAAAGATTTTTTTTTCTCTTGGGATAGAAAGTGTTGAAACAAGTGTAAATCAAGAAGAATGTCAAGTTTCCCAAGTAATGCAACCCCAAGAACCATTGAATATCTCAAAAAACATGTTGCCTAGTAATGAAGAAGTTTTTCTTCAATCCTTCTCAACCAAAAAAGAAGGAATGGCTTCTACTAAAAGTTCCAAGTATAAGCTCTCATTTCTCTTCTTTATATCAAGGATTTTTAGAGTCAATAGTGACAAGTGGTGATGAATTTAACTCAATCAAGGTTGGCCCCATGTTTCAAGAAGCTTACTTTTATTTTGAGGATGTTTTCCATCATAAGGATCATTTTACTTCCACTAATCCCAAAAGTGTATATAAAGAAAATGACCCAACCTCTTCTATAGAATAGTTAAATGTATTTAACTCAGTCAAGGCTGACCCCATGTTTGAAGAAGCTTACTTTTATTTTGAGGATGTTTTCCATCATAAAGATCATTTTATTTCTATTGATTCCAAAAGTGTATCATTTTTTTCAGTGGGATATTGGAAAAAGTTCCAAAAATTCTCCACAAAAGGCTAAAGGAAACTTATAAATTTATGATGAGATGTGGCTCTTTGGGCATGGAAATTAGTTGATAAGATTCTTGCACATGATCAATTTGATTTACCTAGATAGATATTTTTCCAAATGGAGGTGGTACTAGGTTGCGCCATACCAATGCAGTTCATTATTCTAAAAAGCATCTTTCTTTTATCAACTGGTTAATGGCTTTCCATAAGCAACCAAGTGCATTATTAAAGGTATGGTCAATTTTACATTAAGTTTTTGTTGTGCCTAAGAGTAGCTTACCTTGTCAATTTTAGATTTTGTTTGCTAGCTTTTGTGGTGTTGGTAGTGTAGTTATTTGGTGTATCACCTTACCTCTGTTTCCTCTTCCCAAGTAGCTCCACAATTATTTATGACCCCATGACTCTATTTTCCAATGTATATGACACTGCTCTTTACAAAAGATTATAAGATTCTTCATGTCCCTTACAATTCACATCCCCAGTTAGAGTTAGTTGTTAGCACACTTTTAGTACTCGAGTTTTTTAACTTTGCAAATTGGTCTTGTGGAGAAATTGTTTTAGTTCTTATGGGTTTTATTACCAACAATTACTCATAAATTTTGATATATGAAGAATTAATGTTCTAGGGTCATGTTGAACTCAAACTTGAACCACGGGTTTTGAGTTCAAGGTCAATTTTGAAGGATCAAATGGTTTAGGAATGGTGCAATGCCACCTTAAAACATAGGGCCCTGACCATTTTAATTTTTTTGTTTTGTGCTCCAAGAGAGCCTTTGTAAGTAGAATAAGGGTTTGAGGACCTAAGTGTGTTAGCTAGGGTGTAGAAAGTCATTAAATGTCTTTAGAGTCAAGGAATTCCTTTCCATGGAGCAATAAATAGCCTAAGGTATAGGCCTCTATCCTAAGGAAGGGTTCCTAGCATGTAAATACTAAGGGATGCCCAAGTTAACAAGTAGGAGTTGTCAAAAATTGCAAAAAGTTGTTATAAAAGAAATTTTGCAATTTTGAATTTTTATAAGAAATGTTGATTTTCCCTTCCAAACATGAAGGATGCCAATGGAAACAATAATTATGAAGGAGGAAGACCTAGGAGGACATATATAAGCTTCCCAAACCCTAAAGTGGTCATTTGTTGCAAGTTATTGTACGGACAACATGTTGTAGCATGAGATTTGCTTGTAAAAAGACTGAAAATTTGAGTTTAAAAGGCCTTTGAACATTTTTTTTGTGTGATGTACTAGTTTTAATTGTATATAGGATTGATTAGAAAAAATTTGTTTCAGCAAGCTTGTTTTGGTTGTGTGTTGTTTCTTTGTTTTGTAAATCTTTTCCTTTTTACCAGTTTGTTGTCCCATTCCAAATAGTTTGCACTAAGAATGGTGTAAATCACTATCCCACAATAGAAACTATATGGCCTCTTGGTGATAGTGAGTGTATATAATGTACTACACCTTGGAATAAAGAAAGGGCCCTCAAAATCATGGGAGGCATTTTTAAGCTCTTACCCTAGGCGAGCCAGAGCATGCTTGGCTAGGGAAGAATTAGATGATAGAGCTTATTGTATGCAACATTATGGAGATTTCTTAGAGAGTGAACATGGAGGTTGAAGGGGAGTGAGTGGATATCCTTTGGGTGGAAGGAGAAGGTTTGGTCAGTCCATTTAGAAACCTAACTAAACCAAACAACATATTGCTCTTGAAAACCCTTAAAAACCCTCAAAATCAACAAGGGTATCATACAATAGTTCTGGGGTCTAAATCCTAGAAAATTTGAAAGTGTTCAAGAAATGAATAAAGGTTTGTGAAGAAACTTTTGGAGGCTTAGTGGAAGAAATTTGAGAAAATCCCTATTTTGTAGGAAGAATAGGGCTAGTTGGGGCTCTTCCTTGTTAGAGTAAATAATTAATTTACTAATTATTTATTCTATTTACTTAAGCTTACTTAGGTAAATGCATTTATTTATTAGTTGTAGTCTAGGAGTTAGTTATAAGTTGTTGAAAATATGGGAGTTTTTTCTCTCCTAAGTCATACTTATCATCTCACCTTGTTCAAGGACTTTCCACCTCATGTGGATGTATGCTTAGTTGTCACACTTATCTCCTAGAATCTTCTATCTTGTTCTAGGAGATTCCTTGAGGCCTTTATAAGAAATCTCTCCCTCATTGTACATCACAACATCACTTCTTGTATATTATAAATACATATTTTCTTGTGTTGCAATATCTTGTGGTCTCTCATGTCCATTTAGGGTTTATCCCTAGCTCCACGCTCTTCCTTCCTTGGCTTCTCTTTGACAGATTTTCTCATGTAGGTTATCTTGGTTGTCTTTGAAGTTTGATTTCATCAACTCCAACATTCCTTGTAGCCCTATTTTGAAGGAAACGAGTGAAATCGGTAGGAAGAATAACCATAAAGAGTTATTTTGGCATACCAAAGTAGTGCATTGCAAGGCTTTGTGACTCTTTCATGATCCTTTAAGTTGGATATGTAGAATGATCAAAAAAACCTAGTTTAGTTGGAAAACCTTATATAGTCTCCATCTAGTATGGGAGCCTGGCAGATAGCAAGAAGTGAAGTTTGATCAAGATATTGGAGTAGGATTTAGGATTGGGGGATCTTTGTTTAAGAAGGATCCTATAAGTCCATGTGGTGATCTAGCAAGAGACCTTAAGTCTCAGAGGTAGACAAGAAGCATGAGCCTATGATTGGTTCATCCCTATCTCCCCCTATCAAGTGGTATTAGAGCTCACAAAAGGTGTGGGAAAAGCAAGTGCAAAGCAACATGAATGTTGTCACCTAGTGAATCCAATGGTTTTATAAGAACAATGGTGACCAATGCTAAATTGGCCAAGAAGGTAGAAGAACAAGAGAATAGAGTAGAAGAGGAAGAGGAAGACAACAGGTCTTTGAGAGAAAGATTGGCACAACTTGAACAGTTGTTGAGTGAGGTCCAAGACATGGTAGATAATTTCAAGGACAAGATAGAGTAGAAAGAAGAGAAGGAAGCCAAAGAGAAAGAGATTGAGTTGGAGAAAGAAGCCCCAACACCATTCCCTATTATACTAAAAGATCCTTTCTTGAAGGAACTAAAGGCAATAAATAGTAAAACCTTGGAAGGCATTCCCTTATTCAGTGGCAAGATGGATCCAGACCTCATCATGAAATGGATTATCGGAATGGAGAACCATTTTGAATGTGATGCTATCTCTGATGCTCAAAAAGTTCAAGGTGGAAAAATCAAAGTTAAGAGGTATTGCTCTAACCTTGTAGAAGTTTGTTCAAACAGAGAGGGAAAAAGAAGGGAAAAGTCCCATTTCTACTTGGAAATGAATGGTGGCTAAAATTAGACAAGCTTACATTTCTAAAGATTATGAAATATAGCTACATAGTAGAAGAGAAAATTTGAGGCAAAAAGACATGGATGTGCACTCTTATACTGAAGAGTTCCAAAAATTGTGCTTAAGGCCCAAGGTGGTGGAAGATGAAAGCATCAGATTGGCAAGATATTTGAATGGACTCAAGTGGTCTATCCAAGAAGACATGAGTCTTATTACTCCTAAAAAGTCCATCAATGCTATCAAATTGTTGTAAAGGTGGAAGAGAAAGGAAAAAGAAAGCAAGAGCATACCTCAAAGAATAGGGGAAGAGGTAGAGATGATAGGGGACATAGGAGAAGCTATGGAGGTAGAAGCAATGAAGGTAGTTCCCAAGGTGAGTCAAAGCTAACTAAACAAAGTGGAGAAACCAGTCAAAGAGGTGGTTCAAGAAGAGGTAGAGACTAAGGTAAATCACCAGGAGGAAGGGGTTTATCCTACTTTGCTACAATGAAGTGTTACCACTATCAACAACTTGGGGACTCTACTTATAGATGTCTTAAAAAGGGATCAACGTCACAAGGATAAAAAAAGATAGCATGCATTCATGAAGATGCTTCAAGTGTGAAGTCACCTGATATCCAGTTGGATTCTAAAAGTGGTGAGAACTTAATGATAAAGAGGATCCTAATTAAAGAACTAGTCAAAGGAGAGCCCAAGAAAAGTAGATCACTCTTTAGGGTGAGATGTAAAATAATGGGAAAGGTTTACAAAGTTATCATAGACTCAAGGTCTACTAATAACATAATTTTAGAGGAAACTGTAGCTAAACTCAAAATTCCTAAAATATCTCATAGCACTCCCTACAAGGTCACTTGGCTAAACAAGGAGCAGCACATTTTGGTAAATGAGAAAGCATGGATTGAGTTCACCATAGGAGGATATAAAGACAAGATTTTATGTGATTTTTTGCCCATAGATGCTTGTCACCTATTATTAAGTAGACCATGGTAGTTTGATAGGAAAGCCATACATAATGGTGAGCTCAACTCATATACCTTCAAGAAGGATGAGGTGAGTTATAAAATTCAGTCATTACTTAAATTTGATAATCAAGTAAGTGGACCTAAAAGTGTTGTTGTTGAAGGGGAAAGATTTCCTAAAAACTCTTAACAAAGAAGGAGGAGTGGGTTATGCTATTATGGTGAAACCTAAGGAAGAAAGAGAGGCTAAAAAGGAAGAAATACCTCATGAGGTGTAGTAGATTTTAGATGAATTCAAAGACATTATATCAGATGGAACCCTAGTAGTACTACCACCTAAAAGAACAATTAGCTATCAAATAGAATTGGTCCGAGGGGCATGTCTTCCAAACAAGACACCTTACAAGCTAACTTCTAAATAGAATAGGGAAGTTGCAAAGAAAGTACAAGAGTTGATGGATCAAGGGTTGATAAGGGAAAGCATTAGTCCATGTGTTGTACTTACTATTTCAGCACCAAATAAAGGAGGAACATGGAGATTATGCATAGATTCTAGAGCCATAAACAAAATCACAATCTAATATAGGTTTCCCATACCTAGGATTGAAGACTTAATGGATTCCCTAGGATGGGCTAAGTACTACACCAAAATAGACATTAAAAGTGGTTATCATTATATTAGAATAAAAGAGGGAGATGAGTGGAAGATATCCTTTAAAATCACCAAAGGACTCTATGAATGGCTAGTTATGCCATTTGGCATTTCCAATGCTCAAAGTATATTCATGAGGCTCATAAATGAGGTGTTGAAAGACTTCACAAGTAAGTTTGTGGTAGTCTATTTAGGTACTTATTTTTAGCATGAGTAAAGAAAAGTACATAGAGCATACTAGAATTGTGTTGTCTAAGTTGAAAGAAGAACACTTAACCATCAATCTAGACAAGTGTGATTTCATGAAGTAGTAACTAGTCTGTTTAGGCTTTTGTTCTATCACAAGGAGATCTAAAAATGGATGAAGATAAAGTTGCAGCAATATTGAGTTGTCCAACTCCTAAAAATGCTAGTGAAGTGAGGAGTTTCTATGGCCTAGCTCAGTACTATAGAAACTTCATTGGGAACTTTAGTGGGATATGTGCTCCCATGATGGATACTATCAAGGGTGGAATAAAGACTAAGTTAATGTGGACACTAGTAGTAAACAAGGGACTTGAAACATTGAAGAAAGAGGTAGTTGCTAAGCCTAACCTAAAGTTACCTACTTTTAATGAACCTTTTGTTATAGAATGTGATGCTAGTAATATAGTAGTGGGAGGAGTCTTAAGTCAAAGTAATAGACCAGTGGCTTTCTTTAGTGAAAAGCTAAATGCAGCAAAAAAAAAGTACTCTTCTTATTATTTGGAACTTTATGCACTTGTTCAATCCCTTAGAAAGTGGAGGCATTATCTCTTGCCCAAGGAGTTTGTAGTGTTCACTAATAACCAAGCTTTGATTTTTCTCAACACCCAAGACAAACTAAGCCATAGACATGTCAAGTGGGTGAAATATTTGCAGTCTTATCCCTTCACCATAAAGCACAAGAAGGGGAAGCTCAATAAGGTAATTGATGCTTTGGGTAGAAGGTTGCTCACTATTTAAGAAATCCAAGTAAGGAGCATAGGGTTGGATAGTTTCAAAGAACTCTACCAAACTAGTGAAAATTTTGTAGTTGCATACAAGGCTTGTTGAGTACCTAATTCACTTTCATGGTGAGTTTACAAACTATACATTGCAAAATGGATTACTCTTCAAAGGTGGGCAGCTATGTGTGCCAAAGGGTTCCATGAGGGAGAACCTCATTCAAGAGAAACACGATGGAAGTTTGAGTGGCCATTTTGGCTTGAATAAGACCTTGGAATTGGTTCAAAGGTACTACTATTGGCCTAAAATGCAAAGAGATTTCAAAGCTTATGTTGAGAAATGCATCATATGTTAAAGAGAAAAGGGGACTTCTACAAATGCAGGACTTTATCAGCCTCTCCCAATACTAAGCAGCCCATGGGAATGTGTAAGTATGGATTTTGTGGATGCTTTTCCTAGAACAAAGAGTGGTTTTGATAGCATCTATGTAGTAGTGGGAAGATTTAGCAAAATGAGTAATTTTATTCCATGTAAGATTAGTCATGATGCAAGTCATATTGCCTACTTGTTTTTCAAGGAAGTTGTGAGGATTTATGGTTTGCCAACTAGCATTGTATTTGACAAGGATAGAAAATTCATGGGGCATTCTTTGAGATCCTTATGGAAAAGTCTAGATACCAATCTATCTTTCAATTCAGCCTACCATCCTCAAACTAATTGTCAAACATAAGTGGTCAGCGGGACACTTGGAAACTTGTTAAGATGCTTAACCAAGGAGTATGGTTTGACATGGGATTTGGTCCATCACCAAGTAGAGTTTTCTTATAATGATAGTATTAATAGAACTACACATAAGAATCCCTTTGAGATTGTATATGGGAAACATCCTAGGGGTATATGTAAATTGAGAAACCTAGATAGTCAAGTACCTAACAGTGGTTATGCTGAATATTTTAGTCAATCTATGGAAGTGCATGAGCAAGTAAAAAAATCCCTCATTGATAACACCAAGAAGATCAAGTAAAAAGCTGACCTCAAGAAGAGAGAAGTACAGTTTGGTGTAGGGGACTTGGTCATGGTTCACCTAAACAAAGCAAGAATAGATAAGGGAACCTCAACAAAGCTGCAAATGAAAAGATATGGACCATGTCCTATATTGGTCAAATATGGGAAAAATGCTTACAAGGTTGGTTTTCCAGATGATCTAGTTATTTGTCCCATCTTTAATGTAGCAGACTTAGTCAAATATAAAGGCCCTCTTATTGAGGTGGATCAACATGTGGAGGAAGCTCAAAAGGATGTTTAAATAGTAGCTTTACCCCCTAATCCCAAGCTTCAAGTAGAGAGGATATTGGATTCTCAAATTCATACCAAGACCAGGCATGGTGCATACAAAGAGCACCTTTTCAAATGGAAAGGAAAATTGGACTTAGGGGCTACATGGATCCCTGAGAATCAGTTCAACCTTAAGGGTATAGATCTCCACCTTTTTTCTCCTGAGGGGACATATCTTCTTTGGTGGGGAGTATGGTACATGGGCACCTTGAAACATAGGGCCCTCACCATTTCAATTTTTTTGTGTTGTGCTCCAAGAGAGCCTTTGTATGTATAATAAGGGTCTGAGGACCTAGGTGTGTTAGCTAGGGTGTAGGAAATCATTAAATGTCTTTAGAGTTAAGGCATTCCTTGCCATGGAGCAATAAATATCCTAAGGTATAGGCCTCTAGCCTAGGTAAGGTTCCCTAGCATGGAAATACTAAGGGATAGCCAAGTCAACAAGTAGGAGTTGTCAAAAATTGCAAATAATAAAAATTGCAAAAAGTTGTTACGGAAGAAATATTGCAATTTTACAATTTTGCAAGAAATGTTGATTTTCACTTCCAAACATGAAGGAGGCTAATGGAAACCCTTATTATGAATGAGGAAGACCTAGGTGGACATATTTATGCTTCCCAAACTCTAAATTGGATAGTTGTTGCAAGTTATTGTACGGACATCATGTTGTAGCATGAGATTTGCTTGTAAAAAGACTAAAAATCTAAGTTTAGAAATCTTTTGAATATTGTTTTTGTGTGTTGAACTAGTTGGAATTATAGATAGGACTGATTAGAACATTTTTTTTTAGCAAGCTTTTTTTGGTTGTGTGTTTTTTCTTTGCTTTGTAAATCTTTTCCTTTTTACCAATCTGTTGTCCCATCCCAAACATTTTGCACTAAGAATGATGTAGCTCACTATTCCATTGTAGGAACTATACAACCTCTTGGTGATAGTGAGTGTACATAATTTACTAAACCTTGGAAAGAATCAAGGGCCCTTAAAAGAATGGGAGGCATTTTCAAGCTCTTGCCATAGGTGAGCCAGAGCATTCCCAGTTAGGGAAGAATTAGATGACAGAGCTTATTGTATGCAAGATGATGGAGTTTCTTGGAGAGTGAACATGGAGGTTGAAGGGGAGTGAGAGGATATCCCTTGGGTGGAAGGAGAAGTGTGGTCAATCCATTTAGACACCTAACAAGACCAAATAGCATATTGCTCTTGAAAACCCTTAAAAACCCTCAAAATCAGTAAGATTACTATATGGCAGTTTTGGGGTCTAAAACCTAGAAAATTTTAAAGTGCTCAAGAAATGAATAAAGGTCTATGAAGACACTTTGGGAGGATTAGTGGAAGAAATTTCATAAAATCCCTATTTTTTAGGAGGAATAGGGCTAATTGGGGTTCTTCCTTGTAGCCCTATTTTGAAGGAAAAGGGCGAAATCGGTAGGAAGAATAACCATAAAGAGTTGTTTTGGCATACCAAAGTAGTGCATTGAAATGCTTTGTGACTCCTCCATAATTCTACAAGCTGGATATGTAGAATGGTCAAAAAGACCTAGTTTAGTTGGAAAACCATGTATACTCTCCATCTAGAATAGGAGCCTAGAAAATAGCAAGAAGTGAAGTTTGATCAAGATAGTGGAGTAGGGTTTAGGATTGGGGGTATTTGCTTAATAAGGATCATACAAGTCCATGTGGTGATCTAGCAAGACACCTTAAGTCTTAGAGGTAGATAAGAAGCATGAGCCTGTGGTTGGTTCATCCCTATCTCTCTTAATTACGGGATCACAATCAGTGGTTCAATTTTGAGGGTTTGCAATTCAAAGTTAAAATATCAAATGTTTCAAATGCAAAAGTATTGGTTCAAGCCTAAGATGTAGATTTATAGTTTTAGATGGCCCAAATTATGAAATAAGTTCAAGTTCAAAGTTTAAAATCCAAAGTTCAAAAGGCATAGATCAGAGTTAAATTTGAAGGTGTGAAGTTTAGAAATTATATCAAAAGGAAAGGTCAATGCAGAGATTATGATTCAAGGTTCAATTTTGAGATTCTTCATAACCTAAGCATATCTAAACCAAGTTATTGGGTCCACAACCATCACCCAAGGTTGATGGGAAGGTGCCAAATATTATATTTCCAAGTGTAGCAATCTTGCATAGGTGGATTCATAATGAGATATAAATACATAGTGGAGACATTCCATTTGAAGTCTTGAAGAGTTGATCAATACTCTAGTATATGGAATATATAAAACTATGATGAAACAAACTGCATACCATGAACCTAATCACATGATATCAGTCTCCATGTATACCCTAAGATCCATATTTGTCTTAATTAAACTACAATTGTTCGTAGTCAAAATGATAATTGGAGGATTCCAATTGAATTGCTTCATAAGTGACATGTCATTCATCCACTTTATAGAGTCAGTTTTGGATTGATTGCAATTTGTGTGATTCATAGCATACGTGCAACTAATATGATGGAATGATATCCTGGGGACATCATTCATCTCAGATGATAGAGATTTTGAGAAAGCCAACACTACTTCATGTGTCCCTGATGGATTTTAAGAATATCCAAGAAAATTAGTCTCCAAAATGATCTTGATGAAACCCTAATGATATCTCAAGGTGGGGAGAAATTATGATCAAGATACAATCCATCGATACATTAAACATGTCCATAAATCATTGGACAAAATGATACTTTCACCCATTGCCTTTGTGTAGATATTGACAATATAGAGATTGCACATAAGAAAGAATAAGGTTAATGATCACCCAAAGTGGCATGGATATGGATGTAAGCCAATTTTTCACTACCTCAATATTCAAACTATAGTAAGAAATTTTCAATGATAATTTTCCACTATTACTTCCATTAGTTTCACCATTCAAATTAGCATTCTGAAATAATTCACTTGGCAAAACCAAGTCTACATCTTCACCTTCATATTGCATATAAAAACTAGAATCATTCTCTACAACTTGCTTATTATGAAAGTATGGATCAGCATGCTCAAATATATCAGAATCAAACTGAAACTCCTCTTCATCAAATTAATCATGCATGCTATCAACCTTGAACATCAAAGTTTCATATTCAACTTTGGGAAGAAGATCACACATACCTTAAAACTGTATATCCTCCTATATAACCAGTTGGTACTCAAATGAGCAATCAAATTTACACTCAAAAATATCATCTATGTCAATGTTTGAAACTAATCCATTATTCTCAAATGATTCTTCACAATCAATAACTAGATTAGCAACCGTATTAGAGCATACATCATAAAACTTATTGCAAAATGCAAGCTGATTTTTAACAATAATTTTATCTAACACCTCATTATCAACTTCAAAATATGCAACATCAGCATCACAATCACTATCGCACCTAGAAGAAGAACAATATGATCTCTTATAGTAGTAAGACAATGTATCCTCATCAAGATCAACAATAACCAAATCTGAAGATTCCATATGCTCTTCAAAAAGAGGGTTGATAATTCCATTTAGAGCTCCCTTGTAAATTTTATAAAAAGTGATGTGCTAATCAACAGCAAAGTCTTCACCATATAGAAAATTAGTGAAAATATTGAAACCATTTCTAACATCATTAACATGAACACTTTCAACATGTGAAGAGGAAAAATTGAAATCATTAATACATGAAGACACAACGTATGTTTCATCAATTAAAGATGTGGAATATAAATCAATATTACTTGCATTGTCTTCACTAAGATGATTCATATGGCTAGACCACCATGCATTTTTTAATTTATCAATAGGTGTTGATGCATTAGTCTTGAAATCACTTCTATACTATTTATTACAACTACATGCAACCTAATGGAATTCATCTACACAACTAGGTAATTCATCCTTATAAATGATCTCCTTATCCTCATATTATGTAGACAACTCTTCTTCAAAGTTTTCAACCTCAATCTAATTCATACAATTTAGATATGGAATTTCATTTTCAAATTTAGGAGAAAGAGCCATACCTTCATTTAAACAAGAAAACTCACTTTCCTCATTGCTCTCTTCTTCCCAATTTTCATCAAACTCATAAGAAGATAAACATGTATTATCATTGTCCACACCTTGACTCGAGTAACCACTCTCATAATCTCCTTCATATGATATTACTTCATGACATACTCTCATCATCTCCTTCATATGATATTGTTTTCATCACTTGAAACATAACTTTCAGACTCTTCACCCTCATAATGTGATACACACCTTTCAACTTTATGATTAGTAACATTTTCAACACAAGGAAATTCATCAATAGGAGAAGCAATGACTGAAATTACTTCTTGCATACATAACTTATCAAGTGAATCAACTTTGTCATCTACTATTGTAATATTATAAGCATATGCATTATGTTTAACAAGAATAGGATCAACTCTTTTTGCAACAAAGAGGATTCATCTTCACATGTTTTTAATTCTAAATTCTCAACATACTTACTTATAATAGTAGGGATATCTACATGTTGGTTTGAATTTGAAGACTTTAGATGACATTTTCTTGTATTTTTGACTTCATCTTGCTCGTAAATATTTCTACAAAAATGACTCTTGGCTAGTCCATACTTTATATTGTTTGCAATCTCTATTGTTGTCATGAATGTCTAAAGCAAAGTCTTGGGCTCTTTATCCCTCAATAGATAACTCATTTTTCCATCAAATGCATCGAAATAAACTACTAAACACACTTGATCATCTGGTCTATAATTCTCAAGAATTGCATTCAAGGCTCTTGCAAATATGATATTGAATTCAAGAATTAGTTCACCATTCCTGATTTGGATCTTCAAGAATTTATCAAAAAAATCAAATATGCTTATTCTTTCTCTGAATTGCTTCATGAAGGTTGAATGTAACTCACTCCAAGATAAAATTGAGCATGCTGCCAGAAAAGAAAACCAATCTCTAGAATCACCTTCTAAAGTTTGAACAAACAACTTCAAATGCACATCTTCATGAACAATCTCAAAATCACCAATCAAATCACTAAACATGTAAACATGATGATTGGCTAAATCCAAATGGCTCCCACTAAACTTAGGAAAATTCTTTCTAAGATCATAAGGCATGGTATTTGGGGAACTGTGAATGCCATCAAAAAGTAATGGCAAGTACCTCTTGGAAAAAATAAATCTATATTTTTTATCCATGGACTACATACTAGGTGAAAATAAATTTTCTATTTCTTGCAAACTTACAACTCATTCACCAAAATTACTTTCAAATTTTATAACTTGCAATAGATCTGAAAACAATTTCTACCAATTCAATCTCTAACATACTCCCACATGTAAACACATTTACTAAATCTATCCCTCATAAAGTATGTTGAGATATATCAAACGACTCTCCTACATAATGCTGAAAACATCGCTTGATGGAGGCTTTTGTAGAACTTATTTTCATGGAAAATAAATCTCATGAAAGTGAAAAATACCTTGAGTGTTGATGTTGAAACTCAATATGCTGGTTTGGCATAGGTGTAAACTTCACTTCTTCACACCATTCATAAAACCATGTAGAGTTGCTACCTCCTTGAAGAGGACAAATGAGATCACTATTGTGACTCACTTTCTAACATTCTAATTTCTTATAATAGTAAATTGCATACAACACTAAAACTTAGATCAAGAACTGATATCTTCTCTTTTCTTGCCAAGATCTTCTCATAAAACTTTCATATCTGCACAACTAAGTTGTAAATCCTTGAAAACTATTTACATAGAACCAATTTTCACTAGTACAGAGATCATTTAGAGAGTCATCACCCACAATTATGAGAAAGATTTAAAACATAATTTATCACTTGACAAATCTGAACTAAAATTTCAACTTATAGAACCTTGCAAATCATCAAAAACTTAGAAAAGAGAGAAAACTTTTGATAAATTTTGACTCTAATTTTACAACAACACTTTGAAAATATTTACCCAGTTGAACTGATTAAAGATGAACTCATCAGTAACAATATAATTTACATTCAACTCTCAAAGCTACTACTACAAATGAATAAAGCATTACTGGGAGACATGAATCTTCAACAAAGAAATGGAAAACACTTCATGACCTTGCTATTGTAGAAAACTTTTCACATGCCTTTCTTCTAACTGTATTGAATCTCTTTTCAAAATCAATACGTCCCAATAGATTCACAATTTTGTTGGCTCCTAAATTAACAGCTTTTGAATAACCTAGTGATAGGAACACAATACATCTAGGGACATCTATTTCCCATCTACAACATACTCATTTAGACACTGAGGCCAACTATAAGGCTATACTTCTTCTTCTTTTGGCTCTGCAAGATGTAAGTAGGTGAACCTCAGATTCTTGATATGCTACCAGTATCAAAGCAAACAACTGAATCTTATAAAGAAAATAAAAACCCCTAAGTCTTCTATATTCATGCAAATAGCATAGATATGAAATAGCTAGTAACGTGACATATGAACCAAATAAGCTAAGTGAAGGAAACTCTTTTCATATCTTCAAAAAATAGGGAAAAGGATTTTGATTTAAGTTTGATTTTAGAAAAATTCAAATATGAACAACAAAAAATATCGATCATGTAGCTAATCAATGCCTTATCCATTAGGAAATTCCACAAATCACTAATATACATCCTTGGAAATTATTGACATATTTCATGTATCAGGACTTCCTAATCTATCCATTAATCTTGTGAATCAAAAATTTGCATCAATTCTAGACCCCATACTCGGCCTATCCCTTCATGAAATCTACAACCCCATTATGGTAAATCAAGCATTTACATGACTCATTGAATCATAAGAAAATCATACCAAAAAATATAACCTAAAATAGATTGTAGTTGAGATTTGTGATTTTTGTTCATAAATCACAAAAGATTACAAACATCATAAATAGGAGATAAGAACTAGACTGAAGTTAAACTTGCTACTGCATTTTATTTATTTCCTTGAAACAAATACACTAACATGCATGAAAATAACTCAAAAAAAACTGAATAAACTAAGACTATCACTATATTCTCATTAACTATTGTTCGTTACAAGAGAAATGTTGGGCATGAATGGTAGGATCATAGCTAGAGCTCTACACAATAGTTTGGAAATAGCCAACCATCAACAATCTTAGAGAAAGAGAAGAGAAGAGATTAAGAAGACATGAAGAATTCCTAGATCGGATCTAATGCTGCCATTTTTCCACTTAGAAACCTCCACTTGTTGATGTAGAACTTCTCTCAACCCTCTTTCTATAACTAAAAATGAGATCTCATCTCTGTTGCTAAAGAATGCTTTGAGAACATCTTCAAAATGATGGAAACATGCAACTAAAAAGGATGCCAAATCTGATACTAAAATACATGCTAAAATAATTTAGAGGCAAAATAAAACTCTCACAAATATTTTCCCCTAAATTTGGAGCCATTAAACTCTCATTTCTTCTCTTTAATTGATTCTGATGATCAATCATGAAAATCACTCATTCTACTAAGAACGCCCCAAAAATCACAAAACTGCTTATAGCTCTTACTAGTGAATATCTATGCATTTTTTGACTGCATATTCAGAAATTTCATCTTCTCTTGATTCCAATGATATACTACAATATGCATTTTGGATGCCCCTCTGGCATGCATTTGAAATTTCAAGGCCTAGCTCATGTTCAGAGCATTTAGAAGGAAAATTTATAATTTGACAATGTCTGAAACTCATGAAAATTTTGAAATCATTTAAATTTTTGAAACTCATGGATTGCACATGAAATTTGAAATAAAATCAATAAAAATGATTTTTTTATGATTTCACATTTTTGCCCCTTTTCTAAATCTGGGTCAAACCCAAGTTAATTACCACATGAGCACCATGTGTTAATCTATGATTGGTTCACCTCTACACAATCACTACCACCTCACTACCTTACTAGAGCCCTACCACATGTCAACTCCTTGAAATTTCATAGGCTTAACCCTTAACCACCATCTTAATTGTGTGACCATGCAATTCAAGCCTCTCGCATCGTCAGAACCCTTTCTTCTTAACCATGGTTAAGCCTTTAATGGTGTGAAATATCCATTTTCACTTAGTTGGGGCAGTTTCCTTAGACCTAGCATTTCATGTTGTGATGTTGTGACTGGCAATTAGTTGACCTTTTTGCATCATCACGTAGTTAGCACTATGAAAGCATGTCTAACTATCATGTCTCACTTGGATGACATCAGCATTCCTTCTCTCTATTTGCCTATGGTTTTGGTCAAAATATGGTTGACTTCATTGCTAGCTATCCTGGGCATCCATGGTGGGTCCTCCAAAAGCCGTTTGTCTTTAAGACATTATGGTATTGAGTACTCAGATATAAAAACACTTGAAAAGCCCTCTATAATACGCATGTGGGATAATGCGATTAGAAGAAAATCTTCACAATTTTTGCATGTTGAATTCAAAAACTTCAAATTTATAGTGTCCCCTTCATTTCTACCCAATATGGAGGATAATGATCATAGATGACTATTCCAGACCTCTATTAAGTTGTGATTGTCCCCATCATTACACATTAACACCCAAGGCAGATGGAAATGAGACAAGGAAACAAACATTTTTCATCCCTCTCTGTCTTACTAGCTTTGGACATCACTAACTATGATGGTTTTTTAAAATGGAGGGATAATGAAGGAGTGAATCGTAACATTTAGCACACTACCTTCATACTCACAAGGAACTTCCTTGCACAAGCATAAGAGAAATTACCCTCCATAATGGGCCTCATGGCCATTCGACGATCAAACTAAAAGTACCCTACAATCCTCCTTTACTTTTCTAGGCATGTGTGCAAGATGGGATGCTCCTTTTAATCTTACAAAGATGCTTTGGGTGTGGACTACCACCAACGGCTCCTCCTAATTAGAAAGCCTACACTCTTCTCCAAAGCAGAGGGAATGCCTCACCCCAGACATGTTGCAAATTCATCAAACAAATCATAAGGCCTATGATTATTCCATGGAGTGTTAGCTATGGGGAAACTTCTGCTTCCTTCTTAGATATTTTGTCTAGTCAAAACACATCCACCTACAAGCCTTGAGACCCTGCATACATTTTGCAATAGACTACATATAGGAGAAACAAATGATGCATGTGCTCCCTTTTCTAATAATATCAACAAAGGTAAATACATCACCCTTCTCAATAAATTGTGCTTATTGTCTTTCATGCATGGAAAATACCTCACGAGTTCAAGGATGCAAAGGCTCATGTATTGTGCATTTTGTTTTAGTACTAGCTTCCTAGATAATTTTGCAATCTGCATTGGCATTGTCCTCTATTTACTAACATGTGTATGTATTCTATTGATGATAAAAATACTCTCCACTAATGCAAACATCAATGTGCACAATGGTGGATCCTAGGAGTAATTTAGATAGTTTTGTTGAGCTATCATTTTGCACGATGCTTAATGGTAGGAATCCTTTCGAACTCCTCTCTTGAAAATCTAATCAAAGGATCAAACTCCAAGGTTTTGGATGATCTTGTGACCCACTGGAATCCACTCAATTGAAGATAAATGTGAATGTTTACAAGGAGGCCTTTGCTAGTTTGAAAACTTCAGATAAGATGTAGAATCTGCTTACTATCAAAAGAATAAAACACACACACACACACACACACACAAAAAACTATTTTTTTGTATTTTTCTATTTTTTAATGAATGCAATCTAATAATGCAATTATATGAATTCCTAATTTAACCAAGTGTTTGTAAAAAAAAATAATGAAGATAGGGTAACAAGATATTTAAGTAAATAACATGAAAAGTAAATCCTAATGGACATAAACTATGAAAATAACACGTCTATGAGTTAAGCTCTCAAAAAGATCAGTAGGTAACCAATGAAAGTAGGAGCAGTACTTCTTTAATTTCATTGATGCAATTATCAATGGGGAATTTAGTAACCATAAGATATTTCAATTTTCATCAGATCGCAAGGCCACAAAAAGTGTGCTCATGTGAGACAAAAAGATATGAAGGAAAAGGTTGATGATCTCTTTTTGAACTAGATACATCAACATAATTTGTAGACTCGTAGCAAACACCAAAATTAAAATATCATATAACTAGAAATAATGCAATAAACTTTTGTCTCAATCACATTCCATGAACATATATCCACAAAATATAACACACTTAGGCAAGAATCACTACACTCCAAATGCGAGCACCAAAAGCATATATTATTGCAAAATAATGGTTGCTTGGAATACATGTTACATTCCTAAATTTATAAGAAATCTTATCCTCAATCTCTATTGGGAGTGAGAGATATCTTCATGCAATCATATGCTTCAAAACTAATAAAACAAATCTATTTATGTACAAACTAACTATCTAACTGGTGGTTAGTATGACTCCATCCATATTTATATCATTAATTGGATGCATGAGCCTTTACATGTCATAAAAAAAATAAAGCATGAAAGAATGAGAAAGAAAAAGCCTTCATATGATGTAGAAGTCTCTGGAAGTACCAAAAATAGAAGCTCTATCTTCACTTGGCATCCGTAGGAGTTAAACTACCATTAGAATGTGTTTCTGATGCATGGAAAGCTCTAAATTTAGAACTAGAAATTAACTATTGGTGCACCTCTAAACTTTCAAAATCTTCCAAAATACTACTGAAAGAGTCTACCTACATACTAGTGCACCTAGCACACCTGGCGCACCAGTGTAGCAGTGCATGTAGTGCCTCTCATATTTGCATTATTTACCTTATTGTTTATTTTGATTTGAGAGATACTTGATACTCTTATTTTGTACCTTATGATGACCCAAGGGTCAAATGTTATACTTTGATTCAGTACCATAGATATTTTACTTCTATTTTGGTTAGTTTATCATATTTTCATGATGATGTTATTTTGAGATGATAGTAGATCTATGATGATATCTGGTTTTATGGTTTACTAAAAAAATTTGTTGATTATGTTATGAGATGGATTCTATGCTATGGTTATTTACTTCATTCTTGTTCTTTACGCTTTCTATGAATGTGAGTGATGTAAATGGATTAATTAGTTAATTAATTTTTCAATTGCTTCAGCTATTATATTATATGCAAATTGCACTTGATCGTGTGTTATAGTGTGTAAGAATTATATCCTTGGTAGTGGCACATGGAGTTAGTTATTCAGCTATTCATATTTTACCAATGTCATCCTTGTATGGTCGACGTATCCTTATTTAGTTTTTTTAAATTAAAACCTTTCGATGATTAGTAAATCCAAACTCATCTGCATTATGTGACTAGACTAGTGAACATGTCTATGCATTTAGAAGTTTGCATTGTCATGAAAGTGTTATGTGATTTTCTATAATTTTGGGTGTTTGGGTTTTTAATCTTTTTAGATTTAATTTTCAACAATTTTTCCTTTGGTGAATTTCTATTACAGATAATAACCTATTTTTGTTTGGATCAATTTGGAGTTTAGCCACTATTGTTGGCTTTTTTTCCTAATCGAATATTCACTCAAAAATGAATAAATATTGGAAAAGTGAATTCATTATGGACTTCTCACTTTTTAGAATTAGAAAATTTGAGAGCTCTTTTAGAAATCCTCTTCTAAAGGATTCTTGTTTTGTTCATTCTGGGAGCTCTGAACATGGGATCTTCACGAGGTTGGTTTCATTAGATTTAGCTCGGGGAGTTTATGCTTTGCTATCACTTTCAGCAGATTTGGCTAGTGATTTATTTTATTGCATAGGTTTTGGTTTCTGCCCTTTTTTCTATCAGGTAGAGCCTTCCCATTTTATTTTTTTTGCTTCGTTTCAGATTTCATTTCTTTTAGTAGTATGTTAGGAGGTTGAGAACTAGTGTTCCCCTCTGTTTCTATATGTTGGTTCTACCCAATTAGTCGGGTATGAACATTTTCCTTATTTTTGAAATGGGGGTTTGGATTTTTGAGCCATTATGCTAGTCAATTTTGCATACAATAACTGATTTCATTTATTTTTGGATTTTTAGGGTTTTTGCAACCAAAGGACAAATGGGTTTTAATTTTGAAATTTTTCCAAAATTTGAGGTTTTTACCTCATTTTGTGTGCCGCCCTATTTTCTCAAGTTTTCTTGGCATGAGATTGGTTGTAGGGTTGGACGATCCATTTGGATGTTAGTCAGACCTTTATTGTATTTTGGTTTTGCATTGGGATGCATGTAGTATCTATCATTTTGAATATGTTTTTGGTTGATTGACTTTCTACTTTGTGTTCTCATCTAGTCCTTATTTTATCATCTTCATGATGGTGGTGTGCCACACACATGTACATTTTTTGGGTGACCTATGGGGCTGGCCCTTCTGTGAACTTTTTGGAAGTTTTGATCATTGGGGTTGGGTTGGGAGTTTGCATGCACACGAGCACTCATCGTTGGATGAGCATGGGTAGGGTAGGGTAGCATATGGAGGGGGCTCCTATCTCGCAACCTAGCTATCATGAAGCCATAGGTATGGTAGTGGGAGTTTTTAATTAAGTGATAACTAAGGAAAATATTGGGTGGTAATAAAACTAAAGATAATAAAATGCTTGTGCTAAGCCATTCCATTGAGGGATGCTAAATTTGCATGATCTGAGCTTGGGCTTATCAATGCCAACTGACTCTCCATGGTGTCAGCCCTTACATAGTAGCCCATTGAGATGTTTGACCAAGACATGTAGTTTATGCATTATCTTTATCTTGGAGTCAGTCATCATACTGCTTGGCGTGTGTGTTAGCCATGGATTTTGTTTTGTGTGGTTGTGGTTGGATCATTATCTCTATTAGCATGGTGGGTGTGGACCTTTGGGTGCCACATGATTGGGAGGTGTAGCTACCTTCACCACTGCTAGGGACCAGTGTATAGAGATGATCTTGTATCCTAGTGCGACCGTTGCTAGATATGCTCACTTGGTACTTTGATTTACAGAGTATGCGTCCTTATAATTTAAGCTTTCATTGAGATGTTTTTAATCATGTTTAGATGATGTTAGTGTTAATGCATTCCTTATTATGATGATTAGCATGTGATAGGTGATGTTATCTACTTGCAAATTTATCTTATGCTTTACTACTAGCATGTTAGATTTCCTTATGTTTATATTGTAGCATGTTAGTAGTGATGTCCCTATCACGATAGTATTGATGATCTAATCGGTGGCTTGGGATGTTATGTGCGAGGGATGGCTAGGGCCCATGATGGTCTTATGACACCATTGATGGTTGGGAGGAACTTCATACTTAGTTTGATTGCACTGTACATTGTGATGTTATTTCACTTACTACAATGTTTCCTTTCTATACTTTTACTCTTA
The DNA here is from genome assembly GCA_028749045.1 of Cupressus sempervirens. Classification (NCBI taxonomy): domain Eukaryota; kingdom Viridiplantae; phylum Streptophyta; class Pinopsida; order Cupressales; family Cupressaceae; genus Cupressus; species Cupressus sempervirens. The sequence goes on along the minus strand of CM053791.1, from coordinate 806,551,111 downwards.
TCTCTGAGATCGTTAGATGTTGTTATTTCTGTATTTTATATTTGGTTTGAGTGTTCTTGCCTCAAAATGTGATCTAGTAATCCCCAATGTAGAGGTTTTATTCTCTATTTTTCTCCTTTTGTGTTCTCCTTAAGTGTTTCTTAAGTTTCTTGGGTGACCATTTATTAGCAAGATGCAACACAAAAATGTATCGCATGCACATAGAAATTATATTGTGTGTCCCCTAATTCTATCGCATGCCTCTTGGAGAAATATCATATGATAGTTTCCAATATCATACCTCCTTTTGATAATATTCATACGATACCCTTAAACTACCGCATGCCTTTGAGAGAAGTATCACCCAGTCCTTGAAAGTGTCACCCTCCTTTAGGAATGTCATGCAATACTTTCCAGTGTTGCATTAAAGTATCACTTGGGTTTTGTAAAAACCTATGCAGGCCAGTAGTGGGAACTTTTCAATTTGATCCAAACATTTTGGGAGTTTTTATAGATACCCTCTTTGGTTTTCTTCAACCCTATGGTGTCACATTTTGGATTCTGGTTGATTTTATTCGAATTTAGTTATGCATCTTTCATTTTCTATTCTTTTGGTTAGTAGTGGCATTTGGAGATTCATTGTTTATTGAGATGGTGGTTTAGTCTTTTGTTGTGATCTTTATTATTTGTGTATGTTGTTGACATGTGTACTTACACTAGTTTAAAAAAAAAAATTGGCTTGTATTTCATCCTTGTATCCAAGGATCTTCGGGCAAGGCATTACATTTGGTATCAGAGCCCATATTGCAACATTGAGATCTTTGTGTTATGCTTCCACTATGGTTTTTTTTGATGTTGTGTATTGCTATGTTCTATTTTATTATTTTTTATTATTTTGTTTGTTCATAGTTTTGACTCTTATGCTTATGATCTGATTGTTCTGACATCACCTTGTTGTTCCCATAGTGATGCCTCCTACATGTAGACTTGGTGTTCATGGTGGTACCCATAGTGGTAACCATGGGGATGATCACTAGGAAGAGGAACATTAGGATGGAGAAGGAGAATGAGGTAATAATGCGAAATCAAGATGGCATTGGGGTATTGTTGCCAGTACTCTAGGAGATTCTTGCTCAGTTGGGCCCTTGTGTTGAGGAGTGCCAATAGGATCATGATTAGGAAGAGGGGTTTCACCATGGGGATTCCCATCACTCTGAGCATAGAGAGGAGGAATGTGAACATGAGCATTCTCTTACTCCACCAGTTGGTAGAGGGCACCGTCGGGGTGGCAGAGTGCACTGTCAGGGTGGTCGAGACCACAACAGTGAGGACTCCATTAGATTGGATATCATGAAGTCCCTTTAGAGTTCAAGACTACCACTGTATGATGGCAAGGGAAGTGGCCTCAAGGATAAGACTTGGTTGTTGGACATGGAGAGATGCTTCACCATGTATCCATATTCAACCAACATGAGGGACTGTTGTGCAATTATGTAGTTAAGGGACCACGTATCCACTTGGTTGAATATTGAGAGTCAGAAGATTTAGGTTAGTGTTGTAGATCTCACCTAGGAGATCTTTGAGGAGAGGTTTCAAGAGAGATTCTTATCTCCTTAGTTTAGAGAGGCTTGTATTGATGAGTTCCACGCAATCTAGGAAGAGAACATGACTATGGATCAATACATCATCTAATTTTTTGAACTTAGGTAGTATTCATGCTACAACAATGATGATTTACTCTTAGCTCATCATTTCATCTGAGGCCTTAAGGATTACCTCATTGGAGAAGTTTGCATGCATCAGCCTAGGACTCTTGTTCTCACAGTTGAGAAAGCTCATATTGCAAAGGAAAATATGGCTAGAGGTTTTAGTTGCAAGTCTGGTTCTCAAAACAAAAGTGCAAAGAATTCAGGGCATGATGCACAGTATTATCAATCCTTAGGGAAGGTTCAAACCTAGTCAGCACCCTCTTAGGGTGGTCCTCATCTTAAGAATAAGAGGTTTAGGGGAAAGGGTTGACAAGATTCTAGTACCTCAGGTAAGAAAGGAGATAACCAGAACTGAGGACAGAAATCTCAACAAGATCGTCCTCCATAGGGTGGTCAATAGAATTCCAAAAGAGTTAGTACACCATATCCTAATGCTATTTAGGGTGGTCATGGGATAGGTCCCAACTTTACTAGCAACTGCTACTCTTGTGGCCAACCTGGTTATAAATCTTTTAAGTGTTCCATCAAACCATCTACAGGACCTAGTAAGGGCACAATGAGATCTAAGCCTACTATAGGAGAAGCAGGTCAAAATCATAAAGTCTTTTTGGTGGTTGACAACTGTCAAATTAAGTATCAAGGTATGGTAGTCAAGGCTAGAGGTATGTTACATGGTATTTCAACTTTAGTTTTGTTTGACTCTAGTGCTTTTGATTCTTTCATTTCATCATCTCTTGTTCAACAATGTGGGCTAGTGGCAATGAATTAGGTTGATAAGTGGCAGGTTGAGTTAGCCATGGGTTCCAAGGTGGCTATTGACTCATTGGTTAGGAGTTGATGTTTGAATTTGGGAACCTTCAGCACCATAGTGGATTTATGCATTCTACCTCAAGGATTGTATGACATTATGTTGGGCATGGATTGCCTAGTTGCCCATCAGGAAAATATCAGTTGCCATCATAAGGTGGTACAGTGTGTTGATGACATAGGTGGGTAGGTGGAACTATTAGGAGTCTAGAAACCAGTCTCACTTTGTATGATCTCAGCTAATCAGTTGAAGTGGAGTGTGCAGAAGGGTTGTCAATTGTTTCTTGTGTCTCTCAGTGATCTCAAGGAAGTTGAGGGTTATACAGTGACACTTGATAATCACCCATTCCTTTGTGAGTATGCAGATGTGTTTCCTAATGAGATTCTAGGTATGCCACCATAGCATGACATTGATTTTTAGATTGACCTTGTACCAAAAGTAGAGCCAATTTCATGAGCTCCTTATCGCATGACTACTCAAGAGTTGAGTAATCTTAGATTGTAGTTAGAGGAATTGTTGGCCAAGGGCCATATTCATCCTAGAGTATCCCCATGGGGTGCACCAGTCATCTTTGTGAAGAAGAAGGATGGTTCTTTGAATTTGTGCATTGACTACTGGAAGTTGAATAAGGTGACAGTGAAGAGCTGTTATCCTTGCCGAGGATAGATGACTTGTTTGATCAGATAAAGGGAACACAAGTGTTCTCAAAGATTGATCTTAAGTCAAGATACCATCAGCTTTGTATTGAAGAGGCTAATATTCATCGAACAACTTTTCATACATGGTATGGGCATTATGAGTTCACAGTTGTACCCTTTGGGTTAACCAATGTGCCATCAGTATTTATGATTTTGATGAATGGTGTATTTTGCACTTACCTCGATCAGTGTGTCATTGTATTCTTGGATGACATATTGATCTATTCCAAGACTGTAGAGGAGCACAAAGTCCATTTATGTCAGGTATTGCAGTGCTTGAGAGACCATCAGTTATATAGAAACTTGAGTAAATGTGGGTTCCTCCAGTTAGAGGTGAAGTATTTGGGACACATCATTACAAGTGATGGAATTACAGTAGATCTGGAGAAGATTCATGCTATCATAGATTGGCTGATACCCACTAATGTCTCAGAAGTTCATAGTTTTATGGGATTAGCAGGTTACTACTGTCACTTTGTGAAAGATTTCTCATGAGTAGCCCATCCCATCACTTCTCTTCAGAGGAAAGGGAAGAAGTTTTTTTGGTCAAACCAATGTGAGGCAACATTTACTACTCTTAAGGAGTGTTTGACCAGTGCACCAGTCCTTGTAGAGTCTAATCTTATAGGTGATTTCATGGTTTGCATAGATGCTTCATTGGAAGGTGTGGGTGTGGTGTTAATGCAGGATGGTCAAGTGATTTCTTTTGAGTCTAGAAAATTTAAGATGCATGAGCTTAACTACTCCACTCATGATTTGGAACTTGTGCTTGTAGTGCATGCCCTTGTCTATTAGAGGCATTTTATTTTGGGACACAGGTTTGAGTTGCATAGTGATCATAGGAGCTTGCAGTATATCTTTACTCAGCCAAACTTGAATGCATGATAGCATCATTGGATGGAGTTCTTGTGTGAGTATGACTTTTATGTTCATTACATTAAAGGGAAGGAGAATGTCATCATGGATGCTTTGAGCAAAAGGCAACATGAGGTATCAGTAATGTCACTGGGAGTGGATTTGTGAGGCCACATCTTGGAGGCATTGCCTAGTGACACTTGGTATCAAGAGGTGAGGGCAGAGATCAAGTTTGGATGTACCCTTAAGGGGAGGTTTTTAGGTTATATGCTTGAGTTTGATGGACTACTATGTCACATGGGGTGTATCTATGTACCTGTGTTAGGTGATCTTTGTACCTTGGTTTTGTCTGAAGTGCATCATGCACTGTATTTTGCACACCCCGGTGTTAAGAAGATGCATGCTGATCTCAAAAAGTTGTACTTTTGGGCAGGATGAGACATGATGTTGCTAATCTTTTTGCTAGATGCCTTGACTGCCAGAGAGTGAAAGTAGAGCATTAGCATCCATAGGTCTTTTGCAGCCACATACCATTCCATAGTGGAAGTGGGATATGATATCTATTGATTTTATCACAGGCTTACCTATGTCATTGCGGAGACATGATTGTATCATGGTGATAGTGGACAAGTTGTCCAAGGTAGCACATTTTTCACTCATGAGAGCATCCCACATAACTTCTTTTTTAGCACATGTTTTCTTAGCAGATATTGTTCATTTGCATGGGATTCCTCATCAGATTATTTTAGATAGAGATCCAGTGTTTACTTCTGCACTATGGACGTCTCTCTAGTATGTCTTGGGTGCACAGCTCAATTTTGGTTTGATTTATCACCCAGAGACTAATGGTCAGAATGAGAGAGTAAATCAAGTTCTAGAGGATATGCTTCACATGTATGTTATAGATAGGTAGGTGAAGTGGGAGGACTATTTTTACCTTGATGAGTTTGCATACAACAATGAGTATCATAGTTCTCTTGGCATGTCACCTTTTCAGGCCTTGTATGGTAGACCATGTCATACCCCTTTGAGTTGCAATTGTTTAGAGGACCACATTATTTTGGGTCCAGAGATGTTTCAGGATATGGAGCAACAAGTTGTTCACATTAGGGAGCATTTGGTTATTACTTAGGAGAGTCAGAAGAATTATGCAAACGCCCATAGGTTGGATCATCACTTTTCTATTGGTGACAAGGCGTTTTTGAGAGTGCATCTAAGAAAGAGCCCCATCCATTATGGGAAAGGCTCTAAGTTGGTGCCACATTTTGTCAAAAATTTTGAGATCCTTAAGAGGATTGGTCCTATTGCTTATCAACTAGCATTTCCACCTAGCCTATTGCACATTCATGATGTTTTTCATGTTTCTGTGTGGAGATAGTATATTTTAGATGTGACCCATGTTCTTGATTGGGATGCTTTGTAGGTAGCAAATGGGTAGCTTACTTTGGATCCCATTCATATCCTATAGCACTAGAGGTTGACCTTGCGAGGTCAAGACATAGAGCAGGTAAGGGTCTAATGGGACCCGAGCAATGAGACCTCTACGACTTGGGAGGATGCTACATGATTGAGGGGATTGTACCCCTATCTTTTTGCTAGCTTCTAGGAGTAAGCCTATGCTAGTGGGGGAGGATGTAGTGCCTCTCATGATTTCATTCTATACCTTGTTGCTTATTTTGATTCAAGAGATACTTGATTCTCTTATTTTATACCTTATGATGACTCAAGGGTCGAATTTTATACTTTGATTCAGTACCATAGATGTTTTACTGCTAGACTAGTCAGTTTATCATATTTGCATGATGATGCTATTTTTAGATGGTAGTAGATCTATGATGATATCTAATTTTATGGTTTATTGGATATATTTATTGATTATGTTATGAGATGGATTCAATGCTATGGTTATTTACTTCATTTGTGTTCTTTATGGTTTCTACGAATGTGAGTGATGTAAATGGATTAATTAGTTAATTAATGTTTTAATTGCTTTGGCTATTATATTTATATGCAAATTGCACTTGATCGTGTTCTATAGTGTGCAAGAATTATATCCCTAACAGTGGCACATGGAGTTAGAGATTTAGCTATTCATATTTTACCAGTGTTGTCCCTATATGGTCGATGTATCCTTATTTAGTTGTTTTAAATTAAAACCTTTCAATGATTAGTAAATCCAAACTCATCTGCATTATTTGACTAGACCAGTGAGTGTGTATGTGCATTTAGAAGTTCGCATTTTCGTGAAAGTGTTATGTTATTTTTTGTAATTTTGGGTTTTCAAGTTTTAAATCTTTTTGGATTTAATTTCTAGCAGCTTTGCCTTAGGTAAATTTCTGTTACAGATAATAATCTATTTTTGTTTGGATCGATTTAGAGTTTAGCTACTATTGTTGGCTATTTTTCCTAATCAAGTATTCACTCAAAAATGAATATGTATTGCAAAAGTGAATTCATTATGGACTTCTCACTTTTTAGAATTAGAAAATTTGAGAGCTCTTTTAGAAATCCTCTTCTGAAGGATTATTGTTTTGTTCATTCTAGGAGTTGTGAGCATGGAATCTTTGTAAGGTTGGTCTCATTGGATTCAGCTCAAGGAGTTTATGCTTTACTGTCACTTTCGACAAATTTGATAGGTAATTTATTTTATTGCATGGGTTTTAGTTTTATCCCTTTTTACTATCACGTGGGGCCTTCTCATTTTATTATTTTTTCTCTATTTCAGCTTTTGTTTCTTGTAGCAATATGTTAGGAGGTTGAGAACTAGTGTTCCCCTCCATTTCTTTATGTTGGTTCTACCTAATTGGTCGAGTATGAATGTTTTCCCTATTTTTAAAATGGGGGTTTGGGGTTTTGAGCTATTATGCTGGTCATTTTTGCATACGATGTCCAATTTCATTTATTTTTGGATTTTTGGGGTTTTTCACCCAAAGGCCAAATGAGTTTTAATTTTGAATTTTTTCCAAAATTTGGGGTATTTACCTCATTTTGTGTACCACCCTATTTTCTCAAGTTTTCTTGGCATGAGATTGGCTGTGGGCTTGGACGATCTATTTGAATGTTAGTCAAACCTTTATTGCATTTTAGTTTTGCATTGGGATGCATGTAGCATCTTTCATTGTGAATATTTTTTTGGTTGATTGACTTTTTACATTGTGCTCTCATCCAATCCTTGTGTTATGATCTTTGTGATGATGGTATGCACACACATGTACATCTGTCAAGTGACCTACGGGGGCCCCCCTTTTGTCAAATTTCCAGAAGTTGTGATCATTGGGGTTGGGTTGCGAGTTTGTATGCCTATAGGCACTCATCATTGGATGAGCATGGGTAGGGTAGAGTAGCATATGGAGGGGGCTCCTATCTCGCAGCCTAGCGATCATGACACCATAAGTATGGTAGAGAGAGTTTTTAGTTAAGTGATAACTAAAGAAAATATTGGATGGTAATAAACTAAAGATAATAAAATGCTTGTGCTGAGCCATTCCATTGAGGGATGTTGAATCTGCATGATCTAAGCTTGGGCTTGTTGATGCCAAGTGACCCTCCATGATGTTGACCCCTAAATAGTAGCCCATTGAGATGTTTGACAAGGACATATATTTATGCATTGTCTTTATCTTGGAGTCAGTCATCATACTGCTTGGCGTGTGTGTTAGCCATGGATTTTGTTTTGTGTGGTTGTGGTTGGATCATTATCTCCATCAACACGATGAGTGTGGACCTATGGGTGCCACATGGTTGGGAGGCGTAGCTACCTTCACCACTGCTAGGGACCAATGTATAGAGATGGTCTTGTATTGTAGTGCAACTATTGCTGGATGTGTTCACTTAGTACTTTAGTTTACGGAGTATGCTTCCTTGTGATTTATGCTTTCATTGGAATGTTTTTTATCATGTTTAGATGATGTTAGTGTTAACACATTCCTTATTATGATGATTAGCATGTGATAGGTGATGTTATCTACTTGCAAGTTTATCTTATGATTTACTACTAGCATGTTAGATTTCCTTATGTGTATATTGTAGCATGTTAGTAGTGACGGCCCTATCACGATAATATCGATGATCTGATCGGTGTCTTGGGATGTTATGCGTGAGGGATGGCTAGGGCCCATGATGGTCTTATCATGCCATTGATGGTTGGGAGGAACTGCATACTTAGTTTGATTGCATTTTACATTGTGATGTTATTTCACTTACTACAATGTTTCCTTTCCGTACTTTTACTCTTACCTCTAAGATGCTTAGATGTTGTTCTTTCTATATTTCATATTCAATTCGAGTGTTCTTGCCTCAAAATATGGATCTAGTACTCCCCAGTGTGGAGGTTTTATTCTCTATTTTTCTCCTTTTGTATTCTCCTTAAGTGTTTCTTAAGTTTCCTGGGTGATCATTTATCAGAATGGTGCAACACAAAAATGTACTACATACCCATAGAAATTGTACCGTGTGTCTCCTAATTCTATTGCAAGCCTCTTAGAGAAATATCGTACAATACTTTCCAGTATCATACCTCCTTTTAAGAATAATCATATGATTACCTTAAAGTATCACACACCTTCGAGAGAAGTATCACCCAATCCCTGAAAGTGTCACCCTCCCTCTTTACGAATGTTGCGCGATACTTTCTAGTGTTATATTAAAGTATCACCTGAGTTTTGTAAAAACCTGTGCAAGTCGATAGTGGGCACTTTTGGTTTGATTTGAACATTTTTAGAGTTGTTTTGGATACCCTCTTTGGTGTTCTTCAACCCTATGGTGTTGCATTTTTGGATTCTAGTTCTTTTTATTCAAATTCAGTTATATGTCTTTCATTTTTAGTTCTTTTGGTCAGTAGTTGCATTTGGAGATTCGTTGTTTATCGGGATGGTGGTTCAATTTTTCGTTGTGATCTTTGTGATCCATGTATGTTGTTGACATGTGTACTTAAACTTGTTTTTATAAAAAAAATTGGCTTGTATTTCATCCTTGTTTTCAAGGATCTCCGGGTGGGGCATTATTGTGCACTTCAGAGGCATCCTCCAAAAAATACAAAATTTCACTTAGTGTCAAAATTGAAATTTTGGTTCTGGGTTTTGTTCCCCTTTATACCAAAGCTATATCTGGATATTTTCCCTTTAATTTCTTAATTATCTTAGTGGTTTGAGCCCCATCTAGAAAATATAAGGCTTTATATTTATCTTTCACTTTTTGCCTGTAGTTGCCTACTGCTATACAAGTTTCTACAAAATCTCTAAGTTTTACATCAAGCTCCAATAAAGCTTCTTCCTCTCTGAACACCTACCTAATATCTTTTCCATTAGTAGCTTCTTCAAAAGTTCTCTAGAATTTCTCAACTACTACCTCTACTGGTATTAACTTCTCCCATGCATCATCCTCAAAAATGTCCAAACATGTATCACTATAATGTTTCTCTACTTCCAAAATTTGCTCTTGGGCTTGGTCCTTGAACCTATGAATCTCCACATGTAATTTTTCCATTACTTTATTCCCATCCACAATTTTCTCTATCCAATCATCTATTTTGTCTAACTCCTCGGCTGCATATACATCCATTAGTATCTAATACATTTGGCCTTTAATTGCCTATAATGCTTTCAAATCCTTGCCCCAAGTATGTACTTCATCCATCAGAAAAAAATCTTGATTCAAAATGGCTACTAGCCTATCCACATTATCCTTCATGACATGTAATAGCTTTAGATTTCCTTGAATAATCAATACACCTGTATCCTTAAAACTTTCTCACCATTGCAGACAAGATCTCAAAAATGGATCCAATTGGGTTATACCCCTATCTCTTCTCTCAATTGCTACATTCAAGGTTTCCTCAGGGTTTGTGAGATCTAAAGGACCAACAAATTTGCTCAGATATCCCTTTAGAATTTCATTTTTTTGCCAAAGTGTTATTAATTCTACCCCTTCCTACTCTAATCATCTGAATACCTCTTTCATTCTTGTTGTTACCATCAACTTTGCAGTATCCAAGGTGGGCTTCCCAAGCATGACCTCCTTGATATGATAATCTCATGGAGTCAATTCTTCTAAGTTTGAATGCAAAGGAGGGATAGCTATATGAGAAAAAAGATCATGATTATGATCACTCATAATGAAGGTTAATTCTTGTGTATCCTTCGAAGGTGAATCGGGCTTCCTTAGGACTTCAATTAATTCCATCCTATCTTCTTCCTCTATAGTGAACTATTGTTTCTTATTTCTTATCTCCTCTTTTCTCAACCATCTCAGGATATGTTCCATCAGATTTTTAGGGATAAAGGAGTTTGTTTTGCAATGCCCATTCCCTTATCTCCCCTTTCTGGAGTCCTCTTCTTTTGCAAGAGATCTACACCAGGAGTCTTTGTATCTGTGGAACCCACAGTTCTAACCTCTATGTCTTGGGAAGTTTTTGAGGTTGTTCACTTGTCTTCTCTTCTTTTGACACTTCCTTGGTGGATACTTGTTCCATCTCTTCCTCTTGTAACTATTCTTCTTCATTGTTTCAAGGAGGAGGGGTAGTTGATCCCTTGTCTACATAGAATGTGACTTCTACTTGGGATGATGGAACTACCTCAGGTCCTTGTGATTTGGGTGGCATCTCACTCCAATCCTCCTATTGAGGTTGATTGGTTGGAATGTCTTTTATCTTATCCCTGACCAACTCAATACCCACAGGCATAAAATCAAAATTTGACATTTTAAAAATATTAGTGTCATCAACATCCTACTCATCTATCCATTGTTGCATCTCATCTTCTAATGTGGTAATTTGAATGGATTGCTTAGGAATAGATGGTAGTGTGATTGTAGAGCTTCTTCTCCATTCCTCTTTTGTGGCTCTAGTAAGTCAAGTCCTCTAGTTCAAAGGTAAATTATCCTCATCATCCTCTTCTTCTATTTCTTCTAGAATATGTTCAAGGACTGATGGGAAATGAATCACTTTCTTGATCATCTTTTGTCTACTCTTTACCAAAGTCTTGATCTTTCTTGTCTTCTTAGGCACAAAGGGGGAGACTTGTACCTACTACTGAGGTATTTCATAGATTTCTAATTCATCTCCTCCTTGTACTTTCTCTATGGGTGGCACTTGAGGATTATCTTGGGTCTCTATAACTTCAACAATTTCTAACCCTGGTACATTCTCTTCCCCAGTCTGTATAGGTACCTAAATTTCTCCCTCTTCTAGTTTGACTTGTTGAGGAGAATTCCTCTTCCTTTTGCCTTTACCTTGACCCTTCTAAGCCTGATAATACCCAATTGTTCTATCAAGTTGGTGCACCATTTTTGGTCTTATTGGTGACTAGGCCATAAACATAGGCACTATGACCTTTGTTCCTTGACCTTTAGCTAGGCAGGCTTGAGCATGGAAGATCATTGTTTCATGAATTTTCTCAAGTTTGAAAGGCCTTTTGATCTTATTTTTTGTAAACTTGATGATGTGCCTTGCCCTATGGTTAATGTTTGAGCTCTCTTCTTTCTCAATCTCAGCATTCATGATAGGTCATTTACCAATCTTAGCTCTGTTGAACAATGGATCAAGCAACTCCTACATATATTATTGCACAATCTTCAATGGAATCTTTATCTTCAAAGCCTTCTCTACCAAATACAAAGTCATGCTACAATAATCCCTTATGAAAACATCATTGTCATTTGTTGCATTCATCTAGTGATCTTCAAGGGCATCTCCATGGTTAAATGTTTTACCAACTAAGTGTTGTACTCTCCCAATGTTATCAAAATACGGTCAAGGAGAATTATACTCATCCAAGGCATACTAATCCCACTTGCACTCAAAATTTGCAATATCTTGCCTTCGATCCACCTCAAAAGGTCCTATAGTCATAGGCCATGTCCAACATATCTTTGTTACTTTCTAACTTTTTCATATGTAGACGATAGTTTTTGAGAGATCTCCAAGAGAATAAGTCTATCACTAAGATACCTAGGGAGTTTCTTAGGGTTGATAGTTGTACTTGCTACCCTCAAATATGTAAATGTTTGGAATTGGATATAATAAGCTCCAACTAGTGATATATGTGCAGCTGTCTCCTCTAATATTCTCTTCACATAATCTCCTTCAATCAACTAGATTATTGCGAATATGAAAGAACCATTTACAATCCTATATTCTTTTCTTTTCTCTAAAAGCATCTTCTTTACCAACTGAGGATATGCAATGTAATACCATGCATTCGCATCCTCCATGCTACCCCTCTTATAGAATCCTAGATAATTCGTCACCCTCGCAACTAAAAAGTACACCAAGTTTAAATTTCTTATTTCCCTTCACCACCACCAACTACTCACCCAAGTTCTCACTAAGAGTAGAAGCCCAATCAGGTGGCATCTCTACTTTCTTTATTGTCTCAATAAAATGCACCATGACAATGTTCAGGTGTCTAGCTATTGGCAAAACCATAACTCTACTCAAGAGTATGATTGAATATCCAATATCTTCCATCATGTATCCTCTTGTCATGTCTACTTTGCCCACTTTCTTTCCTAGAGGAGTCTTCTCTATAAGGTATAAAGATTGGATGATCTCAGAAGGTTCATCAATATGTTCCTGATACCATCTCTTTACTTGGTCATAGGTTAATCTAATGAATTGATCCATCCTTAGGAGATGGAACACTTTTTTAATGTTCTTGGGTCTGAGGTCAAGGAAGATCTCACCAATTATGCTTTTCATGACCCTCTCTTCAGGAACATAATGCTCTATGAGTGTCATAATTAATTTTGAGGATTGTACTAACACCGGATATGATGCTATACTGACAAGCCCTAATTAGATCAATGCGAATATCATCTGAGATCTTTCTATGGGTTGGTTGCACAGTGTCAAGAATGCAACCAAATCAATGTGACCTAAATTTGTGTCTCAAATCTTTGAGTACTCATCTTGAAACTATGATTTTGTAGGAGCACCCTAAAACTTGAATACTACTAGTTTTGGTGTCATTTTCTTAGCAAGGGAGGATGATGACGATGCCATTGAATCTACACAAAAATATGTCCATTAGTTTTGAATTGAAGAAATCTTGATTAGTTCAAACCCTAATAATGGTATGAATAAGAGCCAGAACCCAAATTTTTTGAGACACTAAAAAACCTTATTAATAGCCCTAAAATGGAAATATGATGCACCTAGCACACCTAATAGGTGCACCTAGTGTGCCCTCTTTACAAAAAAAATCAATTGTATGAACTGTGCATCAGTGCACCTCCTAGGGTGTGTTGATGTACACCTCATATTTGGGAAAGAATTTTAAGTTAGGTTCTTAGGGGGGTGCAAAGAGGCACACCTAATTAGGTGTGCTATTGTACACCCTAAATGCATGATTTTTGTTTGTTTTCAAGTTTTTTTAAGAGTTTTTTTGAAGTTTTGATGCAAAAAGGTGTGCATCAATGCACCTCTTAAGGTGCACTAATGCACACCTTTTGTTGGTTTACTTAATGTTTATTTGTGTTTTGCAAGGTGCTAGTCAAAAAGGCACACCTCTTATCCTACGGAGTTGCGGCTATGGAGATTTGGCAGAGGGTAAGTGAAAAAAGTGTGAAGGAGAATGGGGGTGGGGGGTTATATGGACCTCACTCGCCTTTGGTACTACTTAGTTGTGCTAGTGTGCATCACCAAAGGTGATGTGCCCTTCTTCAAACACTATTGGCACACTAGAGCACTAGTTGAGGTGTGTTGGTGCACCTTTTGATTTTTTCAAAAGACTTGTCTCTTCTCAAAATTCTAATTTTTGACAACTAGTTTTTCCAATTGGGACCCACACTTGACCAAAAAACCCTAAAAAAAGACTCAGACCGTGGACCATGGATTCGAAAAGCCAAAAATAAAGTAGGGGGTCTCCATTTCTAGATGAAATGGGATGTGCATTGTGAAATCACAACAAGTTTTTCCATTTAGAATTTTCAAAGTATCCTATGTGTATGAGACATATGTAAGAAGTTATGATAATATCATTATTTTAGACTAAAATCATTTAGCCCTCTCTCCACCCAAGTGGATTCATCCATATTCATATTCAATGTTTGGTCTTTTCATTAAAATGTTACCTACAAATAGAAAATAACCAATGCAAATAACAAATAACACAACAAATTTGGCAAGCAGTCAAAGTAGGGTATTCAGAATTGCAAGATTGGAAACACTGGCAACATATTGAGTTTTGCAAATAGAATGAATGTGGGAAAGTGTGCAAATGGATGTGTCAAAACTTGAAAACTGACACGGTTGAAGAATTTTTAGATTAAAACATAGTGGTGCAATCAATTTGGTCTCATCAATCATGGATTCAGAGTTATGACATCCCAAATAGGGCTATTGATCAATCTGCACTTTAGGACACCAGTAAAACTTTACATATTTCATTTGGAATCATATTTGAAAACTGATCAAATTGATTCCTCATAAGCTCAGAACTAGAACATAACCACTGTCTGACCTCTATAATGCAATGTAAAATGAATATTCTCATTTTATTCAATTGAGTCAAAGTTATAATTGATCAAATAGGGCTTCCTAGTCGCATCAGCATGACAATAGTAAACAACTAACTTTGAGAGATTCAAAACCTAGTCAAAACATATTGAAATGAATTGAAAAATAAAACATAGGTTCTTTGATATGCATAATAAACACTCCCAAAGTAGTGATTTTTTAAACATAATTGGATGCAAGATATTCAATTGCAAACTAGACCTCCTGTCGATGTTTGACACTTGAGCAAAAAATGTTGATCTGAATATTGCTCAAAATGAAACTTCACGAAATGACTCAGAGTGGAAATTTATCACATGGTATGCATGGCTATACTAAATTCAAGGTGTTAGAAAAATAAAACATATCATAGGCCTCAAAAGGATAGTCAAGTACGCATCCATTAAATGCTCTTCTAGGGGTTCAAATTGACTCAAAAGTTTAAAATGGTACTCAAATCTGGGATGCAATTTTGAGTCCCACCAAAGAGGATGTAGGTGAGAGGCATGAGAAAGGTGTTAATTTTGTTGGCACTCAAAATTAAATTCTCATTTTGAGCATCTATTTCAAATTTTGAGTCAAATCAAGCCCCAGAAATGCGCATGTACCTGGTTGTACCTTTGCGGCCCCTAAGGTATTTAATGTTTCTAGCACCTTCCATTTAGCCTTTCTAAGCATTCCATGAAGCTAAATTTTTGTTTTGAGCCATTTTGTGAAGTCCTATTTTTAGCTAGTATCACTTCTGCATTTTCACCCATGTCAAACAGCGACAAGAGGCTGTGTTTTTTGTTGAATATCTCCCACTCAAAAAAGTTTCATGAACTGCCACTTTGGGAATATCTAGTGTCCATATCCAAGAACCTATGTTTCAGATTTTGGAACATTTTTATTTTATTTATTGGGTTTCAAACCCCTCAAAGTTGATCAGTTACTATTTTCATGTTGATGCACATTGCACACAATTCTAGGAAGCCTTGTTTGATGAGCTATAATTTTGACCCAGTTAAACAAAGTAGTGAAATTCCTTTTGCATTGCATTTTAGACATAAGAGACTTGTTATGTTTCAAGTTTCAGCCTATGACGAATCTGTTTGATATGTTTTCAAACACAATTCCAAACAAAATTCCTAAAGTTTTTCCTGGTGTCAGCATTTGTAGATTGTTTGGTACTCCTATTCGTGATGTTATATATTTGGATCTGTGATAGGTGAGGTCAAATGGATTGTACCACTATATTGTCCTCCAAAAGTACTTTAAGTGTGCCAATTTTTAAGTCATGATGAATCCCTTTGCACACTTTTCTAGGTCAATTCCATTTGCAAAAATCATTTTCTATCATTGTTACCAATCAACAAATCCAAGTAGCCCACTTTGACCGCTCGTCATTTGCACCCTGTTATTTTTCATGAGCTCAAATCATAGATCCATATTCTCCTTGTGATAGTGAACCAGCATCCCAATTTTTGTACCTCCAAGTGTCAATTTTCCCAGTTTTCAAAGCCAAATCCGAAACCAATTCATTGTTTTCTAACATGTTTGCTTGGAGGCAGTTCTAAGAGGTCAACCTTGACTGTTAATATCTTTTGACTGGGAATTCTTCATGAGATGAGATTTGATGGGGTGCAAGTGTACAGAACAAAGAATCAGTGTACCATTTTTTGGAACCCAATCAGGTGTTCTGGTCAATTTTAAAGGCCAGTCAAAGGACCTCCTGGCACCAAATTGACAAATTACAGAAAGAGGTTAAATAAATTTTAAAATATTGAAAAAGTGATGCAAACTGATTTATTCTTTGTCAAATTGGTATCAAATGTTCTATGGATCAGTTGGACAGTTCAGGTGTTTGAAAATGAAAAAAAAATTAGCCAAACCCACTTTGGGGCCCGACTAATTTTCACCAGATTGATAAGAGGCTAGGATTTAGGGATAAAAGGATGTATGATGGTGTTTCTAAATCAAAGTTCCAATGTCGAGCAATGAATATCAATGAGGACCTTGGACAAATACAAATGAAGGGAAGGAGATTTTGTCAGGTGTAAATGATAGAGAGACTTGGAAGGTGAAATTGGAGGTTAAAATGAATCCCAAACTTGTGCAGTTGCTTTAGAAAGATAATGTCACATAGGAGACAAGATTTGCACATAATTATTTCCTTGCTTTAGCCTCTTGTAATATAGTAGTGTCCATTATAACTGAAACGTAAGAAGGTGTGAAATTGATTGAGTATCAAGGTGAATCTCCTGATGAGTAGGTACTAGCTTATGTTGCAGCTACCTATGGGTATACTCTGATAGAGAAACATCTGGTTACATTGTAATTGATGTGCATGGAAAAAGGAAGAGATTGGATGTTCTAGGGCTTTGTGAGTTTGATAGTGACAATAAGTGCATGTCAGTAACAGTTCAGTATCCTGATAATACTCTAAAAATTAATGGTGAAAGGAGCAAATAGTTATATGCTTGGGATTATAGACAAGTCTTCAAATGTTGATTTGGGCATAGATGTTGAGGGATCCTCCACAAAATTGATATCTTCCATAGAGAGACATTTGCATGAGTATTCATCCCAAGACTTATGGACTCTTGTTATAGGGGCTAGAGATCTCAGTGTTGAAGAATACAAAGACTGGCATCATCGCTATGAGCAAGCACAGAATGCATTGATAGGCAGGGCAAGAAAGCTTCGAGAAAATGTGACTCATATTGAATGTCCTCTTAACTTATAGTGGAGATCATGCAAGTAATAGGATCAATACTATTCAAAATAATCTGATGGTGACATGTATAGTGATTCAAAGTTTGTACGGGAGCGACATAAGAAAGGGGTAGTCAATTTTAGGAAAGAAGAAACCAGTCGTATTAGAGGGAAAAGACATGTATAAAAAGGCTAAGCACATGAAGAAGAGGAGACATGCAAATCAAAGTAGAGACACCAAGAAAAAAGAACCTGAGAACTCTAAGTGCAGAGGTACATATTTTAAAGCTGTTGAGTGTTATTACAAACCTGTCTCATGTTGAAATTAGTGTGTAGTTAGCCTTGTGTAAAGGAAAGGTGGTTAATATATCACCTTAGTCATGTTCAAGTTGGAGCCAATTCATGAAGTTGTGAACATACTTCTCAGTTTCAAGTAAAGCAAGATAGTTTAAGCATGGAGAGTGGAAGTTTGTGTGCTTCCAAGTCAAAGATCACAATGAACTATGTAGATTTTGAAGAATTTTGGTTGAAGATTGAAGGTTTGTTGAGCTACATTACATTAGATTGGGATTTAGCTTTCCTCTTTGCATCAAGTCATAGCAGAGGAGTTCTCACACATGAAGATAGAGTCAAGAAGCCAAGTTTTTCAAAAGGTGCCTACAAGGAACCCACATGTAGGGGATTGGTTAAACAAGTCCTAACATAAACAAACTTCCTTGTAGTTTTTATCAAGGATAAATGTCTAGCACCAGTAATAAGAGAATCCGCAGTCAAAGCCGCAGTCAATAGCAATCCCCACACATCAGCTTCAAGAAGCCACAACATGTTTAAAAGGAAGCTCATGGCATGTTAACATGAACCCACATGTATACAGACATGGCATTCCAATATGAGAATAGATGTCATAAAAAGAACAGAACCTCCATGCATTAAAGAAAGAGTAGCAAAGTTGTTGATCAAAAGAACAAGCCATGTTGAGATCTCTCCACGCAATTGCAAATAAAGGGAAACTCACCATCACTCCATGCATTCAAATTAGAAAAGGAGTTTAATAAAAAGACCCACGCATATGTGAAATTTCTAGCAAAAAAGAAGAATTCATCAGCAGTCAAGAGTAAATGCCAGTAATTAGGTAGAATCCCATGCCAAGAAGGTAGTTGGAGAGTAGAGTAGGAACTATTGTCTAGGCAAAGGTATTTAGAAAAGATTACACCCACATTGAACAAGAACACCCCATGTTCAGCAGTCAATGCCAGGGATGCACCAGAGCAAGAAGACATCTAGCATAAAGGAAGCGGTAGACATTAAAATGGTCATCCCCATTTAGATTTTGATCTAATGTGATGTAGATTAAAAGGAAAAATGCCCACTTAATGCAAAAGACAAAGACTCTATGCATGAACAGTAGAAGATCCACATTCAAGAGTCTAAGAAAGACCTTGGGCATTAAAATGGGGCAAAATTTCGCATAGAGGAGGGGCTCTAGTCAGTAAAAGGGAACATTTCGCATAAAAATTGAGTAGGGGCGAGGAGGTCCTGGTAGGACTAAGGGAAAGCTCTAAAGCATTAATCCCACATTGCTTACAGTTGGGAACAATAACCTTTTTAAATACAATCCCACACAATAAGAAAATGTATTAAGGATTGTGATCTTTTATGGACATAAAGCCTTACACAAAGGCCCACCTCGAGTTGCCAAAGCATAATTTTGAACAAACATGTAGAGAAGATGATGGTGGCAAGGAAGCTTGAGATGTTTCCATGTGTCTACATCCTGTGGATGACGCAAGCTCGCTTGACTGAGATGTGCAATAGTTAAAATTTGTGGGAAAGTAGGCATGTGACAAGTGGCAGTGAGTCCTACGCATGGAAAAGTGGAGATTGAAAGCAATCTTAGGTGAGAATCACCCAGATCATGACACATGTCATGATCTGACAATCAGCGCACCCCTGCATTGTGAAGATGCTCGCTGGATAAATATTGCGGGTATGTGAGATATTGACATGTGGCAGAGCAGGTCTCATATGCAATGAGGTGGTGCTAACATGGCAGATGATGCAAATTAGGTTGACAAATCAGGAGCTACCATGTGGCACTTGGTCAACAAAGCTTTGACCCGAATGGAGACAAATAAGGAAAAAGTAAAATAATTTTAAAATTGTGATTTTAAATTCATTTCAAATGGGTATACGTGAGTTTTTAAATTCAAATGAGGTTTTTTCCTAAAGTTTGAACTTTAGGACATTTTTAAATTTTTGAATTTTTAAAACTTAAAGGTTGCTGACCTAAGTTTTTCAACAAATGGGGAAAATTTTTTGAATTGGCTTTCAAAGGGTTTTTGGTAGGCTAAATATGCAATGTTATATATCGTCGAAACTAGGAGAAACTGAATTTTTTGATTGTGAAGTTAGTTTTTGAATAGAAAGCAGTCTATTCATGCTATAGGAGGTTTTCTCCTAGATTTCCAACTTGCAACTATATTCAGGTGACAAAGTTTAGAACTAATTTCTGGCATGGAAATGACCTGAATGTGAGCAAAAGACAGTGAAAATGTAGTTGGGGTCACGTTTAAATTGGTTAAATGGGGATTTCACTAGCATTTCATCAGGTAGATCAGATTTTGGTGACTCAAAAGGTTTTCATCATTCAGCAAGAGATATTTTGCAAATTAGTTACAAAGAAATGATGAAAACAAAATCAGATAAAAATGGTAGAAAGATGAAAGAGGTTTTCAGTTGCAGGAGATGGAATTCCAAGTGGACACATGTCAAGCATATATCAGATCCAAGAATTCATCTTCTTCCTATATCTTTCTTTCTTTCATCCATTGTAGGGGTTCCAGTCTTTGGAGAAAAAACCACTGACTGTTGTGATACCAAGTTTTGGTTCTAGTTTTTGATGTGTTCCCATGACTGTGACACCATTCTTCAGCATTTTTTTTCATGTGAATAGCAGTTATAGAGATAATATAGATAGTTTAGATCTATTAGGTTGTTTCATGTTTTTTATTTTATGCATTTGGTTTTATTGTTTCAAGGAAATGAATATAAATGAGCAAGAACTTCATTAGTTTCATTTTGATTCTCGTCTCCTGTCTCAGTAATCTTCAATATTCTATGGTCTTTGAATAGAGAGCCTAGGTCATAGTCACAGTCCCTTAAGGTTGTATGTTGTTTCATTGTTGCTTTTAATTCAAGGAATTATGTAAATGATTTAGAGAAATCAACAAGGTTGCAGGTATATTGAAGGGGATATTAGGTAAGAATGAAACTTAGATTGAACATAGATGTCTATTTACAAGGTGAATAGATAGATCTTATATCTAAATATATAAATAAGTATCAGATATCCATATGTGTGTGATTGACTTGATAAGGCACTGATCAGCTATAGGATCATTAGTCCTTACTGCTGCATATCTGAGGGTTTTTTGAATTCAACATTATTAATCAAACGTTCTTTCCCTTTCATGTTGAAGAACCTAAATATGATGCCCTCACTCAGCTTGTGAATATCATAGGATTTGCAATTTGCTACTGTACATCTATGTTATTACATGAGTTATTAGGAGATATAAGGGTTGAAATCTGCTTGAATAGATTCACGAATGTATTTTTTGCATTGGTACCATATCGATTGAATCTGATGTCCACCCACCTAGGTTTTGCAGAGCCTGAAGTGAAGAAGGGTCATGCCTTATAGTTGGCCCAGTGTCTAAAATGGCATGTTGAAAATGTGAGTTAGCTGCCCCTAGATGTGTCATATTCTCATCGGGGTAATTAGAAATAGGTAACATTTTCAAACACCAACAAAATGGAAACTCTACTACCGAAATAAGATGGCAATCCATTTTGTTGAAAGGACAAGAGTCTCTGGTGTGTATTGAATCTAAATAGTAGACAAACCTTGAGAATTTAAGAAGGGATTCAATATAGTAGGAAGATGTGCATGGAAAAGTTACAATAGTAAGTTAATTGATGTGTTTTCCAGTTTTCTTACTCAAATGTCATGTACCCCAATATTGCTTTGTTCAGGACAGCAGTATATTTGAAGGATTGAGTACAGATTGTGTTGCTACTAAGTTTTATGTTCACTCAATTCAGTCAATTTGATTTTCAGAGTATTGTTGTCACTTCAGAGTTAGAATTTTTGAAAAATGGTTTCTCTCTTCTAAGTTTTTGACATTTTGCAAATTCTACAAAGTGAAAATCCAGTTCAGATCTATCATGTATGAATCATGTGTTAAATCTTTCTCACAATTGTGAGTGGCAACTCTCTAAAGGATCTCTATACCAATGTAGATCAGTTATATAATTGTTTTCAAGAGTTTTCAATTAAAATAGGTAGATCTAAAAGTTGTGTTGAATTTTAAAACAAGAAGAGAGAGTATATGAATTTTTGACCAATAAGTTTTGAAGTGTTGTTCGATCTACTATCATAAGAATTTTAAATGATAAGAAATGAATCACAACTGTGATTTCATTTAGTTCTCCTCAAGGAGATGGTGACTCTACAAAGGATTTGATCAGTGGTGTGAGGAATTGAGATTAGCACCAGGCCAATCAGCAAATCTGAGGCTTCAGACAGCAACACATAAAGGTATTTATAATTTTTATATCTTTATCATTCATGAAAGTCAAATGGTAAAAATGGTTGCCTCCATCTAGTGGTTTCAGCACTAAGAAATAGAGGTAGAAGTTTAAATTCTCAAGAGATGGATTCTGAGTCTAGATCTCAATATGATGTGCTAACTCATGAAAAGGTTCATGTGAATATTGCTAGGTTGAAAAGAGAAATTCATAATAAGACTGTCTTAACATTAAGAAGTAAAATTGGTGATGTTAAGGGTCTTGATGGATTCCAAACTTACATGAAGTTTAAATCTGTAGTCATGAATCTTGATGAGTCCTATAGACTGGAGAAATCTTCATGGCCAGCGATACTCTTAGAAATTTTTATGCCAAATTTGGTTGATTGGCCAACCAAGATAAGATTTATGAAATCCAATATTTTATCATGGAGGTTGAAAGTGATTTGAAGGCTAATGAGTTTAATGTTAACAAGTGCAATAAGTCCATTGAAAATTATGTTAAAGATGAAGAGTCTCAGTTTTATGAATTAGAGGATATTAATCAGCAGTGTGATGACATGCATAATGTGGATTCATCTTTTTATAATGATGAGTATAAAGAAGAGGAAAAGTGTAATAGCAGTAATAGTTTTTCGAGTGATGAATGTGATTGTGCTAAGATGTTGGTTGTTGAGGTGTTGTCGAAGGAAGATTATCTATGGTATGATCAAAATTTTGATTTTTAACAATGTATTACTAATAAGTCTATTGTTGTAAATGTGCCAAGCCATATGGATGATAATCATAGCCAAGGAGAAGAAATGAGGGATGTGTTGGCGCTCAAAATTGTAGTCCGAATTTTGAGCACTATTGAAGAATTTGAGCCCTATAAAAGCTTTTTGATGCCTATGTACCCAGCTATACTTGTGAGCCCCATGAGGTGTTTAATGTTTCTAATACCCTCAAATTTGCATGTCTACATGTTCCATGAAGTTAAATCATCATTTTGAGCTATTCGGTGAAGTCCTATTTTAAACAATTGTCAATCTTGCTTTTTCACCCGTGTCAGACAGTGATAAGAGGCCTTGTTGGTGAGTGAATATCTTGCACCCAGAAATGCGTCATGACTTGCCCCTTTGAGAATTTCTAATATCCATACCTGAGAACCTATGTTTCATATTTTGAGTTGTTTTGAGTCCATTTGAATAGGTTTTGAATCCCTCAAAGTTGGTCAGTTACTGTTTTCATGCTTTTGCACTTTGCACCTAATTCTGGGAAGCCCTGTTTGACGTGCAATAACTTTTGACCAGTTGACCCAAATGAGAAAATTCCTTTTTTGTTGTATTTTAGACATCAGAGACTTGTTATGTTTCAAGTTTTAGCTTATGATGAATCTGTTTGGTCAGTTTTCAAGCATGATTCCAAACACAATTTATAAGTTTTAACTGGTGTCAATAATTGCAGATTGATTGTAACCCCTATTCGGGACGTCATATCTCCTGATCTGTGATAGGTGTGATTGAATGGTTTGTTTCCCTATGTTCTATACTAAAAATAATCCAAGTGTGTGATTTTTAAAATCTTGACGAATCCGTTTGTATACTTTTCCAGGGTCTTTCCATTCGCAAAAAATGTTGTTTTACTGATGATCACTGTCCTGCTAATCCAGGTAGCAAATTTCAGACACTTGCCAATTTTGCCCAGTTATTCGTCATGAGCCCAAATCATATATTCATACTGTCCTCATGACAGATAATTAACACCCCAGTTTTCTTTTCCCCATGTGCTCATTTGCCTAGTTTTCAGAGCCAAATCCAAACCTAGGTAGATCTGAGAAGGCAACTTTGACAGTCAATATCTTTTGACTGCGATCTCGTCATGAGACGAAAATTGACAAGAGGCAAGAATGTGGAGCAAAGATTTAGTATGCCAATTTTCAGAGCATTGTCAGTTGTTTGGGTCAGTTTCTAAGGTTAAAGAACTCAAGGTAGAAAATTGCAAAGAAGGTGATTCAAAAGTGGATGGCAGTGGAATAGAAAGAGGACGTTCTATGGGCCATCAAATTTGTGATTTTGGCCAAAAAGGATTCTATAGAGAAAATAAACTTTATATGCATATGCAAATAGAAGATTATACTTGTTACATATGCCAGAGAAGTCACCCTAGCCGCTGTGATTACCATTGAAACTACAGCGATTTAGAGGCACACTTCAGTTAAGATCACTTCCTATGTGAAAATCTGGAGTGCCTTGCAAAACAAGATTTTATTGTCTTTTCTTCAAATTTTGAGTTGAAGAGGCATAATGCCATTGAACATGCTGGAAATATGTCCTGCTCTCAATGCCATGCGGCACTTCAATTTCCTGTTAGCTTTCAGTATAGGGGATTTCGAGATGAGCATGAATCCCACAGAGGACGCCATCAACAGAGACACAAGTCACGCATTGATGGAAGGAACCACAGGTATCAAAAATAAAAGCCCACGCTGGTCAAAGAATCAAACATATCAAGTTACAAACAAAGACCAATCCAAACTGCCAAGGGAACAAAAAGAAAGATAAAGAAACGTTGACAAAAATGACTAGAGCAGAGGCAGCAGCAAGCAAGTGAAACCACCCAAGCTGGAGATTGCGAGCTCCATGCTAAGAAGTAGAGCAGGCAGGGCGTCAAGGTTCTGAAGCCATGAGCAACAAGAGTCCACGTAGACAATATGTGGAGGAGCCCGCGGTTGTTTTGAAGTCTAAAGCAATTAAGAGGAACTCACATCTTGCGAAATAAGCATCCACGTCTGGAAAAAGGAAGATAAAATTTGCAGTCAAAGCCGCCCAAAAGAGTGTATTTCGCACTAAAAAAGAGTGCCATGCCTTATAGCAGTTAACACCATGCATGGAGGATATCCAAACAAGTGAATCAACTTTGGGGAGCTTCACGCCTATTCAAGCAAAATCCGCAGTTTTTATAATAAAGCTAGCCACGGTTTTGACAAGAAGACACTCACACAGCAAAGAAGTTCCTCATCTATACACAAAGAGATCCACATAAATAGGCATAAATGGGAGACTGCCAATTCAACACAGCAGAACAAGGGCAGAACCCCCACAACCAGCATCAAGGAAGAAAACCAACCATGCAATGGAACAAGAGACGTGGCATTGAATGGCAGTTCAGCCGCTACAGACCATCGATTAAAGAGGCACGCATTATTGAAGCGTTCTGCAGTCAAAGTGCAGGGAGAAAATGGCTTTAATACCATTATCCCACATGGGTTGCGGGGTAAAGTTTTTATCCTTTTAAATACATTTCCACTCAATGGGTACTATGTCTTAAAGACATTACTTGCTTTAAGAGAGAAGGCGCTTACTTAAGCATTGGGGGCCACGTAGGTGATGGGGATGACGTCAGCCGAAGGTTCCAGAGCACAATTTTAAACAAAGAAACGAGTGCGCTGATGTGGCGACAGAAGCACCAAATTGTGCCAAGTGTCATGATCCGACGGTGGGCATGCGCCCGCAAAATAGAGTTGCGCCCAATTTTAAAAATGCAAGAAAGCAAAATAAGGACATGTGGCAAGTGGGTCCCAGCTGGCGGCAAGGTGACGATCAAGTGAAACTTGTGAGGATGCGTCAGATCGTGACACATGTCACGATCTAACGGTCGGTGTAATCCTGCATTATGGAGATGCGAGGGAGATAAAAATGCGGGAAAGCAAGATTTTGCCACGTGTCTTTGGGCCTGCGCTAATGGTGATGTGGCAATAAAATGGGCAAGCAAATCAATTGATGACATGTGGCACCTATTGGCAGCGATGGACCAATCAAAAAGTGCCACATGGCGCTTGGTCAAAAGAGGTTTGACCTCAGATTTAAAAGCCAAGGAAAAATATGAAAGTCATAAAAAGTATTTTTATTTCTTTCTCAAGAAAAAATGCACGTCAGAAATTTTAATTTTCAAAAGGGCATTTTTCTAAAGTTTTAACTTTAGAAAATTTTCAAATTTTCAAAAATTTAAAACTGAATGGGTTGCAAACCTGATAGTTATAGCAGAGGACTATTTTTCAAAATGACTTTAAGTGGGTTTCTGGAAGCCAAAATAGGCAATGTTATATATTTCCGGAATCGGGAGAAGACGAACTATCCGATTCCGGAGTCAATTTTTGCACAAGTAGTAGCTGGCTCAAGCTACAGGAGGTTTTCTTTCAGGTACCTAAATTGCAACCATTTTCAGACCAGGAAGTTCAGTTGTGTTTTTTTGGCAAGTTAATAGCTTGAAAATGCGTAAAAGACAAGGAGAATTCAGCTGGGGGCATCTCTGAGTTAGTTAAAGCAAGTTCTATCAGCATTTTGATGCAAATCAGATATTTAGCAAATAAGGGATTTCATCATTTAGAAGGGGATATTTTGCAAATTAGTTACAAGGCAATGATGAAATCAAATCAGATCAAGATGGAGAAGGAAGGATGAAGTTTTCAGTTGCCAGAAGATTGAATTTCAAGTGGACACTTGTCAAGTAAAGATCAGATCCAAAAATTCTTTCTCTTATATATCATTCTTTCTTTCTGTAATGGGGGGGTTCCATTTTTTGTTACTGAGAAACCAGTGGGTTCTAGTCTTTGGAGAAAAACCAGTCACTACTGAGATTCCAGATTTTGGATCCAGTTTTGATATGTTCCCATACTGTGATACCACATATATCTTCAGCAATTTCTCTCATGTGAACAGCAGTAGGAAGATAAACACAGATAGTTCAAATCTGTTAGGTTGTTTCATGTCTTTCATTTCATGCATATGATTGTATATTTTCAAGGAAATAATGCAAAGAGCAGTAGATAATTAAGTTTCAGTTGAATCATGTCTCCATTCTCATTGAATTTCAATGTTTTACAATCTCTGAACAAAGAGTTTAGGTCGTGGTTGCAGTCCCCTATGACTGTATGTTGTTTCATTGTTGTTGATAGTTCAAGGAATTGTGTAAATGCTTCATATAAATCAACAAGGTTGCAGATTTATTGAGAAGGATATCAGGTAAGAACGAGATTTTAAACTGAACATAGATGTCTATTTACAAGTTAAATAGATAGATCTATATCTGAAGATACACACATGTCTCAGATATTCATATGTATATTTGTGATCCATGAATTTTCCCAATGGACTAGGCACTGATCAGCTACAGGGTCATTACTTTCTCACTGCTGCATATCTGAGGGTTGTTGAAATCAACATCAAAAATCAAATGCTTTTCCCTTTTCATGTTGAAGAGCTATCATAGAATGCCCTCACTCAGCTTATGAGGTTCATAGATCTGCATCTAGCTATTGCAGGCCTGTGTTATTTCATGAGTTCTTAGGAGAAATAAGGGTTTTATCTGCTTTGAATAGATTCAATGTATGCTTTGACAACTGGTACCATATAAAGAATCTATAGGTCTACCCACCTAGGTTTTGCAGAGCCTGAAGTAGAAGAAGGGTCATGCCTTATAGTTGGCCTGGTGTCTGAATGGATGTGTTGATAATGGGAGTTAGCTGCCCCTAGATGTGTCATATTCTCATCAGGGTAATTGAAAACCCTCCAGTGTTTTCAAACACCAATAGGATGAAGTCTTGTTAAGTGTTGATGAGATTTCTGATTTCTTGGCTCACGATTTTGAAAGGTATGCTAATCTATCCAAGGATGCTTGTGCTTTTCCATGTTTTGCATTTCCATATGGTGAAGTCATTTCCCCTAAATTTGATGCTGAAGAAGATATAGTTTCAGAATATGCTCTGTCAAGTTTGGGAGGTGTATGTGATGGTAATCCATACATCAATGCACATGACGACTTTTATGTTGAGGATGAAAATGTAGAGATAGGGTGTGTTGCTGGTTCATTGTCTTTTTATTTTCATGAGGCTGAGATATATTCAGATTGCTCATATGACAAGGAAAGAAATAGTAATGAATTAGTTTATCCTAGTGAGCTATTTGAGGAAAATTTTGATACGGATCAACATATTCTAGAAAGGCAATTTCATGATGATCATTGTGATTTGGTATCTAATAAATTGTTGGAATGTGAAGAAAATGTAGGATATGTTTAGTCTAATTTATGGGGTACTAATGTTGTAAATGAGGAGAAATCAGATTTTACACACTCTTCATAGCCCAAGGCACAAGGTGAGTTGCAAGTTTTTGGTACATGCAACTTGGTGAATGATGTAGAATATGAAGTTTTTGTGTTTCTGATGGAGAGCATGCATCAGTCATATGTGGATGAAAATTTTTAGAATGATTCTAATTTACATGAGCATTCTAATTTGTTTTCTCATAGTGAGCATTATGTATAGGTTAATACTGATGTATGTATGTACTATGAGAATGATGATAGTTATTTTGTTTTGCCTCATGAGCTAAGTGAAGGTGTTGTTGAAAATGGAAAAAAAAGTGAAAGTGAAATTTTTAGTTTACCTCAGCAAAATGTAAATGAAAATTAGGTGTTTGATAGAGGTAAAAAAATTTGACAAGTTCGGTGGCCTGGGGTCATTATTTGTATATAGTAGTGTAATTTCCCTATTTTCAATATAGTTGTTTGAGAGAGTTTTTAAAGTTTTGGGAATGGTCTTCTTCTCCCAGAGATTTGAAATCTTACCATGCCCACAAGGGGCATGCATTCCCAAATAGAGCCATTATTGGCACTCAAAATTGTGCTCTCATTTTGAGCATCTATTTCAAATTGTGAGTCAAATCAAGCCCCATAAATGCGCATGTACTTGGTTGTACCTTTGAGGCCCCTAAGGTGTTTAATGTTTCTAGCACCTTCCATTTAGCCTATCTAAGAATTCCATGAAGCTAAATTGATGTTTCGAGCCATTTTGTGAAGTCTCATTTTGAGCTGGTGTTATTTCTACATTTTCACCTAAGTGTCAAACAGCGACAAGAGGCTATTTTTATGGTTGAATATCTCCCACCTAGAAATGTTTCATGACCTACCACTTTGGGAATATCTAGTGTCCATACCCAAGAACCTGTGTTTTAGATTTTGGGTCATTTTGATTTTGTTTGATTAGGTTTCAAACCCCTCAAAGTTGGTCAGTTATAGTTTTCATGTTGATGCACATTGCACACAATTTTGGGAAACCTTGTTTGATGAGCTATAATTTTGACCCAGTTGACCGATGTGGTGAAATTCCTTTTGTGTTGCATTTTAGACATTAGACGCTTGTTATGTTTCAAGTTTCAGCCTATGAAAAATCCATTTGATATGTTTTTCAAACACAATTCCAAACAAAAATTTTGAAGATTTTACTAGTGTCAGCATTTGCAGATTGTTTGGTACTCCTATTCGTGATGTTATATCTTTGGATCCATGATAGGTGAGGTCAAATGGATTGTACCACTGTATTTTTCTCCAAAATTAATTTAAGTGTGCCAATTTGTAAGTCATGATGAATCTTTTTGCACACTTTTCCAGGTCAATTCCATTTGCAAAAATCATTTTCTATCATTGTTACCAGTCAGCAAATCCAAGTAGCCCACTTTGACCACTCGCCATTTGCACCCTATCATTTTTCATGAGCTCAAATCACATATCCATATTCTCCTTGTGATAGTAAACCAGCGTCCCAATTTTTGTACCTACAAGTGTCAATTTGCCCAATTTTCAAAGCCAAATTTGAACCCAATTCATTATTTTCTAACATGTTTGCTTGCAGGCAATTTTGAGAGGTCAACTTTGACAGTCAATATCTTTTGATTGGGAATTTTTCATGAGATGAGATTTGATGGGGTGCAAGTGTGTGGAACAAAGAATTAGTGTGCCAATTTTCAAAGCTTGATCAGGTGTAATGGTAAGTTTTTAAGGCCAGTCAAAGGACCTCCTGGCACCAAATTGACAAATTACAGGAAGAGGTGAAATGAATTTTTAAAAATTGAAAAAGTGATGCGAACTGATTGATTCTTCATAAAATTGGTATCAAATGTTCTATGGATCAGTTGGACAGTTCAGGAGTTTAAAAATGAAAAAAAATTAGCTGGACCCACTTTGAGGCCCGACTAATTTTCACCAGATTGATAAGAGGTTGGGATTTAAGGATAAAAGGATGTATGATGGTGTTTCTAAATCAAAGTTCCAATGCTAAGCAATGAATATCAATGAGGACCTTGGACAAATACAAATGAAGGGAAGGATATTTTTTCATGTGTAAATGATAGAGAGACTTGGAAGGTGAAATTGGAGGTTAAAATGAATCCCAGACTTGTGCACTTGCTTTAGAAAGATAATGTCACATAGGAGACAAGATTTGCACATGATTATATCCTTGCTTTAGCCACTTGTAATACAGTAGTGGCCATTATAACTAAAACGTAAGAAAGTGTGAAATTGATTGAGTATCAAGGTGAATCTTCTGATGAGTAGGCACTAGCTTATGTTGCAGCTACCTATGGGTATACTCTGATAGAGAAAACATCTGGTTACATTTTCATTGATGTACATGGAAAAAGGAAGAGATTGGATGTTCTAGGGCTTTATGATTTTGATAGTGACCATAATTGTATGTCAGTAATAGTTCAATATCCTGATAATACTCTAAAATTATTGGTGAAAGGAGCAAATAGTTCTATGCTTGGGATTATAGACAAGTCTTCAAATGTTGATTTGGGCACAGATGGTGAGGGATCCTCCATAGAATTGATATCTTCCACGAAGAGACATTTGCATGAGTATTCATCCCAGGACTTACGGACTCTTGTTATAGGGGCTAGAGATCTCAACGTTGAAGAATATAAAGACTGGCATCATCACTATGAGCAAGCAAACAATGCATTAATAGGAAGGGAAAGAAAGCTTCGAGAAAATGTGGCTCGTATTGAATGTCGTCTTAACTTATAGGGGAGATCATGCAAGTAAGAGGATCAATGATATTCAAAAGAATTTGATGGTGATATATATAGTTATTCAAATTTTGTAGGGGAGAGACATAAGAAAGGGGTAGTCAATTTTAGAAAAGAAGAAATCGGTAGTATTAGAGGGAAAAGACGTGTATAAAAAGTCCAAGCACATGAAGAAGAGGAGACATGTGAATCAAAGTAGAGACACCATGCAAAAAGAACCCGAGAACTCTAAGTGCAGAGGTACATATTTTAAAGTTGTTGAGTGTTATTACAAATGTGTCTCATGTTGAAATCAATGTACAGTCAGCCTTGTGTAAAGGAAAGGTGGTTAATATATCACCTTATTCATGTTCAAGTTGGAGCCGATTCACGAAGTTGTGAAAATACTTCTCAGTTTGAAGTAGAGCAAGATAGTTTAAGCATGAAGAGTGAAAGTTTATGTGCTTCCAAGTCAAAGATCACACAGTATGACAACAAACTATGTAGATTTTAAAGAATTTTTGTTGAAGATTGAAGTTTTGTTGAGCTACGTTACATTAGATTGGGATCTAGCTTTCCTCTTTGCATCAAGTCATAGTAGAGGAGTGCTCACGCATGAAGGTAGAATCAAGAAGCCACATTTTTTAAAAGGTACCTACAAGGAACCCACATGTAGTGGATTGGTTAAACAAGTCCTCACATAAAAAAACAAAGGAAGTCCATGCAATTTGAATCAAGGATACAAGTCTGGCACTAGTAATAAGAGAATCTACAGTCAAAGCCCTAGTCAATAGCAATCCCCATGCATCAACTTTAGGAAGTCACAACATGTTTAAAAGGAAGCTCACAGCATGTTAACATGAACCCACATATACAGACATGGCACGCCAATATGAGAATAGATGTCATAAAAAGAGCAAAACCTCCATGCATTAAAGAAAGAGTAGCAGAGCTGTTGATCAAGAGAACAAGCCACGCTGAGATCTCTCCACACAATTGTAGATAAAGGGAAACTCGCCATCTCTCCACACATTCAAATTAGAAAAGGAGTTTAATAAAAAGACCCACGCATATGTGAAATCTACAGTAGAAAAGGAGAATTCATGAGCAATCAAGAGCAAATGCCAATGATTAGGTAGAATCTCATGCCAAGAAGGCGGTTGGAGGGTAGAGTAGGAGTCACTGTCCAGGAAAAGGTATTTAGAAAAGATTATGCCCACATTGAACAAGAACACCCCACATTCAGTAGTCAACGCCAGGGATGTGCCAAAGCAAGAAGATGTCTAGCATAAAGGAAGCGACAGATATTAAAATGGTCATCCTCATTTAGATTTTGATCTCATGTGCCATAGATTAAAAAGCAAAATGCCCACGTGATGCAAAAGACAAAGACTCCACGCATGAATAGTAGAAGATCCACATGAAAGATTCTAAGAAAGACCTTGTGCATTAAAATGAGGCAAAATTTTGCATAGAGGAGGGGCTCCATTCAGTAAAAGGGAGAATTTACCCATAAAAATTGAGTAGGGGCGAGGAGGTCCAGGCAGGAGTAAGGGAAAGCTCTGAAGCATTAATCCCACGTTGCTTGCAGTTGGGAACAATAACCTTTTTAAATACAATCCCACACAATAAGAAAATTTCTTAAGGATTGTGGTCTTTTGTGGACATAAAGCCTTGCGCAGAGGCCCACCTCGAGTTGCCAAAGCATAATTTTGAACAAACATGTAGAGAAGATGATGTGGCAAGGAGGCTTGAGATGTTGCCACATGTTCACATCATGTGGATGGCGCAAGCTCGCTTGATTGAGATGTGCACTAGTTAAAATTTGCAAGAAAGTGGGCACGTGACAAGTGGCAGTGGGTCCCATACATGGTAAAGTGGAGATTGACAGTCGTCTTGGGTGAGAATCACCTAGGTCATGACATGTGTCACGATCTGACAATCAGCACACGCCCACATTATGAAGATGCTCACTGGATAAATATTACAAGTATGTAGGATATTGACATGTGGTAGAATGAGTCTCCTATGCATTGAGGTGGTGCCGACATGGCAGATGATGCAGATCAGATTGATAGATCAGGAGCTGCCACATGGCACTTGGTCAATGGAGCTTTGACCCGAATGGAAGCAAATGAGGAAAAAATAAAATAATTTTAAAATTATGATTTTAAATTCATTTCAAATGGGTATAGGTGAGTTTTTAAATTCAAATGAGGTATTTTGTTAAAGTTTGAACTTTAGGACATTTTTAAACTTTTGAATTTTTAAAACTTAAAGGTTGCCGACCTGAGTTTTTCAACAGAGGGGACAATTTTTTTGACTGGCTTTCAAAGGGTTTTTGGTAGGCTAAATATGCAATGTTATATATCATCAAAACTGAGAGAAAGTAAATTTTTTGATTCTGAAGTCATTTTTTGCATAGAAAGTATTCTTTTCATGTTATAGGAGGTTTTCTCCTAGATTTCCAACTTGCAACTATATTCAGGTGACAAAGCTTAGAACTAATTCCTAGAATGGAAATGACCTAAATGTGAGCAAAAGATAATGAAAATGCAGTTGGGGTCACATTTAAATTAGTTAAATGGGGATTTCACTAGTATTTCATCAGGCATATCAGATTTTGGTGACTCAAAAGGTTTTCATCATTGGGCAAGAGATATTTTGCAAATCAATTACAAAGAAATGATGAAAACAAAATTAGATAAAAATGGTAGAAAGATGAAAGAGGTTTTCAATTGCAGGGGATGGAATTCCAAGTGGACACATGTCAAGCATAGATTAGATCTAGGAATTCATTTTCTTCCTATATCTTTCTTTCTTTCATCCATTGTAGCAGTTCCAATTTTTGGAGAAAAAACCACTCACTGCTGTGATACCAGTTTTTGGTGTGTTCCCATGACTGTGACACCATTCTTTAGCATTTCTTCTTGTGTGAATAGTAGTTATAGAGATAATACAGATAGTTCATATTTTTTAGGTTGTTTCATGTTTTTGATTTCATGCATTTGGTTGTATTATTTCAAAGAAATGAATACAAATGAGCAAGAACTTCATTAGTTTCATTCTGATTCTCATCTCTTGTCTTAGTAATCTTCATTTTTTTATGGTCTTTGAACAAAGAGCCTAGGTCATAGTCACAATCCCTTAAGGTTGTATGTTATTTCATTTTTGCTTGTAATTCAAGGAATTATGTAAATGCTTCACAGAAATCAACAGTGTTGCAGGTATATTGAGGGGGATATTAGGTAAGAATGAGATTTAGATTGAACACAAATGTCTATTTACAAGGTGAATAGATAGATCTTATATCTAAATATATAAATAAGTATCAGATATCCATATGTGTGTGATTAATTCATGAGTTTGCCCAATAGATAAGGCACTAATCAGCTATAGGATCATTAGTCCTTACTATTGTGTATCTAAGGGTTTGTTGAATTCAACATTATTAATCAAACATTCTTTCCCTTTCATGTTGAAGAACCTAAATATGATGCCCTCGCTCAACTTGTGAATATCATAGGATTTACAATTTGCTACTGTAGATCTTTGTTATTACATGAGTTATTAGGAAATATAAGGGTTGTAATCTACTTGAATAGATTCACAAATATGTTTTTTGCACCGGTACCATATCAGTTGAATCTGAGGTCCACCCACCTAGGTTTTGTAGATCCTGAAGTGAAGAAGGGTCATGCCTTATAGTTGGCCTAGTGTCTAAAATGGCATGTTGAAAATGGGAGTTAGCTACCCCTAGATGTATCATATTCTCATTAGGGTAATTGGAAATGGGTAATGTTTTCAAACACCAACAAGTTGTGTATCATTTTATTCACAATTCATTGTTTCCATAACTTAGTGATCATGTAATTCAACCTTTATAGTCAAGGGCCTCTGTCAAAACTAGAGCTCATGAGAAGTGGATCTTCATAATGGATTGACCATCCTGATATGTTCAGATGTTCCCAAGCTTGATAAATATGTATGTAACACACAAGAAAATTTTGAGTCATAAAAATGGAGGCACTTAGAATTTATGCCATTTAAAGGACATGTGTTATGCAAAATTCAAGAATGGTCAAGATTGATTAATCAGACTCAACATAAGCAAAGGGTCATCAGGATGAAAATTAGGATCAAATAATGAGAATAGAGGCAATAGAAAAGACCAAATGTATCCACACAAAAAGAGACTTAGAATAGGTACAAAGTCTATCATTGTGAGCAAGTCTGGTAAAGATGTATCAAGTTCTAAATACCTTCATCGAGCCATAGGCCTATGGTGGAGGTAAAGTGAAGAGGGTATGACATTTGGCAATCACTTTGCATGAAGGATGCCTTCTTAATATCATGTCCAATATGTAATTATCGAGATGGATGTTAACAATTCATTAGAGAATGATTAAATTATAAACATATGAAGGCTTTCATGAGATATTAAAGGGGGAAATGGTTTTTAGATATTGATGTTACAAGTTACTCCAGAATTAGTTATTAAAATTGAACCATATTGATGTGATGAATCAACTTATCATCCTTCATGGGATTTCTACAATCTTTAAGAAGTTCCCTATACTCATTTGCTTTGACGATGTAATCCTAAATTCTGTCAAAATTATTAGGATCCAAGAGAAGTAGATCATCCTTAATCTAAAATCCCTTTTCTTCATCCACCTTACCATACAATTGTTCAAATTTATCCCAAGCTTCTTTTGATGCTGAACAATTTTTAATGTGAAAGAGAAGATCCCCTTGTACACAACTCTTAATAACTTCTAAAGCATGTCGGTCTTGAGTTTTCAAATCAATGAGTTCTTTAGCATCAGTAGGTTTGGTAATTGTACCATCAACATAAAGACTAAATCCTTTTTTCCATTAATCTACTCCATGCAATATCTTTCTATGTAGAACATTTGTGTGAACTTAGAGGAGGACATTTAAAACCCATGATGCAGAAATGAAAAAATCACAATAGAGAGACACAAAAACACACCCCCTTTTCACTCAATTGAAAGACCCCCCCCCCCCCAAAAAGATGCTTTTGGCACTTTATAAGTAGTGTGTGTACAATGGGCCACTTGTCAAAATGAACAAAGTGGAATTTTTTATTTTTCATTTACAACTACCTTATGAGACTTAAATCTATCACTTAAGCACTGTAGCTCAGATTTATAACAATTCTAAAAAAAAATCAAAGCTTTGCAATGCCAAAAAAGGCCTAATTATGAAAGTGAGAAATTGGTCCACACAACCCTAGAATTTGACTTCACATCTCTAAAGTAGACAAAAAAATATGCACTTTCAAAAAAAATGGAACCTAAAAAGGTAACCAGATGTGCTCGTACGGAGCGTTTGAAGTTGCAAAATGCAAGATTATGTAGGTACAGTCACCAAAAAATGTAATTTCTACAAAATTTGTGTACCAAAACCCAAAAAAAATACCACCACTAGAAAATTTGGGAAATTCTACCCAATTTCAAAAAAAAATTCACCTAAATCAGAGTTCGAATGTCCAAGTTATGGGCTCACAAAATTAGACTGCCAAATTGAAAAGTATTCTGGAGAGGGGTCTGGAGCAAAAATTGAGTCTAAATTTTATGGTCAAATGGCCATCACTATATTTTTAAAATGATTGGGTTTGATGGTCAAATGGGTATCAAATTTAACCCCATAAAAAGTTGATGTCAACAAAAAAGATTTGTCATAATGACATGTCAGGCTAACTGGACGCTAACTAGGTGTTTGTACTGTATGGAACATATGGATGATGACATGTAAATTGCTGAAATGGAAAATAAAATAACACCATGCGGTGGACTGCTATTTGTCTGTATGGCATCTATTTTTAGACACTGAGCTTTAAATGTTGCTCGAGCAAGAAGGGCTTTGGAAAAATGTAGATGAAATATTCAATTGGCTCGCCGAAAACTGCTTACCTCACTAGAAACCAAATATGTGGCTTCCTAGAATGTTTTTTATGTCAAAAAACCACATGACATTGCCTCCAGGTGGTTTATTCTACCACCAAATGGTTTAGAGCTGCCACTAAACTGGAAAACTGCTAGTGCCAGGTGTCGAAATCTTAAACATGTGTTGCAGTTTGGAGCAATCAGGAGTTGGGAATTTCAACCATGCAAGGGTAGGAAAAAAAAAATGCAAGCACTACTAGGAACTGAGGTAGATTTTTTGGGATTTACTCTAAAATTGCGTTGAAAATGAAAAACACTCGCATTAGAATGCACAAAAATATCACTACGAACGTCGGGTTTGAGTTGGAAATATCCCACATTCAACGTCGTTTGGGGCTATGGGCTATTTAGAAGTAAATTGTCACACAATCCAAATCAAAGTGTGTGTGACTAGTTGTAGACTTAGCTACCGGGGTGTGTGGTGGGCTCAGCCACCAAAAAATGTAGCGGCCAAATTTTGTAAGGAGGAACACACTGTAATTTGTGTACAGCCATGGATTTAAATTGAATTAACTATGATGAATCTTGCCTAATTAACTGGTATGGCCTCTACAGTAAACTATTCCTCCTGGGAAAAAAAAAATTCTCCACATTGCAAACTCAGGATCTGATAGTTTGGTTTTGCAAAAAAAAAAATCTCTGCTAGGTGCCCGAAGGGCAAAAAAAATTTTGCAAATGCAGTCAAAAATAAAAGAGAAAAAATTATAGATCTGAAAAATCAATTAAATCTACAAAAAAGAGACCATACCCAAACTACAAATTGGGGCCTCCAAGTTTCGATTTGTAAAAAAAATTTGCCTCACGATCAACTTTGGGCCAAGATAGCCAAGTTTATAGTCAATCTTCACTGATTTAGCATTCCAAATGCAATGTCAAGGTTGGATCTGGCTCTAGACATTCCCAATTTTTGCAGTACTCCAGATTCAGGCTGAGGTGTTGAAGCAAGCGTGGTATTGAATGGCTATGTGATGAGAAAATCTCCAAGATTTGATACCATGTAAGAATGTTCCTAAGGCAAAAATTCACCCAGGAACTAAGAACTCAAACACAAGCACAACTATAGACCAAGAGAGAGAGAGTATGATCAGAATGACGATATATTCAATATACCATGTTAAGAGTACACTAGGAGTGCCTGTATATAAAGGCCTCTAAGATACATCTAGAATGCCTCGTAATCAACACCATGATGTGTAATACAACCAAGCACATGTCCATTAGATATGGGTTATCCTCCATTAAGAATGAAAGTAAGTGCAGTGATGAGAGGATAAGCCTACAAAGTTGTGACACACAAATCAATGTTGTAGACACCATGTGCTAAAATAAAGTTGTGTACTCCTTGCTGTCTACATTACAACTCAAAAAGGTGCACAAACTCCTAAGTGTCTCATAAATAAAATAATAAAATAATGCATTAACCTAAGTAAACTTAAGTAAGTGTAAATAGTGAATACGTATTTACACCAATAGTAAGAAAGAAGTCTTATGTGATTATGAGATTAAATAAATTTAACTTATCTAATCACCAACTAAGAATCTCCTTCAACTATGAGAGCTTTGACATGCTTTTCTAATGCAAAGAGAAGTTCGTGGATTAAGGTTTCATATTCTGCAACATTATAAGTACACCTAAATTATAAATGATATGCACCATAAAAACACCTAACTTTGGGACTAATTAGTTCAATACCTACTCTGAATCCTAACTTACATTTAGAACCATCAAACATGAGTATCTATATTGTTTGATCTTTTAGCTTCCTTAACTTGTGTTTATTTGTCTGTAGTTTTTCTTTCACTTGGACTTTGAAAGATTGCTTCTTGGGGACCCATTGCATCTTCCACGTGTTGGACTTGATGAGTTAATATTGTTTACCTTTGATATGAAGATTCTCCATTTCTTGTTCATCTCCAATTTCCCCAATCAACTCTTTGATGTTACTAATTTGTGGTTTAGGTTGAGCAACCACCAAAGTCTAGCATTGACCTTTCATAAAGTGCCATCTCCTTATAACTTTAATCATCCCTAGTGGAGGGGAAGACAAAGCTCCATCATCTAAATTGGTGTCACTATGTGATGCATTTAGATCTTCCATTTCCTTTTCTTCATTATTAATGACTTTAGACATTCATGGAGGACTTGAATTTTATTTTGGTATTTCAGTTGTGGTTTGGTCATTTTCCAAGTGTGTTATCTAAGTTAATACCCAAGAAATAACTTCTTAACATTGTGAGCATTTGAATTTTGAATGACTCGCTTTGCGCAACCTACAAAATCCTAGAAGAAGCAAGATGTTTGGGTCTGCTTCTTCCCATAAGTACTATAAATTTGCAACCATGCTATCTATAAATTGAGTCACGATCTCTTCCTGTGGGGTAGCATTTAATGATTCTTCATCTAGATTATCTAATTTCTCAATTGAAGTTATGTCAAGAGTCATTATCTTATAGAAGCCTAAGTCTAATTAAAGAAAAACTACTTCATTCAGAGCATTATACTCTGTAATCATTATTTTTAGTTTTGGCATGACATCTATCTTAATTTGGTTGTTCAATCCCTTCCAAGGTAGCCATAATTGAGTGAAATTAGTTGAAAACCATCCTCCTAGACACAGGGTCCATTCTCTACTCAGTAATAGGTTGTATCTTGTGGGAATCTCTACCACATGTATGTTGATGATGCCTTGAGTCTGAAGGTCTATAGTCAACTGTATGAAAACATCTTTCAATGCCCTAATAACTTTCACTTCTATTTTGTCAAGTTGAATCAGTATTTGTTTGGGGGATTATGGGGTGACTCCCAACTCCTAAGTTATCAAAAGTGGCATGACATTGTAAGAAGCTCCTGAATCTATGAGACAATTATGAAGGTTCCTTCCAAAAAAACTTAAGACTAAGAAAGAAAGGGGGAACTTTTTCCTTGTCTTTATACATGGTGGGCATAGCCATAGATGTGTTAACCTATTGTGAAAATGTCTTTTGAGGGCTTGTGCTAGGCATTTTCTTTGTATGATCAAGAGTTTTCAGCAGCGCTTCACTTTATCTGGGGAAAACTTGTAGCATATCAAACATGGATATATTGGCCTTTTTTCTCTTTAAATCTTCAACTACATTATACTTTTCAGTTGACCAAGAAAGATTTTTCAATATTCTAGGTATGTTTCCTTGGTTTTGAACTTGTTGTCCAACATACGGTGCTCTTACAAGTTCTAGATTATTATTTTCTCTTAGATCTGAAGGTGTTGGTTGCAATCCTAGAGGAATTCCTCCAGTCATGGGTTCCCTTTGATTTCGTAAGTTGTAAGTATTTTGGTTGTTGTTCTGAAAATAGAACATCTCTGCTAGTTCAAGGTCTAATTTCTTATTGAATGGAAAGATGAATTCTTCATTGACTTGTTCCCCCATTTTAGTATTTTATGGAGAATCACAAGAATCTAACAATATAGCATTGAACTGCATGGGGGGCTCATTATTAGTGCATTTTGAATTTTGGTTCACTTCTTAATTTCTATTGAAATATGAGCCACCATCATTGAGTATGTTTTTACTAGTGTTAAGTTGATTAATGTCCATGAATTGGGCATTATTATTATTTTCTGTGGGGATACTTCCATTTTTTCGACGGGTATTCCATTGTTGATTGTGTCTTTGGAAACTATTGTTGCAATTTAGAGGGTTGAAATTATTCCCTACTTTGCTATTTCTGCTGAAATTATTGTTGTAATTTTGACCATCATTATTGTAAGGGGCCACATTTGTTCTTTGGAAGTTTTTATTCTGTTCTTTTCATATGGGTTAACTCATTATTTATTTGACACATGGTCTTTTTCATTTGATCTAAATTAGTTGTGACAGTATTCTCTGCCTCAACGGATGGTGCTACCTTTTTCTCAAAGGAGGTAGCTTTTGTAGGTTCATATCCTGGGTAGGTTATAGCTAGAGTTGGTGCAGTTGGTGTCTCTTGTGGCGGGATTGGAGATAATGGAGTGAATTAACTAGGCATCACCTATGTTCCATCTAAGTATGTTAGTACTACTATACTGGCATGAGTTGGAACCATCATCCCTCCTCCATTCGGATAGGCATGTTTAGTAAAGGTGACTACTTCTTCGAAGTGCTTATCTAAGGTATCAATATCTATTGGCAATTCATTAATAAAGATATGTGATTTTTTTCATTCATGGCAACACATGATGTACATGCTTGTATATAACCTTAGAAATAAAGATACTTAGATTTTGGTACCCAGAAAATTGTCCAAGTATGAAACTAGTTTACAATAGTGTATTGTTTTATATGTAAAATGTTTCTGACATCATATTATGACTAGAAAAGTTAGATGGAGACAATATACATGTTGGTGATGATGTGTATAACCTTGGACATTAGTATAGACAATATAGAAAAGAGATGTTCATGTTTTACCAATGACATAGAACAATGGAATTAAAGGTAAAGGAATTGTCTTGTCTACAAAATAATTACTTGACCAATTAGAGCCGACATCCTAGATGTTTACTCTAAGTTGGAAAAGTGTATTTTGGTCATATCTAACCTAGCAACAATTTGTGAAAAGGCATGGTATTTATGAAAATACATCTTGTGAGTTTACTTGGAGAAGTTGTGAATGAGTTTTGTAATGCGAATTACGAATACGAAACTTTGTATCTTATGAAGAAAAGTTTTTGAGAACCTAATTTTTTGATTTGAGATCGAGCTAAAGTCAGAGATTAGTCAAGAAATAAGTTACCACAACTATATACCTAAGGACTAATTACTTGTTTGGGTAGTGAGCTTTTCTTGTAATTTCAAGTGCATGTTTGGGTAGTGTGCTCTTCTTGCATCTATTGTACTACAACTCCTAATAAGGAAGGAATCTCCTAACAAGGATTCAAAGTCTCCTAATAGGGATTCAAAGTCTCCTAACAATGACTCTCTATATTGAATTTTCTCATTGACTCCTAATAGGGTCCATCCTCTAACAAGGAACATATATATCTGTATATTATCTAGTGGGTATCATCCCCAATGGGGTTTTCTTTTGGCCAAGGTTTCCCCAATTAAAAATAATGGTGTTATGAGTTCTCTTTATGCATGTTTATTATTTATGTTCAACATTACTTGTTTACTTTCTTATGCATGGTACAAATTAATTAATAATATCTAGTTGGCGACAAAAGTTTGTAGAATACTGATTCACCCCCCACCCCCTCTTGGGATTCCCTATTTCTAACATTTGGTATTAAATCCTTGTTACTCAGAAGAGGCTTAACAGCTTGAGTGAGATCCTTATGGATATGGAACAATTGATGAAGAGCCTTGAAGAGACACTTGGACAAATTGATCTCCTTACTGAAGAAAGAGATAAGCTAAAAGATAGAAATGAAGACTCCAAAGTATACATTGGACAATTGAAGGACAAGATTTAACATCTTGAATCCAAGCCTGAATCTATTAAATCTACTGATGATGATGATTATTCAAAACTGAAGATAGAGTACAAGATCTTGAAGCATAAATTGAAGATTACCAATCTAAAGTTGATCTTGAAGAGTGATCCTAGCAAAGTTCAATCTAATTTGAAGAATGAAAATTCAAATCTTAGAGACAATCTAGAAAATATGACATCTAAGCTTGAAGCATTAAAAGCAAATCATGAAGAATTTAAAAAGTACAACACTATTGTGAAAGGTGAACTGACTCAAAGCAAAGTACAACTTGAAAAGCTTCATTCTAGTAAAGAAAAGCTTGATGATTCAATGTCAATACAGAGACCTACCTATGAAAAGACTGATCTTGGTTATTTATTTAACATGTCTGCAAAAAAACCTAAAAATAGATCAAATATGAAAGGAAAAGATAAATCTAATGATAAGATTGAATCCAATCAATATTTTAATAAACCTAAAGAATTTGGACAAGACAAGGAAGCTGAGATATTAGATGAACCAAAGTAAGTTGAATCTCCTAAGGAAACTAGGTATGAATTTAGAGGTAAGTGTTTTCATGTAATAAAATAGGTCATATAAAAAGAGATTGTACAAATAAATCATTTAATCATGTTACAAATTTTTATTGTCATAATTTTCATGGTATGGGTCATAAAGAAATTGATTGTAGGAAACCTAAATATGATAATGATAGAAGGAATAGTAGAATGTTTGGAAATACTAAACCTGTAGATAGAAGAAGATCTAATGAGAGGATATCAAAAGAAGGAAGGACCTTACGAAGAAAGAAGGAAAATTGTGTGTTATAAGTGTAAAAACTTTGGACACATAGCCCAAAAATTTCATGCATCTATTGATCAGAAAAATCCTAGAAGCATAACCCTAGTATGTTAGTTATGCAAAAACTTCAGACATACAGCAAAGTATTGTAGAATGGACAGAAAGTTCGAAGATCTATAGAAGGAACAATAGAAGAAACTTTGGAAACAGAAGAAATGATGGAATAAATGTCAGAAATGATAGAAGGAACCATGAAAGGAACTCAAGAACTAGCAAAGGTAATGAAGATCAAAGAAATATAGTCAATGAACTTCAAGAAGAAATTAATGAGGCATTTGTGAAGGGATTGAATATTTTTAAAGAAAATTTAGATGATGCAGAGATAGGAAAATTGAAGTCAGTAATCGAGTTTGATTCAACCAAGTTGAATTAAGCTTGTTCACGGTACCAGAATTTGAAACTCATTTAGAGATCAAACTATAGGTAGCGAAGTTGGGAAAAGGTGTATTGAGATAATTTTAGACTGCAGCTAAGCTCACTTGCAATTTGGAGCTTATTAGAACTTGTTATGAAGGAATTAAGGGTTATTGTTATAATAGAGAAAGTTAATTCTATAGTAGAAGATGAAAACTATGTTTTTTTAAAGAATTTCATGGAGCGAAGTTCCTTGGATCATTGTCATGATGCAAGGAAGCTAAGGTAAACCTCAGGTAGAATTTGAATATTGAACAAAGGTTTCAAGCATATATTTGATTTCAAAATGTAATTGATATCTTTTTCATGTTTGCAAAGTATGCAATTAATGAAAGTTCAAATTGAATGAATAAAATGGAGTACAGACTTGATTACCACTTCATTTTGATCACATTAGAAGCATAGAGCACTCAGAAGTGACTTGACAAGGCAATTTTGAACTAAATCTTATTTTGAAAAGAAGTGTTTTGTCATTTCTTCACAAAATTTATTTGATAAAGTTTATATTTGATAAACTCATGGATATGTCAATAGTTCATAGAGTTGATAATGAGGAGAGACTGAAATTGAAGGTTGCTTCCATGAAACCCATAGAAGGAAACCCTAATTCAGCATTATCTATTACTTTGAATAACGTAGTGTATTTGGAAGATGTGGGAATTTATCTTAATAGCAAGTTTGAAACTATTGGGAGCGAGTATATGAACAAAGGTATGGAAATTATCTTTAACCATGATATGTCAATAAAGCCTAGATTTGAATATTTTAAAGAACTAGACCTATTCAAATATCACTTCTACTAACAATTAGACAACGAAGAATGGACTAAGATAATACTAAGTAGAATTCATGATGGAAAATTGTGGATGGAAGACAATGTAGTTGACATTTCAGCTGACCTTATTCATGAGGTAACTAGTCTTAGCAAAGAAGGTAGTGTATCTATAGGTGAGAAACTAGTTAAGAAGAAGATTGAGAGCTACACTAAGGCATTTTATAATGGGAAAGCCATGGTGATTAGCATTGTTAAACAAGATGATGTAAGATTCCTAAGTAGAATCATTCCCTATTCTATTTGTGAAAGTTCTAAGATTGATAAATTATTAGCAAGATTCATCTATGTAGCTTATAAGATTTTTGTTGAGAAAGAACAAGTTAACCTGAGTGAAATTATGAGAGTGCAACTCCTTTAAAACTTAGAGAAAATCAAGAGGACTGAGAATGGTGTGTTTAGATTCCATCCATTGATCAATCATATATTCTTTCATGTGCTTAAGAGATTTCCATACTTAACAGTTATAGAGATTATGAGTAGTGAGAGATGTACCATGGAAAAGATTACAGATGTATGTAGAAAACATCTAGCAAACAAAATCTTGGACAGTGGAAATTTAATCATGAAAACATTTCAGAATGGGATCAAACAAAGATTCAAAATAATATGTGTTATGGTTGATATAGATTTAAATCATATTCAAGTAGTAGAGCCTCGAGAAACATTCCTTGATCCCTTAGGTTATGAGTTAAGTGATGATGTAGCAATTGGAT
Organism: Cupressus sempervirens; assembly: GCA_028749045.1. Classification (NCBI taxonomy): domain Eukaryota; kingdom Viridiplantae; phylum Streptophyta; class Pinopsida; order Cupressales; family Cupressaceae; genus Cupressus; species Cupressus sempervirens. The sequence continues at coordinate 806,506,232 of CM053791.1, read as the reverse complement.
ATATTGATCTATTATTGAACTTCGTAAAGGACCAAGATGAGTATAGATTTGGGACATATGAAGAGATTACCCAGTCAGCTTATCAAGCATCCACAAAAAGATTGAGACAATAATGAAGAAAGCTCTAACTAAGGCCGGTATGATAGAACATGAGTCATAGGTAGTTAGGCAGACAATGAAACAAGGAATAATGTATGTGCAACCATTATTAGTTGGGCAACCATATAGTGTGTAAATTGAAGAAACACCTTTAGAACAGAGCATTCAATATGTTGTAGTATCAACTGAGCAACCATGTCAGCTGAAGAGAAAATCTAAAAGATTGGTAGAAGTTGTGATACCAAGACTAAAAGAGTCAACAAACTGGCTACTAGACTAGGAAAAAGGTAGAAGTCATTGTTGACAAATGTGGAATCCAGCGAAGAAGAAGAAGAAGAACAGGAAGTAAAACAAGAAGAAAAAAATATTCTTTCTAAACAAATAGTAGGAAAAGTAAGGCAACCTTGCAAGCCAAAGATTGAGAAGATCAACTCAGCCATTGAAAATGAAGTTAACTTTGTTTAGATGAAAAAATTATATGATTTATATAATGATATTGAGAAAGATCAGATTGATATCTCTACTATGAGATATATGATTGCTAACAATCTAAAACTTGAGGATATTGAAGGTATAGTAAATTAGAAAGTATATGACAGACTTAAAGAGAAGAAACCACCAACTCGAGAAGAGGATATGGAACTTTAGAAGTCTGTATTAAAAACAATATGCAAAATAGATGATGATGAAGAAGTCAAGAAATTATTGAACAAGATAGCACCCTACTTGAGGAACAAGATGAGACCATTTCTCTTTATGGCGGGTAAGAAGAATACAATAAGGTGTGAAATAGCTACATCTATTAGTCAAATGATGACAAATTCTAAGGCAGCACCTACACCAACACCTAAAACTTTGGAAGTGTCAGTAAGTGGTGACACTATGAAAATTGACTAGACCAATGTTACTATCAACATTGATGACACTAACCCTTTTGAAAGTTTCAATCAGCCTAAATCTTAGGTTGAGGTCATTCAAGATCAGTTCAAATAAATTGAAGAAGAAAAAAGGCAATTAGAGGCAGAAATGAGAAAGATCAAAGAAGCCAAGCAGAAATTGCTTGAAGAAGAAATGAAAAGGAGAGTAGAGGAAGAAAAGAAGAAAAGAGTAGAGGAGGAAGAAAAGAAAGAGAAGGGAAGAAAAGAAAAGGAGGAGAAAGAGAAAGAAGAGAGAATATCTAAGGAGGTGGCAAAGAAGAAGCAAAAGGAAGATGAAACTAAACCATCTAGTTCATCTACTCCACTTTTTGTTGCTAGCCTAACAAGTGATGATGATGATCAAACTGACTTGATCTCATCTATGACAGAACTGATTGAGCAAAACAAAAAAGTAAAGAGCCTACAAAGATCCTTAATGGAGGTAACTGATAGATTACATAGTACTCTAGTAGTCAAGCATACAAAGGTAGATCCTAAATACAGGGCACAAGCAGTGTTAAAGTCTTTTGATGATGAATTTACAAATTTGTTAAGTGTTGCAGAGTCCAAGGCCTAGATTTCTCATGCCTTTAATCTATTTAGCACCATTTGTTAGAATATCAAGAATGATTTGCTAAGTCTTGGTACTTGTGTTGGTACTCAAAATTGCCTTCCCGATTTTGAGTACCATTGAGAATTTTGAGCCCTATAAATGCTTTTTAATGCCTATGTACTCGGCTGTCCATTTGAGCCCCTAAGGTGTTTAATGTTTCTAACACCCTATATTCAGCCTGTCTAAGCATTCCATGAAGAAAAATTGAGATTCTGAGCCATTTTGTGAAGTCTTGTTTTGAGCATTTGTCAAATTTGCATTTTACCCCAAGTGTTAAATAGGGATAGGAGGCTATGTTTGCTACTAAATATCTCACACCCAGAATTGTGTCATGACTCACCGATTTGGAAATATCTAGTGTCCATACCTTAAAACCTATGTGTTAGATTTTGAGTCATTTTGAATCTATTTGACTAGGTTTTGAATCCCTCAAAGTTGGTAATTTACTATTTTCACACTTTTGTAATTTGCACACGTTTCTGGGAAGCCCTATTTGACTTGTAATAACTTTTGACTAGTTGATCAAAATGCTAAAATTCCTTTTGCATTGCATTGTATACATTAGAGACTTGTTATGTTTCAAGTTTCAGCTTATGACAAATCTGTTTGATCAGTTTTCAAACACATTTCCAAACGTAATTTTTATCTTTTTTATTGGTGTCAGCAATTGCAGATTGATTGGAACCCCTATTCGTGATGTCATAACTCAAAATCTGTGATTGGCTAGATCAAATGGATTGTACCATTGTGTTGTCTTCTAAAAATATGTTAAGTGTACCAGTTTGCAAGTCATGATGAATCCATATGCACACTTTTCTATGTCCATTCCATTTGCAAAAAAATCATTTGTCATTGTTTCCAGTTAGTAATTCCAGGTAGCCTACTTTGAAAATCCGCCATTTGTGCCCAATTATTTTTCATAAGCCCAAATCACAAATTCATAATGTCCTCATGACAGAGAACCAATGCCCCAATTTTTATTTCCCCATGTGCTCATTTGCCTAGTTTTCAAGGCCAACTCTAAACCCAATTTATTGTTTTCTAACTTGTTTACTTGCAGGTAATTCTGAGAGGTCAACTTTAATGGTCAACATCTTTTGACTAGGTTTTCTTTATGAGATGAGATTTGATAGGGTACAAGTGTGTAGAACAAAGAATCAATGTGTCTGATTCCAGAGCCCAATCAGATGTTCGGATCAATTTTTAAAGCCAGCCGACAGGCCCTACTAGCAAAAAATCACAATTTACAGATCAATGATAGAATGAGTTTCAAATGTTGATCCATTGGTCAAATTTGATTTCAATTAGTGTCAAGTGGTTGATGTATCAGTTTGAAGATTTAGTTGCATTAGAATGAAAAAAAAATTAGGCCGGACCCACTTTGGGGTCTAACTAATTCCATCAGATGCAATCAATGTCAAATCATTGAAGTTGCAAATTCAATCATAAAGAATGTTTTGGTGCCTAAGAAAAACAATACTCAGGGGGAGTCTAGTGTTGATGTACTTATGATTTTTATATGGATTGGTTGGTCAATGTCATAACAATGTCATGCCTTGGAAATGAGGGGAGCAGTAGGCATTTATTTTGAAACAAGACACCAAGGTTAAAAAGAGTAGGTCACGCCAAAGATTGGAGGTAGTAAAAGGACGCAGACTTAGAGAAGCCATTTGCAATTAAGGGAAGATCTTCATAAGAGATGTCCATTCTAAGTAGAGAGGAAAACTTGTTTGATCAAAGACTAATCTGAGTAATTGAATATCCTATAGATGGTATAGACGTATATGCTATAGACCTCAAATAAATTGTAAATAGTGTGAACCTTCCTAATTATAAAGAAGTTGATTCATTTGCAAACTTTGGGTTATTGACACCATATGAGGAAGAACATTCAAACTAAGGAGGAGAACCCTTTAGAAGGCAAAGCCGTCTACTTTTTCAATCGTAATTTTGACCTTGCACGGTAGACAAAGCTTGAAAAACCCCAGGCAGTAGCAGGGGTTATGTTGTGTTGTCAAGAACATAGCCATTGATTCTCAAGAAAGAGAGACCCTGCACTTCAGAAAATCTACAGGTAGGTGATCATAACAATGGTGGGCAAGATGATTTTGGATCGTTATTCGAAGGGTTGGTGCTGATGATGCCTTCCAAAGTTGAAGAATCACCACCTTCACAAAATCAACAATATCCATTGCTTGAAGATGAGCCGCCCAATACTAGTTATTGGAGACTTCCAGACCAAAATAGAGCATCATTTTAAAAATAGGGGCATCTATAATAATGAAGACACTAAGCATACTAGTGAAGACAATCCCACGTAAAGGGAGCATGAAGTCGATTCAGCCATAAAACAGAGATCCCACACATGCATAGGATGAAATTTTGTTTTGTAAAACATAATCTACAACTCCATGCCAAAGCAGATTTTGGACTTATTATGGGATGCGCAAACTCAAAGGTCACTGCAAAACTTTGACATTGGTGGAGAGCGTGAGTAGATGTCGGAACCAATTATGCCATCATTTGGTGTTTTTTTAAAACATGTGCTATTAAGATCAATATGGAGTATGGTCTGGATCTGACTATTGGCAAAGCAATAATGCAAGCCTCTCAAGAAGTTGCTGAAGGAAAACTAAATAGCCATTTTCCTTTGGTCATTTGGCAAACTGGCAGTGGAATTCACGCAACAATAAGGGAGATTCCCTGGGCTATGAGCATCCCAAGCTTTCAACGAAGGAGTTTTGTTTTGAAACATAGCAGACTCACACAAATTAAAGGTTAAAGCCACTGGTGAGGAGATTAAAATGGTTGGAGGGAACTCCCAAGCCATTGCAAACAAAAGACCATGGTAGGGGACTATTTGAATGGGAGCTCCCATGTAAAACAAAAAAAAAGTAGGCCCGATGAAGACGAAGCTGCCTATATTAAGCAATGATCCTTACACCAATAAGCAGAGTAGCAGAGCAATGAAAGAAAAAGTGTGAGAAAGCTTAAAATGTTTAGTCCCACATTCATCGTGGGTGGACTTTTTTTCAATGGATAAATACTATTACACAAGGTATGTTTAATCTCTTAAGAGACAAGTGCTTTTGAAGCGCAGGCTTGTGAGGTGGGGCCCAACTTTGATGATGCCAGCCGCAAGGAGGTGTCAACATAATTTTAAATGAAAAAGCTTGTGCGATGACATGGTGCTAAAAAAAAAGATGCGCCCAGATGATGACACGTATCCTGATCGAGCGGGTGTCGCTAACTCACCAATTGAAATTGCTCGCTAGTTAACTATGGCAACATAGCGAGGGTGGAGGTGGTGTTGGCACATGCCATGGGGCCCAGAGCAGGTGATAATGAGGTAGTGACTATGTAGGTCAAGTAGCAAATTGCAAAATGCCATGTGGTGTTGGTTGAATAGTTAGAACTAGTAAAAAATTGACATGTGGAACGCTTTCCAAGTTGATGATGTGGTAGAGGATGACACGTGTCATTCTGTCGTTATGTGGCTAATGACATGGCAGTTGTTGACTCAGATAGTGACATAGCAAGGGTTGATATGGAAATGACATGTGGCAGGTGATGCAAACTAGGCGAGCCAATAAATGAGTGACATGTGTCATCAAGCCAGTCAAACCAAGTTTGACCTCAGATTCAAAGGGCAAGGAAAGCTATGAAGGCAAATGAAAAATAATTCTTAAATCATTTTATGCAAAATGGATTGCACATGCAACATTTTAAAATGCAAAGAGGTATTTTCTAAAGTTGAACTTTAGATAATTTCAAAATTCTTCAAATTTTAAATTTTAAAGCAGTGCAAACCAGGTAGTTCTAGCAGGGGACTATATTTCAAAATGATATTTAGGAGGTTTCTGAGAGGTGAACATAGTGATGTTATATATTGTTGGAACTGAGAGAATCCAAATTTTTTGATTCTGGGGTTGGTTTTTGCACAGAATGCCATTGATTCATTATACATGAGTTTTTTTATCAGATTCCCTAATTGCAACTGTATTCAGGTATGCAAGTTGAGAATTGATTCCTAGCATGATGATGACCTAGGTATGGCTAAAAGGTAGTGGAAATGCAGTTAGGGTCAAATTTGTTCAGATTCATTCAATAAAAGCTCAAATTTTACCTAGCATTTCAATAAGTAATCTAATATTTTGATGACTCATCAAGGTTTCATCATTTCAACTAAGATATTTAACAGATCAATAATAGTAATGATAAAAAACTAGATCAAATCAAGATGGAAGAGAGAATAAAGAGGTTGTTCAGTTGCTAAGAGAGGGAATCCTAAAGGGACACATGTCGATTGCAGATTCAATTTGAGAATTCCTTCAACCTATATCTTTCTCATTCTTTCTTATTGTAAGGGTTCCAGGTTTTTGGAGAAAATTGGGATATTACTATGATACCAAAGTTTTGGATCTAGTTCTTGATGCATTCCCATGATTGTGACCACATTCTTTAGCAAATTTCTCTTGTATGAACAGAAGTAGGATGGTTAATACAGCAAGTTCTGCTATGTTAGGTTTTTTTGTGTTTTCATTTCATGCATATGGTTGTATTGTTTCAAAGAGATTAATACAAAGAATAGCAAGATTACATCAGTTTCATCTTGAATCTTGTCTCCTTTCTTAGTAAGCTTCAATGTTTTACGATCTTTGAACAAAGAGCCTAGGTTGTAGTTGCAGTCCCTTAAGGCTATATGATGTTTTATTGTTGCTTATAACTCAAGGGGTTGTGTAAATGCTTTAGTAAAACAACAGGGTTGCAGGTTTGTTGAGAAGGATATCAGGTAAGAATGAGGTTTGGATTGAGCACAGATGTTTATTTACGAGGTAAATAGATAGATCATATATCTGAATATATACATAAGTATCAGATATCCATATGCATGCATTTGATTCATGGATTTGCCTAATAGATAAGGCATTGATCAGTTATAGGATCATTAGGTCTTACTATTGCATATCTGAAGGTTTTTTGAAATCAACATCAATAATCAAAAGTGTTTTCACCTTTCATGTTGAAGGACTTAAATGTAATGCCCTCACTCAGCTTCTGAGATTCATAGATCTGCATTTAGCTACTATAGGTTGATGTCTTTTCATAAGCCATTAGGAGATATAAGGGGTTTCAATCTGCTTAATCAATTCAAGGATATGTTTTGCACTGGTACGATATCATTTGAATCTGAGGTCTACCTGCCTGGGTCTTGTAGAGCCTGAAGTAAAAGAACGGTCATGCCTTATAGTTGGCCTGTTGTTAGAAATGGCATGTTCAAAATGGGAGTTAGTTGCCCCTAGATATGTCAGTTTCTTAATGGGATAATTAAAAACCCTCCAGCATTTTCAAACACCAACAAATTGTATCAAGGAACTTTAGAGATGTCAACAACATGGAAAGGTATTGTAAATTAAGTGTACTTTATCTCATAAGTTGACCAAGGATTTTGACAGCAAGATTGAAGGAAAGTTGAGTGAGCTAGAAGCTCTAACAAGCACCTTCCAACAAAGTTGATGACTTTTAAGGACAAGTGGCTGGTGTTCATAGTGATATTAGGAAACAAGAACTTGAGAGACAACAAATTTTGAAGAGATTATTAGAATTCAAAGATTCTATTGCTCTGAAGATATCAACTATTGAGAGATAGTTGGAGGAATTTGTCAAAGCAAGGACACCTATTCAAATTTCTTATACTCTGATCTCAATGCAGTTGAGATTGCATCATATGCCCTATGTGCAATTATCACTTCAACTGAAACAACTAAGGATGCATGGGTAAAAGGTTTGAATAGTATCAAGAAATTTTTTGATGATTGCATGAAGATGTTATCAGCTTAAGGTAGATGAACAGAGTTTTTGATAGCAGATGACCAGTTTTGATAGTTTTTGACATTTTGACCTTTGTCATTGATGTCAAAGGGGGAGAAGATGCATAAGAAAAATTTAAGTAAGGTAAGGTATGAAATCATATCGAAAGGGGGAGCATGTGTAAGATGGATCAGTTATAAAAGATGATTAATGTATTGATATTGTAATTGTTTTGACAAGTTTTTGATACTTAGCTAATTTTCCCTATTATCTTGTCATCAATGCCAAAGGAGGAGATTTTTAAAAATTGTCTAATGAAGATATGTAATTTTTGTCATTTATGTCAACACATGATGTACATTTTTGTATAAAACCACAAAAATAAAGATACTTAGCTTTTGGTACCCAAAAAAATGATCTAAGTATGAAACTAGTTTACAACAGTGTATTATTTTATATGTAAAATGTTTTTGACATCATATTATGACTAACAAAGTTACATGGAGATAGTATACATGTTGATGATGATGTGTATAACCTTGGACATTAGTATGAACAATACAAAAAAAAAGATATTCACATTTTACCAGTGAAATAGAACAACATAATTAAAGGTAAAGGAGTTATTTTGTTTACAAAATAATTACTTGACCAATTAATGCTAACATCCTAGATGTTTACTCTAATTTGGAAAAGTGTATTTTGGTCTTAGCTAACCTAGTAAAAATTTGTGAAAAGGCATGGTATTTATGCAAAGCCATCTTATGATTTTAATTGGAGAAGTTGTGAATGAATTTTGTAATGTGAATTATGAATGCAAACTTTAGTATCTTGTGAAGTGAAGTTTTTGCGAACCTAATTTTGTGATCCAAAATCAAGCTGAGGTTAGAGATCAGTAAAGAAAGAAGTTACCATATCTATATAGCTAAGGACTAATTACTTGTTTGGGCAGTGAGCTCTTCTTGTAATTGGAAGTGCATGTTTGGGTAATGAGTTCTTGCATCTACTGTACTACAACTCTTAACAGGGTTGGAATCTCCTAACAAGGATTAAAAGTCTCCTAATAGGGACTCTTTATACTAAATTTTCTCATTGACTCCTAACAGGGTCCATCCTCCAACAAGGAACATATATATCAATACATTATCTAGCAGGTACCATCCCCACTAGGGTTTTCCCTTGGCCAGGGTTTCCCTAGTTAACAAAATATGGTGTTATGAGTTCTCTTTATGCATGGTTATTATTTGTGTTCAACATTACTTGTTTACTTTCTTATGCATGGTACAAAGTAATTAATAATATCTAGTTGGCGATAAAAGTTTGTAGAATGCTAATTCACCCCTCCCCCCTCTCTCAGTATTCCCTATTTCTAACAATATCTGTAGCAGGTGATCTCCTTAAGAAGATAGCAATGATTTGATCTATAGTATTTAGATAAATCCAAATTGAAGCCCCAACTAGTATAGTACAGGGTATTTCTAACTTGCGGTATGCCATGTGAAAATGATGATTAAAATGTGGAATGGTCTTTGTTGGATCCCTCTTGATTGATATGAACTAGTGGTATATCAAAGTTGAATTGAGGAGTTTTTTGAATTAATCTAAGAAAAAAAAAATCAAAAGCTACCTAGTTCTGAATAGATCCTAGCAGCATATTCACATACCAATTAAATGAAACGTCTCCCAATGTATATGGGAATAAATGAAGGACCACATTCTATTGTTGAATCTATTTTTTATTGTATATTTCTTTGAAAACCTTTATGTGATCCTCACCTATCCATTGTTCTTCATAGATGAACCTTGAGCATAATTTCTCAAGGTTCTTGTGAAAGTCATTGAGTGGACCTTGCAAATTGATTGGTGAATCTAGTGTGTTTGCTAAGAAATCCATTGGTAGAAGATTAGATGAAATGATGGGTGGAGGAAATTTTAGAGGTAGAATGGAGGAAGATGGTCAAATTTGAAATGGGAGTGGTAGAACTCTTGGTATCCCCTTATCAGTATGAGGCTTGCAAGAGTGACTAATTTTTAGGAACTCGTGTCCACTGGGTGAAGACCAAAAACAACAGAATTTTCAAACAGCAACTTGGGTTTTTGGGCTAAATGGTTTTGGGCCCTCCTTATAGTGAAACTTCTATTGAGAAAACATTTTACATGATGTTTAATAGCAGAAATCATTTTGGGTCTCTCTCTTGAAAAGTTCATCAATGACCAACTCCAAGGTTTCGAATGGTTATTTTTCAACCTACTAGGTAACTCAATTGAAAATAAATGTGTATGTTCACAAGGAGGCCATTATCGGTACCCACCAATGTGCACAACTTTATTTGAAATGTAATCACAAAGGTAGATATATTTTTTGTATTTTCTATTTTACGATGAATGCAATTTATCAATGTAACTATATGAATTCTTGTTTTAACCAAGTGTTTTGAAAAGAAAATAATGAAGATAGAGTAATTAGAGATTAAAGAAAATAACTGAAATGGAGATTCCTAATGGACATAAACCAAAGTAACAACACATATAAAAATTAAATTATTAAAAGGATCTGGTGGGAGACCAATGAATTTAGGAGTAGCACTTCCTCAACTCTACTGATGCAATCATTGATGGGAACTTCAATAAAATTCAAAAGATGTTTCATGTTTCATCAAATCGTGAGGCCACGAAAAGTAAGCTCACACAAGACAAAATTTTATGTATGAACAAAGATGATCCTTTCTCTAATTTGTCACAATAGAATTCGTTAACATAAGGTAAACATTAGAATTAAAAGATCACACAATTATTACAAGGCAATAAAACTATTAGCTCCATTATTATTCATGAATATGCATTCACAAAAATAACACAATCTAATAAGAATAACTATACTCAAAATGAGAGCACCAATAATGGCCTAGAGTACAAATTACATCCATGTATTTAAAAGAAAACATCTCCTCCCTTTGTGTTAGAAGTGAGAGCTCTTCTCTTGCAAACTCATGCTAAAAACTAATAAAATAATTTTATTTACATACCAATTAACTCTCTAAATGGTGCTAAGTAGGTCTTCAACCTTCTTTATATCAATTAATGGGTGAATGAGCCTTTACATGACTTAAAAGAATAAAATAATGAGAAGATATGAAGATAGAAATCATGAGATGATTTGGAAGTCTCTGGGAGCTCTAAAAATGGAAGCTCAGCCTTCTCTAGGTGTCTTTAGGAGTTGAACAATCGTCAAAATATATTTCTAATGCATTGAATACTATAAAATAGCAACTAGAAGTTAACTATTGGCACATCTCTTCTTCTTCAAAATGGTTAGATCACCTCTAAAAAAAGTGCACCTATGCACCTTGGTGACAAGACCCAAAAATCCAAAAAATCTGCTACGTGTCAAAACTGAATTTCCAGCATCTAGGTCTTCTTCCCCTTTATACCAAAATGATGTCTGGATGTTTTATTTTAAACTTATCTATTATCTTTGCTACTTTTATAGCCTCTAGAAAAGCCAATAAATGATACTTATTTATAACTACTTGTTGGTAGTTGCTTACTTCTATTCTAGTATCCACAAAATCCTCAAGTTCCTATCTTACATCATCTTTTGATGAAGCATTTTCAAATGTATCTCTAAACCGTTGAACAACTATTTGCACTCAGGAAATCTTGGTCTTTGACTCATCTTTAAAAACCTTGAGGCTAGCAGCATTATAGTACTTATCTACTTCTAAAAATTGCTCTTGAGCTTTATTCTTAATCTTTTGAATACCTTCATGTAATCCCTCTATAACTTTATTCCCCAACGATATATTTTCTATCCAATTATTTGATTTATCTAGCTTCTCTACTGAATATATCTCCATCAACATTTGGTAACTTTTCCCTTTGATAGATCTGAGTTCCTATAACTCATTAGCCCAAGTACATACTTCATCCATTAGCCCAAAATCTTTGTTTATAATGGAAACATATTTTTTGGTGTTAGTCTAGATGTTGTGCAATAGGTTTAAATTACTCTATATTATTTGCACTCCCCTCTCCTCAAAATTGTGACATCACAGCTGACATGCATCCAAAAATGAATCCATTTATGACTCTGCCTATTTCTTTTCCAATACATCTCCAAGAGAGATCTCAAAATTATCTAGGTCTATAGGTCCCACCATTTCATTCAAGTAACCTCCCAATAGCTCATTATAATTTTGCAGAATTATTAGCTCTAACTCATCCCTATTCAAGTGTAAAAACACTTTCTTGAGGCCTATAGTGATCAAGACTTTTGTTGCATCCACTGTGGTTTTCCAATATGACCTCCTTCATCTAATAGTCTTTTGGATTTGGTTCTTTGGTGTTAGAATGAGGAGGAGAAATGGTGATGTGTGCTAGAAGATCTTGATTTTGATTCTTCATTATGAAGATAAGTGTTTTAGCATCACCCTTAGGTGGCTCAAGCTTCTTAATATTTTTTAACAACTCTTACATTCCCTCCTCTTCTATCAATTCAATCTACCTCTTTTGTCTAAACATGACCTCCTTCTTCAACCATAATGATGTTGTCCCCATTAGTGAGATGTATTTTTTTGAAGAAGTTGGTTCTGAAGTAGGCTCCTTTACCTCATTACTCCTCTCCAAAGTCTTCTTTTATCGTGGAAGATTTTTAGAGAGAGCTTGTGTGTCTTGTTGGATAAGGACTTGACTCTTGTATTCAGAAATAATTGTTGTCTTTATTTTGTTAGATGTCCTTCCTTGAATACTTCATCAGCATACAACTTATACATATTCACCCTCCTTTGTATTTTGACTCTCTATTCCTACTTTAGTTATTAGACGAGATGGAGCCATTGATCCTTTATTTGTGATCATTATCATGTCCTCTTCTGGTGGAGGAGGAATTCCAAGAGGCCCTTGAGGTAAAGAACATAATTTATTCCAATCCTCTCCTGATGGCTCATTCCTTGGAGTATCCCTTATTTACTCTCCTACCATCTTAATGCCTATGGGCATGAAATCAAAATCTGAGAGGTCAACATTGTATGCTCATTCACCTTCCAATTATGCTATCTATTTTTGTTGTTCATCTTCAAAAGTTTCAACTTGGATAGGCTCCCTAGGGATAGATGGAGGTGTTTGATTTGAGCTTATTCTTCTCTCCTCTTTATTACTGTAGTTGAGTGAGTTCTTTTATTTAAGGGGAAAAACTCAATTTGTTCCTCTTATTCCTCATCCTCCACATCTAGGATAGTTTTTATCACCTATGGGGAGGGACTACTCTTCTTCTTTAATTTTCTTCTTTTCACTCCTACCACTATCATTTTTATTTGTGCTCTCTTGAGAACTAACAAGAGGCTTTTTCCTTTGAAGCTTGATGTGGTAAGACTTGTTGCTCTTTTGTTTGTACATCTAGTTTCTCCTATTGAGCCTGTTTTAGCTGAGCTTTGGTTCTTGGTGTGCTCCTTCTTGATCTTGTTCTAGCCCTTATTGGGATTCTGGTTCCTAGGCATCTAGTTTTTCTTGGGGCTTGATCACTTTCTTTCTTACCCTTTGGGCTACCTTTTTCTTCTTACCCTTTCCTTTTCTAGTCTCAAAATACTTGACCTCTCGCTTGTGTTGTTGTACCATTTCTAGCCTTATTGATGATTTTTTAGGGCACGTTGGTATAATGAATTTTAATCCCTTTCCCTTCTTTGGTTTGGTTATAGTTTGAAGAGGTATGGCCTAGGGAACTAGATTCTGAAATGGTTTCTTGATCCATTCCATTATAAGTTTGACCACATGTCAACCATGATGATCCATGTGATCATTCTCTTCACACCCTATTTTTGCATTCATGATGAGATAGTCATAGATATTATCCTTGTTGTATAAGGGATCCATTACCTCAGGGACATCCTTGTCCCAAGCCTTTAAGGATATTTCCATGTTTAGCACTTTTTCTACCAAGTGTAGACTCATTCTACAATAGTCCCTAATATAGACATCATAGTCATCTACCACATTCATCCAATGATCTTCTAGTGTTTCTTCATGTATAAATTTCTTCCCCAGTAGACTTTTCACCATCCCAATATTATCTAAATATAGGCATAGAGCTTGATAATCTTCTAGGGGATGTTGATCTCATTCTAAGTTGAAAGTAGCAATATCCTACTTCTAGTTTACTTTGAACACTCCAATGGTGATCGGCCAAACCTACATTTTCTTATGTTGTTTTCTCACTTTGTTATATGTAGAAGTGAGTTGGTGAGATATCTCTAGTAGTATTAGCCTATTTGATGGGTATTGCGGGAGCTTTTTTGGGGCACAAAAGAGTTCCAACTACCCAGAGATAAGTAAAGGTCTTGAACTAGATGTAGTAGGTACCCACTTCAATTTGATGATGGCAAATATGAAACCATCATTTACCACCCTATATTCCATACTTTATAGTGGGAGCTTCTTCTTCACAAGCTATGGATATACTACATAGGACCAAGCATATGTGTCTTGCACCTTGTACAACCCTGGGTAGTATGTGGTTCTTGTTGCCAATAGATACACCATATAAGAATTCATGTAAATACATAGACCATTCTTGACCGAGATCAGTTGCTCATCTAGATTGTCACTCATGATAGTGACCCAATCAATAAGCATCTTAGTTATTCTGATGGTCTCAATAAAGTATACCATCCATGTCTCTAAATGGCTTACTACAAGAAGGCCCATGGCTCTATTGAGGAGAACAATTGAGTACCTGATATCGTTGATCATGTATCCCCATATCACATCGATTGTTCCTATTCTTCAGCCCAAAGGTGTCATGTTAATTTGGTACTTAGATTGTACCAATTGCTTGGCATCTACTTCTTTTTCCCTTTACCATATTCATAGGATATCTAAAGGTATTGGTATTCCCATAGAAGGTGGAAAACATTCGCAATCCTTCATGGCCTGAGATTAAGGACTACCTCTTCAATCACTCTCTTCACAACCTTCTTCTTTGACACATAATTTTGGGCCAGTGTCATGATCATCTTAGAGGATTGAACTAATGTAGGGAGTAAAGTGACATTTTCTAACCCACTATAGATCTGGGTTGACACCATTATTGACATTTCTTTCAGTTTGTTGTAGAGGGTGAGGAAAACACTCTAGTTAATGTGGCCTAGTTTTGTATCTTGAATCTCTATGTGTTTATCCTAGAATTAAGATTTCTTTGGGGCTCCCTAGTACTTGAAAGTCACTAGATTGGGTTCTATACTTTCTTCTTTGGAAGATGATGATGAGGCCATTGTATCTGCATTAAAGGGGAGAACATTAGTATCTTGATGTTAGAAGGCCATAATGGGACTCATTCAGTACCTGGACTGAAAAAAAACTAAGTAAAAATAGTTAAATTGACCCAAAAAAAGCCCTTAAGAGTTTATTTAATGCACTAGTGCACCTGCATACGTTCACTAGTGCTAGTACACATTATGTTTGAGCTCTTAAATGCAATGTGTGTAGTTGTGTGGGTTGAGAACCTACACGGGTTGGGCATGTGCACAACTATACACATGCACACCTTTTGATGGTGCACACATGCACTTGTGAGCTCCTTCAAAAGTTTATGCTTTACCTTGGTGGTTGGAGGTCTTGGAGATAGCAGATTTGTGCAGTTGGTTAAGGTGTGAAGTTGTGGTCATGAAAAGGGAGGCAAGAGGTAAGTGAGGAAGAAGGGGGAGGGGGTCCATTTATAGACCCCAGAACACACATTGTACACCTCCTTAGGGTGTGCAAGTGTGCACCTCTAAGGGTGTGCAAGTGTGCTTTTAGAACTTTTTTATCAAAATCCCCTGGAACTGATCCTTTTGCCCCTCTAACCTACTCAATGTTTCCTAATAGGAGACCATGATATGACCTAACCCTGACTAGGTGCCTCATAGAGGTTTTGAAACTAGGGGGTCCCCATTTTGTGACTCAAGATGGGACTTGCATTTTGGCACCACAACAAGTTCCTTGAACCCAACCACCTCAATGTGCATCTTTGTCAGCATATATATATATATATATATATATATATATATATATATATATATATATATATATATATATATATATATATATATATATATATATATATATATATATAACTTCCTGCTCCTATATTTCAAAACAAATGTATAACTCTAGAAAAACTCAACCCACTTCAAATGCCTTTGATTTAATTTTCCTTGATTTTTCAAATATTGCAAATCTTGATGATTAGTATATATAAAAACTTCGTTGGAATAAGATAGTGTCACCACTTCTTCAATGCCTAAACTATAGCATAAAATTTGTGATCATAGATAAAATATTTTCTTCTGGCATCATTCTACTTCTCACTAAAATAAGCAACATGTCTACCTTCTTGTCTCAAAATGGCTCCTATTGGATTACCACTAGCATCACAATCAACTTGAAACCCCTTGTTCAAATCTGGAAGTGCTAAAATAGGTTGCTCTATAACTTTCTATTTCAATAGATTAAAACTCTTATCTAGTCCTATATTCCACTTAAATTCTTTCATATCCCCTCTCATTGTTTCAATCAAGGGTTCACAAATACAACTAAAACCTCTTATGAATTTTTTGTAAAAAAATAGTCAGTCCATGAAAAGATCTTACATCTGTAGCACTCTTTGGAGTAGGTCATTCAAGGATAGCCTTCACTTTCTCCGGGTCCATTTTCAAACCTTCTACTAAAACTAAAAATCCTAGGTGCGCCAACTCCTTCTTCACAAAACTGCACTTCTTCAGGTTTATTAACAACTTTTCTTCCCTCAACTTATCAAACACCTTTTGAATATTCATCAAATGCTCCTCCAACATCTTACTAAAGACCAAAATATCATCTAGGTAAATAATTAAATACTTAACCAAAAACTCCTTTAGTACCTCATTCATACACCACATGAAAGTTCTCATTGCATTGATAAGCCCAAAAGGCATGACTAACCACTTGTACAATCCTTCCCTTGGCTTGAACAAAGTTTTCCACTCATCTCCTTCTCTGATGTGAATCTAATGGTATCTGCTCTTTAGATCTATCTTTGTGAAATACATAGCTCCACTCAAATAGCCCATAATATCATCCATCCTTGGTAATTCAAATATGTACTTGATTATTATATTGTTGATAGCACAAGAATTTGTGTACATCCTCCATTCTCCATTCTTCTTTGATGCTAATAATATTGCTACAACACACAGACTCAGACTCTCTTGAATCAACCCCTTTTGCAATAACTCATGCACTTGTTTGTTCAACTACCCACTTTCTATTAGTGTCATTATATGTGTTAGCTTATTTGGAAAATTGGCTTCTAGAATCAAATCCATCTAGTGACTAATCTTCCTTATTAGTGGTAATCCATCAAGAACATTATTAGATACAATATTTGGAAATTCTTTCAACAAATATGTAACTTTTATAGGAACCTCTTCTACTTCTTCTTTTCCATATTTCAAAATTATTTGAAAACACATATGCTCATGCCTTATATCCTCTAATAACTTCTTTCCATCAAAAAAATAGACTCTAGCAACACTACATACATTTAATGTTGTATCCTTCAATGGCTTCAGCTTATATTTCATTTTATCCTTTTTCAAAGTGTAGGTATTTGCACATCCATCGTGTATAGAATATATGTCAAATTTCTATGGCCTACATAGAAACATTTGAAATATATCCATAGGTATGATATTGCACATTACCTCATCCTCGTAGCTTCCAATCTTGGACTTCACTGAGCATTACTCACTAAACATGACCTTGTGGTCATATTGTACCTAGGAAATGTGGTATAGACTTGGGTTTTTCTGCCTCTTCGGCTTCAACTTTGTGACCATCTTTTCTGACACCAAATTTTTAGTACTTAAACCATTAATGATCACATTAAAAACACTTATCTTTACATTTGGACCTTGTGTGAAATAAGCTCCTTCTTTGATCAGGTTCATTTCTCCACTTAGTAAGACTCTCCTATTAACTAAGACTTCTCCTCTTTTAGCATCTTCCAAATGGGATGATTTGGCATCTTCATCAACATGCACAACTTTTTCCTAGCCTTTAGTTCTTCTACCAGTCCTTCTTTGTTGTTGGGGACATTCAAATTCTCTATGTCCTTTTTCTCCACATTGAAAATATTTTCCACGAAAACCTCCTCTTACATATCCTTTCCCTCTTCCTCTTCCTCTCTAATCTCTATTATTCCAGTCATGTAAAATATTGGAATTATTTCCCCTTTGGTTATGACTATTTCTACTAGCCTCATCCTTTTTCTTTTGATCATCATTTCAGCCTCCATAAGATCGATTACCAAATCTTGCACTGTGACCTCTTCCACTATTTTTTTTATCATATTTTTTCCATCTTCTCCTTAACTCTTAGGGAAAATAGGAACTCCTCCCCAATTATAGTCATTTGAACTAGAATTAGCTCCTCCTGAATGCTTGGCCTCAACCCATTAAGATAACAAGCAACTTTCTCCTTGTCAACTTCTATCTGGCCTATTTTGATGAGAACTCAGTAGAACTCTTCTACATACTTGTGGAAAAACTTCTTGCCTGCTTCAACACTTGCATTTTCTTCAATACATCAAGCTCATAATCAATGGGAATGATCTATCACTTTATTTTAGCTATTATCTAATCCCATTTGGTAATTTTGTACTTTCCTCTTCTATTTCACTCCAACAATTTTTTTGCCACCACATTTTCGTCTGTCCCTTCAATTTCTCCTTTGCAAACTTGACCCTATCAGGATCCTCAATATCTTCATACTCAAAGTATTCCTCTAATTCATTTATCCAGTCAATCAACTCATTTGGGTTAAGATTTCTCAAAAATGTGGGAACCTCAAACTTAGGTCTTTTCCAATCTTGGATATGGCCTTCAAAAGTCTTTCTTCTTCTGATTTCAAAACCCCTCTACTTCAGCATTCTCTTCTTCTTCACCTTCATCTTACTTTCATCTCTTATGGAAATATTTATTCCTCTATGTATTTGTTCTTCCAATACTTTCATCTGTCTCTAGAGTGCTCTAAAAGCCTTAGTTGTAACACCTACAACTCTTCCACAAAGCTCTCTTCTTGGAGGAATTTTTGTGCTTCCATTAAAACCCAAGTGAAAACTACCTCACAATTAGCAATCAATCTACACACTTAGCCCAAACCATGGTTTTGGTGTGAACTATGTCACAATCCTCAATCTATCCACACACTCAGGAACTCCAGCTTTGATACCACTTGATGAAGGGTGCTCCCTTAATACCATAAACACATTAAAAAAATAAAGAAATAAAAGCAATTTGTGAGAACAAAATATGGGCTTCTTATTATCTCCATAAATGTGAAATTATATAATTCATATTCGCTTATTGCACTTGTCTCTCATTTTGGAAAATAGGTTTTTCCCATGTGTTTTTCACTTTTTTTCTACTTTATGAGATATTCCGTTACATATCTTTTGCACTTGCACTTTGTACACGGGTACCTAACATGGCCTAGTAGGTGGGACCCATGTTGCATTATCATATAGATTTTGTAATCTTAAGTGCACTCCCCTAAGTTGCACTTAAGGGGTGTGGGGAGGGGGGTGGTTTAATTATTTATTTACTAATAAAATTTTACTTAAGTTTACTTAGGATAATTCATTTTCATATTAGTTGTCATTGAGACAAGGTTCCTTGCCTTAGGAAAATTCTAACAAGTTTTATGGAAAATTAATATTCATGCCTTAACCCATCTTTAATATCATCATAGAGAAGAAACAATATCCAACACTTGCAAGTTGTCCTACTCATCCTCTCCACTTTGAATGACCTTTTCTTTTTAATATGGCATTTATCTATTTATTCTAATCATCCACTATAAAGTGGCGCACACACAATCATACATTTATACATACATATATACATACATACATTATTTTTATTTTAAATCAAAGAAAAAAATAAACCTATGTGTAGTCACCTTATTTTTAATATTATCCATGTCTATCATATTTATATGAATTTGGCACTTACCTCGAGATGAAGAAGGTATAAATCTGAGTCCATAAGTAGATTCCACCCAATGTGAATTATCCATTGTGGAATGAATGGTGAAGTGTCAAAATTCCTACTTATTATAAGCCTACTTCGACCTGGAGCTACTGGTACACAAAAAAAGAGAACATCATAACTTTGTATCTTCTCTTCTCCACCTATATCAATGTTTCCCTACAAAATTTTAAGTTGTGTTATAAAAGAAGAAATTACTATTTTTTCTCTTATAAGAATTAAATTTATTTTTATGATAATTCATTATTGAGTGTAATCCAAAATATATATGTAAAACATATACAATAGATTTAAAAAATAATTATGAAATAAAATGCAAAGTTACTTACTAAAAATTTATAGACTAAAATTCTTCTTATTTGTGATAGATCACTAAATAAAACTTAGAGTGTTGACATGTACAATTGATTTTAAAAGTAATATTTTGAAATAAAATAAATTTTACCTTTGTGGACAAGGGAAGCAAGTTTTCCATCAAAAAGATACAAGGAGCTACAAAAGTTGCAGGACCCATGTCACGTTCAGCTTTATATCCTGATTTGTCCAGATTAAATACACGAAAATCCAATGGTTTTCCTTCTCTTTGGGTCATCTATCTTACCAAAAAATAATTAAATACCAATCTTAGTATTATATATTACTCAATTTTAGAATTTTCAATAGCCCTTCTTCTTTTTTTAGTTTCAAGTTTTCTAATTAAGAATGTAAAAACAAAAGTAATCATAATTGGTTACCTTCTTGTTGAAACTTGGGACTCTAAATGTAGAAGCAAGAAGCCCATGATGTGCATATGGAATGTGGGAAGGATCCATCAAATTTTCAATAAGTATCTCATACCTACAAAGTATTAATCAAGTAATTCATACATATAAAAGCATTAGTTTGAAATAAAATTAAAATAACATGTTTTTAGATTAAATAAAATAAGAAAATATAAACAACATATTCGATGTTGGGCTTGAAAAAGTGTTACCCATAAGGAACATCTCTCATTGTTAAACTAGCTTGGGATGATGGATGATTTAGCATTGGAATGAATGGAGGAGTTCTGTTGAGAGAAATATTTGAGTTGGTGTTTGACCAAAACCAAATGATTCCTTGTTGCAGTAGACTTGGATAAACACCTGCACATGCTCTCCTTGATGTGTGGACCTACATTTCATTTAAGGTGGAGTAACTTTATATATATTATAGATACTTTTCATTTATAGTTACCATATACTAGCTTTTATGTAACCATTCTACACTATTAGAATTAAGTTATGAGGGAATTTCCAATTAGGAAAAATAGTCTTGTTTCTAAACTTTCAAAATTGAAAAATAATAGTAAAACTAGAGAAAACTTTAAGTGTAGCAATATAAGTAAAACAATAGATAGTAGTTTTCTAAGTTTAAAACAAATCTATGCATCTAATGTTAAATGATCTATAAATGGGGGAAATTCTAAAAAAGGGTTTAAATGTATCACTTTAACAATAGGTAGGAATCCTAGGGAAGAATTATCACTAAAAAAACTGACCTCTACCCTAAATGTAACCCCTAATAATATAACCACCATAAAGTAATTTGGTGATCTCAAATATTTTAGTTTTTAAATATTTTCATATTTTAGACATACATGTTGGAAATTGAAAAAAAAAATTTAATTTTTCATATTATAAAATTTCTTACAAACTTAATCATAGACTGAGACAAGTGTGTGAATTTCCTTTGACAAATCAAAGGATTTTAATCCTTTGATCTCTAAAATTGAAAGGGTTTCATCCTTGTATTAGATAGTTCAACACAAGTGATCAACTAAAGAAACTAAGGTTTTCACATTTACCAAATCCTAATATAGAAGAAACTACTAGAAATAAAAATAATTAAGGGCCTAGATAGAGGCTCAAAATACCATAACTTAATTTTCTTCACATCTAGTATAATCTGATATGGTCACTAATCATTATTAAAATTACATATCTCAAGGCTCAAAATCTAGTATAACATGTAAGGAGTTTGTAATCAAGAGTCAAAATATCTCACTTACATTTATGTGAAAGGTGGGAATTTTGGGGGAACTTTGAAGGTCTAGTCAGGATCAAAGAATTGGATTATTAGGTGCACATGTAGGGAGCATCAATAAACATCGAAGTAGGGGAAAGAAAATTATGAAAATTTAAAAATATTAGTGAATGTAATCTAGGAAATTAGATATAAGAATACCAAGTACCATGCTCAATGTAAGAATAAAAGAAGGAAATTTATAATTTAAGGATCCATGATGCAATACACATCTAGTGGGATAATAATGAAATAAACAAGGCCTATATGATACTAGTGAATAGAAAATAAGATAATATGTGATACTTGATATCATCAAAATTAAAATTAGATATAAATTATATAAATTAATGGAATACAAATTGCAATGTGATGGGTGTTAGATTTGGTAAAAGAGCTTGTGATGCATTATTAAAAGTATTTAAAATATTATGTACCATTTATATTCAAGAATAAAATAGGATAAAATGCTATTAGAAATCTATTTTTTATCATGAGGAAGTTAGTGTCAAATACACTTTTAAGCTATTTTACCATAATAGAGACTTTCTAATCAATAAATTTAATTGAAGTGGAACATAGAGTATGATGTAGTACAAGGCAGGAGAATCCCCAAAGGAGATGTCCTAGCCCCCAACAATTAACCACATAGTGGAATATAAATAAGAACACAGAGATTAAGATCCACAATAATTCCAATTCTCATAATAGAATCATAATATTTACATCCAACATGCCCACCTATAAGGCCTTCTTAGTTACGACCAAATACATAAGAAGATATAGCAACCACTCTGCAAGATCTCACAAGATCCAAACCCTAGCTAGCCTAGATCCACAATCTAGTAGAAAACCCCAAGAATCAAAATGTGTGCTCACCAGCCACCAAGAAACCTTCTTTTTTCCCAATTCGTAGCTACTAGCTCTACTAAAAAACTTTGCTCCTCTCAGTTACTCCATCCTGAACTAGATAATGACTCTAGACTCCATAAGACCCTCTACATATACTAAACCATGCCACAAGTCAACCTAGCATAAAAGACATTAAATAAACACTCTCATTAAATACACCTTCAAGCTACAAGTCGCCTTGGCAACAAACATTAAATACATGAAATAAGGAACTTTTCACTAACTTCTAAAATGACACCTTGGTAAATGATATGCCTTTTTCCCTTTTTTCTCCATTATTCTTTTTAATATATTTTATCTCTAATTTTTGTCACGTTCTTTTTCCTCTACAAATTTTTTTTAAAGTTAAAGAATGTCCTATGTTATTTTGTGATCCAAGATGCTCCTGCATCAGACTCATTAGGTAGATAGAAAAGTATGTGCCATACTTTGATGCCAAAAGAAATAATTTTACACCCCTTCATCTTCACCAAAGGTTTCCAATCCATCCTACATAGAAGACTAAATCTAAAAATCAACCATCTATTCTTGATCCACTCAAACATCATAATTGAATGAATCTTTGCAACCTAATCAACATGCTTAATCGTAGGAACAAAGTGAACATAATGCTTCACCAAAAACCTCTGCAACTAATCACAATCACCAACAACAATATCCTCAAACATGAAATCCATGTTAGTAACATAAGGTAACTCTTGAACCAAATCAACATGTAAGCTCACAATAAGAGAAACATGTAAATCCTCATCCATGTCAACCATAGGAGGGTCAAGAACATAAAGATCTTCAATATCATGTAGATCTTCAACCACATTAGCAACTAGTGAATCCACACTAGCAACATACAACTCAACATTAGTGAAAACATCCATATGTGAATTCTTGCAATCAAAAATTTCATCATCCACTATAAGATGCTCTACAATTTTCATGTCAAATCTATCTAACAAATCATGAAAACAAATTTTCTTTCCAATCTTAGCAAGGTTAGGAACCTCTTTGTTAAGCTCAGGTATCTCAACAATGACCACAAGTTACTCTATAGATTTCATATTAGACTCCACTAAATCATCAACAAAACCAACCACACATACCTCTTTAGCTTTAGAAAATTCATCCTTTACCTCTTCCTCAAAAATAATTTTTTTTCTCCTGTAAACAATCTTCTTAACTAGCCAGATGTTGTTTTCCAAATTGGTAGACTCTAGCTTCCTAAATCTCTATGAAACTCAAGTATCCCTTCCTTAACTTGATTGGTCAAACTAGCTTCCAATTGAGTAGACATATTTGAAATATTCTTCTCCACCACATCATAGATACCTACAATCATCCCAAGGTCCAATCTTCTTGGAGGCATCTTCTAAGATCTTTGAAAACCCTCTGCAACAAATCTACACTCTTAACAATCACCAACTAGATCAAACCTTCAATCAACAAGGTCAACCTTCCATCTTCACAACCATCTCTTCATATCACAATCCTTCTGCAAGCCCTCTATAATTGTAAGATAGAACTACAATCTTCTACCTCATAAAAATGATATCTAGAACTCCAAAAGGAACAATCCACCACAAGATCGAACTATGCTCTAATACCAACTGATGCAATGCAAGGTAGGAGAATCCTCAAAGGAGATGTCCTAGCCCTTATAAATTAACCAAACAATAGAATATAAATAGAAACATGGATATTAAGATCCACAATAATGCTAATTTTCATAATAGAATCATAAATTTACATCCAACATGTCTGATTGTAAGGCCTTCTAGGTTACGACCAAATACATAAGCAAATATAGCAACTACTCTACAAGATCTCACAAGATCCAAACCCTAGCTATCCGACATCCCAAATCTAGTAGAAAACCCCAAGAAGAACCTAAACTTGTACTTGCAAGCCACCAAGCAAGCTTCTTGTTTTTGAAGCCATAAGTACTATCTCTGCTAACAAACTTTTCTCCTCTCAACTACTCCATGTTGAACTGGATAATGAATCTAGACTCCACAAGACTCTCTACTTATACCAAACAATGCCAGAAGTCAATCTAGCATAAAAGACATTAAATACACCTTCAAGCCACAGGTTATCTTGGCAAAAAAAATTAAATACATGAAATAAGGAACTTTCCATTAACTTCTAAAATGCCACCTTGGTAAATGAAATACCTTTTTTCTTTTTTTCTCCATTTTTATTTTTATAATTTCTTATTTCTAATTTTTGTCACTTTCATTCTCCTCCACAATTTTTTTTTCAAATTTAAAGAATGTCCCATTTTATTTTGTGATGCAAGATGCTCCTACATCAAACTCCCCACATAGATAGAAAAGTATGTCCCATACTTTTATGCCAAAATAAATATCTGCACACAACTTCATCTTCACTAGAGGTTTCTAATCCATCCCAAAAAAAATTTAAAAATGTGAAAATCAACCATCTATACATCATCCACTCAAATAGTAGAATCGAATGAATCTCAACAACCCAATCAACATGCTCATTTCTAGAAACAAAGTGAATATAATGTTGTTGGAAATATAAGAGGAGTAACTGAGAGGAGAGGGGTGAATCAATTACTACAAAATAAATTCTAGATCCCTTAGATGTCAGTACAAAAAATACACTCTAAAAATTGAACTCTGTTGATGCTCAGTAAACATATAGAAAATGTTGTAACTTGGTAAATACTAAGATTGCTCAGTAAACACTTAACAAAAAATCTTAAGATGTTATCTATGATTACTTATTAGTTTTACTTAGTTGCAAACACATAAAATAAATCCCATGAACACATTTGACACCAATATTTAATGTAGAAACCCAATTTAGGAAAAACCACCAATTGTAACTAGTTACTATTTTTCACTCTTCTGAAGTGAGCCTTGTTAGGAGCCAACCCTATTAAAGGTTACAAAATACACTGTTAGGTGTGACCCTATTGGAGTATTTAATCACCCGATTAGGAGTGGCCTTGTTAGAGGCCTTTAGAAACTTCAATATAAATGCCACCTTGTTAGAGGATTTACAAATAGTTGTTAAGCCAACTTTATTAAGAAATTTAGATCACTGCTACAATGGTTAGAGAGTAACAATGACATGACCTGATTTGGATGCAACTGGATTGTTGATTGCAGATCTCAATTTTGGCTTGTATGCTTGATCCTTTCTGATCAAATATATATTTTCAGCATCTCAAGGATATTCTACTTATCCTTCTGATTCACTTCCACTTAGCATCCTTAAATCTTCAATTATCTTCATTGCATTCACACACTTCTAATCCACAACTTGACCTTTTATTTATATCTTCCATATTATCAATTCAACTCAAATACAACTTAGAATAATTAATATTCATCTTCTTAGTCAGCTAGAACTAATAGATAAATCAATTGAACTCAATATGCCAAAACAAGAAAATCCTTCATTAGTCAACCTTGCTCAGTAGACTCTAACTGAGAAATGATTTTCCTATGTCTACCAAGTGAACTCGGTCAACATTGTGTACTCGCAAAGTTTTTTTGGTAACCAAGTGAGCTCAGTTAACACTAGTTCCATCCAAAATTTCCTTCATTAACCAAGTGAGCTCAATTAATACTCATCTTCTATAAACTTTCCTTTGGTACCCGAGTGAGCTTGGTAGATACTTTCTTCTAAAATAGGCAAACTCAAGAACACTCGATAGACATAGAAAACTATCTTCAATTATCGAGTGAGCTTAGCATACACTGACTAGTAATGATATGATATTTTGTGTAACATCAAAGATAATACACAATTAATCAATTATTTCAATAATCTCCCTCTTTGGCATTGATGGCAACACAATATGTCATAATACAATGAAATTTTTGAGCAATAATAAAATAAGGAACATATCCTTAGTTTCATTCTAATTCTCATCCATGAGAACTCCCTATGTCAGTGTGAACTCATTCTATCTTCAGTTTCTTCCTCTATCAAAAATCTTTTGTCTGCTAGAATTTCTCCCTCTTTGACAATAGTAAACTTCTCCACAAAATTTTTAAGAGATATGACAACAAACTTCTCCCTCTTTGACATCTCATTCCAAAGACAATAATTGGTTAATATCAATGTACCTCAAGTACTGATTCATTTAAAATTTTCCCTTGTCAATATTGCACCAACTAATTGATCTTCAATAATGCTCTGGTTGATGCATTACTAAACTTCATTTAGTGAGCTTCAGATAGGGGAATGACCCCTAGCTTACCTCTTAGATATAGAAATACATCCTTAGGTAATGGCTTGGTGAATATGTCTATAATTTATTCTTTTGTATTTACATATTCCAATTTGACTTCTTTATGTTGTACCAATTCTCTCTAGAAATGATATTTTATAGCAATGTGCTTTGTTTTGGTATGCATCACTAGATTCTTTGATATATTGATTGCACTGGTGTTATCACAATATATAACTAATGGATCCTTGATCTCTATCTTCATACCTGTCATCAGTTGTTTGAACCAAACAATATTAGAACAATTAAATACTATTGCCACATATTCTCCCTCTGCTATGGACTGAGAGATACAATTTTGTTTCTTGCTTGTCCAAGACACTAGTCTTTTACCAAGAATGAATGCTCTACCACTAGTGCTTTTTCTGTCATCAATACTTCCTACCCAATCAGCATCAATGAATGCTTTTAAGTCCAAATTGCCTCCTATTTTGTACCATAAGCCATAGTCTTCAGTACCTTTCAAATATCTCATAATTCTCTTAATTGCCATCATGTGATTTTCTTTGGGATTTGCTAAGAATCTTGCCACCATACCGACTGCTAATGTAATATCTAGCCTTGTATGCACTAAATACTGCAATTTTTCAATCACTGATCTATATGTGGTTTGATCTACCTCTTTGGAAACATCATTCTTGGAAATTTTATGTCTAGTAGACATAGGGGTTCCAACTAGTCTTGAATCTTCCATTCCAAATTTATTTAGTATTTCCTTGATATATTTAGATTGAATAATATAGATACCATTTTTGTTCTGCTAAATTTGCAATCCAACAAAGAATTTTATCTCACCAAAAATAGACATCTCAAATTCTTTACTCATTTCTTCTGAAAATGCCTTGCACAAGTCATCATTTCTTGTGAATAAAGTATCATCAACAAATATTTTTACCAACACAATTCTTTGGTTTGGTCCTTTGATATACAAACTACTATTATCATTAGTTCTTTGAAAACCAATATATACCAAGTAGCTATCAAGTCTTTCATACCAAGCTATGGGAGCTTGCTTGAGACCATATAATGCCTTGTATAATTTTCAGACCATGTCCTTTTTGCTAGGATCTATAAAATCTTTTGGTTGTTTAGTGTAGACTTCCTCTTCAAGAATGCAGATTTTACATCTATTTGATAAACTTTAAATCCTCTGTGATTTGCATATTCTAGTAAAGTTCCTTTGGTAACTGATTGAGCTCAATTATCACTAGTTCCATCCAACATTTCCTTCATTAACCGAGTGAGCTCACTTAACACTCATCTTTCATATAATTTCCTTTGGCGCCTAAGTGAAATTGGTAGATATCGCCTTCTAAACTGGGCAAACTTAGGAACACTCAGTAGAAATAGAAAACTGTCTTCAATGCCTGAGTAAGTTTAGGATACATAGATTGGTAATGATATGACTTTTGTGTAACATCAAAGACAATACACAATTAATCAATTATTTCAACAAATGGTTCACCAAAAATCTCTGCAACTGATCACAACCACCAATAAAAGTATCCTCAGACATGAAATCCATGTCAACAACATAAGGTAATTCTCATCCAAATCAACAACATGTAAGGTCAAATCCATAATAAGAGCAATATGTAAATCCTCAACCATGTCAGCCATAGGCAGGTCAAGAACATATAGATCTATAGTATCATGTAGATCCTGAACCACATCAACAACTAATGAATCTACACCAGTAACATCCAATTCAACATGAGTCAAAATATCCAGATGTGACTTCTCATAGTCAAAAATTGCATCATCCAACATAAAATGTGATAGCCTGTATATTCACTATTCCTAAAAAAATTGAAAAAAATTGTGAAAATCATGTGAATGAATGAAATTAGACTTTCCATGTTTTTGTATAGAAACCCTAAATTATTTGACCCATGCCCTAGGTTGGGTTAGAATTTTAGGTCAAGGTTATGTTGAAATGTTTTAATCATATCATGCACTTAGTTGAAAAATCTATACCTTGTAGTTGAAACTTTAATCTTCTTAAGTCTTAAGTTTGAGTGGGAGGTCATGAATATAAATGTGATAATTCCATATTCCTCCCTAGTCTCATGACTAAGTGCAAGTGTATCGTCATGTTAGTGAATAGATTATCCTCTGAATAAGTAAATACAAATTAACTCTAAATGCCCAGATAGGAAGATCGAATCAGCACTAATAGTTGGATAGATTAGCATTGGATTGATAATCTTCCTCTAAATTTTATAGGGTACAGCTCCCCATACATGATTTACAATGAATTTAAATATGGATTCTTTTAACCAGAAAGCACAAAAGGTTTAAAAACATCTATTCGTAAACATGAAATAGATGTAGAAACTAAGTGACTGAAAAGAAAAGAAAAGAAAATAGCAAAAATTCTATTTGCCTAGATGTTGCATTACAAAGCGAAAACAAAGAATGAATCTTCCATCCTCTTGAGAAAATGAAGAATTAGAGCTTTTAAAGATATCTTGAAATGATAACATAATCAGAAAATAGTGACATTAAAATGTATTTTAGAGAAAACTGAAAACAGTGCAAAGATTGTGATCAGTGGAAAGAAACTACCCCAAAATCAAAGTTTTGATGTGCAATTATCCTCCAGTCTCCCTTCTCTAAAGTGTAAAAGACAACAAAGATCCTCTTACACATTTACAATCAAAGTCACTATCTAAAGAAAACTAAAAATTTTCCCTTGCATTACATAAAACAAATCAAAATTTATCCTTTTCTCTAACACACAGTTTAGAAATAAGCTCTACTTTCACTCCCTCACAAGGAATGAAATAGTCTGGAACAACCCTTTCCCTCTTGTTGTAGCACACAGTCTGCAGTCTCAGGAAGAAGAAGTGGAACCCCCATTTTTTCTCTATTTCACATATTTATTTTCATCATTTGGTCCATTCACTTTTTTAGTTATTAAAACTGATTCTTGGAAGCATGTGTTATTCGAAATCATCCCCTCTTTTACTTTGAATATCTTTTTAATAGATATAAGAATTAAATTTTATGAAAGGCATATATGTTCCTTGACATGTGGCATATATATGATGACTCGTTAGATCCCCCTCATGATAACATTGAGATTCATTACATTTAAAAATATATATTGCTTCAAATATGCACCTCCTTGAGTTTTGACCTCCCGATGAACCATGCCTTACTAATCCCCAACTATATGCTCAAAGATTTTATTGTGTTCTTCTTGTATATCTGATCTTTCATCTATTGAAATATCAAGGAAGAGTTCCTTGAATACCATATTTCTACATGGTGTATATTGGGCCTTCATTTTTAATTAACTAATTCAGTGTATAGGCATATGAGAAACAATCCCATGAATGCTTTCACTGAAACCTTGTCATAGTTGACATTGAGTCAAATGGCAACATGATGATGAATTTTATCTGCATTTTTAAGACACCTTTTGTAATTTTTATTCCTCAATTTTTTCACTATCATGAGATTGCAGCTGCTAACTATAATGGACAACTCCTACAAGTTCAAAATAATACCTTGCAATATTCATGGCTCCTCAACCACTCAGGTTCCAAACTTCTAATGACTCATCCACAATCAAGTTGTTATGCTCGGGCTGTGGGCTTTATCTTTGAAATGCTCCAATATAGGAAAAATTGGAAAGATCTTGATCTATTTTTGGACAATTGAACATTTAAACTCAACCCTCCACATCCTTTTATCATTTATCATCCCATGTGAGCTTTTCATGTTTCCCTAATGAAGCAACATAATTGCGTACATACTTTCATGTTAATGTGTGAGCTTCAACAATTCAAATGTGGATTTTGTGCCCCAATACCACCCTTCCTTATGCGCTAGTCCATGGCCTAACACTCATACGAATTAATTTATATTACACCAAATAATTACTAACATCTTCTATATAGTTGGATGGGAAATGAAGGTTGAGGAAAACTTTCGTAAGCATACTATCAAACAGATCATATGCACATCTTGCCATAGTTGGGTTTCATGATGTCAAGGCTCAATGAGGATGGAAATATCCTTAGGGCTTTTAAGCCACTCTCAGTTACTCCAATTCTTCCACTTGACGTATTCTTCTACAATGAGGAATTTATGTTATGAGGGAGCCTGGAGGTTTTATGATCAAAGAACCTGTTAAAATTCTTGGCGAAGCCTGTGCTTTGTGAATTTTTGAATGGAGATTGAAATGTGATGGCAATCTTCTTAGCAGAAGCAATTTGTGACCTAATCTTTTATTAAAAGACTATCAGACTTCAAATGTATATAAAATCTTCAAGTTACCACCCGACCTCCATGACCAACTAAACTTATTATCATGGCTGAAGATTTAGAAATACAACCATGTGTGAAAGAAACATAGATGTTTCTTTAAACAATCCACATATTTTATTGTATATGGGTTTGAGTTATTGGTTATCATATTGGGGAAACCTAATGGGATGAATGGAGATGTTGTCATTTGTGTGTCGGCCCATAGTAAGTTTGACACAATGTCAAATTTTGATTTGAAAATTAGTGCCATCCAATCAAATAGTTCCTCATTGACCATCTTACTTATATCGAATAAGTTGCTTGTATGGTAAGTGTCACCAAGAGGACTGGAGGATTCATTCATAAAAATCTTCACAAGTATGTGTATGCCAGTAGTGCAAGTGTTTCTTGTTGTTGAAGACCCACACTCATCTGATGGACACATCACCAAATTACTAAACAGGGTCATGAACATGGGCACATGTTTTCCTGAACTTGAAATCTGGACTATTAAATCTACATTTTGAATCACTAAATTTGAACCACAACACTGTTTTGAACTTTGAAATGACACTTGAATTTCCACATTGGGAATTTAAACCTTAATCTAAAATTTGACACCTTGAATCTAAAATTTTCTTGTATAGAACATGCAAGATGGACCATTTGAACCATTGAACCACTTCTAACTTCTTTGAACCTTGGTTCAAAGAGGTTCAAAACCATAAATTTTAAATTTTAAATACTGGGTCCATATTGGGTATGATCAGGGGCTCTAACTGTAGGACTGGTTTTGATGCAAAATCAGAGAACTCTAGCAATCTCTGGCAAAAGACAAGTGCCTTATCCATTGGGTGATAGAGTCAACAAGAAGAGAAAAATGGGAGCTACTTGCAGAGAGGATAAAGGAGAGCAAGGCAAAGCCAACTCACCAAAGCACCTAAAACTACCAGCAAGCAAGAATCTTGCACATTATTAAAACTAACACCACGCACACCCAAAAACATATTTACAAAGCATATACAAAGGTAGGAAAAGAACCTACCACAAAATCCAGAGAAAGAAAAAGAATCATGTGAATCCATTTACCTATTAGGAGAAGTGGGAGTCTTTCTACATCAGCAAATCATACCTCAATGGAGCAGATCCAAACCATTTCTTGTTGACGACTCTTTCATTTCAAAACTTCAAACTAAAAGTGCACATGCATATGCTAATCCAACACTCCTTTTTGAACAACCATAATTCATCATAGCACTCTTCTTCATTTGAGAATTGATCTTTCACATCCACAAGGTCAGATTCCACTTCAAGCTAAATAAAATAAAATGAAAAAACCTCACCAAGAGAGAATGCACAATACCCAAAAATATTGTCATCGAGATTCAATTCTTGCACATGGTCCTTAATGTTATGATCAACTTGTAGCCATAGAGATGACTCATCCAACATGGGATCAATCCTTGAGTATCTACTTTCTTCATCTCTTTCAAGAATCAAACTATCATCAAAGATGTCACACATTCCATCTTTTTCCTTTTCCAAAGTACCATCACATGTTTTAGCATTACTCCCACAATCCAAATCAGCAAAACCATATATAGATGAATGAAAAGAAAAATTATCAATGAATGCTTCATTCTCAATCTGATTTGAATGAATACCTAAATCATCATTAAAGGAATGATCCGACTTGAGTGATGATAGGAATGTATCTATAATTTCCTCTTCCTCATTAAGAAGAGTGTCCTTCAACATATCATCTGAGTTACCACTAGGTTGACAGTCAGCTTCACACATCCTTTTCTCAACCAGAATTTTAGTAGGAAAACTTTCATCCAAAGACATCTCTACCTTATCGCTATGAATAATTAGACTATCATCAAATGGGCCAACTTGAGAGAGGTCTTCCAGCTGAAGAGACAATAAGAACTTGCTTATGATTTCTTTTTCTTGATCAAGGAATGTGCCTCTCCATGTTTCAGTTGGGCTATCTGTAGGTTGAGTAATAACTTCATTAACTCTTTCTTCAATCTAATTTTTAGCATGAGAAGAAAACTTTTATGCACATACTTTCATCTTGTCATCAAGATAGAGTTTATCCTTAAACATATCAAGTGTCTCTGGGGGCTAACTAAAAATGTTTAAACATGATCATTCATCTTTATTTTCCACATGTGTGGAAAGTTCAATTTCAAGCTACATGTTATTCTGAATTTTTTTGCAAACAAAACTTTTCAAGAAAAGATGACTATTATCACTCTCATCCATTACATTAAAGGTGAAAGATTGAAATTTTGGCATCATGTTGTATCAAGTTTTTCACAAATAGGAACTTTTGAAATGAGATTACTATCAACACTTCCAAATCTAAAACTTTTAAAGCATGGGGAGAAAAAGGATTCAGGAGCACCTTCTTTAAAATTAGCATTACTAATAAGATTTGTTGCTACATTATTTCCAAGGTGAAAAGATTTCAAAATAAGATCTTTTTCAGCATTCATATAAAAAGAATCACTATTCTCATAATCATTCATGACTTTTAAAGATTCATTTTTTGCTTAGACACTTCCAGAAAGTATTCCAATGGAATCTTTAAGCAATAGATGATCATCATGATCCTCAACTGTAGAACTTTCTCCATTCATAACTGTCTTCAATGGACTATCATTCTTCTAACATGGTTGCTTGCTGAAATCTTCCATGATTTCTATAGGTGAGCATAATATACTCCCATTTTCTTCTTGGGTACCAAAATATGAACTATCTTCATGGAATGAAGTCACGGGCAAAGATTTTATACAAGTCTCTATAGTCATAGAAGCCAATTGAAAAGAAACATCATCCTCTTTCTGAATACACTCAAAATTTTCATCAGAGAAAAATAATGATGGGAAAAATAAAGTCTTTGCCTCAACTTCAGGATTTACTAGAGGTGATGTGGAGATAGGAATAATGTGTGGTTGAAAGGCATCTAGATATTCATCATCTTGTTGGCTTCCAGTTCCTTCTTCTTCAAGATCTTTCTCCTGCTTGTATTCCATTTTAGTCATCTCTTCTTTTTCACATGCATGTCCTTCTTCTTCTAGATATTGCACCTAGGGTCTCTTCTTTATGAGGATGGCATTGTAAAAATATTTTATCCAGCCTACTTGTTTTGCAACTTCTTCGGTAACCTCTCTAATAGGATCATCCTTGAATGATGGGATAAAGATAAAGATGTCAGAGATATCTTCATCTCTTGCTAGAATCCAATCTTTTAGGATCTCTTTATGGATAATAAAGGTTGTAGTGCCTGCCCCTAGTTCACATTTTGTTATCGTCGCTAAACTCTTTTAGAACTAGTTTTATATTGTTGGTTAGCAGCATTCTTTTGAGATTATCAGATATTGTGCTATGGATTCAGTTTATTATGTGATGATATTACTTAGACTCTACATTTCATGTATGTATGATGATTATTTTTAGTGTTCACAATTATTGAGGATGATTATTACATTGCTTTCAATTATTAATGATGATTAGTAAGATGATTTATTATGATATGTGCTTTCTTATGGATACTTACCCCATACTTGCATGTGTATGGTGTGCATGTTTGCCTTGCGTGTTTGCTTTTGTATGGCGTGTCTGATTTGGTTAAGGAAGGGAGTCATAGTCACCTGCTAGTCGGGATCTACACGATGCACCACTTCCTACCATTGTCTGTTTAGTTTAGTATATATTGTGTTTGTACATGCATGGTTTTTATGCAAGTTGCAGGTACCGAGTATCGACTTCCCTGAATTGCCAGGATGAGCGTACCCTATCACATTATCTCAATGATAAGAGAGGGGAGATAAATTCTCAAGTCCAAATCCCAACCCTTTGAGCCATTTGTCCTAATTGGAAAATTAGGACAAGTATCTGAGTTGAATACCCACCGAATGTGTCGGATGACATATTTCGTGATTTTTAACCCTTTAGATTCATTTTGTATGATTTGTTCTATGATGGGCTTTCATATTTTATCTTGGAGGTCTATGGTGAATTTTCCATTAATTAAGTCTTAATAAATAGATTTAATTAATTATTTATTTGAGAAATTAATAAAATATCATGATCTTTGATATTTTGATTGTAATTAATTAAATGTGAATTATTGGGGAAAAGGAATTAAATAAAAAAAAACTAGAAATTAAATTTTATAATAATTATAAAATAATAATAAAGTAATAAATAAAATAATAATAATAAAAGTTATAAAAATTAAAATGAAAGTTATAAAATTTAAATAGAGATTATTTAAAAAGTAAATTGGAGTTACAAGCTTGCATGGGAATTAACATGTGTCAACAACACGGGGGTTAGTGCATCAATTAAGCACAAGGTGTCTACAATTCTATGACTCATCAAAAAAGAATTGGAAAAGACCCATGCTTAGTTGGTGACACCTTTCAGCGGTTTCAAGAAACAATCCAAAGATTTCTTGAGAGCTCTTGATATTCAGGCATTCATAGAAGCTTAATGAAAGCTACAAGCTTAATGGAAGCCTCGAGCTACAAGCTAAAAAAAGTAGAAACTTCAAAGCTTACATGCATGGGAGAAGATTCATATGCTCATATATTTTCTACTTGCTTCTATGCTCCTTCTAGCTCTTCTAATCACTTGGAGGATTCGATTGGCTTGGATTCTTAGAAGAATTGTGAATGATGGAGAAGGGAGGGATTTTCTATGGACTTCTGAGGCATGGCAAATTAGCATCAGTGTCCAGGTGCACTCATGATATTCTCATATTCCCTTTGCACTATTTCTCTTCCTGTCTTCATCATATCAGTTTTATGTGTCTGAATACTCTCTGTATTTGAAATTGGAATCTAGATATTTTATTTGGATGAGAAGAAAATAATAGAAAATCTTAAATCCAATTAAGGAGAAATAATTAGATCTTAATCGGGTTTGGGTTCGAATTTATATTGTGGAATTAGATAGACAAGATTTGAAATTAAAATAGAAATTCTAAGTTGAAAATTCGTATGATTAGATGTAATCTTTCTATCAAAATATATTTTCAGATGCATATGGACAAACCTATTAGATGGATGAATGGGTAAATTTAGAGAACAATTACCTGTTAAGAAGAAATTTTTAATTGTCCTGTCGCTGCCCCTTGGATAGACCCAAATTCAGTTATTCATAACTTTTTATCAGGATCGAATTTATTCGATCGCTCTAGTCAAAATTGGCAAAACTTGGCCCTCTCCAACATATTTAAATTTCAGCCTGATCCAATGGTTCATTAGGGAGATATGGCCGTCGTACTGGGACTATTTTATTCAAGGACAAATATTTCTCCATTTCCCATAACCAAGAGTTCTTTATGCTTAACTTCACAAAAATAACATATCAAAGCATGGAATGAATTAAAGATATTATTGAAATCTTCCCTTATTAGAATCTTATTAATATGCATTAGTTTTATATGGTTTATTATCTAATCTAATTAAATCAAATTTAATTAAGATTAATTAATAGTAGAAGAAGTGTAATTAATTACTAGTCAATCTAAGTAAATGGATGAGAGAAAATTAAAAGAAAAGAGATTTTAATATAGTTTATATAGTGGACTTTTTATAATGTATATTGAATACTATTTAATATATATTAAACAATTTTAGAGTTGTTTAATGAAGATGATAATGTTAAGAATTTGGAGATTATTCATGTTAAAATCTACAATGAGTCTTATTGGTTTGTGACAGGGATCTCTTTCAAACAATGTTTATATAGACAAAATATTATTAGAACAATTAGAAAATGGAGTCTAATGGTTGATTTTAATATTGATTAAATAATTGTAAGATGATAATTTATATTATGTTGATTTAAATTTAGAAACTCTGAATGATATTGGATTAAGACTGAATTATTATGTTATTGGTTAATACGTTTGAATACCTTAATGGAGTTAAGAGTTAGCCAAATATTAACTAATGAGTTTATGGAAGGATTCTATAGATCAAGTATGTATAGTTTGAGGAGTTTATTATTTATTAATGTTTGTAAGGACTAGCAAACTATTAATAAATAATGGTTTAAATAGATATCAACAAATTTGGTTAGAGTTAATCTAGAGGAGATTAGTTAATGATTGAAGTACTATAAAAGATATTAATCAAATTGAATTGGTTAATAATTTGGAGGAGTATTAATTAATTGAATCAACGTACATAGGGAAAACTTATTTGAGATAATAATACTTGGTATTGGGGATTTATTATAACTTGTTATTATTAAAATAAAATGGGAACATTGTTGAAAGAATGATGAATGTGGTCATTATAGATTTATTAATAAGATTTCCAATATAGCTTGTTATTAAATATTAACAAGTTATTATTATTGATCTATGAATATGAATATTTGTGTACTAAATTATAGATGACTTTTAACTTACAAAATTATAGTTAGTTATTAGTCAACTAATATTAATTGGAATGTTGCCTTGGATATGTAATTATTAATTAAATTAATTAGAGTTAATTAGATTTAATTAATAATCAAGTTATGTAATAGTGTTTTAATTGATATGCTAATATCGATTCCTCTAGCAAAGTTGTGAAGTATTTACATCGAATTTGATAAGTCGTACTCTCATGACTTGAATAACGACCTTAGATGTTTTAATGGTGAGACTTAGTATTATTGAATTGGAAACTATTAGATGTTAATAGGTCATGGATGGTGTACCTATGTTAATTGTTTGATTTAATTGATCATTTTAATAAAGTTATAATTCTTCTTAGTTTGATAATTGGTTCTTTTATAAATGAGTAATGATCCTAAAAAAACTTGAAAGGTTAATCAATTAGAATATGGATCATGGTTAAATATAAAGGACAATTTAATTAAGGTCAATGATGATCAGTTTAGTGAATATTTATCCTTAAGTTATTCTTAGAATAATGCTATCGGAGAACAATTGGGTTGACTTGTAGGTCAAATGATGAAACTTAAAACACTTGAAGTATACTTGCAAATAGAAAACTGAAAACTCCTACACATTATTCAACTATGTGAATTTAGTAAACCAAAACATGTGTTTGCATCATGTATTCTATATGCTTCTTATTTTGGGTTTTGGGTTGACTAGTGTTGACCAGTCCTAGGATGTTACCAGAGGCTCGGGGGTTATGAGATGTGATGGAATGTTGATCTTATTTGGTCTTGATCTTTATAAGCCCAACCATGGTTATGTGATCGTATGCTCTATGAAATGTTTGTATTTGTTCTTCAGCCTTCATGTGTGAAGCTGAGATGTATATATATCTGAGATGCTTAAGCTAATCATTTTTAAGTCATCGATCAGTTATCCTTGGATTACTTTCTAGTCACCATGATGGGACTGAAATGTGGATTTATTTCTTGATGATGTCATGTTGTGACATGTTTAACTCAACCATTTTGGAGTCTTCAATCAGTATGATTTTGAGATATTCTTGGTTGCTTGTTGAGAACCATTTATCTTGAGATATATTTTGGTTATTGAGAACCAATTGATACTTATGATTATCAGTGATGCCTTCAGTTGCCAATAGAGAACTGTTGTGGTCATGATTTTCTATGGATGCTTTTTTAGATGCTCATGGAGATTTGATGATTCTTATCTTGGAGATTTGATGATTCTTATTATGGATATTTGATGCTTTTATGCATATTTGATGATTTTATTATGGATTATCTTTTATGATTTTGAGATTTATGATTCCATGAGCTTAGGGTAGGTAATATACTTGTAGTGTCGGGAAGTGGCTTGCAATGAGGGTCGGGGCCCTAAGTGGCTACCAGGGTAACTCATTGTAAGTTTGGTTAATAAGTGATAACATTTACACACTAAATGGGGATTAAATGAACCTAAAAAGATAATTTTTTTGGTTCTCGCCCATGCCTTGAGCGCTTGTACAGGCTAGGATGGGAGTAGTGAGAACGCATGGTTGCGACCGTGCATTCCATAGTATGCCTCGTCAGTATGAGGGGATACTAGTGGCCGCATGAGATCAGTATGGACCCGTGGAGTTTAGCTAACTACTAGGATAATTTGTACGTGATAAATGCGATGACACTTTCTCGCTTGCAGAGTAGGTTTCCTACATGTCTTTGTGTGCCTCTGGGAATTAGATGTCGATTTTATGTGATGGAACCTTTGAGTTAGTATACTTTTAGGATTCTTGGACTTATAGAGATTTGTGCTTCATGAATTGTTATCCTGTTTGAGACTTGAGATTATCTCCTCAGCACAGTGGGAGTGGACTACTTAGGTTCCACGCGATCGGGTGGTAGTGTATTTTCACTCTTATCATTTGAGATTCGTCCGAGACACCGTGGCTGGAGTATCCTTGGTTGGTATTTATTCTTCATTATGTTCTTGGAGCATTATGATAGATAATATACCTTATGATGGATGTATTTACTGGTATGTTTCTTATATTGATGATTTGCTTTACTTTGCATATGTTAGTTGATGATTTATTATGCTTTACTTTGCATGTTAGTAGGATGTTTTAAGAGTGACATTCCTACTATGTTAATACTGATGATCTCTTCGGTGCTTTGGAATGTTACGCACGGAGGAATGGCTAGGATCCACGATGGTCTAATGATGCTATTTACGGTTGGGAGGAACCGTGCACTTAGTTATTTATGTTTGTGATATATGGTTATCTTTTGTGATGGATGTTTATATCTTTTGTGATGATGTATCATGTATGATATGTGGTTTCATTTATGTTATTGCGTCATGGATTAATATTAGATGATGATGATGTACTTTATTTACTTGGATGTTTATTCTTTTAAGCTTTTCATACCCTATGATATGTACAGTGGATGATTGAGCTAAACTAAAATATAATTACAAAAGGACACTTGTATATTGTTTAAGTACATTGGATGTATCATTTTTATTTCCTAAGGATGGGATGTTAGATGAATAGTTAATTTATATGGGATACAACATTAAGGGATCTTTAAAGAATGTAGCATGTTATGTATATATGTTATGTTTATTTTCATTTGAATTGTTGCTATTGCTTTCACAAATGTTATGAATGGTTTTATCTTTCATGTTTAAAAAAAAATTGTTTGGCAAACTTAGTAAAATTCTTTGGATCCCTTGGCGGGGCATTACAAAGGCTACTAGGTATCTTTCTTCAATAGAGCCATCAACTTCCATTCTTGGGGAGGTACCTCAAATTCTAGAAATGAAAACACTAGACTCTTTAACCAAGAATTTTGAAAGTTTATAATAGAGTCGCCAATCTCTACTTGTAGAGATAACAAATCTAACTAAGAAAAGAAAAAAATTAATCTATCATTTTCAATTCCCTAGAAAAGTTGCCAAAAATATGTTAGTGAATAGATTATCCTCTAAAGAAATAAATACAAATTAACTCTAAATGCCGAGATAAGAAGATTGAATCAGCACTAACAGTTGGATAGGTTATCATTAGATTGATAACC
Organism: Cupressus sempervirens; assembly: GCA_028749045.1. Taxonomy (NCBI): domain Eukaryota; kingdom Viridiplantae; phylum Streptophyta; class Pinopsida; order Cupressales; family Cupressaceae; genus Cupressus; species Cupressus sempervirens. Next base: position 806,465,759 of record CM053791.1, on the reverse strand, counting down.
TTCCTCTAAATTTTATTGGGTATAGCTCCCCATACATGATTTACAATGAATTTAAATATGGATGCTTTTAACTAGAAAGCACAAAAGGTTTACAAACATCTATTAGTAAACACAAAATAGATGCAAAAACTAAGTGACTGAAAAGAAAAGAACAACAAATAGCACAAAGTCTATTTGCCTAGATGCTACATTACAAAGCAAAAACAAAGAATGAATCTTCCATCCTCTTGAGAAAATGAAGAATCAGAGCTTTTAAAGATATTTTGAAATGATATCGTAATCAGAAAAGAGTGACATTAAAATGTATTTAAAAGAAAACTGAAAACAATACAAAGATCATTATCAATGGAAAGAAATTGTCTCAAAATCAAATTTTTTAGGTACAATTATCCTCCAGTCTCCCTTCTCTAAAATGTAAAAGACAACAAAGACCCTCTTACATATTTACAGTCAAAGTCACTATCTAAATAAAACTGAAACTTTTCCCTTGCATTACATAAAACAAATCAAAATTTATCCTTTTCTCGAACACACAATTTAGAAATAAGATTTGCTTTCCCTCCCTCACAAGGAATGAAATAATCTGGAACAACCCTTTCCCTCTTGCTATAGCACATAGTCTGTAGTCTCAGGAAGAAGAAGTGGAACCACCATTTATTATTTGTTTCACATATTTATTTTCATCATTTGGTCTGTTCACTTTTTTAGTTATTAAAACTAATTATTGGAAGCATGTGTTATTTGAAATCATCCCCTCTTTTACTTTGAATCTCTTTTTAATAGATATAATAATTAAATTTTATGAAAGGTGCATATGTTCCTTTACATGTGGCATATATCTAATGACTCGTCAAATCCCCCTCTTGATAACATTGGGATTCATTACATTTAAAAATATATATTGCTTCAAATATGCACCTCCTTGAGTTTTGACCTCCCGATGAACCATGCCTTACTAATCCCCAACTATATGCTCAAAGATTTTATTGTGTTCTTCCCATATATCTGATCTTTCATCTGCTGCAATATCAAGGAAGAGTTCCTTGAATACCATATTTCTGCATGGTGTATATTGGGCCTTCATTTTTAATTAACTAATTCAGTGTATAGGCATATGAGAAATAATCCCATGAATGCTTTCACTAAAACCTTGTCATAGTTGGCATTTAGTCAAATGACAACATGATGAATTTTATCTGCATTTTTAAGACACCTTTGTAATTGTTATTCCTCAATTTTTTCACTGTCATGAGACTGCGGCTCCTAACTATAATGGACAACTCTCGTGAGTTTAAAACAATACCTAGCAATATTCATGGCTCCTCAACCACTTGGGTTCCAAACCTCTAATGACTCATCCACAATCAAGTTATTATGCTCAGGCTATGGGCTTTATCTTTGAAATTCTCCAATATAGGAAAATTTGGAAAGAGCTTGATCTATTTTTGGACAATTGAACATTTAAACTCAACCCTCCACGTCCTTTTATCATTTATCATCCCATGTGAGCTTTTCAAGTTTCCTTGATGAAGCAATGTAATTGCATACATACTCTCATGTTAATGTGTGAGCTTCAACAATTCAAATGTGGATTTTGTGCCCCAATACCTCCCTTCCTTATGCACTGGTCCACAACCTGACACTCATACAAATGAATTGATATTACACCAAATAATTACTGACATCTTTTGTATAGCCAGATAGGAAATGAAGGTTGAGGAAAACTTTCGTAAGCATACTGTCAAACAGATCATATGCACATCTTGCCACAGTCAGGTTTCATAATGTCAAGGCTCAATGAGGATGAAGATATCCTCGGGGCTTTTAAGCCACTCTCGATTACTCCAATTCTTCCACCTAACATATTCTTCTACAATGAGGAATTTATGTTATGAGGGAGCCTACGGGTTTTATGATCAAAGAACCTTTCAAAATTCTTTGTGAAGCCCATGCTTTGTGAATTTTTGAATGGATATTGAAATGCAATGGAAATCTTCTTAGCAGAAGCAATTCATGACCCAATCTTTTATCAAAAGACCATTAGACTTCAAATGTATATAAAATCTTTAGGTTACCACCCAACCTCCATGACCAACTAAACTTATTATCATGGCTAAAGGTTTAGAAATACAACCATGTGTGAAAGAAACATAGATGTTTCTTTAAACAGTCCACATATTTCATTTTATATGAGTTTGAGTTATTGATTATCAAATTGGGGAAACCTAATTGGATGAATGGAGATGTTGTCATCTATGTGTCGGCCCATAGTAATTTTGACACAATGTCAAATTCTAATTTGAAAATCAGTGCCATCCAATCAAATAGTTCTTCACTGACCATCTTACTTACATCGAATAAGTTGCTTGTATGGTAACTATCACCAAGAGGACCAGAGGATTCATTCATACAAATCTTCACAGGTATGTGTATGCTAGTAGTCCAAGTGTTGCTTGTTGTTGAAGACCCACACTTGTCCGATGGACACATCACCAGATTACTAAATGGGGTCATGAGCATGGGCACATGTTGTCCTGAACTTGAAATTTGGATTGTTAAATATGAATTTTGAATCACTAAAATTGAACCACGATACTAAGTTGAACTTTGAAATGACACTTGAATTTCCACGTCGGGAATTTAAACCTAAATCTAAAATATGAACTTTGCTTGTACAAAACCTTCAAGATGGACCATTTGAACCATTGAACCACTTTGAACTTCTTTGAACCTTTGCTCAAAGAGGTTCAAAACCATAAATTAAAATTTTTAAATATTGGGTCCATATTGCATACCAATACGTCATAAAGGTTTTTGTTTAAAGTTCTAACTCTACACCTAAGTCTTGAACGTATCACCATAAGAGGGTTTTGGTTAAGGTGAAAGTATGTTCTAATATTATGCCTAGGGTTATAAACATAAGCTTATAAGTTTATTTGGTAGAAGTGAATATGTGTCTTGAACATACATTCTGTGAGTTGAGTGTATAATCATAAGTATATTCATCAAGCTCAAAATTTTCTCCCGATCTCACAATCTATAGGTCAAGTGCAACATTAGGTCAAAGTGTTATGCTTGAAAGTGAGTCACAATGATATGCTCCAAAGGAAAACGTAAAAGCATGTCATGTTATAAAAGTATTCCAAAGATAGAATTTGGTCTTAATTGTAATTTTGTAAAAGGTTTTTTCATTAAAATAATAAGTCTCCCAAACTTACTTTCACAAGGAAAGCATAAGATCAGAGGTATGTTCTAAGGGTTGATGCTATGATTAAAGGCTAAGTGTAAGGTCATAAGGTCCACTTTAATGCTTCCTAAAGTTATGGCTAAAGGTAAACATAAGATTTGAGGTCTATTCTTGAATAATTATAGTGCTACAATGAAGTGATGCTAACAGTTAGCATAAGTTTACGATTAAAATAGATTTTGATAGTTAAAGTTCCCAACTATTTGATAAGTTATTGAGCATAAGAGGAGGGTTCTAGTGGTTAAGCTCATGTAGTTACAAAGAAAGGAAAGTTTTAGTGTGGAAAAAATTGGAAGCCATAATAGGAAAAAGATACATAAAGTGATCTCACGGATGATGAAAAGGACAAGGGTTTTTTAGCCAATCAAAATTTTTGGAATAAAATAAGAATGCTTAGCTAGCTAGTAACGATGTCAAAATTTGAAGTGACACTCCTACTATAAAAATTAAATCCTCGTGCATGAAAGCATTTAATGAAATAAATGAAGTTGATGGAACTCACTCTTACATAAAGGCATTCTTTGTAACCAAGAAAAGTACCAGTTGCCAAAGTTGAGGAAATATTGAGTTGGTGAGTGATCAAACTTCTAGACTATCAAACTATTCTTGAGGATTTTAGGATTCGAGGCTTAGTTGCAAAGAAAAAATGTTTGGAATAGGAGGTGATGAGGGGAGATATAAAGAGGTGGAAATAGTTCAAGCATCATCTTGACAAATTGGCAAAACAAGGCAAAGAAGGCCAAATAAATATGCAGAAGAATGGCTTTGATTATTGCCTAGATCATCAAATGTGATTTTAGAAAATGGTCATAGTTTCAAGTGACCCATACATATATTGTAGAGATATTATTTTTCTAGATACAAATGGGCCTGAATTATTCATGTTTTTACATAGTAATAGATTTAAGAAGCCACCAGCCTCAAACCCATGGAAGAGAAATCTAACAAAGCATATTTTCTAAAGTGTATGTTGATGTAGACTTGTTAAAGGCACTTATAGAAAGTTATAACCGTGCAACAAAATAATTTAATAATAAGGATAGAATAATATTATGCACATTGGATTGTCCTTTCATTGAGCTCCAAGGGCAAATGAGTGTAGAGGTCGACATCTAGGATTTCTAGGAAAAGTTTGAGAGGAATGTCAGATTTTTTACTTGTAGGGTGATGATCATTCACATTCCTTATGAGCTCAAATTAGTAGGAGACATCCAAAATAAAGTATACAAGATGATCCCTATGAAAAAATTTAGAAATTATATGCAAAACACCATTTATGGATTGCACAAAGCACTAAGGAGTGATGGTTCTGACGTGGTATTTGGAGAACCCTACCTCATGGCCCTTAATTTTCAAGATTCCTTCACAGAAATTGAATATGATTATGTGAAGTATATCATTGAGAAGATCGAAGAAAAAAAATATTGTTGCCAAAGGAGAGAATTTGGAATTTTCAAATTCTGTCACTATTCACTATTGATGTATTTGATCTTGTACAAGAACTTTGGATACTTCAACACTAATTTCATTGATCAACCTTGACAAAGACTTTCCAGTGCAACTATGGAACTAGGTATAGGATAGGCACTACCCTTATTCTAGTTTTGTTTATTTTTTCAATGATTGTATCTATGTTATTATGAAGATGTTGGGTGCCCAACGAGATAGAATTCCTGAGATTATAAGGAGAGTGTTGAATCATGCAGTTTTAAAAGATGATGCTAAATTGGATCATAACTGGGGTGATGCCTTTTTATTTCAAAACATTTTAGTCATGAGAGTCTATGCATGGCCCCAACCCCCACACATATTACCTAAGTATATACCTACTAGGTTAGGGTCTAGGGATAATGGAGTCTTTATGTCAGCTCATTATGATGGATAGGGAATACCTAGGCCCTAAATTGCATAAAGGAACCTTCTTATTGAGATGTTTCAAGATTAGAGATTTTACAATTGGGAAAGAATCTATTGATTAGATTCATGATTTCCTCAAGCATTACAATTTTCTTCTGCTCCCTATAGAATATATGATCCTAAAAATGTAGTCATAAATGCCCTTCAATAAATAAGGAATTATACTCTCCCAAACAAAAAAGAATTGCCTCAAGAAGATAGAATTAGGAATATTTGATTGAGAGTGATGTAGAGGATAGGTTGAGAAATTTTGAGGATATCCAGAGGGTAGAGAAGGAAATAAAGAAGAATGACCCTAATTTAAAGGATTTTTCTTTAGAAGTCACCTACCCTTTTAGGCTTGAGAATTTATTGCAAAATTATTATAACATTATGTCACAATTTCTACAAGATCTAGGAGAGGAAGATAAAGTAAATCTAGACCCTCTAGAGTTAGATTTAGAATTAGAGGAAGAAGAAGATCAACCTAAGACATCTACATGGGTAGCAAAGGGTAATAAGAGACAAAATATTGTCCATATGCCTGAAAAGTTTAAGGAAAGGACATTGAAATTAATGTATGGTAGAATCCAATATTTTGTTGATATAAGGCAAAGCTTTCTACAAGAGAAAATAAAGGCAGCAGAAAGCTCCTTGATAGATTTGCAACTAGCAGCTACAAGACTAGATGATAGCATCATCCAAGCAAAAAAAAAAAAATTGGAGGATGATGATTTTATTAAGTCTAACGAATTCAAAAAAAAAAAGTGTATAAGGTGAAACAGAGTGAGCTAACATTGAAATTAAAAGCACAGGAGTCAAAGGAAAAGACTAAAGAACTTATTGAGAAGTTATTAGCATATGATCCTAAGAGTGAAATAATGATAGTTGCTAAAGCAAAAGACCCTGATCAGAGAAGTGGCATGTTTTTAGTGCCAGGATGGGATTTTAGAAAAGCATTTGTACTTGATTAGCTCAGGAGGCAAGAGAAATCTATTTCATATGAGGCTTTTAGTGCACAAGGCTTACAAATAGGCATAGGATTTAATATTAATTCAAAAACTTTGGCTATATAGAGCTTTTCTCCTAAGATAAATAAAACTTAGCTAATGGATGTTAAAGACACAACCCAAGGCAATGCAATTATGTGGGTACTAGATTTAACAACTAGAAGTGAAAATTCAAGTTCTTTGAAACACTTCTCTTTTATGAATGAGGAAAAGGTGGGACAGATTGAAGACCCTCTTTCTCAAACTTCTATAGAGTGTATCAATACCAAAATATTGTATGAGGAAGGGCTCAAGAAGAGCTATGTGTTGGGTCAAAAGGTAAGAGATCTAGAAGAAAAGGTACAAGGGTTGGAAAATGAAATTGCCACCCTAAAGGAATAGCTGAAGGTAATAGAGAAAAGAAAAAGTGAGATGACAGTTGAAAAAAAAGGAGTGAGTTAAAAATTTGTTCCCATGACAAAGGATAAAGTGGTTGGAATAGAGAAAGAAATTTCTATAGTTGAGAGTAAAGCTCCAAGCCAGTACAATCATCTTAAAGTGAATACACTTGAGGGCATGTTGAATCATAGGGTGAGAGTATTGAGAAGAATATCACAACATGTTCATTGTATTTTCATATCCTTGCAAATTGCAGAGCATACATGCAATGAATCCCTAGCATGGCTAACTCCTATTTTTAATCAATGGGGACCATACATTCAATCCTTTGATAGATTGATCATTCTAATGGCTAAGAATCTAGAACTACCAAACAAAATTTTCATAGTAAAAGAGGCTTTGGAAGTAGTTAAGGAGTTGATTGGCTTTTTAACAAATAAATCATAGGTGATATAAAGTAAGATGAAGATAATGAGTGAAGGTATTGATAATTTCATTCCTTATATTATTGATAATGAAAACAAGTTGAAGGATTGGTAGGAGTGGTCAACATTATTTGATTACATTTTGACATTGGAAAATGTTGTAACAATCTTTGATGGAGATGTTGACAAAGTGTCTTTTTATGATTTGATTGATTCTATGTTCAAGATTGAGGTAGACATGAACTAGTTTGTGGTAGAATCAAGGGCTATTATAGATGCTAGATGGAATAAGTTTGTGAATGATTTGGAAACTATTAGAGGTACTGACTGGCCAACTAAGAGATAGATTTATGTGTGGGAGGTAGTTGGTGAGATCAAGGCTCTACCCATGAGAAGTAATTAGAAGATTTTTTATGAGGATAGATGAAGAAAAAATAGAGGGAGGGTAGAAACTATACATGGTATCTTACATTTGCATTATTTTTCTATGGACACACCTACACTACAAACCAAGACTGTACCTAAATATCAAGATGTTGGCTATCAAATTTTGAGCTACTTCCTATATCTCTCGATTGCAAATAATGTTTCTAACTATTTGTGTCTTCTCTATAACTTTTTTTTGATGTCATGTAATGACATGTGTCTTCCCAATCTATATCTTGTTGCAATCCTTGTTCTATAAAAGGACTTCCAAGATTGAGAAGACATGTCTGAATTCTTACGTTATGATGAAACATATCATTGGAGTCGGTCCTAGATTTTGTGTTAATAATTTTTTATGTACTTTTCTTATTTTCTATAGAAGTATGAACTTAATGGAAGTTTGGTTTTACTCTTGTGCTTTTATCACAACTCTCATATCATAATCATGTATCATTCTCAAAGAGATTAATACAAGCAAGCATTGTAGTATATCTATGTCTCAAAATTTTGTCTCTATCTTCATGCTTTTATGATTTTGAAAATGAATGAACAAGTTTCATTTTATTCAAATGTAATTTTATGAGTTTTATGTCATTTTAGAGTTGCTTTTAGTTAAAATAATTAAGTAAATGCTTTTATGGAATGATAGGGTCATATAGGGTATGAAAGGGATATGATAAGTATAGAATTTGTAGGTCAATAGTTGATACATTTAATTGAAAGTTAATTAAAGAAATCTCTAAATGTTAATTGCTATTACTTTGTTTTGACAATGGATTAAGGCATTGCTCTCTTAGTTGAAGAATCAAGAAAATCAATCTCATCTTAGCATAAACACATTTTTATAAATCAAAAATCATTAAGATTTGTTGTTAGAATGGAATATAAAGTTGGTCATCACTTCTTGCAATAACTTGTCATGTTCATTAATGGCTATTAGTGACTTTTCATTTGTTTTGCAATTTCAAGAAGTTTCAAGACCAAATCTGCTATAAAGGGTTTGTAATGTATAATAGAGTGCATGAATTGTCAAAATTCTTAGGTTGACCCACTTTGGTTTAGCAAATCTTAAAGTGTAGAAAACATAAGAACTTTGTTTAGTTGGTCTATGCCCAAATAGGATATACCAAATATGGGAAGTAGCATTCCTAACAAACTTGGCTCCTCTCGGCTACTCCATGTTGAACTGAATAATGAATCTAGACTCCACAAGACCCTCTGCTTATACTAAACCATGCCACAAGTTAGCCTAGCACAAAAGACATTAAATTAACGCTCTTGTTAAATACACCTTCAAGCCACAAGTTGGCTTGGTACATGAAATAAGGAACTTTCCACTAACTTCTAAAATGTCACCTTGGTAAATGAAATGCATTTTTCCCTTTTTTCCTCCATTATTTTAATTATTTTTTATCTCTAATTTTGTAATGTCCCTTTAATGATTTTGTATGATATTTCAAGCCTCAAATCAGGTCTTTAAAATCAAACAACCAATATTACAAAGATTCACCAATTTCCCAATAAAACCCAAATCGGGTATGTCCAAAACAGTGCCAAAAAAACTTCACAACTTAACAAATTATTAATAAATCTGATAATGGAAATTTTTACAGAAATTTCAGCAGCATAACAGCCTACAAAATGAAATTTCCAAATCTATATAGCCTTTACACAACAGTTCACAAATGTAGGACAAAAACTATGCTCATTGGGCTCGCGAAATTAACACAAAAATGCCCGGAAACACCACAAAAACACTAATAATCTATCTCAGAAGTTTAATCACGTCCCAATAAATATATTCAGCTCTATTTTAATTTCCTAAAGTCTAAAATACAGCAGCAACCCAAACTGATATGAAATACTCAATTGAAAACACCAAACTCATACAAAAAACACACCCAAAAACCCACAAATCTGCACTGTTCAGCACAAAGGAAAACTCTGTATGAGCATGCACATGGAATGGCTTCAAAATCCCATCCTTAGCCTTCCTGAAAACTTGAAAAATCTTGTTCTTGAGTCTCCTTCTCCATAGGTTTGGCAGCCTCTTTTTGGAGCCTACCTCCCTTAGCAAAGTTTATTATTTTTTAATTATTTGAAAAGGGGACATGACAAGTCCTCCCCTCCCAAATATTGCTTGTCCTCAAGAAATGAAGGTTAGAATTCTCAAGAATATGTGCTCCTTCCCAAGTTGCATCCTCTAGTGGTAATCCTTTCCATTTGACAAAATGCTCTATGACGCTCCTGTTTCTCAATCTTTTCTCTCTTGTATCCAAAATCTCCTCTGGTATCAAAACTAATTTCCCTTCATCATCAAGAGGTGGTAATTTTGTAGATACTATGGTTTGCTGGCCTAGCACCTTCTTTAGGCAAGATACATGAAAAATATTATGTATTTTGTTGTTTGGTGGGAGCTCCAATTTATAAGCTACCTCTCCTACCTTCTTGATGATTTTATAAGGCCCATAGAACCTTGGCTTGATTTTCTCTGCCCCACTCCTCTTCAAGGTGCTTTGCTTATATGGCTGCAACCTAACAAATACCAAATCTCCCACCTCAAAAGATCTTTCAATCCTTTTCCTGTTAGCATATATCTTTTGTTGGTTCTGTGCATGTTGTAGATTATCCTTGAGGGACCTTATTATGTCTTGGCTTTGCTTGACGAAATCACTTGCTACGGGTACTCTGCTATCAGGAAGTATTAGATCAACAAAGGAAAGGGCATCATAACCATAAAGAGCATGAAAAGGAGGCATACCAATAGACATGTGATGAGATGTATTGTAACAATACTCCCCTAGGTGTAACCATTTCACCCAAGCATGTTGTTGATTTGAAACATAGTTCCTCAAATATCCCTCTATCCATTTATTAACTATCTCTATTTGTCCATCTGTTTGAGGGTGATAGCTAGTACTAGGAGTGAGTTCAGTTCCTGCCAAATGAAAGAGCTCCTTCCAAAAAGAGCTGAGGACTCTACTGTCCCGGTCACTAACAATGTTTCTAGGCAAACCATGTAATCTAAAAATTTCCTTGAAGAACAATTCGGCCACTTGTGATGCCTTGAAATCAGATGTGATAGGGAAGAAATGTGCATACTTAGTTAGTCTATCTACCACCACATATATGCAATCCTTACCTTGAACCTTGGGCAACCCAGTGATGAAGTCCATGGAAATACTTTTCCATTTTTGTTCGGGAATAGGAAGTGGCTACAACAACCTTGCAGGAAAATTTTTCTCACTCTTGCTTTGTTGCATACCATACATTCCTTAATGTGTTTAAGGACATCCTCCTTCATACCCTTCCATGAAAACCGCTCTCGAATTTGCCTGTATGTCTTGAAGTATCCCTGATGACCAGCCAAAGGTGTGTCATGAAAGGCCCTTAATATCCTCTCCTTAGTTTTTGACTTTGGCACTAAAAAGATCCTGTTCTTGTAATAAATCAATTCATCAACAACCTTGTACCTATTATCATCCACTAACTTATCCAAAATCTTGGTGGCAAAGGAATCTTTACCATACTCTAAAATTATGGAGACTTTCCAATCAGCAGAGATAGATGATAAGGAACACAAAGTGGGCTTTCTTGAGAGAGCATCAGCAACCACATTATTCTTTCCTTTCATGTATTAAATATCAAAATCATAAGCTTGCAATTTGCTTACCCATTTTTGTTGATGATCATTCAAATCCCTTTGGTTCAAGAAGAACTTGAGGCTATTATGGTCTGTCTTTACAATGAATCTCCCACATACCAAATATTGTCTAAACTTATGAAGTGCATGCATGATTGCCAAAATTTCCTTATCATAGATGGAGTAACCTTTCTCTGATTGATTTAATTTTCTACTCTCAAATGCTATTGGATGTCCCCTTTGAGTTAGGACAGCCCCTATACCTTCTCCCGAAGCATCACATTCAACAACAAAAGGTAAAGAGAAATCTGGAATTGCAAGCATAGGGCATGAACTCATCACCTCCTTAAGCTTATCAAATGTTTTTTGTGCCTCTTCTGTCCAAACAAAAGCTCCTTTCTTTGTCAAATCAGTCAAGGGGGCAGCAAGCTGAGAAAATCCCTTGGCAAATCTCTTATAGTAGCTACACAACCCGAAGAAACCTCTCAACTGTGTAAGATTAGTGGGTGGAGGCCAATCCAAAATTGCCTAGATTTTTTGTTGATCAACCTATACTCCTTTAGAACTTATAATATGTCCCAAATATAGGATCTATGTCAAACCAAACTCACATTTAGATAGCTTAGCATAGAAGGATTGCTGCTTGAAGATTCCTAAAACAGTGTCTATGTGCTTTAGATGATCTTCCCATGTTTTACTGTATATCAAGATATCATCGAAAAATACCAAAACAAATTTTCGAAGATGTTGGCTGAATACCTTATTCATACAAGATTGGAATGTTGCAGGTGCATTAGTGAGTCCAAATGGCATAACAAGAAATTCAAAGTGCCCATAGTGACATCTGAAAGCAGTCTTTTCCACATCTTCACTCCTCATTCGAATTTGATGGTACCCTGATCTTAAGTCAATTTTTGAGAAGAATATAGCACCATGTAACTCATCAATGAGTTCATCTATGCGTGGTGTGGGATACCTATTTTTTATGGTCTTCTTGTTTAGAGCCCTGTAGTCTATACACATTCTCATTGTACCATCCTTTTTTCTTGACAAGTACCACAGATGATGCAAATGGACTAGAGCTAGGCCTTATGAATCCCATGCCCAGGAGTTCTTTAATAGTTTTTTCAATTTCTTCCTTATAACCTCTTGGATGGCAGTATGGGGTTGTTATAACTGGTTTGGCACCCTGTTCTAACTCTATAACATGCTCAAAACCTCTATCTGGTGGTAATCCTGGAGGCAAATCATTGAAAACTATACTATTCTTATCAAGAATATTTTGAATTTCAAAATGGAAATTACCTTGATTCTTTGGAGAGCTTGTTGGTTGGATTATGACTCCTGTTGCCCATGTTACTTGTCCTCTTCGAAAAGTCCTCTCCATCCTCTTTGCAGAGACTGCCTTAGGTGCTCCATTCGATAAACCTCTCAATATGACTTCTTTCCCATTGGAATGAAATTTAAACTCCATAGTTTGATGGTTCATGTAATAGCCTCCGATAGAGTGCAACCATTGAACACCCAATACAAGATCTGTCTCCCCAATACCAACCACATAGAAGTCATCACATAACTCATAATCTCCTAAGGTCATCTTGAGTTGTTTCACCACCCGTGTGCAAGGCATAGTGAATCCATCAGCTACCTTAACATTGAATCCCTCAAAATCTTCTGCTTTAAGCCCTCTCTTCATGACAAATCCCTCATCAATAAAATTATGAGTTGCCCCACTATCAAGAAGAACTGTCAACCTTTGCCCTGCTAGTACCCCTCGAATTCGAAAGGGATGGTATCTTGGGATTCCCGATAATGCTGCTAAAGTGCCATCCTTGCTGATTTCTTTTTCTTTCTCTTCTTCTACCTCCTCCTTAGTATCATGAAATTCCTCATGCTCATCTAAATCAGATTCTGAAGCAACTTCAATATAGTGCACTTGACCTTTCCCCAAACATCTGTGTCCTGGAGCCCATGGTTCTCTACAAGTAAAACAAAGCTTTTTCCTTCGTAATTCACTCCTAGTCTCTTCATCTACCTTCTTTTTTGCCACATTTATCACATCTTTTGGTGGTAGTGTTGGGAAAGTCTTTTTCTTAAAATTTCCCTTATGTTGCCAAAGATTTGGGGATTTTTGATTAGTGATTGATTTCATAGGCACGCAAGTTTCAAGTTGCAAGCTTCTCTTGATAGCTTCCTGTAAGGTTGAGGGTGAGAAAGCCTTAACCAAACCCTTAACAAAATCTTTTAAACCATCAAAAAAAAAGATAAACAATCCTCTTTTCACTCATATCAAGTACCATAACAGCCACTTTTTGAAACTCTTCTATATACTCATTAACTGATTTGGTTTGCTTCAATTTTGACAATTCTTTAAAGTACTCTTCATCATCCTTGAGGTCAAATCTATCTATCACTCTTTGACTGAAATCATCAAATGTAGTTACCTGATCATGACCTTGAGTAGTCATTCCATGATACCACCAATCATAGGCTGTATCTTCCAAGTGTAGACTTGCAAATTGAACACCATCACTCTCCTTCATGGGGTTAAGTGTGAAGAAAGTCTGTAATTTTTATAGCCATGCTCTAGCTGAAATTTTATTTGTTCCATCAAAAGTAGGTATTGTAAACTTGCTTATTTTATTTTTGAGCTCTCTTCCACTTATGTCATGCTCCCTCCTATTCTCTTTCTTGGGCATCAAAGTGTTCATCATATCCACATATTCTCTAAAAGGAATCGAACTATGAAAGTCGTCATCTAAGCCATTATAAGTAGCTCTTAATGCAATCAAGTTACCTGTAACCTCTTCCACGGGATTAATGGTTGGATTTGGTACTGGTGGCTCATCTGCAGGCAAGAAAATAGTTTTGGTTGATTTAGATGGTGTGGATTTCAGATTTCTTGGCTCTTCTGAAGTGCTCCCTTTCTCATTAATAGATGCAACTTCTTGTAGTTTTTCTGTCAATATTCGCAAAGCCTCTCTAGTTTTTGCCAAACTATCCACTATTTGCTTCTGAGTATTTTGGATCTATTGGAATAATTTTATTTCCATCTCATCTTGATCAGCCATACTTTTCCCTTCCTTGGATTTTGTACTTTTACTTTCAACTAGGGGTTTGATCAAAATTTCTTTATTCTTTTCTCGCTGCAAATATCTTTTCTCTTTCACTTAGTTGCATGTGACCATAAATTTTGACATGCAACTGATTAGAAGCAACATGCAACCATAAAATATGACATGCAAGATCTGGGTAGTTGTCAAAATTGACATGCAAGATCTAGGTAGTTGTCAAAACTGACATGCAAGATCTGGGTAGTTGTTAAAACTGACATGCAACTTCTACAAACCCTCAGGCTGGCAAGATCATGGCTCTGATACCATTGTAATGTCCCTTTACTAATTTTGTATGATATTTCAAGCCTCAAATCAGATCTTTAAAATCAAACAACCAATATAACAAAGATCCACCAATTTCTCAATAAAACCCAAATCGGGTATGTCCAAAATAGTGCCAAAAAAATTTCACAACTTCACAAATTATTAATAAATCTGATAATGGAAATTTTTACAGAAATTTCAGCAGCATAACATCCTACAAAATGACATTTCCAAATCTGTATAGCCTTTACACAACAGTTCACAAATGTAGGACAAAAACTATGCTCATCGGGCTCCCGAAATTAACACAAAAATGCCCAGAAACACCACAAAAACACTAATAATCTATCTCAGAAGTTTAATCATGTCCCAATACATATATTTAGCTCTATTTTAACGTCTTAAAGTCTAAAATACAGCAGCAACCCAAATTGATATGAAATACTCAACTGAAAACACCAAACTCATACAAAAAACACACCCAAAAACTCACAAATCTGCACTGTTCAGCACAAAGGAAAACTCTGTATGAGCATGCACATGGAATGGCTTCAAACTCCCATCCTTAACCTTCCTAGAAACCTACAAACTCCCATTCTTGGGTCTCCTTCTCCACAGGTTTGGCAGCCTCTTTTTGGAGCCTGCCTGCCTTAGCAAAGTTTATTATTTTTTAATTATTTGAAAAGGGGACATGACAAATTTTTATCACTTTCTCTCTCTGCCACAATTTTTTTATAAAATTTAAATAATGCCCCATTTTATTTTATAATGCAAGATGCTCCTACATCAGAGTAGGTATCCCAAATATAGCATTAGTAGTTATGCTCATTTTCATTTTATTGTGTGCAAATTCAAATTTATTGGCTTGTAGATTATTTACCCATTTTTAATGTGATTCAGTTACATTGAGAAAGATGAAAAATAAAAATATTATTATTCTCTTAAACATAAGCCAAATTTTGTGCAAATTTTTCTAAAAGATACATTATGTCAACACCCTTTTGTCATAGATAAAGACTCTAATCTTAAATTCCTCCAATTTATTTCTATATATAATATGCACCATTTATACCAATAAAATATGTATTATCTTGTGATGCATCACATTCTACTATATAATAGCATGATATATTTAAGATGGAAAGAATAGGGTAAATACATTATATCCTCAAGATTATTGAATTGTTTCCACCCATAAAAATATCATGTAGTTGTATTAGTAAAGAACTCTATCAACTATGAGAAATATTTAACAACCTTTTATAATAGTCATAAATTCCAAAGGATCCTTTCAATTGTGTCAATATGTGAGGAGAAGGATATTTGGTTCATGTGTGACTATACGATAGTTGGTGCATTTGTTAACCCAAATGACATAATTTTTTTAAATGATCAAAGTGATAGTAAAACTAATGCATGTCCTCTCCCTTTATGTTAGTATAATAAAAATATACAATCAAGAATTGGTATTTGAAAGGTAAATTGATCCTAGGAATAGGATATTTGTTGGCAATATGGTCAATTAGATGTGTTGATGGTTGTCATTTATGGAAACATACATTCAACAATTCATCTATGCATTTAGAGATACAAAATTGTCTAAGTAATAGACACTTTGCAGCAATACAAAGAATTGATCTTAAGAGTACGGATGATGCATAGAGAGTTAGCTTATGCACAGTTGAGGGAAACTTTATGACATTGTCATGATGATGTGTACCAGTGTGCATGTGTGTACAAACAGTGTGGTGCAAGTTATAGTAAGATTAATAGTGTGGGTATTTAACATTACAGAACAAAGCACAATAGTAAATAGAGTTGTATGGATTTAGGAATTATTTTGGTTACAAAATAATTAATAAGTTATGTTGAGCTGACCATGTGAATATTATTCCATATGTAATTTTATATTATGTCAAGCGTGTGAAGACATGAAGGCCGACAATGCAAAGTTTTGTGATTGTGCAAGCTATAAGTAAAAATCTTATCTTGCATAGAT
Source organism: Cupressus sempervirens (assembly GCA_028749045.1). Taxonomy (NCBI): domain Eukaryota; kingdom Viridiplantae; phylum Streptophyta; class Pinopsida; order Cupressales; family Cupressaceae; genus Cupressus; species Cupressus sempervirens. The sequence continues at coordinate 806,449,355 of CM053791.1, read as the reverse complement.
ATTGGGGAAGTTATGTCATTAGAACTGACATGCAAACTATTGTGAGAACTATCTGTGAGCCTTATGTGATGTGAAATATGATGTAAGATCAGAGAAAATGTGAGCTACAATAGCAAAGCAAGTATTGTATGTATACCTATATTGTGAAGGAATGGAATTGTATAATTGCATGTTAGGGTAGTGGGCTCTTCTTGCATACATTGTAATTGTTCTACAAATTCCTAATAGGGTTGAAGCTTCTAACAAGGCCTAGTCCTCTAACAAGGACTCGAGACACTATATGTACTTCATAGACTCCTAACAGGATCAATATCCTTGAGAGGATCCTATTGTTTAGTGAATCATCCAGTGGGTATCATCCCCACCAGGGTTTTCCCTTGGACAGGGTTTTCCTACTTAACAAATAATGATGTTATGAGTTATTTATGTGTATGGTTATATTTATTATTCAACATTATTGATTTACTTTCATATGCAAGTTATAAATTAATTAACAATATTCAGTTGTGAGAAAAAAGTTTGTAGAATACTGATTCACCCCCCCACCCCCCCACAAGTATTATCTATTTCTAACAATTGGTATTAGATCCTAGTTACTTTGAAGAGGGTTAACAACTTAAGTAAGATCCCAGTGAATATGGAACAGTTGAAGAAGAATATTGAAGAAGCCCTTGAACAAATCGATCTTCTTTTGAAGAGAGAGATAACTTGAAAGATAAATATAATGATGTAAAAGTTTGCATTGGAAAATTGAAAGATGAAATTGATGATTTTAAATCTGGCAAAGAAACTTTTGCGCAAACTAGTGTTAATGATAATATAGAAAATCTCAAGAAAGAGAATGAGATCTTGAAACATGAGTTGGAAATTGTTGAATCAAAGTTGAGTCTTAAGACTAGTGGCAGTAAGAGTGAACATGATCTAAAATTTGAGAATGCAGACCTTAGAACCTAGTTGATTCAAGTGACATTTGAATTAGATTCTATTAAGATAGAGTGTGCAGAGTTGGAAAAATACAACATCATTGTGAAAGGAGAGCTAACACAAGCAAAATAATAGTTAGAGAAACTTCAAACAAGTTCTAAGATTTTTTTTTAATGAATAGTCCTTTTATGAGAAAATTGATGAACAAATATCTCATCAAAGACCTTCTTATGACAAGACAAGCCTTGGATATCTTCTTGGAGAGAAGTCAACAAAGATAGATGAGATTAGGATAGAACCAGATTCTATAGCATAAATTTCTAAAGAAAGGTTCAAGTGGTCTGATGAAGTTGAGAAAATTGAATTGACAGAGAAATCTGATGAACCTAGAACAACAGTGCAAATTGAAGAACCTAAGCAAGATGATTCATCTAAAGAGGTAAGACATGAATTCAGAGGTAGATTCTACATATGTAATGAAGTTAGACATATGACAAGAGATTACATAGGTAAGTCTTTTAAACCTATTACTAATTTATATTGTTATAATTGTCATGGTTATGGACATAAGGCAGTAAAATGTAAGAAACCTAAATTTTCTGATAATAATGAGAATAGTAGAATGTTTAGGAATACTAACCCTGCAGGTAATGGAAGATGTAGATCTTTGAGTAGATCTAATGATGGAGAGAAACTTAATGGTGAGAGAAAGTAGTTTGTTTGTTACAAATGTAACAATCCTAGACACATTTCAAGAAATTGCAAAGCACCTAAAAGTTAGAATGGATGCAATCAAAGGAGAAATGCACCTGTATGTCAGTTATACAATAACTTTGGACACATAGCAAGATTATGTAGAATGGATAAAGGGAACTTTAACAAGAACCCTAATCACATAAGGAACAACAACAAGAATGATAGAAGGAATGAAAATGGAGGCAACAATGGTCAAAAAGAAGCAGTCAAGGAACACGTTGAGGAATTGAAAGAAGTATTTTTGAAGGCTTTTAATCCAGAGAGTTCACACAGAGTATCAGATGAACAATATTTTGATGCACCTAATGTAAAGTTGAAGTCACAGATTGTTTGTGGGTCAACCTATCTAAATTAAGCTATTACAAAAGTAGCAGAGCATTAGTTGGTCAGAACTAATGTTAGAGAGTGAGTTAAAGATTACACAGCTAAAAAAAGGTAGAACACATGGAGAGGAAGCTATGGTTCAGTGTGCAAGTCTTAATATGATCACACTAAGTGGGAATCGTAAGAACAAGGTCACTGGTAAATAGAGATAGTATTATGAGTTTTTGGTAGATACACATTTATTCATAGTCTATTTTGAAATGATTTAAGGATCACGAGAAAGATTTGATGTACCATTTGTTCATGTGAAGTGTCTTGAGTGAATTGAAGAGTAATTTGACAGTATATTGAAGCGCAAAGTAAAGTTTATGAAACTGAAAGTTGCAGGAGCCCTAAATCATGAATTTGAGGTATTTTGCAGAGTACTTGAATCTAGTTTATTGTAGTATTTATAGTTATAGAGAAATGGCTAGTTAGAGAGTGTATGATGTTAATGATAGACCAAGGTATGAGTTAAAGAAACACCCATTTGTTTCTTTATTAGATGATCTTGTAGGTGCATTTTCTCAAGTTCTAGAAAATGTGTTACACATAGAAGATATAAGGAGTTGTATACATTGCAAAATTGAGATCATAGGTGATGAGGAGATTCACAAAGATTTAGGAAATGTGTGCAACAATGACTTATCCTTGAAGTTTTAGTATACACACCTTGAAGATTTGAATTTAGTGAAGTATATGTTCTACATATAATTTGATAATTATGAGTAGACCCGAATCATTTTTAGCTGAATACATGATGATATGTTCTGGTTGGGTGATGCATAGATTGTCATTGATAATGACCTAATTCAAAAGGTCACAAGATTGAGCAATGAAGGTTGTAATCCCGTCAATGATAGAAATGTCAGAAAAAAGAGTAAGACAAACCTAAAAACCAAGTTTTACGGAAGAAATATGAGAGTTGATCCTATTCAAGATAAAGGAGTTAAGTTGTTAACCAATATTTTGGGGTACAAATTTATCCATGGATCAAGGGTTAAGTCTGTACCAGCTGGATTTCTTCATGCAGCATATGTGATGGCTATTGAAAGAAGGAAAGTAAGTTTGTGTGACATTATTAGATTGCAACTATTTGATAATATTGCAAAGATAAAGAAAATGAAGAGTGTAGTATTTAGATTTGAGTCCTTAAACTCATTTGTTCTTTTATGTTACAGAGAAGTTTCCTGGAGTAGTTAATTGGGATAGCAGCGAGTGCACAATGAAGATGGTAACCCAATGCTACAGATCTGAGCTTGAGAATGTTAGAGACTTTGATATAGATAGAATGATGTAGAACTTTTGGTCTGAGATGAAACTAAGGTATAGGATACCTCCCTCTATGGTGGAAAAATATAAGGATGATTAATGCTTCATGGTGGAGACTGATAATACCTACATGGAAGTTGTGATACCTAGAGTGAAGTTCATTGAGCCTATATGCTATGAGATGAGTGCAAAATTGATAGAAGGGTATGTGCAGATCATACTCAAATCTAAGTAGGACATAGAATATCCTAGATGGGGAACATATGATGAAAGACTAAGGATAGTAGAATCTGAGCTCCATAGAAAAGAGAGAAAGAAGAAAGTAGAGAAGGAGATAAATTCCATCCTGAAGGAATCTAGCATGCCAATCAAAGAATTCAATGATCCTAAGGGAATTGCACTAGAGATGAAGGCTAATGGGTAGTCTAAATTGTTAATAGCAACACATGTTGTAGTAGCAGGACCCTTAGAGGGAGTAAAAGTGGTACAACCATGTGTGCAAGCTCCTATTGCACTATATGCAGTAGTTGTGAAATGCAACTAGTAGAAGCAAACTATGAACAATCAAGGAGGCCACCAGAGGTGGAAGCACCTACTACACATAGAAAGTCAGGAATACTGGTGAAGGTTAAGCAAGAACTTGCACCTCGAGGAAAGAAAAGAGTAAAGTAGACCACCAGTGAGCTTGGTAATAGAAGAAAAACCATGATAAACATGTTCAACAAGATGTACAGGAAGTTAAGATAGCTACAGCCAAAATGGCATGGAAACCAAAGAAGAATCTAACAAAATTTTGAAGGGTATTGAGCCCTTGTTGAGGAACAAAAGAAGAGCTATTCTTCTAATGGGAGGAAATTATGAAGAGGTTAGGTGAGAAATAGAGGAGGCTATAGTAAAGTATATGTTCTCAATGCCTAAGGAGAGTGAACAAGCCAAACTCGATAGTCCAGTGTATGTGGAAGTCCATACACCTTCCAAGGAAGAGGAAGAAGTAGAGGAGATAGAGCAAGCACTATCACCTCCTCACATTGTTATGGGTATTGAATCCATGCAAGTGGATGGTACACACATAACAATGGATGCTAAGGAGAACCCATTTGCAGGGTATCGAGCAAATATTGTTGACAATATCAGCAATATTAGCAATATCACTACCTATTCTAGTTCTAATGATGAGGAAGAAGAGAAAAAGAAGAAGAAAGAAGAAGAGGAGAAGAAGAAGAAAGAAGAAGAGGAAAAGAAGAGAAAAGAA